>VDFB02000013.1:222139658-222245429 GCA_007258455.2 Sequoia sempervirens
CTTCAATAGTAGGTGTATGAGGATTATTTTCATCATCCTCAAGATCAAGTGCAGCAATGGAAAAGATATAACAATATAAATTTCATGTGAACACCTGAAAATGATTTTAATTGATGAAGCCATTGCTGAGAAAATCATTAAACTCTAGAGTGCTCACAAGTCATTCAAGCTCATGATTTAATTGCCACATAACTCACCGAATTGTGACAAAAACTCAGCTAGGGCCACATAAGTTAATTTTGGAAAGAAAAAAAATCATTTTTCATCATTTTTGGAGTGTTTTCTTAGTACTAGTGTTGAAGCATGTCAAAATTGGTTGCAAGCATTTGGAAGCCAAAAACTCAACATGCATTGGAATAAAATAGTTTGCTCCAAAAAAAAACTCATTTTCATCATCTTTCACCTTATTTTTTTAGAGAATTCAAGAAGAATTTCTTTTCAAGCATTTGAGCATGTACCATTAAAATTTTTGTGACCTCACAGGCTTAATTTGTGCTTGGTAGCAAGGGGCTTTGCCCCTTAACCTTGCCCTATATCATGACAGGGCATGTGCCAAGGGAATCTCCCCTCAACCCCACCAGAGGCTTTGCCCCAAAACCCCACTTTGGTTTTTAAAAGTAAAAAATAAGTATTGTTTTGGGCCCATGTTTTCCATGGACAAAATTTGTAAAAATATTAATACAAATAATAATTTATACTCATACAACAATATGATGTGAATTGAACTTTATTTTTTATTTATAAGTGAAAAAAAAACCACTTGTGACTTTTGTAAATTCTATTTATGCATGTTTTCTAAAATTGTTTTACAAATTTATGGGTTTTTCAATGTTCAGAAATTCTACTGAGTTTTTCCCAACTTTTTCCCAAGTCTGGTTTTTTTTTAAAATTGGGTCCACTGAGTTATTGCTTAGTCCAAGTTTTTCAACTACACTTGAAAAAACATAAGAATTGTTTGTAGGAATTTCCAAGGTCAATTCCCAGTATTTCCATTTCATTTCTAGTATATTTTTCAATGGGAAAAAGTCCCTACTCACAAGTTTCCAGCAACATTGATTGAAAAAATGAGATAAATGAATTGATAACCCTTGAGATCTCTCGTAAGGTCCTAAAGTTGAAAGTGACAATCTCTTGGAGAACCAAAGCATTAGATTGATTATCAAGAATGGAAGAAAGTGGAGTCAAATAGTGATACCTCCTAAATGGAACAAAGACAATAAGTGGTCTCAATAAATGTATTATGGTGATCCTTCTCAAATCACAACTAGTGGAAGCACACAAATTTTGCAAGAGGGGTCCTTTGTATGCACTGAAAAAACTTCCAAGGTGATGGGTTTTGGGGACAAGGGGACTTTTTCCCATAATTTAGGGACAACAAGTGGATGGAAGCACAAATATAATTTAACACTTGAAAATTTAGATATAAAAAAATGTAAATGGGATTGCAATTTATCTTTTATGTAAAGTTAAACCTTAAATGTTCCATAAAGTGAGAATCTTAAGAAATTCTATGGAAATTCAAACTACATTTCCTACTCAAAACGATGTGATCCCAAGCCATCAATGTATTAAGGATGTTGCAGCATCTAGGCAGAACCTCTAGAAGGACTTTGAGTAGATCATGAGTTAGAAGAACAATGAAAATATAAAGTAGATCATTCATTGATTTCATAGTTGTTTTGTCATAAAACTCATAGTCACAACATTTAGGAAAGTCACAATGGATTTCAATGAAACAAAAGGAAAAATTTCATAGATTCACTATTCTATATATGATCATAATACTTTGCTTGGAGATCACAAGAGTAATTTTATAAAGGCATGTTGTGGAAATTTTTTATGAAATTTGCATACATCTTTAGAATACAATATAAAGATTCAATATAGTTGAGAATCAAAATATTGAGGGATAGCCTCTTACCTAATATGAATATGTGGAATTATGGTCATTCCATGCAAAAACTATAAGCTTAACAGAGGCAGCCAACTATGAAAATTTCTCAGTGAGACTGCGTAAGCAACTCATTATATGTTGGTACTCTTCATTTGAGTTGACATGATTTGGAGAAGCTCTTACTAGGAATTCAATAAATGGCTATGAAATCTCTATTCACGAACTATATTTCCACTTCATACTACTTTTAGATTTCGTGCAATCTAGTGCTTCCATATAATTGACAATATCTTCTACACCTACTTCTCTATTATTATTTTCCACCTAAAATACACTGTCAATTTCAACATATAGTCAGTTCAATAAAAAATTAAAATAAATAACACAATATAAATTGAACCAAAAATCCATACACTTCAAATTTGTCCATTTTGGCCTACAACCCACCTCGACCAAATGTATATTCAACCATCACATTATCTCTTGCTCTCTTCCTCTGTTACTCTTTGTCAAATATTCTTCGGAACACATACTTTCTTTCAATTCCTCCCACTTTTTGGGAGATAGAGTGGAGTGGGTATGTACAGGATCATCATAGAAAAATAGGCTCTTAAGTGGCAAAAAATTTAGAAAAATCAGAGTTAAGCAACTTGACGTAAAAACTTGAATAAGTTATCTATATTATTTCAAAAATATGTAAGAATAGAATCTATAGCAAGTTGAATGTAGTTTCTAAACTACTAGGTTTTTTAAACTATTTGGTGAAATTTCAATGTAGTAGTACTTAAATTTCAGGGAAAAAATAAGAAGGTGTCTATCTGACCACCCTAACCACAATAAAATGATAATATTTTTTATAAGATTATAGATATAATTAGAGGACTCATGTCTCGATGTGACATATTTTTTATAATTTTTTTCAAGTAAATAATTAATTATGAATTTTATTGCTTTAGTATATGGCTGGCTATATCTGGCTACCCAGTCAAAACTTCATGAAATTCAATTTTTTTAATCCTATAGTATGTGAAGCACAGAATGTGACATATGTTTTGGATTCAAAAAATGTGATACCGTTTGAAAGCTATGGATGTTTTTTAATCAACCTATCAATCAAGACTTTAGGCATAATTCAAATAGAAAATGAATAATAATTATTTATTAAAGTCAAGGTAAAGCATAATTTATATTGGTGGAAAGCTGAGAATCTCCTTTAAAAACCCTTTTTATTTCATCAATTTTGGGTAAAAGCAAGGTCTTCAGCCACATACCCATCATATCACCACTTTTTGGCCCATCATGATCCTGTACATACTTGAGACTAACCTCTCTTTTACCTCAATTTTTTTCCTACAATTGTATCTAAAATTGTTTATCAGAAGTCTCATCTTGTGCTTGTAATATTTTCTAGAGATTTGTCCACTAATAGTGTCAAAGACATTTTCCATTTTTTGTATAACATATATTCAACATTTTGTGGATCTTTCTCTACAAAATTTGATTTGAAAATATCGAAATGGGCCCTACATCTTATGCCCAACTCAGAGGCCCACGTTGTAGTATTTTTCCCAATGGGTTCACCATCTCTTGATACCTCAACCAAGAATGGCTTCTTCCCTTGTAATATTCTTTCTTTTGCATTCCTCTCTATAAATCTATATAAATCTTGACTCAATCTTTGTCTTTTAACAAAAGCAAGCAGATCTTATGTTGAACCACTACCAATATTTTTGGTTAATCCACTAGTTCCATCAAAAGTTGTAGATGCAATAGGTGTACTTCGAGGCACATTAGATGTAAGAAGACTCTCTTCATGACTTTCATCAACCAAAACTTCATGTGTAGTACTCCTCCATTTATGCTTATGTTTTCTACTGATATGTTTTTCATACTGTTAGACTTTGGTACCTTGTATGGATATTTGGATCGCTGATTTTGAGTGACAGTGGATTTATTTTGTGACATGATGATACATGGTTTTGCGATATTTGATTTCTGACATGCTTTGATATAGCATAGATGTTTTCTTTTAGATGATTATTGCTATGTATATGTTTATGATGGACTAACATTTATTTAATTCGTCAGTCTGATGTGACGTGTATTGGTGTAGAGAACGGAATTGCATCACTCGCTTACGAGTGCCCTGTCATGTCTGTGATTTTCTCTGCACGGTGTGCCTGTACAATGGATTATATATATATATGCATGTTATTTGCTTGGTTGCAGAATTGCAGGTACATGACACTGACTCCACCTAGGTACTCAGGTCTGAGCGTGTCAAGACTCAATGGATATGTTGATTGGGAGGTAGTAGAATGGCTCATCCTAGTCTAGTCTTTAACCCGATCACAGTACATTGTCAGTTAGTTTGAGTCTTGGTTGTCTTGTTTGTCTCTGTTTGGATTTAATTATCTAAGAGGAAAAATTTGTCAATTTTCATGTTAGTTTATTATGCCTTAATTTATTGTTATTTAAATTAATTTTTAAATGTTAAAGAAATTAGTTTTGCATGTTATTTAATAAATAAATTAGTTTGTTTGGTTAAATAATTTGATCTTAAAGATTAAATTTATTTAATTAAATAAATTAATTAATTAAATTAAAATTGTTTTAAATTGTGTGTGAATAGATTTTATTTAAAATTAATTGTATACTTGAAAATGGTGTTTTTAATTATTAAATAATTTTTGTAAATTGAAATTTTAAATTTTAAATAAATTAATTCATGCAAATCTTGAAAGGAGAGATTGCCGAGAAGTTGTTAAAAGATATTTTGTACTTCTCGACATGTGTGTCAGTTACATTTATTATTTTTGGTTGAGGTTGTTCACGGATATTATCTGGGATATGGGAAATACACAGGGGTTATAAATTTTTTCTTCATGGGAAACTGAAAGAGTAATTTGCTGTTAAATTTTTTTTTTTTAATTTGTGATTACCTTTGTTCAGTTGTATATTTGTGGAAGATTCCTTTGGTGGGAAGTTCTCTATGATTGGTTATAGCTTTCTTTGGATTTGGTGTTCTAGAGAAGATTTGGAGGATTGCATTCTACAGGCAGAGGATTCTCTCCAACAACTAAGATCTTCAAATCACAGGTATTTCCCTTATGTTTTAATCTTGTTTGCTTTTGAAAAGAAATATTTGTTAAAACCTTTGTCCTTCTCGGTAAATTATTTGCCGGAAATCTTTCTGTAAAAACTTGCTGATGTTTGTGAGAATTTCAAGAAAACAAGGAAAAAGAAAACAATAGAAGAAATTTAAAAAAAAAAAGTATCATCTTGGAAGGATTTTTGTATTTATCATTTGTTAAATTTGGTAAAATATGGGGGTTTTGTTATTTAAAAAGAAATAACCCTGTTGATGAACTATTATTTAAGAATGGATTGTACAGAATATAATTATTTTCTCTATTCCCTGTAGAAAGTTTTACCAGAAAAAAAAAAAAAATTTGTCTGTATATGTTTAATCTGGTTGGTTATTTTTTATATTTATATAAATATATATAAATATATATATATTTATATATATATGGTTATAAAATTTAATTATGAAATTAATATTTTTCAAAATCGCCATGCAGGCGAACTATTTCATAGTTATTATTTCCTGTTTTCAAAATTCTGAAATTGCCGAATAGGCGTATTAAGGGTTTCGGATTTAAAAAAAATATCAGAATTAAATTCCGCAGGCTTAAACTGTAATGAATTCGCTGTGATTTTAGTTGTTTTTAATATAAATATTTGTATGGGGGCCGCGGGGCTACCCCACAGCCACCCCCATAAGGGGCGACAGCTGTGGAGGCAGCCAGCGCTGCCCTCACAGGCAGCGCGCAGCTGTCTCACAGCCGCCTTCCCATACGGGGATGGCTGTGCATACAACCATGTGCTGTATAATACACAACATTGAATGGTTTAAAAACTCTTGCTTTACTTTTAATGGAATATGGAAATTTCGAAGTATAAATTTATTTGAATAAGATTTTTGAATTAGGGTCTTTTGGTTTTAATAATATTTATATATATGTATGTATATATATATGTATATATATAAAAATATATATTTGTAATATATATATATTAATTTATTTAAATAGGTTTTGAAATTCTCATTTATTTTAGTATGAAATAGGAAATTCCTTTGAGTATAAATATATGCTAGAAATAACATCAGTTAGTTTTATAACAGAAAGGTCGAAAAAGGAAATTTGATAGATTTTTATATGTGAAGTTGTGAAAGTTAAATTAGAATTAAATGATGTTATTTTCTTTTATTAAATGAGAAAAGAATTACAATCATGTTGTTTGTTTTAAAAATTTCTTGAAAATCTTATTGAATGATTGGATTTAGTAAATCCGAATAATAGACGTTTAATTTTTCTTAATTTGCTTTAATCGTGTTTCTTTTGGGCAAATTGGGAAAGTCTTAGATGTATAAGTCTTCCAGAACGATTTGTATAGAAAGGGTGATGTTATTGTTCAAATTTATTTCTTGAGTTAACTAAGGTTGTGCATGTGTTAGAATATGGGATATTGATACCTGGTTTATAAATAAAAGATTTAATGACCGTTGTGTGTCATTTATTATTATGTGATTGAAATTTGTGCACCTTGTCTACCTTAGTCAAAAAAACTAGTATACCTTTGTTATGTTTAGGGGAGTGGCTCTGTGTAAAGGCCGACACACAAAGTAGTGTCAAGGTAACTTACAAAGAGTTAGTAAGTCAATGATAACTAAATAACATAGTAGTTAGATTAAAATCTTTAACAAGATGTTTATGCCTCACTTAATGACTTTTGAGCTAGTTCAGTCTTGAGTATAAGATGAGAAGGCCTGGAATGGAAAATTGATGTCTTGTTTCTTCAAAAGACATTCGATTCTGCAATAGTATGCAATAGGGGCCGGGTTTCGTAAGAGGTTACCAGGGTAACCCAAGTTGGGGGCCAGAACCTAGGAAGAAACACTAGGGTAACCTTTGCAATATTGTGATGACACTCCACCTAAAATAACAGTTAACTTTGTGTACTTAGTACATTCGATTGTCTTAAATCTGGAAGCAATGTAACTATCAATTAGTTATGTACTTGTGTCTAGGGTTAGTAGACTATGTCTAGGTAGCCATATTACTACTCCTAGCACGGGGGGTGGACCTACAGGTACCACATGGTTGGGTGGAACATGCACCTTACTTCGTTGGGTCCCCAGTTTATGATCATGGCATCGCTAGCTTCATGGATGGAGAGCTCATACTTGGATACAGATGTATTTTCTTTATTGCATTATTGTAAAACTTGTATTGTAAAACATCCCTCAATTGTTTATGAGGTGAACATTTGTAAATGTAAATTGTAACTATTATTTGATCTACCTCATCAGATGAATGAGTATTGTAATATCTTATCAAATGCAATGTAAGAAACAAGTTTGTACTTTATACTATCTTGAATGGAGTTTTCAAATGTTATGCAATGTCTATTTTTAATGTTTATGTTAATTAATTATAAGCAATGCGAAATACTAAAGTCATCTATGGAAACTCAAGTAGTGTAACGTCGCGTAACTTAGTGAATGTATGCAACTAATTAACTTAATATTATTACTTTAAAAAAAATTATTTCACTTTTATACACAATTGTAACTTCCTTAGGTTATAAGACGGGGCATTACAGATTGGTATCAGAGCGAAGGTTACAAACACTAGACACTCAGGGTAATCGCGAGCCCATTAGGTTGACCTAGTATGTAGTGTCGCTATCTGTTAACCTTGGTTGATTAGTATCCAAGACTCGTTATTGTTATGTGTAGGAACATTCCTAGACGAGGTGGTAGAGGTCATGGTAGAGGTCGAGGTGGAGGCCGAGGGCCAATCCCTCAGGTTACTCCCCTCGAGCCCTCATCACAGTGATCAGGTAGAACAGTTGGATCAGAGGAATGAGGGACAGAATCTTGAACAATCAAGAGTAGAGGGTTCACAGATACATCTTTTATTAGAGGAGGTCCCAGCTCGACTTGGACCTAGACAAGAAGTTGAGTAGGAGGTTGTTAGAGAGAGAGATAGATCTCCTAGGAGAGTAGATGATACAGTGCATTAGGATGCTATTACTGTAGGACACATGAGGGATTTACTAAGGGCACACCCTCCTACCTTTGATGGTACAGGAGGTGGCTTAGAGGCTGAGACCTGGCTACTGGATTTGGGTAGATGCTTCGCCATGCACCCTTATGGTAGCAATACTCGTGTGAGATGCACTATCATGCATTTGAGAGGATTCACCTCTACTTGGTGGCGCCTGGAGGAGCAGAAGCTCCACTTAGATATTGGTCAGTGTCTTGGAAGATGTTTCTAGAGAGGTTTAAAGCACGGTTCCTATCAGAATACTGGAGGCAGCGACAGGCTGATGAGTTCCATGATCTACATCAGTTGGCTCTTTTTGTTGAGCAATATGAACGTAGATTCTATGAACTCAAGCAGTATGTTGGTATTGGTGATGATGAGCCTATGCTAGTACAACACTTCATCAGGGATTTAAACACTTGCATCAGTGGTGGTGTCAGAGTCTTTGAGCCAAAGACTATGGAAGTTGCGATGGAGAAGGCTTGTATAGTGGAGGAGAACCTTGTTATGGCATTAGGTGGTCACACAGGAGTACAGATTAGTAGTGCTCCTGCAGTAGGTTTTAGTCCATGGGGTGGATAGGCACAGACAGGAGGTTCCTCTAGGAACCAACAAACACCCTCAAAGGGTGGGCAGCAACAACAACAATGTACACCTCAAAAGAATAATAATCCACAACCATAGCATAGCCTCAGAGTGTGCAGTCTACTGTCAGTAGAGGTAGTTTCCAGCAATTCAATGCACCTTCAGGTGGCCGAGGATTCGGTACGGGCACTGGATGTTACTCGTGTGGTCAGTAGGGACACATTGCTAGGCAGTGTTCGATGAGAGGATCTTCTGGTTCTGGGCCTCAACCTATAGTTTCAGAGCCTATAGTGGGAGATGCAGGTAGGTCACATAGGGTGTTTACCATGGTGGGTAACCACCAGGATGAGCACCAGGGTGCAGTTGGAGAGGTTACTGATGGAGGACCAACATCATTCTTTGGGAACCGTGCACGTCCTTCTACATCAGGAGTTGATCCTCAGGGGTCGAGACATTGATTGAGTACTGATTCAGAGGGATCTTAGTGGCTAGTCTTCCATTTCTTGGGAGGACCTATTTTAGATGTGTGTGTGTTATTTGTTTTTTTTTTTTACTAGCAGGCTTCCAGGAGTAAGCCTGATCCTAGGGGGAGGATGTAGTACTCCTCCATTTATGCTTATGTTTTCTGCTGATATGTTTTTCATACTGTTAGACTTTGGTACCTTGTATGGATATTTGGATCGCTGATTTTGAGCTACAATGGATTTATTTTGTGACATGATGATACATGGTTTTGCGATATTTGATTTCTGACATGCTTTGATATAGCATAGATATTTTCTTTCAAATGATTATTGCTATGTATATGTTTATGATGGACTAACAGTTATTTAATTGTCAGTCTGATGTGATGTGTATTGATGTGGAGAATGGAATTGCATCACTCGCTTGCGAGTGCCCTGTGATGTATGATTTTCTCCGCACGTGTGCCTGTACAATGGATTATATATATATGCATGTTATTTGCTTGGTTGCAGGATTTAGGTACATGACACCGACTCCACCTAGGTACTCAGGTCTGAGCGTGTCAAGACTCAACAGATATGTTGATTGGGAGGTAGTAGCATGGTTCATCTTAGTTTAGTCTTTAACCCGGTCACAGTACATCGTTAGTTAGTTTGAGTCTTGGTTGTCTTGTTTGTCTCTGTTTGGATTTAATTATCTGAAAGGAAAAATTTGTCAATTTTAATGTTAATTTATTATGCCTTAATTTATTGTTATTTAAATTAATTTTTAAATGTTAAAGAAATTAGTTTTGCATGTTATTTAATAAATTAATTAGTTTGTTTGGTTAAATAATTTGATCTTAGAGATTAAATTTATTTAATTAAATAAATTAATTAATTAAATTAAAATTGTTTTAAATTGTGTGTGAATAGATTTTATTTAAAATTAATTGTATACTTGAAAATGGTGTTTTTAATTATTAAATAAATTTTGTAAATTGAAATTTCAAATTTTAAATAAATTAATTCATGCAAATCTTGAAAGGAAAGATTGTCGAGAAGTTGTTAAAAGATATTTTCTACTTCTCGACATGTGTGTCAGTTACATTTACTATTTTTGGTTGAGGTTGTTCACAGATATTATCTAGGATCTGGGAAATACAGAGGGGTTATCAATTTTTTCTTCACGGGAAATTGAAAGAGTAATTTGCTGTTAAAATTATTTTTTAAAAAATTTGTGATTACCTCTATTCAATTGTATATTTGTGGAAGATCCCTTTGGTGGGAATTTCTCTGTGATTGGTTATAGCTTTCTTTGGATTTGGTGTTCTGGAGAAGATTTGGAGGATTGCATTCTACAAGCAGAGGATTTTCTCCAACAACTAAGATCTTCAAATCATAGGCATTTCCCTTATGTTTTAATATTGTTTGCTTTTGAAAAGAAATATTTGTTAAAACCCTTGTTCTTCTCGGTAAATTGTTTGCCAGAAATCTTTCTGTAAAAACTTGCTGATGTTTGTGAGAATTTCAAAAAACAAGGAAAAAGAAAACAATAGAAGAAATTAAAAAAAAAAAAAGTATCATCTTGGAAGGATTTTTGTATTTATCATTTGTTAAATCTAGTAAAATATGGGGGTTTTGTTATTTAAAAAAAAATAACCCTGTACAGAATATAATTATTTTCTCTATTCCCTGTAGAAAGTTTTACCAGAATTTTTTTTTTTGTCTGTATATGTTTAATCTGATTGGTTATTTTTTATATATATGTAAATATATATAAATATATATAAATATATATGGTTATGAAATTTAATTATGAAATTAATATTTTTCAAAATCGCCATGCAGGCAAACTATTTCATAGTTATTATTCCCTGTTTTCAAAATTCTGAAATCGTTGAATAGGCGTATTGAGGGTTTCGGATTTTAAAAAAACAAAAATTAGAATTAAATTCCACAGGCTTAAACTGTAATGAATTTGCTATGATTTTAGTTGTTTTTAATATAAATATTTGTATGGGGGCCGCGGGGCTACCCCACAGCTGCCCCCATAAGGGGCGACAGCTGTGGAGGCAGCCGATGCTGCCCTCACAGGCAGCGCGCGGCTGTCTCATAGCCGCCGTCCCATACGGGGATGGCTGTGCATACAACCATGTGCTATATAATACACAGCATTGAATGGTTTAAAAACTCTTGCTTTACTTTTAATGGAATATGGAAATTTTGAAGTATAAATTTATTTGAATAAGATTTTTGAATTAGGATCTTTTGGTTTTAATAATATTTATATATATGTATGTATATATATATATATGTATATATATATAAATATATATTTGTAATATATATATATATATATATATATATATATTAATTTATTTAAATAGGGTTTGAAATTCTCATTTATTTTAGTATGAAATAAGAAATTCTTGTGAGTATAAATATATGCTAGAAATAACATCAGTTAGTTTTATAACAGAAAGGTCGAAAAAGGAAAGTTGATAGATTTTGATATGTGAAGTTGTGAAAGTTAAATTAGAATTAAATGATGTTATTTTCTTTTATTAAATGAGAAAAGAATTACAATCATGTTGTTTTTTTTTTAAATTTCTTGAAAATCTTATTGAATGATTGGATTTAGTAAATCCGAATAATAAACGTTTAATTTTTCTTAATTGGCTTTAATCGTGTTTCTTTTGGGCAAATTGGGAAAGTCTTAGATGTATAAGTCTTCTAGAATGATTTTTATAGAAAAGGTGATGTTATTGTTCAAATGTATTTCTTGAGTTAACTAAGGTTGTGCATGTGTTAGAATATGGGATATTGATACCTGGTTTATGAATAAAAGATTTAATGATTGTTGTGTGTCATTTGTTATTATGTGATTGAAATTTGTGCACCTTGTCTACCTTAGTCAAGAAAACTAGTATACTTTTATTATGTTTAGGGGAGTGGCTCTGTGTAAAGGCCGACACACAAAGTGGTGTCAGGGTAACTTACAAAGAGTTAGTAAGTCAATGATAACTAAATAACACAGTAGTTAGATTAAAATCTTTAACAAGATGTTTATGCCTCACTTAATGACTCTTGAGCTAGTTCAGTCTTGAGTATAAGATGAGAAGGCCTGGAATAGCAAATCGATGTCTTGTTTCTTCAAAAGACATTCAATTCCGCAATAGTATGCAATAGGGGTCAGGTTTCGTAAGACATTACCAGGGTAACCCAAGTTGGGGGCCGGAACCTAGGAAGAAATAATAGGGTAACCTTTGCAATATTGTGATGACACTCCACCTAAAATAATAGTTAATCTTATGTACTTAGTACATTCGATTGTCTTAAATCTGGAAGCAATGTAACCATCAGTTAGTTATGTACTTGTGTCTATGGTTAGTAGACTATGTCTAGGTAGCCATATTACTATCTCCTAGCACGGGGGGTGGACCTACGGGTACCACATGGTTGGGTGGAATGTACACCTTACTCCGTTGGGTCCCCAATTTATGATCATGGCATCGTGAGTTTCATGGATGGAGAGCTCGTACTTGGATACAGATATATTTTCTTTATTGCATTATTGTAAAACTTGTATTGTAAAACATCCCTCAATTATTTATGAGGTGAACATTTGTAAATGTAAATTGTAACTATTATTTGATCTACCTCATCAGATGAATGAGTATTGTAATATCTTATCAAATGCAATGTAAGAAACAAGTTTGTACTTTATACTATCTTGAATGGAGTTTTCAAATGTTATGCAATGTCTATTTTTAATGTTTATGTTAATTAATTATAAGCAATGCGAAATACTAAAGTCGTCTATGGAAACTCAAGTAGTGTAACATCGCGTAACTTAGTGAATGTATGCAACTAATTAACTTAATATTATTACTTTAAAAAAAAATTATTTCACTTTTATACACAATTGCAACATTCCTTAGGTTATAAGATGGGGCATTACATCATGCTCCTTTGCCACATTAGGTGTGGCATGAGTAGCTAGATTGGTACTGGTCTCTACAAATCTCACTACAAACACATCCTTTAATCTTGAATAAATCATATGCACTCTTATTGTTCCTTTGCTCTCATGTTTTTCAATAAACTCTTTTAGAATTTGTGCTGAGAGATCACCATGTGGTATATCAGGCTGCACATCACCATGTGGTATGTTAGGCTACACATTGAACCATGTGCTATATCAGGATGCACATCATCACAACTATTTTTTCACCAACTACATTTGTTGAATCACAAAAGCATTGGCTCGTATGAGCCGGCCCCCACGAAGAGCCACTCTCCCAAAAGATCCCAAAACATAAACCAAACAAGGCAAGGGTTGTACCATAACGAATAAAGCATAAAACTTAAAACAAGGACATGTGAGGCATTACCATTCTCGCGATAACTCACAACCAAAATCTCAACAATCTCGTACAACCCTTCCAAAACATAATAATACTATTAAATTTTCAACTCCAAGAGTACACACAAAACGAGGATAACATCCAAAGATTAAATCACGCCTCTGGAACTAAGGGTTACAACACTCAAGATTGGGTTCAAAATTACAACAGGGTTCCCACATTCAAGGAAAACCAAAACAATAATAAATTGGTAATAATAAATCCTCTTGACCATATAACTTGAGATACCATGCACACAACTTTTGCAACACAAAAATAAACAACTAATTTAATTGCATATACATTCTCTATTTACCTCGATACCATTTGGAATAAAAACATACGATAATGATTTTACCATCATATTTAATTGTTTCATTTAGTAAACCAATATAATTCAATTTTATAACTATCATAATAAAATCCCAAATCAATAAATTCTAACACTTGTAATTTATCTATATATATATACTTATAAATATTTATATATATATAAACATAAAATATATATATATATATATATATCTATACAAACATTTACCTTTCTCATAAATCCCAAGCTTATGCAAATAAACAAAATTGAATATAATTATACCCGAGTTGAGCATATACATGCAATATATATGTGTTATATATATATATATTTATTTATTTAAATATATATAAATATATATATATATATATAACATATTATAAATAAAATAAAAATAAAATAAAATAAATATAAAACAAAGTTTAAACAAAGGAAAATCCCACACAGTAAACACTGTTGACAGCGGACTGCACAGCAATCCGTAGGACTGTTGTGCGCGCAGTCTACGGACTGCTACGCATAGTAGTCTACGGACTATTGTCGCAGTCATCCGTGGCTGTGGGGAGAGGGGGAGGTACCGCCACCGCCATCCTTCCCCTTGACCCAATGAAAATACTTTTTAAAAATTCAATTTAATTCAAAATTATATTTTTTTATATGTATTTCTGATGAAACACAAACTCGACTGACACACAAATAAAATGTTTCAAAACTATAAATTTAATGTTTTAATATATATATATATATTCAATCAGGAACAAGACTTTATGAAAAATAAAACACATTTATTTAAAGTAAAGAAAAGTATTTAAATTCATTTATCTCAAGGGAAAATATTCTTCAATTGTAAAAATTATAAATACACTGGACAATTTCAAGGGTTCAAAGAATAAATCTTTTCCATAATCAAATTGTAAAACACAGAACATTTTCAGAAAAATAGTTTAACCTCTTCCATAAGTTTGCTATTCATTAAAATATAAATCCCAAGAGTTTTCGTTCTCTTTCATAGAATATCATATTTAACTAAATCTCATACATATGTTTCCTTTGCAAACATAGATTTATTTAGATCATATTTTACTATTTTATTTTATTTGAATCAGAAAGTTTAAGAATGAGAAATTGGAACCTGGAGTCCTATGCTATTGAAATTTTTGATGAAGTTTCACTTGATCCCGATTGCCTCTTCGAAGCGCTCTCGTTCCTTCTTCAGAATCACTTCTCCAGAGTATCATGCTCAATTTCAAATCTAATAGTTTATTCTGAAAACTCTCTTCAGAATAATGTAAGCAAAAGAATGAAATAACTTTCCAAAAAACTTCAGAAGATTCAGCAATATAGAACAATTATTTTGCACAACTTCTGTCCCAATCTTCCCATGTATGAAAAGTCTCTCAAATTTTCAATTAAATAAAAGATATCTCTTTTCTTTTTCGAAAGCTCTAAAAATCCACTTAAAAGAATTTTTCTATTTTAGTTTAAAGCTTTTTAGCCAACACTAAATTCTCATTCGTCCTTTTATCTTTTCTATTCTTTTATTTATTTATTTTTCCATTTATCAATACTTTTTGTTTTAAATCTACTTTTGCAAGCTTTACTTGCAATGCACATAATTTGATTTATTTAATTTATTTATTTTATAATTATCTTCAACAAGATAATTAAATTAAATTAACAAAACACAATTTAATATTTAATTAACATTTAACTAAAACACATGACTTTAAAAATATAACTTTTAAATATTTCAATACAAATTAATCCACCACAAATATAAATATTTATTACCACCATTTAATTAAATAACTCACAACTTACAAAATGCCAACATAAAACACATACGAACAAGATACTCACACAAAACACAATAATGAATTATAAAAATGACAAACACAATGATGCACAATACCATTCAATCAGGATGGTTTGACAACATGGGACGGGGTGACTTCCTTGTCATCTCTGTTTCAACATTATGCCGTTGGGTTATTGGTGCTCTCCCTGTCCTGCCGAAGTAGGTGGAATCGAGACTCTATACCTACAATCCTTGCATCCAAAAAAGGTCGTGTACATGTACCTATATATAAAATCAAAGCATTACATTGTGAGAAGGAATTACAACGTAGCAGGGCACTCGCGAATGAGTGATGCTACACTATCCTTTCATCACATCTATTCTAACAATTATAATATTAATGATGAAATAGCATTTCTAAACTAACAGATCATATCATAAAATAAATTACTAAATCATTGCATCATAATATTTTACTGAAATCCACTAACATCATCAAACCATAATGAGTACAATCACAGTCACAAAGCATCAATCAAAACCAAAAAAGTATCAAGTCTAAACAGTATGAGGGGTATTACATCCTCCCCCCCTAGGACATGGCTTACTCCTGGAAGCCATTAAATAAAAATAAATAAGATTCCATAGTATGGGAGGCATCCTCCCATGCTGCCAAGACCTCAACGTTAGGTCACCATTGGACCCTTTTGAGCCTAAGAGTCAAACAAAAAGGTTGCCTAATGGACACAAATTACCCAGAGACCGCAGCATTTGCAAACTTGGCTCTGATGCCAAGTTGTAATGCCCGTCGTGCAAACCCTAGAGAACAAACATTGCAACCAATTTTATTTTTTTAAATAACACAATGTAAACATGCAACTAAACATTAAATACATTTACATTGCAAATTAACATCTTAATGTTAAATCCTCTAGGGCACGTGAGGTTACATCGCAAAACAACTATTAACAAAAGTAAAAGATAATACTAAACAACTAATTCAATAACATTACAATAACCATTTATAAAAGTACATCCATGAACCAAGAGTGAAAGTATCACTACATCACATATTACAATCATAAAGAATCTCTTACAATAATGTTTACAAAGGATCCTAAATATTACATCATTGTTTAAACATTACATTACAGGTTCTCAATAATGAGTTACAATAAATTTCCCATACATGTGGGATGATACAAAGTACAATAATACTTGAAATTATAAAGTGAGCAACTGGTACAAGCTCCAACAGAAGGAATACCGAGAAGATAGAATGCTGATGGGGAAACCAACGGGTGCGGAGCACGTTCCACCCAACCACATGAGTTATAAATAACCCACCCCCTGTCCTCAAAGGTGACAAGGAAGAAATCATGACCATGAATGCCAAAACTAACTCCAATAGAACAACATAGTGCAAAAATCAATTACAACCTCAAGGATTACCACGACATAAACAACAACATCCGAGAGAAAAAATAATAAACTTAAAGCCATAAATCTTTTCACAATAAAAAAAAGGCAATAACCATTAACCAAGTCACCAAAGAACAATCACGAAACATTTCCAAATGAAACTGAAACAATAGATAGAATACAATTCCAGAGGCAACCAAAAACAAGGCACATGGGTGTCTAGTGGAGAGTGACATCGCATAGCTCTCATGGGTTATCCTAGCCCTTCCTCCAACTTGAGGCGTCAGCCCCCATCTATGGATATCCTGGCCCTTCCTCCTACTTGAGGCACCGACACCATAGGGTAGCTCATGCAGAGCCATCAACCTCTCGTGAGGACGAGGTTACAACCTTGCCGACCATGACCTTCTCAGTCTATCATTAGTCTATGATAGCCCTAATGCATAGATGAGGTATCCAATATTTATTATCTTATGTGTTTTACTACCCATAACCCTAAGTTCTATTATTAGGTTTTCACTTGTTATACTACTCTTACGTGGATTATCCTGAGCTCTTCCTCCTTTTGAGGCACTAGCCCCCATGAAGAGCCACTCTCCCAAAAGATCCCAAAACATAAACCAAACAAGGCAAGGGTTGTACCATAATAAATAAAGCATAAAACTTAAAACAAGGACATACGAGGCATTACCCTTCTCGAGATAACTCACAACCGAAATCTCAACAATCCCGTACAACCCTTCCAAAACATAATAATACTATTAAATTTTTAACTCCAAGAGTACACACCAAACGAGGATAGCATCCAAAGATTAAATCATGCCTCTGGAACTAAGGGTTACAACACCCAAGATTGGGTTCAAAATTACAATAGGGTCCCCACATTCAAGGAAAACCAAAACAATAAAAAATTGGTAATAGTAAATCCTCCTGACCATATAACTCAAGATACCATGCACACAACTTTTGCAACACAAAAATAAACAACTAATTTAATTGCATATACATTCTTTATTTACCTCGATACCATTTGGAATAAAAACATACGATAATGATTTTACCATCATATTTAATTGTTTCAATTTAGTAAACCAATATAATTCAATTTTATAACTATCATAATAAAAGCCCAAATCAATAAATTCTAACACTTGTAATTTATCTATATATATATATACAAACATTTACCTTTCTTATAAATCCCAAGCTTATGCAAATAAACAAAACTAAATATAATCATACCTGAGTTGAGCATATACATGCAATATATATGTGTTATATATATATTTATTTAAATATATATAAATATATATATACATATAACAGATTATAAATAAAATAAAAATAAAATAAAATAAATATAAAACAAAGTTTAAACAAAGGAAAATCCCAGGCAGTAAACACTACCGACGACGGATTGCATGACAGTCTATAGGACTATTGTGTGCACAGTCTACGGACTACTGTCGTAGCCATCCGCGGCTGTGGGGAGAGGGGGAGGTACGGCCATCGCCATCCTTCCCCTTGACCCAATGAAAATACTTTTTAAAAATTCAATTTAATTCAAAATTATATTTTTTTATATGTATTTCTGATGAAACACAACCTCGGTCGATGCACAGATAAAACATTTCAAAACTATAAATTTAATGTTTTAATATATATATATATATATATTCAATCAGGAACAAGACTTTATGAAAAACAAAACACATTTATTTAAAGTAAAAAAAAGTATTTAAATTCATTTATCTCAAGGGAAAATATTCTTCAATCGTAAAAGTTATAAATACACTGGACAATTTCAAGGGTTCAAAGAATAAATCTTTTCCATAATCAAATTGTAAAACATAGAACATTTTCAGAAAAATAGTTTAACCTCTTCCATAAGTTTGCTATTCATTAAAATCTAAATCCCAAGAGTTTTCGTTCTCTTTCACAGAATATCATATTTAACTAAATCTCAGACATATGTTTCCTTTGCAAACACAGATTTATTCAGATCATATTTTATTATTTTATTTTATTTGAATCAGAAAGTTTAAGAACAAGAAATTGGAACCTGGAGTCCTACACTGTTGAAATTTTTGATGAAGTTTCACTTGATCCCGATAGCCTCTTCGAAGCGCTCTCGTTCCTTCTTTAGAATCACTTCTCCAGAGTACCGTGCTCAATTTCAAATCTAATATTTTATTCTAAAAACTCTCTCCAGAATAATGCAAGCAAAAGAATGAAATAACTTTCCAGAAAACTTCAGAAGATTTAGCAATACAGAACAATTATTTTGTGCAACTTCTGTCCCAATCTTCCCATGTATGAAAAGTCTCTCAAATTTTCAATTAAATAAAAGATATCTCTTTTCTTTTTCAAAAGCTCTAAAAATCCACTTAAAAGAATTTTTCTATTTTAGTTTAAAGCTTTTTAGCCAACACTAAATTCTCATTCGTCCTTTTATCTTTTCTATTCTTTTATTTATTTATTTTTCCATTTATCAATACTTTTTGTTTTAAATCTACTTTTGCAAGCTTTACTTGCAATGCACATAATTTGATTTATTTAATTTATTTATTTTATAATTATCTTCAACAAGATAATTAAATTAAATTAACAAAACACAATTTAATATTTAATTAACATTTAACTAAAACACATGAATTTTAAAATATAACTTTTAAATATTTCAATACAAATTAATCCAACACAAATGTAAATATTTATTACCACCATTTAATTAAATAACTCACAACTTACAAAATGCCAACGTAAAACACATATGAACAAGATACTCACATAAAACACAATAATCAATTACAGAAATGACAAACACAACGACACACAATACCATTCAATCAAGACGGTTTGACAACATGGGATGGGGTGACTTCCTTGTCATCTTTGTTTCAACATTATGCCGTTGGGTTATTGGTGCTCGCCCTATCCTGCCGAAGTAGGTGGAATCGAGACTCTGTACCTGCAATCCCTGCATCCAAACAAGGTTGTGTACATGTACATATATATAAAATCAAAGCATTACATTGTGAGAAGGAATTACAACATATTAGGGCACTTGCGAATGAGTGATGCTACAATGTCATTTCATCACATCTATTCTAACAATTATAATAATAATGATGAAATAGCATTTCTAAACTAACAGATCATATCATAAAATAAATTACTAAATCACTGCATCATAATATTTTACTAAAATCCACTTACATCATCAAACCATAATGAGTACAATCGCAGTCATAAAGCATCAATCATAACCACAAAAGTATCAAGTCTAAATAGTATGAGGGGTATTACAGTTCTCCAAAACCCTTAATTTACTCATAAAAACCTATGGTTTTCAACATTTCCTCCTTCCAAGGCCTTCCAAGCCCAACTAAAGCATCACACTGCTTATTTAGGGTCTGCACAAACATACTAAACATTCACTATGACTTTAGCCTCCTTATTTTTCAAAAAAAACTACTTTGGTTCCTCCTTTTCATGTCAAAAACTCACATTCTCAGCTTAGGGTAACATCACCCAACCCTGTAGATGCCTTGCCAACATTAAATAAAGCATGAAACTTAAAAATTAACACATTTCAAGCCTTTCCTCCAAATCACAGGTCACCATTGTAGGAGGAAAGGCACCATCCTTAAATAAAAGTGAAACTTAGACCCTATTGTTCTATTACAAGCAAAACAAGAGTAATGAAGATTTTATTTCACCAAAATAATTAAAGGAGTCTCAAAACATAAAGAAGTGTAAGTTAATGCATGCCACTATAGTATTTTATGAATTCCAAATCATGGGAGGCCTGTACTAGGCTGTACATAGGAAAAATAAATTGAAAACACAGAAAAATGCTTGAAAATTCATAGTTAGGGGTTGAGCAGAGCACAAATTCCTCCAAAAGGTATTTCCTTCAACCTTTATTCAGGCTTGTATGATGTCTATATACATTTTCAAGTTTGGAAAAACTTCCTTCAATGCCTATAACCACCTTTCAACCACCAAACCTTCATTAAGCCTAAAATTACTAATATTAACAATGGTTTGCTTAGTAAGCTTCATTTTTTAAATTTTTTGTTCTAGACACCTAGGACAACTTAGACACCTTTATTTTACCCTCAATATGACTTTTAAACTCCTGTCTTTCACTCCCATTTACATTTCAAATAGTTTTCCTTCAAAGGCTACAAGGACTCTTCAAGTGCAAGATTAACATTTCATCCTTAAAGGACTTAAAATTCCTCCATTTACATTATGATTGGTATTTTAGACCTTATTTAGACAAAAAGATTCAAAAATACTAGAAATAACCTACTATTCATTCAAATTATCAAAAATTGATGTTGTGGTGTAGGTGCTCCTACACCATACACCCCCCCTAGAGAATACTCATGCCTCATGAGTTGTCCTTGAGTCCACTATCTCCAAGCTTCATGCATGCTCCATTGGTTCACAAAACCATTCCACTAGTTCATATAGACTAGACTTACAACCTGCCCTTTACAATTAGCATTTTGGAATGTTTTCACATGTGCATTTATCCTTTCCTATTATCTCATATCTGCAATCAGTCTATTATCTTTCCCCTACCCAACGTTTGAGTGTTTACCATGTTCTACACCTACAAACAAACTTGTATTAGCATTCCTTTGATTTGACTTCACTTTCCTCTCATGTACATGCTTGCCACTATCCTTAATACTCTATGTTTTCTGTCCTTGACTGTTTGCTCCATCAAGGTGCCTTGGCACTATCATATCAGGCTTTCCACTTACTATACCTACAAAATTCACTTGGTTCTCAACTATTCTCTTAACCAAAAGGCATTAATTGCTTCCTACCATCACACTGTCATGAAAAATCACTGTCATTTCCTTCTTTACCCCTATTTCAAACCTCATACCTACTTCCCCTGCATTAGCAGACCTAGGACTGATTACATGATCATATTTCTTGTCTTCATTTACAACATTCAGGGACTCTTTCCTACCACACATTATGACCTTTGCCTTACCTTTCTCATCTTCTACCCAAGGGGTCAAAACAAACTTATGACCATCTTTCATAATGGTATACTTATTTTCTCTTCCATCATACATGGCAATCTTATCATACTGCCATGGTCTTCCAAGGAGTATGTAGCAACAATCCATTGGAGGAATGTCACAAACAACACTGTCCTTATAATCACCAATCCGGAAATCTACAATAGCTTGCTCATTTCTTAACAAGAATTGACCATTACTTAACCAAGATACCTTGTAGGTAAAGTCATGAGGAATCCTTTTCAAGTTTAACTTATTCACCATTTCACATGAAACCATATTTTTAGTTGAACCAGAATCAACCACAACTTTACATACCTTTCCCTTGATCTTACAAGTGGTTTTGAATAACCTATTCCTATGTAATGGCTCCACTTCTTTGGAAGTCTTCAAAAGTTGTTTGTACAACATCAAGGCTTCTCCAACTTTAGGATCTATAGGACTTCATGAACCAATGCTTTCCACTTCATCCTCTTGCACAAGTTGAACCCTTTTATCACCTTTACTTCCACTTGATGAAGCACCAATCTTCTCAGGACATTTGAAGGATGGATGGAAAAATTCATTACAAGTGTAACATCTACCTAGAAACACATTGTTGGAACTTCTACCTCCTCCAAATCTGCCCCTTGTGCCTCTCCATCCACCTCTAAAATCAGATTGCACTTGTCCTTTCATGGAATATTCTTGATTATCATTGATTGGCTTTGAATTAGGCATAGATCCTCTTCCTCTTGATGCATTACCTCTACCTCTCACTTCTTTGGCTTTCCTTCTCTTCATTTTCTCCTCCACCTTGATAGCCATTTGATAACATTCCTCTACATTCCTAGGGTTAGCCAAAACCAATTCATCTTATATGTTTAAGCTCAAATCATCCATATATCTTGCAACTTGTTCATCTTCATTCTCATGATGACTAGACCTTAAACTTAGTTTATACAATTTCTCTGTATAAGACTTAATGTCCATTTATTTTTGTCTTAAGCTTTGCAATTTCTTAAACATTTGAACTTGATGATCCTTGGGTAAGAATTTACCTTTAAGTTTAGATATCACCTTGTCCCATGAGGTGATTTTATACTTTCCTTGCTTCCTCCTCTTTGATTGAAAGTAGTCCCACCATACCAAAGCATGGCCCTGCAACTTTGTCTTTGAAATTTTTACTCTTTGCTCTTCAGGAACCTCATCACATTCAAAATGATTATCTAATGCAGCAATCTAGTCAAGTAGTTCTTCATCATTTAAACTTCCACCATATTTAGGAACATCAATTTTTACCTTAGGCTTGTCATCCTTCACTGCCTTCAGCAACTTTGCAATTCTTTGATCCTCTAGAGTAAGCTCTTCTAGAGGAACATCTAGAGTTACTAGTGAAATAAATCATGGCCTGATAAAATAATGAATATCTATGACTTTTGGTTGTTGGGTATTCGTGCATTTTGAAAAATCTATTAGTTTCATTGTGGACTCATTTCATTCATTACAAAAATGATGGATTTTGCATATAGAATTTCTGAAAACAATTTCAAATGGCTATTTTTTTAATGAAGATCTAGGTTTTGTAAAAACTATTACATTTTGAAAAGGGAGCTTTGATTTATTCTTGTCAAAGTTTTTTTTTTGTAGCCTACTGTACAGGCATTGCTCATGTTAATCCATCATCTTCCGATCATCATTCTACTAGTTCATTTTCTAAAAATAGAATGGGGGTTTTAGATTCCTTTAAAAAATGAAATCTATGAAGATTTTTTGTTGGTAGACCTATATTTGAAAATATATATACATAGTTTTTGATCACTGTGAAAATAAGAAGGTGATTCTATGATATCATAATTTACTGTTGTATCAAAAATGAAATTGTGAAAAAGCTTTGTTATAAAAGTTTGAAAAAATGATGGAGAGTAATATGAAAAAAAATAAACCTTGTTTTTTAATATTTTAAGGATTCATGTTGAATCATTAGGGTATTAGATAGAGAGGTATGTGTGAGCTAAATGAAACAAAGAGATCCTCTGTGTTATTGTAATTTTGTAATCTAAAAAGGGGTTGGTGCTCCTTGAGATTGGTGTCTCTAAATGAGGGGTTGGTGCTCCTTGATATTGGTGTCTCTAAATGAGGGGTTGGTGCTCCTTGAATGGGTGCTCAGAAATTGGCCTGTAAGGTATTGTAAGTTGTGGTTTTTGAAGTTAAGCAAGTGAGGCAGTTTAGGAGTGGTTTTTCTACCCAAGGAGGGTTTTCCACTCAAAAAATTATTTGTCTTATGGTCTCTTTGTTTTGATGTCATAATGCTTCTTGATTGTGATAATTTTGTGAGTATCAATATGAGCATTTTTGAATGTTAGCTTCCTCATCTTTGAAAATGGTTATATCAAAATGTCTTTCACAAGTGTTCTATCATTGTTGAAAGTTTTGATTCAATAAAAGGTATTTGTTTGATTCATAACTCAAGAATTGTTATAATGTGCTTCAAGTTTTTCTTGTGTCATCTTGTTGCACTGTTGTTGCAGTGTCTTATAAAGATGCATTGAAATCAGTTGGTTAAGTAGTTATTCAATAATGTTGGTTTTCATTTACACAGTCTTATGAGTTGCACTTGTACTGTCATCATGCTTTGATTGTTAAACATTGTCAATCACAATTGTTTTAGAAAATGCAAGATATCTCACTCAAATCATATTGGCATAAGTTTTCTAATGGAATAAGTTGATGTTGTCATATCTTTATTTACCCCTTTTCATAAATGCTTTCAAAGTGATTACTCTACTCTATTGTCAATAGAAAGGATATCAGAATTAAAATTCTTGGTTGAAGTTGAAAAAGGTTTAGATACTAATTCACCCCCCCCCCTCTCAGTGTTTTTCCATAACTCCAACAATTGGTATCAGAGCGTAGGGTTGATAGGTCTAAAAAACCTTGGATTGATTATGGTTTTGGAGTTTATTAATATTGTCACAAGTCTAAGAAATTACTTATGTTTGATTCAAACTGTGTTTTATGAAGACATATCTAGTCTCAATTGATGTTGGTGTATAGATCCATACCCATACATAAGTCTAACCACCTAGGGTTTCCTAGTCATGGAGTATTTTTCATGGGTAAGTGCAAGAGAAACAAAGGTCAAAAGAAAGCCCCTAGTGTCAAGCAAAAATTTGATAAACCAACTTTCGTCAAATCCCTACCAGTTGACACTAAAAATGATCCTATAGTTTGTGAACAAGAAGATCACTTAGTAAGTAACTTTGAACAAGAATTTGGTGAAAAATAATATGAAGATGGTGAGTATGAGGTTGATCTGGAAGGAGAACTGCTTGCTGCCTTAGATGAACTTAAAAGGATTAAACCAGAAAATCAGGAACTTAAGGTACAACTTCAAAAGAGTATTAATACTAATTAGGCATTAAACCAAAACTATGATAAATCTGAAAATATTATTAAATTTATAAAAGGTCAAATGGTTGATAGAAAAAGGACTGAAGAGGAACTGGAAGCCAAGTTAAAAGACAAGGATTAAGTGTGTAATAAACTAGAATATGAGATTGCTTCTTTAAAGAAATGTTCAGATAATGATTCCTTGTTAAAATAACTAACTCTTAGAGATGATATGATTATAAGTCAAAAAATCAAAATTGAAGAATGTAAGAGGATAGCTGACGTTGTGAGTTCTAATTTGGAGATTAAAAAGATTGTCTAAAACTTGAAGGAGAAGTAGTTGCATTAAGAAAAGAGCTTGAAAGTGTCAAGATTCAATTAGGTAAAAATCAGAAATTTGACCATAGTACTAATCTATTGAATGAGGTATTGGATAGGAAAAAGCATTTTAAGGATCCTACAAGAGTGGGATATGAGGTTGGACAAAATTCTAGTGTCAAAGATGAATCTAACAAGGAAATTGTGTTTGCAACAACTGATGGGAAAATTTTCAAGGCTAAGCAGATTCCTAAGAAGAAAATAGACTTGAACTATCATGCTCCAGAGACAGATAGCAAGGTTGATTACAGATTTATAGGTTTCTCATCTACCGAGAAGTGTCAATTAATAAGGTACAATTATTCTAAATTCCATGGTTACTGCTATTCATGTCATGTTTATGGACATAGGGCTAGAGATTGTGAAAGTTATGCCAAAAATAATTATAAATGGAATATGGGAAATAATACTTATAGTTTTTCAAAAAAAAATCATGACACTATATGTTATACCTGTCACAAAGTTGGTCATGTAGCAATTAACTGTTGGTGGAATGATAAGATTGGTAATAGAAGAAGTTGTCGTTCTTTTGGTTTAGATCAAAATGTCATGTGTTATAGATGTAACTATTTTGGTCATAGAGCACAGTCTTGTAGAAATCATGTGTTGAAGTCATCTAGACATAGAAAAAGGACTAATTCCTTGACCAAGCAATAGTAGGCAGATACATTGGACAAGAAGAAAATAGTTTGAAGAAATTTTGGAGAAGAAAACAAAAATAGGAGAAGGATGGATTAAGTATTGTGCATAATGTACAAGTGACCTCTCTACTAGTGCATAAAGAGAAGCAAAGACTTAGGGGGATTCTATTATGGTAATATATTTTACCACTATGAAGTCTAGAATGAGGTATGGCTACACACATTTGCTATTGGTGGAATATGAAGTAAAGAAATGGTTTGTAAATGCCAATAATTCATTATGTTTATTCTGATTGAATTAATTATGAAGGTCTACATATGTTTTTGGAAATCAAGTTTAAATGTACTTTGATAGTTCTTTGGTGTGGTTAATGCTCAGACCATGTGACAGGATGATGGTTGTATTTACTTTTGATGCCCTATTTGAATGACTAAAGAGAGTGATGATTTTTGTTGACATGAAAGAGATACGAGTTGCTCGAATGATTATTACTGAAAGTTGTTATTGCAAGTGTGATGTCTATGTTGTTTTTGAAATGCATACTTTCTAGTGAAGTGTAAACTCATCAGAGAAGGGTGTAGACTTTATGTTCTTTGATTGAAATTCAGTTGAGGCAACATTTAGTTTATCAATATGTATGGACTGTGTTATACTGAACTTGGATAGAGACAACACTTTTGATTATAACATAACAACAGAAATGCCATGGATCAAAAGTGTGACTTGACTACTTGTTAGAGTTTGTGGCTCTGATATTGACAATAATTGATAGTTGTTGAAGCCTTGTGGTCTAAATGTCTTAACCTTTTGTTATTACTAACAAAGGTAATCATTTGGTTTGGAAGGTAGTGAATGAATCTCTACAAATTAAGAAATGTTTTTTGCAGGTTAGTGGTAAATCAATTCAGTATCTACATTATATTCTTTAGTATCAAAAAGATGAAGTTGTTCTCATGATTCAGATAGTGAAAAGAACAAAGCTATGCCTTGATGGTTCTTCAGGTTTTTAATCTTCATGAGAATGTTTTTGTAACTATGTGTTATTGATCACATTTGAGTATTTGCTCATCTACAATACGGTTACAAATGGAGTGGTGAATTGCTAGTGTGCTTGCAATGGATTGAAAGTGTTTTTCAATGACCCATTTGGATTATTTTATAGTGCTCTTGTTGCTTGAGAAAAGGAGTAATGATATTAGTTTTTGATATATTTGTGTATGGAGCTTCTTTGTAGAGGGAACTTGTTTCTATATGTTCTTATTTCCAACTCTCTTATATATTTTCATTTGCTGCACTATTACTCTATTTGCAGTTGATTCTCATGGTATTTGGTTGGCTATTTGGTTCAATTCTCAGTTGTGTTTCATGGCATTGCACATTCTTCTCTTTTATCCTTTGTCATCGAGGCAAAAAGGGGGAGAGTCATTTGTGTTTTTCCATCAAGGAAAAAGGGGGAGTTTTTTGGATCTCAATTGTGTTCATGGTTTGTTCATGGTTTGTCCTTGGTTTTTCCTTGATGACAAAATCACTTTCTTGGTTCTCATGGTCTGACAGTTTCAGATTTGGTCTATCAGGATCTTTATGCTTTGACATGATACATATTTGATTACTCTTGGCTATTACAGATGGTTAATCATTATGATTCAGGTTCATGTTGATTCTCATGAGAATTTTGGTTCAGTGTTATGAATGTTATTCTTTTGTAAATGATTATGATTATATCATATTGACAGTGTTGATAGGGTTTGGTTTAGGTTATTTAGATGGTGTTCATTATTACAGGGCTTGCATTAGTTTCTATGATAAACTATATTGTTATCTTGATATGCCTCAAGTTGATCATGGAATAGTTGTTTTGACAAGTTGGCCCTTTCTTTATTGCATAACAGGTATATTATTTCAATTGTTCATTATCAAGTTGATCATGGCATTCTATTGATCTTCATGGCTGTCTCATAATTATTCTGGTGTCAATGGTTATGATACATTATTTGACACATGGCATATTGGGTTGGAATTATATTAATGCTCTCTTTGGCACTTGAGTTTGACATTTCATTTGGCATCAATGGTACATGAGATTACTATACACTATTTAGCTTCAGATTTATGAAATTGTTACCTTCACATGATCAATTTGGTTATTGTTTCAATGGCTCCATGAAACTTGGATTAGTGACATCATTGTTCTAAAGCCATCCTGAACTCACATTTTGTTTGAAGGCATTGTATTCACCTTGGTTCAGGTATCTCACTTATTTGATGGTTTTTATTGGCTCACATGCAATGCATATAATTTTATCTATTATTTGGATTCTCCTATGCTCTAGCCTTGACTTTATAGTCGACATCCAAAGGAAAATACATATCTTGATTATTCGAAGCCTTCTCTTTTTACATATGGTATTGAACTTTCATTGGGCAGGTTAACGTTAGAGGGCTCGACATCTAATGGAATCAAACCCTATCAGGTTTCACTTAGCTTTCCTTTGTGTTTTTTCATCAAGCACATGGAAATTGTTTCCCGTCACATGTTACTTATTTGAATTGACTTCGACAAGTCATGGATGTAACTTCATTTGTGCCGACATTTGTGGTTAATTTTTTTGACAATAGATTTTATCTCATTATGATGTTTTATCATCTTCTTTGTGGACTTAAAATTTCATTATTTTTTTAGAAACTCATCAAATGACTTGGATTTTGAGAAGTTAGGGAAAAATGTATTTTATGGTGCTATCATTTTGGTTGAGTATGGAACCCTATCCATGCCGCCGCCATGAAGGAAGTGTAACTTTTTTTTTTTATTGATTTGCTAGCTATAATGGTTTTGATAGGAAGCAAAATTAGTAGAGTGTGGAAGCTATGCATAATGCAGTTCATTGGCTAAGAGCTTGAAGGTAGAAGAAGATTCTTTGGTGTCTCAACAGATGGGTTAGTAAATTCATCATGACAGAATTTCATGCACTATTTTTTATTTTGTTTTCTTCAGAATATTAGGTAAACCTACCTATCTTTATTGAATGCTTTCAAAGGGTATTCAAATTCAAGGTTGGTCTGAAATATTTCCATCATTTGGTGTTTACATTTAGTAAATAACAATTACTGGTTTTCTTGCTCGAATCAGAAAAGGTATAAGCATTTTTATGTGTCAGAAGTTAACGCATTTCAGTTACTGGTGAAATAAATCATGGCCTAATAAAGTAAAGAAGATATGTGACTTTTGGTTGCTGGGTAGTCGTGCATTTTGAAAAATCTATTAGTTTCATTGTGGACTCATTTCATTCATTATAAAAATGATGGATTTTGCATATAGAATTTCTAAAAATAGTTTCAAATGGCTATTTTGTTTTTAATGAAGATCTGGGTTTTGTAAAAACTATTGCATTTTGAAAAGTGAGCTTTGATTTATTCTTGCAAGAGGTTTTTTTTTGCAGCCTACTATACAGACATTTCCCATGTTAATCCATCATCTGCCGATCATCATTCTACTGGTTCATATTCTAAAAACATAATGGGGGTTTCAGATTCCTTTGAAAAATGAAATCTATGAAGATTTTTTGTTGGCAGACCTATATTTGAAAATATATATACACAGTTTTTGATCACTATGAAAATAAGGAGGTGATTATTTGATATCATAATTTATTGTTGTATCAAAAATGAAATTATGAAAAATCTATGTTATAAAAGTTTGAAAACATGATGTAGAGTAATATGAAAAAAATAAACCTTGTTTATTTAATATTTTAAGGATTCATGTTGAATATTTAGGGTATTAGATAGAGAGGTATGTGTGAGCTAAATGAAACAAAGAGATCCTTTGTGTTATTGTAATTCTGTAATTTGAAAAGGGGTTGGTGCTCCTTGAGATTGGTGTCTCTAAATGAAGGGTTGGTGCTCCTTGAGTGGGTGCTTAGAAATTGTCCTGTAAGGCATTGTAAGTTGTGGTTTTTGAAGTTAAGCTAGTTAGGCAGTTTAGGAGTGGTTTTTCTACCCGAGGAGGGTTTTCCACTCGAAAAATTATTTGTCTTATGGTCTCTTTGTTTTTATGTCATAATTCTTTTTGATTACGATAATTTTGTGAGTATTAGTCTGAGCATTGTTGAATGTTAGTCTCCTCATCTTTGAAAATGGTTATATCAAAATGTCTTGCACAAGTGTTCTATCATTGTTGAAAGTTCTAATTCAATAAAAGGTATTTGTTTGATTCATAACTCAAGAATTGTTATAATGTGCTTAAATTTTTCCTTGTGTCATTTTGTTGCATTGTTGTTGTAGTGTCTTATAAAGCTACATTGAAATCAGTTGGTTAAATAGTGATTCAATATTGTTGGTCTTCATTTACAGTCTTATGAGTTGCACTTGTACTGTCATCATGCTTTGATTGTTAAACATTGTCAATCACAATTGTTTTGGAAAATGCAAGATATCTCACTAAAATCATATTGGCTTAAGTTGTCTAATGGACTAAGTTGTTCTTGTCATATCTTTATTTACCCCTTTTCATAAATGCTTTCAAAGTGATTACTCTACTATGTTGTCAATAGAAAGGATATCAAAATTAAAAGTCTTAGTTGAAGTTGAAAAAGGTTTAGACACTGATTGACCCTCCCCCTCTCAGTGTTTTTCCATAACTCCAACACTAAGACTATTTACAATCATTTGGAATTGGGGAGTTAATTTGAGGGTACTTGCTTCACAAAATTGACCTAATTTGGTGCACTTTGTTGTGGACAGTCAATTGTCTGGTAAATCTTTGCATGGTAACAGTATCTCATTTTTTAGTATGTTTAAATTGGAAATAATGGGTTCCTGAAACAATCATTTATTTTTGGAGGTTCAACATGGATTGAGTAATACACCTATTTTAGGCATGTTGCAATACTACTAGCAATTATGTGGTTTGACAGTAAGAAGGTGTGATTCTTTACAAAAAGTGTTGTAAGGGATTTATTTTGTTCTCAATTAGTCAAAATAATGATGTCAAAGATGTATGAATGGTCTGGAAAGAGTCTAGGAGCAATAACTTGATGTTTTGGTGTTTTGAGCAATGTGGAACCATGGTACAAATTGGTGACTTGAGTATGCATGATGATCAAGTTGAATGTTTCAGAGTTTTCTCACAAGCTATTTGCTTTGTTTCACTCATTTTGATGATGGTAAAAGTGATTTAGTGACAGAAAAAAGATTAGAAGCAAGATTGAGTGAATGATGTCTTTTTGCCTTGTTTGGAATATAGTTGCAAGGAGGTGTGATTGGTGAATGTTGATTGGTTCAATATTTTATAACAAAGTTTTGCTTGGATTCAATCAATATGAAGATGTTTAAGGTGTGTTAAGGTTGGTTGGTGAATTTGGAATACTGATACGGTGTTTTGGAGTCTTGTAGAAATGTGGAAAACAAGTGAAAAAGTGGTGAATTTGGTAAATTATTTGAATGGATCTTCTTAGTTGTGAATAGGGTCAGAAGTACCCTTAAAGGTTTGTTAATTTTGGTAGATTCTCTACATCAGTTACAAGCAAGGAACACCATGATTTGATGAATAAAAAAAGGTTTTTAAAAGAGGTAAGGTTGCATGAAACCAATGAACCATGAAGAACACATTGAAAAAACATACACAAACTCATCAGCAAACAAGCAATCAACAAACAATGGTTTCAAAAAAACCAAGGGTGGTCATTACAAAAATATAGGGGTGGGTAGGAATTGGTCCATGCATTGCCATAAGTGTAGTCCCTACCTCTAGGTGTCTCCATGGGCACTACAAGGGAGCCCTCAACTGGTGGCATTTGAACTTGAGTCTATGGTGTGAAACTTCATGCTCCCCACCATTGGACCCAAATCCAATGGCAACTCAACTGTAAATTCTTAGAAAATTTTTACAATTGCAGCTGATAGAGGACATGGGGGTAGGCTTGATTACCATATGCTATAACATTTTTGCTTGCCCTTTTTTTCTAAGAAAGCTTTGAGATACCTTAGATATTCCTTTGGTTACTATATACCAAATATTTGATAGTACATTAACTACTTTTTCTTATCTGTGGACAATCAATATAATTGTTTTCTTTCTCTCACCCATAAAAAATATACACCATTACTATCTTGATCATTGGTATTTTCATCCATGCTTATCCTTAATGCCATATTTTGAATATCTCTTCATCTAGGAACCTGTCTCTAAACCATTAATTAGTTCCATAATGAACAGCGATAAAAGAGCACAAAGAACTACAATAATATCCTTGGCCTTACTGGAAAAGGATGGTAAGGATTTGGTTGATTGCATGTTGTAGGATTTCAATGGGTTGTTGCATCTCTTTTTGACAAGTGCTTAGGAGAAAAATTAAGCTATTAGCATGGCGATCAAACTGGAGACATAATCTTGGGATCTCTTGATTCACAATGATGCAATTTACATGATTTGACAAGGGTACTGCCCCTACCCTATGGAAGCATTGGATCCTTAGGTCCTAAACACCAAAACCCCACCTTCCTTGTCATTGAGATCATGTCTTTCCTTGAATATTTCTCTTCACCAATGCTCCAAACATTTATAATTTTATTGCTAGATTATAAAAATCAATGTGTGCCACTTCTACACACCATTTTATATTCATACTTAATCTTTTGTTTATTACTTAAGATTACAATCATGTTCCCACTCTTTTGCTGATGAAAAAATGAAAGAGGAAAATCTTTTTATGCATTTTGCAGTACTTATCATCTCAAAATGCATTTTTTTCTATGTAAGTTTGACTTAGATTGTCGATTATGCTTGATTATGTTTGTTTCTAAGGATCTGCTCATTGGTGAATGCAACACAAACATTTTAGTGATGGAAAAAGGGCTCAAATTCCTAGAAATTATGAAGCAAACCCTTCCTGTTACTGTTCATTCAATTATGGTAATGCCTTTTTCTTTTATTCCATGTATGCCATTTATATTTTGGATAAGTTTGCATACACCCAAGAGTCATTCAAATAGTTTTTTTTAAGAAATCCCTCACATATTAGCCTGAAATGTTATCATATAGAAATAGCCCACATACATATTCAAGGATCAAATGAATTATGAAATATAATATAGTTGTTTGAAATGTTCCAAAGACATTGAAAGTCAATTTTGCTACTCTATTGATCCTCATGTTCATAAAGGTAGTTTTTACATTTTTAAATTCTTTTGGTATTATTCGAATGAATTATTGAAGTTAAATGTAGTTAGAGAATTTGTGAGTAAATCTTTGTTTGTACTATTCATTTGGTTCCTCTTTAAGATTTCTTTCTTTTGAGTTCCATAACATTGTGTGATAATACTTCACATTATATGTGAAGGGAGAGAACACTTTCTTGCCATAGTAGCTACTTATAGTTTGTTTACAATAGAACTAAATTTCCCATAAACATTATAATTTTTTTGTGTCTACATATGATGAAGATAGTTAAAGTATTTTTGTGTGAGAATAAGGTTGTTAGTCCTTAGTGTTAATAACTTGAAGTTTCTTCTTTATCAAATTAAGAGAATCAAGCATCATATAAATACGATGTTTTTATTAATCTACACATCTTGTGGATTTTGATGTTCAGCTAATAGTTGGCCTCTAAAACAATTTCAGATATTTGCTCCAAATGGACTTGCTTGTATGCATAGATTTGCAACAGATTCTTCTTTCATATTTTCAATTTACTACTAGTGGTTTCCTACAGTGTTTGAATCCAAATTTCATTTGAATTGGTAATGTTTTTTATATTAGATTTCACTCAATAAGTTTCAATTTTCAAATGTACGAGTGGTGAATGTTTGTATACTTAGTCTCTTAGCTCAATAATTATGTATTTAAAAAGAAATGAAATATATCATATTTATATATTTTTACAATATATTTGCCACCGTTGTTTCTCAAATCTAGGAAACATATTTTGAAATACCGGAAACTCATTCCATTGGTCGGGCTCCCTATCTTTGTTACCAAAATTATGTGTAACATAGTCAGACACAAATATAACGTTCCCATGTTGTGAAGGTTACATTTTGAGTTAAAATCCACACAGTTTAAGTGGAATGATTAATGTTAGCATGAATCTTCAAGATCTCAATATACATGCAATCAAATATTTCTTATGCATTAGTAGATTCTTGAAAACATTTCTTATGATAATTTTTATTTGTAATGGGGAAAGTAAGATAAACCCTACAATGGAAAAAATGCTACTAAGGTTGCTATTACTATACTTTATTTTTTAAAGAAATTTTTTGTCTTCCACGGAGGCTTTGAGAACATAGCACCACTATGTTAATATTTACCATATGGGCATGAATGCACGTGCCCAGTTAGGTAACACCAAAATAAATTTATCGTATCTTCAATAAGTATTGCTACATATCAGCCAACATGTCACATAGCTTTGTTGATTTTCTCATGGAGTGGATTTCATTAGCAACCTTGATGATTGGGAGCAATGAATAGTGCCAAGAAGAAAGTGAATGCAAAAATTAGTAATGTAAAAACAATGACTTTGATGGTGTATACACAATGATACATAAATGTATGTGAAATAATGAGTTTTAATAGTCATAGTCGTGATCGTAACCACAAGGATATATAACATTGTCAATACAATGAAGAATGACATTGAGAGGTAGTAAAAATAGTGATGTGAAATGATAGTGGAAGAAACAGAGAGATTTTGACCAATCAATGAGAGCAATCCTAAATACAAAGGATGAGTGTATGACATTGAAGTTGGTCTCCAAATGTCTTTTGTTGTGATGTCACTACCTAAACATGTATGTGAACAATAACCTAAGATGTTGGTCCAAAATCTAAAGAAGGTCCAAGCCACAAAACCCAAGTAGTGTCTCAAGGGTGTCTAAGTGATGGAGTACAAACCAGTGTCCTAATAGATTGAGAACTTTGAACAACCCCTACCTCTGCATCACATACTTAATGAATGAAGGTTTTGTTGTAATACAAATGCATCAAAATAGTACAAGCATTATAACAGTCATAGCAATGAGTCAAAATATAGTGGTCAAGGACTGTTATAACATCCTATCATGATAGTGGAAGCAATGATCCAGAGGAGCTGTCAAAAAAAGATCATTGTCAAAGTAAAGCAATGATGGTATACATATTCATATTGCATTCATTTTTCTATTCATATTGCATCCTTGTTTATATATGAAAAACATATTCATATTGCATTCATATATGAAAACATATTCATATTGCATCCTCATTTTTATATGAAAATTATTCATATTGCATTCATATAGCCACATTGTTCAACATTAAAGCTTTGAAATAGGTATTAGTCTGAAGGTCCATGTCCTTAAAACATAAAATAGTCTTAAAATAACATAAAAATCTTAAATAAAAGGTCATAAAATGGGCTAATCAATAATCTTCTGCATTGCCAGCAAGATCAGAATCCTGATCACTCGTGTCTACATCTACTTGATTTTCTTCCTCATCCTCATTTGTGACATGCAGGGTGACCCGTTCATTACAGCTAGAATAGTAGTGATGGAGGATAGGACACAAGTAGGTTTAGCTCCAGGCTTTCTCAGTTATTCCATCTTCTTGGTACCCACCACTTATCAATGTAGAGATTCCAGACCGCCGGATTGAAGGGCACTACCTCTTTTTGTATAGGAGCCTCAGCTACAGCAGCATCGGTCGAAGGAACATTCACTTATTCATTAGTGGCCTTATCCCATCCCAGTCATTCCACCCATCTATCTCCTCCCACCCCAAACGAATTCCATCCAATGCAAGCCCATCCCACCCGCCCTCACCCCTCTCTCTACTAATGCCCACCGTCACGACCGATGAGTACTTCCTGCTACTGGCCGGATGAATAAAACAAATACTCTTCTGCGGTTTCCCTACTATTCTAATGGGCCTTGAAGCAAGTGATTAAAGAAACAAAAGGGTTGGGAGCTTGGCCCGTAGGGAAGAATGCTAGAGAGAGGAATGTGAATCAAGAATGCTACGCTCCCTCGACTACTGTAGATGGAGGAATGCTCAGAATACGAGAATGTTGTTACAAGACTCCTTGCCCTATCTAGAGTAGGAGGTTCGACAACAGGCACCCACCAATGATTGATAGGGGTTCGTCCGTAGGGAGCCCGGAGCTTCACTCTCAAGCCCTCTCTCCAACGATGCTATGCTCCTGAAGAAGCCCATGCACCTAAGGAACTAGCAAATGAGGTGCAACTAGCCAGAATGAATTTCTTATCTCCGAGAATAGTAGGTTGAGTGCAATCAATGCTATCTCCCAGGTCAATTTCTCGCCCTCGACCAGCAATAGTTCCCCACCCAACTATAGGGGTGGGTGAGAGGCTAGCCGATTGGGAAGTAGGGTGGGCCCCCCGGGGGGGTGGGAGGATATAGAGTATGCCAGGCCCTACAATAATCTACTGACTACCATAGAATAGTACGGGCCCTATGCACCACCCGACAAGGGGAATCTTAGTTCGAACCCTCTATCTCTATGGATGTAATATCGATGCATCCATATCACGTATAGAAGAAATCATAGTCAAGCCCCACCTTTATCGAGTAGGGCTATATATAGTAGAGAGTAGGGCCCCTGCTATTGGTTGCGAGCGCATAAATGATTTCATAGAAATGTCTGTAACTAGCCCTACTATTCTATGGGGTCAGCTCATTCCAAATTATATGCGAGTATGGTCAGTCCTGACCCCACTGACCCATTTTCCTTAGGGCATGGTCGGCCCTACTATTCTATGGAGCAGGCGGGTGGGAAGCCCCTACAATTCTATGTGGGTTTTGGGGGGGTGGGAGGCCAAGGGGCGGGTGGGGGGACAAAAGGGGTTGCCACCCACCCCTGGGCGAGTATGGTCGGTGGGTAAGACATATATGGTCAGTGAGCGAAGCTCTGGTGGGGTCCGCTACATCTCTATATCCTCCCACCCCCCCGGTTAGAAGCTAGGGTTCACGGTGGGTGAAGCCCAAGACGGTGCGCCAGCGGATAGTAGGGTCTGCCTTGGATGGTGGGGTCTTGCAGTCGAGTGCCAGTTATATATCCTAGATGACTTCGAACCGAGGGCAGCAACCTACCTACGTGAGTTATAGGGATACAAGGTGAGTAAACCTATCCGTTGAGTCAGCAACCAAGGTCGGGCTATAATGGGGCTTGGGGGCGGGTGGGAGCCCCCCCGCTTCAGTAGATTAGTTGTTTTGGCTCCAGCATAGATATAGATAGGCCATCAGTCATATCACGTATATAACACGATGTAGAATCATGATGATGTAACCCCCTCTATATCTATATCTAGATCTATTCATAAGTGGTAGGGGAAGGAATTAGGGTCTCCTCCCAGTGCTGCCCTAGAACCCATGTATGATCCCCTCTCTCATCCCTAGTTAGCTCCGAACTCCTCCCCCAACAGGCCCAGAAGGCTTGGTCCCAAACACATCCAGACAGAGATGGGCAGTAGTTATTCATTGGTGTTCCTTACCCCTTAGGGGCCTACCCAGCCTTACTTGAATCACCATATCTTCTCAAGCTACTGTATCAGTATCTGTGATCAATGGATGGTAATAGCAATCAGTATCTATCCCAGGATGGGTGGTGGGCGCACAAGAGCAAGGATTCAGATTCCCTGTGACTCGTTACCATTGCCCTTGCAATCAATTTACTCCAATTCATCTGGACAGGGGCACATATGGGCCACCATACATATCCCAACCTAGCCTTCCTCTGGATCAGATGTGATTCCAATCTGGACCTAGTAGGGAGAGACTGAACAATAGCCCAGGACTGATGAGCCCCATCTACACCTATGCCAAGAGTTTGTTTTTGGAGTTCTAACTGGATCTGCTCGATCCACACCCCTGGAACGTGGATGGAGCTATTACATATAGTGGTGCTCCCTTGGGAACCGGGGCACCCTATAGGGGCAAGAGCTTGTTGGTTCTCGCATCCATGCCAATTCCAGATCGAGCGGCAATGATAGATCACAGAAGAGGCAAGAGTTTCATTAGTAGCAGAGGCTTGGTACCAGGGTTCATCGGGGGGAGCAGAGCCTATTTCGGGTGGGGAACTGGTATCGCAGTAGCTGGGGCCCGCCATCGAGCAGCATCGGTGCGAATGGTTCTGAATCATCTAATGTATCAGCACTGGAACCGACATCCCCATCACCACTCCAGGCAACCTTCAACGGCCTGCATCAGGCACTGTCCCCCAGCGTCATAGGCATCTGATCAAATGCATTCGACCAATCATTCATCCCCGGTAATGGAAACACTTGTTCCCAGTTGTTCGACCTCTCCCTTCCATCCACCTCCCACTTGGATGAAGGTTGGGCAAACCCTCAGGGGGCATCAGTTCCTCGGGCCCCCCCTTATATCAGTTCCTTCTGTTGTTGTTGTGGAATAGCCTTAACCACCCACCCAGCGGGGAGGGCCCCTAAAATTCTATGGGTTCGGGTTGGGTGGGCCTAATAATATGAAAGAAGGGGGCCTTCATGGTGGGTGGAAAGTGACGGGGGATGGGCAAGCCCCTACCCGGTGTTGGGTGGAAGCGGTGGAAGCGCACCAAACCTACCTGGCGCTCTTTATGGCTTAACCACCCCACCTATCATGCTTCTCAAATGGGGCCCTACAAATATGCGAAAGATTGCCCACTCCCCACTCTTGTGTCTTAGAATAGTAGGGGCCCCCCACTACTATAATTGGGCATGTTACGTATAGATTTCTGATTAATTATAGTAGTGGGGCCCCTACTATTCTAAGGTCAATCTTAGCCTCAAATTAGGGCCTTTCCCCCCTACAATTCTATGGGCTCCCACCTGCCCCCAAGGGAATTATAGCCTGGGGTTCATGGGGGGTGCTTACTTTCTGGGTGGGGGCCCTTATTGCTGATCCTCCTTCCCTCGGCTTAGTAACGGAATCGGGTCGAGCGGGTTTCATCCCTCCAGATCCGCCTTGCCCTAAAATTCTATGGCTAACCCGACTCTGTCTCCTCTATCTAATGATATCGTTCCTCAACCCGGGAACCTTCTAGTCCCACCCAACCCTAGCAACCCCCCCTACCCGCCCTACTATTCTAAGGCCCGTTGATTTGAATCAAGATCATGCTTAGAATAGTATGGCAGGTGACCGAGTTCCACTTCATTGGCTATCACCCTCAATAGGCCACCCCTATCTAGCCCTAAAATTCTATGGTAACCGATAAAGCCTTCGACCGAGCAACCCTGACAAAGCCTGATCTGTATGGCTTTGCCAAGCAGAGTGATTAACTTCCAACCAAACCCTCATTTTCTCCATCAAGAGTGATTGATCGACAGCAGGTCTGATCAAGTTAGGCATTTCTAGGTCATTCCCCCCTGGTTCATTAGCCAGAAGGGAGTCAGAGTCTGCTGATCAAGTGGGATTCCTCAACCCGCCTAAAGGTGTGGGGAATCAGAGCTATTTATTCATATGAGTGGACATCAAAAGCAGGTGGAGCTAGCTATCTATCAGGTGGAGTCCTTTCTTGCAACCGACAAGGGCCTGGGGATCCAGAATGAGGAAGTGTTAGCGAGTCCCTCCCACCCAGATAAATGGATCGATGAACTAACTATACATGCTCCCTCACTTGAATCGTAGGCCGTAGGGGGAGAAATAATAATAATGATTCGATACGATTTGAGATAGAAGATTCTAGATGTTCCCTATAGCCTTTTTTCCATTCATTGAGATGATTTCACTAGGGTGGAGCTAGGGTTTACTAGCCATTTTAGTGCTTGGAATTCCCAATCAGATAGGTACAAGTGGACATGAGAGGTGGAAGGGAGATGACAAGAACAATGATTGGTAGAGATGTGGATGAGAACAGTTCAAGTAGGCTTAGTTGTTAATAAGTAGACAATAATCGATTGGGATGGGCAGGTCGATGATGTTGGGGGTAGTTAAGTCCTCTATTCCTGCCTACCTCTCCTGACCCTGTTGGTTTTATTCTCTCTCGGGCTCTCGTGCTCTTTAAGGCGAGTTTCGACCTCCTGGGCTATCTCAATCCAATCAATCGAACTGGTCGAGTGACTGAATAAAGAGCATTTCCAAGAAACTTTGTCCAAACAAGTTCCTTAGCATATGGAGACATCCCGAATAGGGCCAGGTGCTGGCCGCTGGGTCCACTACTCTATATATGTATCAAGCCACATGAAAGCTCTTTCCCTTTTTCACTACGAAGTACCAGCCACCCCTGCATGGGAACTATAATCCCCACCACAAACCCCACCGTAAGGCCAATATGGTTGGCGCCGAAGGCACGCCTGCTAGGATAAGCCTACCATAGAAAACTTTTAGGGGCCGGGCCCCACCCCTTGGCGAATAGTAGGGCGGCTCGTAGTCGGGCCCTTCGTGCATGCAGGGCTGACCCCCCGTATATTCTAAGGGGCCCGGTAGATTATATTCATGGGAGGATAGCTGGGATAGCGGGTCTGATTCTCATATACATAATTATGGATAACTCATGGCATCTTGATACACGGTGGAAAGATGTGCTTCCCAAGCAAGATACATAGGGGCAGGTAAGGAATCCGATTTGTAATGGGATGGGTGGGAACTAGCATGCTTTCGATCAACACCTGAGAAATACCCTAGGGATTCCGCGGTAGGCACGATTATACCACGACACTAGGAGATGGGCCAATTTCTTCATTGGTAATCAAAATCTCTTCTTCAAACAGTCCCTCATTGTCTTCATCCACTTCTTCGAATGTTTCTTGTAAATTAAAATATTGCCCATCAAGCATTACATCAACAACTTCCATGAACTTTTGTTTTGAACGAGACTCTGTTTGAATGACATATGACCAACCTAGGCTTCTTACATTAAATCAATTAGAAATGATTTGTTGATTTGAAGAGGGGAAACATATGACTCATCTATCTCTGATAAAAATTGTCATGTATTTGCATGTACAAATCCATACTCATCAAATTGTACTGTGGATGGTCGGATCCACTTGTATTTTAATAATATAGAACTATTTTCACCAAAATCCACTTGAGTAATTTCTTGGATGAATCCGGCATAAAATTTCTTCTCAATTTCATGAAGAAATTCAGCACTAGCAACACAATCACAATTTGTGTTTCCTTTGTCTTTTTCTTCAACTTTGAAATGACTACCATAGGCCCACATTCCACTAAAATGCATAGCCCATAAATGTGGAGGTTGTGAAAGCTCACTTTCCTTTGTTGTTATATCTTGACCTTCTTCTTTTGTATCACTGATTGCATTAGCAATCCATTGTTCAAATTTTGGAAAAGAATCACCTCTAATAAAATCATGGCATATATGCTTTTGAGGTCAATGTTGCATCCAAGTTTCATTCTCTTCTTCATATTTTCTACATAGAATAATGATGTACAAATAGTAAGATCAATAATATAAGTGTGTAAATGAAATTGAGTAAATAAATTATTATGTAATTTTTTTTACCTGCACCACTTATCAAACGAAGATGTGTTTTGAAGAATAAAGGCATGTATTGCACTTATTTCTTGATATGATATCTTGAAGCAACATCTACTGCCTTCTAATACTTCACGTGCAACTCTCTCATCTTCGTCATCATCCCATACACATCGATTGACATTTTTAAAATACTTCATATATTCTGTGCAAAATGTAGAAGTTGAAAAACCAACTTCACAGTCCCCAAGAATCACCTGCAAGCAATCACCTATCACATGCAATAGATATTCAGAACAAAATCTGTAAACCCTCCGAGCAAACTTGTGCAAGAAAAAATCAGAATTGTTGATTATTGAGAATATTTTTTTTACAAATATTACAAAAGCCTTAAAAAAGGAAATGATGCAATAAAGAAAGAAAAGACAACGCTAATCTTATCTTGAGAAAAAAGACAGCACAATAAGATAAGATAAGAATTAAATAATAATTATCCTAGGAAATAAAATATCCTAAATAAACTTATGCTAAAGTGTAATTAAATAATTAATTACACCAACGCCCCCCCATAAGTGCAACTTAGGGAGAAGCAAATTATTATGCAAATATGAGTCCTAGCAACAAGGCCTGATGAGGTACTCATTTACAAATGCAATGCAAACTAAATAAAATGGGGTAAAGGAGAAAACCACATGGGAACAAAACTCCTCCCCAAAATAGAATGCAATAAACTACCTAAGTGATGAAAGATGGAGGACTCCATAAGACCCCCCAAGGACACCATCCATCACAAAGATACATAAATGAATTCCCCCATAAGAGAGGAAGAAAGAGACCACAGATCCCCTCCAGAATGAAGTAACTCCAAAAGAAGTGAAGAAACTGCATCTCCAGAAAGAAGTGAGAGGGAAGAGACCGAATGAAAGAAATCTCTGAAGGTGGAATAGGTGCAACCCAAGATGTCTCCACAGAAGTAGGTGTGACCTCAACAAATGAAGAAGCCGAAGTAGGTGAAGACTCAATAGAAACCTCCAAAGATGGATGATCAACAGGATCCTGCTGCATTGAAATAGAAGAAGCCACATCGGTAGCCACAACAATAGCAATAGGAGGTGGAGGAGATGGAATGGAAGGCTCGAGAATAGGATCCAAAGTGAGAACTCCAATGTTCAAGAAGCCAAATCTCTCCTCTGAATGATGATGCACACTAGAAGGAACAACTGTAGAAACAAAAGCACCATCAGTAGAAAAATTAGTGAAAGAATACAACCGAGATGAGTGATCCACTATCCCAGTAGAAATAACTGCTCTACTCTCCAAGTCTCTAATGATAACCGAATCAGGTGTGAACTCCACAGATCTCCCATTTCCCCCATGTGTTATCTGATAGATGGAAAGAAGGTTATTTGTCAAGTGAGGGACACACAAGACATCTTGAAGGGAGTGGTCCCCAAAAATAATAGACCCCTTCCCTGTAACACTCATGTAAGTGTTATTTCCCATCAAAATGGGAGACATAGTGCAAGGCTCAAAGGAAGTAAACATAGTCTACAAAGATGCCATATGATGAGATGCTCCTGAATCTAGAAGCCATCTCCTTGATCCAATACCTGAAGAAGCACAAAGAGCATGTCCCCTCATATTTGATGAAGTATGTAAACCAGTTGTGCCTATGTTATGCTACTCTGAAGAAGAAGAATAATGAGGAGAAGAAGATGATGCAGACATCCTAGAAGGAAAATCAATCTGATGTTTATGAAGAAGATGTTTCAGCTCATCAATGTCCTTGTAACAATTATGTTCTACATGTCCTTCCCTCTTGCAATATGCACATGGACCCTTCTCCTTCCTAAATGATTTCCCCTTAGAAGAGGAGGATGAATCTGAGGACTCCTTTTGCTGCTTAGGAGGCTTGGAATCCTTTTGTTTTTGTTTCTTTCCTTTGCCTATAGAAGCCTTCTAATCTATGGGCTCCTGTGATGCAATAAGTTCCTGTGAAGAGGAATAAGGTTTCACCATGCCCATGCTAGCTAACTTAGCTTGCTCTTGAGTGAGAGATGAAGAAAATTCATCAAGAGATGGCATAGTGAATCTCGTACCAAGTGCATCCCTAGTGGCATAAAAGGTAGATACAAAAACTGAATAATCTGGTCCAAGCTTAGAAAGAATGGACAATATCAACTAAGATTCTTCTTTCTAAACACCACACTGTGACAAATGTAATATAAGAGACTTGAGTTTGGTGAAAAAATCCTGGATGCTTTCAAAATCTGTAGGATTTAAGCCAATAAGCTCATTCTCTAACCGAAACCCTTTCATAGTATCCTGCTTCCAAAAGAGATAGACATAATATACCATAAGCTTCATCACACCTATTAAACCATTTTCTCTTTTCAGTAGCACATGTAGGTTCAATTTTTGTACCCATGGTTACCCTATACAACCCTTTGTGTTTCAAATGAATCTCCATTTGTTTTTCCAACCAAAATAGTTGAATGGAGTAAGGGGTGCAATATTATGTAAATCCATGACAAAAACAATAGTATATACTCTCAAATGAAAAAAAATTATGCTCACTGATCTCAAAAAAATAGCCTAATTGCATGCTTCCCAAGAAAATAACTAAAAAAGGAAAGGCTGAGATCAAACAGAAATATCAGATACCTAGTAAAAAAAATTGAAAAAATAGGTTTGAGATCTATGTAGAGCACTAAACCAACTTTCCAATGCCTATTTGTTTTCGAAAAGCAGAGCCAGGATGCAAAAGTTACACCTCCCAAAGTGAAAACAACAACTTCTAGCTTTAATAGGTGTAAAAGGCATAAAAATAGAAAAAATAGAAAATTATACCACCACCATTAGATCCGCCGTCAATTCAGCTTTCCGGCGACTATTCATTTTTGAAAAAATACCTCCGTTTGCAAAAGTTATAAGCAAATGTAAAAAAGGCCTAAAAATGGGACCTCCAGCCTAAGCAGGTGCAAAAAACTGGCCCTCAGGGGCTAAAAATTTTGGCCCCTGGTCCTCTCAAGGACCAAGGGGCTAATCCAAAGGTTCAAAGAATGAAGCTTGTGGTCACATATATGACCGCCGCTGGTTGGTAACGAGCCCGCGGGGGCTTGTCTCGGGGGCCTGGTCGGCAATAGAATCGTTGGCTAGAGCTTTAAAGCTTGCGGGGGCTGAAGGTAGCGGCGGTGTAGGCGTTGTCCACCATTGGCAGTGTCTCCAAGGTGGCGAAGTGGTGGTGGAGGAGCGGAGGCCCGGAGGTGGTAGATGGGAGGCCACCAGGTGGCGGGTGGGCGGCGGCCTGGTTTTACATTGGCTGCGCAAAAAAAACAAAGAAACATTGAATTTTTTTTTATTTTTTTTTTAATTACACTTTGCATAAGTTTACTTAGGCTTTATTTAATTCCTAAGTCATAGGATCTTATCTTTATCTTGTTGATCTAACTTGTTGCTCAAGATAAGATTAGGGTTATGCATCTTTGTTTTTATAAAGCAAATCATTATCATGTAATTATCAATTCCTGAATAATATTATGTTGCACATCTTTTGCAAATCTCTGCTTTTTCATTTTTCTTTTCTATGGAAGGTGATTTTTCTGGTTTGCAATTAGATCTTGGTTTCTAACATGGTATCAGAGCCTTGATTTGCAGCCCCTTCTCAGATTTTTGGAGAGATTCATTGCAGAGTTCATTCGAGATTCCTCAAGGGTTTCATACCTTGAGTTTATCTTTCTATTTGGGTGCTCTTGCATGGTTACTTTCGGCACATGTTGGAGGAAATTTGAGCTCATATTCAAGTTCAGGGCTGTCAAAAAAGTCAAGATCTACTTTAGTTTTTCCTGAATCCGACATTTTATGCCAGAGTTATGAGGGTTTGAAGATTTATCAGATCTAGGAGTTGCAAAGCTTCTGCTGCATTTTCAAGAAGATCAGACCTCGCCATCAAATCCAGAGCATCTGAGAGATGAAAAAATGACATATAATACATCTATGTTCGGTGTCAACTGTTTGTGAGGCCAAAAAAAATTACCTAGCAGGTTGTACGGCCTACTAGGTACAGGGTACGATTTGTAGAGTTTAAAAAAAATTCAAAAAATTTCTCTGCATGTATTATTTTCTATCAGGCTTTATTAAAAAAATTTCATCAAATTTTTGGCATATATATTTTGGTGGCATTTTATATTATAATGGGGGTTTGATTTTTTTTTAAAAATCTACAGGGTCAATATTTTGGTACCATCGTACCACTACTGCTGACACTGTCGGCTCCATCCAGCCAACCGTCCCATCAGTATCCACCAACCCCTTCTTACCCACCAGCATATTCCCACACCCCAACCACTGCTTCCTTCACCAGAAAAGTTCTAGTTTTCTCTGGTGAGCATTGTTTCTCCCACCACCACTGGTCACATGTCTTCCAAGCCCTGCTATCTGTCTTCGGTCACCGCATGCATTTAGCACCGAGCCCCCCATCCTATCACCAACCCTGGGGAGGCTACCTAACTGGTGGCGCCAGGAGCAACACCACCTCCACTCAGTCCACCTACCACCCGCCTGGTAGTGGGTTTATTTTTTGCATTTTGACTACCCGTGGTCATATGGCGGACCAAGGGCTAGCTCGAAAGGAGCTTAATTTTTGCGCCCATTTAGCCTTCCTATACCTTGATTTGCCTCCAAATAGCCCATTTTTTCATTTCATCATAACTTTTGATCCCGGAGGCAAATTTTTTGAAACAAGATATCGCCAGAAAGCTGGAAAGCCCAATTTTCTAATGGTACAGTTTGTTTCTAGAAATTTTTCTATTTGATGGGAATTTTTCTAGTTGAAGTCAGATGTTCAGATTTTATTTTAGAGGGCATATCTTTTGACTCGGTAATCCTTTTTTCGTCATTCTCATGGCATTGGAAAGCTGATTTTGTCCTCTACATAGATCTGAAATCAATTTCTATTTTATGTTTATGCATTTTTATCATGCTCTTCTTTTACAATCGTTGGGTTATTGTAATAAATGAACTGATATAAAGTTCCATCAGGGGGGTTTCTTGCATAAATAAATCTGATTAGAGTGTGTTTTCACTTTGATCTCCATATCCATTTTGATTTGTTGGTAGCTCATATGGATTATTTGGTTTCATAGTTTCTTTTGGCCACATTTTTGCTATAGCTTAACACATATCAGATTCATCGGTTCACACTTCAGTTGAGAGATTATGTTTCTTGATCCTCATTGGTTCAGATTCTTCTCAGTTTGAGGGCCATGTTTTTATGGTTAATGTTACAAAGTATTTTCTGGTACTCCTTCCCATGGAAGAGTTTCAGTCATATTTTGGGATCAACATCGAAATACACGGTTTCCAGATTCTATCATCATCTCATCTACTGTTGCTTCACAGATTTCAGGGTTGTTCCAGTTTGTGAGTTTTCCAATGTTTCGTGGCATCGGGTCTGTTGTCACATTATTATGATTCTAGTTTTGGTTTCTTGTAGACAAAGGTATCTTTCCTTGGTTTTTGAATTGTGGTTCCAGTGTTACTCCACAGTGTTCTTCCAGTGCTTCTATGCAGCAATCATCTCATTGTAGGGGGGTTTTGTCTAGTTCATATTCTAGATGTATCAAAAGATGCATAGAAATATTAAAGATTGTTGGTGGAATTTCTCATTCCAATAGACAAACGACTTCAACAACCTCCTCCCTCAAACTATCAAAGTTAGAATGATCTAATACATGTAAACTCATTCTCTTTAATATTAGGCCCAACCTTATAATTTCCAATCTTGGCCCCTTTCCCAAACTTGATATATTTACCACAATAGGTAAAATATTCTTGATTATGACATGATAGTCATGGGTCTTGAGGCTTCTTAAGCTATTAATGTCAGTTTGGCTTCTAATGTTGCTACTTACATATCCAGTGGGAAAGCGAGTTTGAGACATCAACTGTAAGAATTGTGCATGTTGTTCCTTTGTCTAGACATAAGGAGCACTAGGTTTTCTATATTTTTCATTATCATATTTTTCAACCCAAAGATTTCAATGAATCTTTATTTCTCAAAAGTCTTCATGTGATGAAATAGTATCAAAAGCACTAAAAAGAGTTTATATAATAACATAAGCTATATTTTTCTCAATATGCATAAAGTCAACAGTATGCCTAATGGCTATATCCTTAAAGTATGGAAACTTATATAATATGTAAAATCGTTTTACACTACTTTCATTACATGGATCATATCTACTACCAGAAATTCCATCATTTTCAATATATGACATTCTTTTTTTTCCATTCTCAACAATGTAATCACCTATTATTAGAAATGGTGCTTCACGAGTCTCATCTTGACCATTGAAACATGTTTTTTGTCGATGATATGGATGATCCATTTTAAGGTAAGCACAATGTCCAAAATAAATGCACTTACATAAACTTCTTGAGTGCCTCAAAAATTCCTTAAAGTTGCAAGCAGGACATCTATGGTATCCATGAACAGAGAGACCAGACTATGTGTCATATCATGAATCGTAAACAATAAGGAAGCTCTTAAAGTGAATTTTATTGAATGACCATCCCTTAAAGATTGAGTTGCTTCAATTCCTTTCCACAATTCCATTAGCTCATCATATAATGGCTCTAGATAAGCATCTATTGTATTTGAAGTCACACTTTTCTTTCCTAGTATAATCAATGACAACATTAAGAAAAATGGTTTAGTTGCTAACCATGGAGGCAAGTTATAGTTTATTAGAAACACTGGCCAAGTTGACCATTTAGTACTTTGATCTGAGAATGGGTTCACCCCATCTAGAGCCAAACCCAATCTTATATTATGAGGATCTTGAGAAAAAATAGGCCATTTGTTATCAAATTCCATCCACATCTTAGAATTAGGCACATGTTATTTTTTTCCATCAGTGCTCTTATTTTGAGCATACCACTACATATGTTCAACAATGTCTCTACACCTATACATTCAGAGTAATCATGGGATTATCAGAAAGTGGCGAAGAACCTTTCTAGGAACCACAACTGATTTCAACCCTTGTCTATACCTTGTTTCATGACATTTTGAACATTCACTCTCATTTGCAATATTTTTGCAAAATAATACACAACCATTCACACATGTGTGAATTTTTTCATATCCCAAGCCAAGCCTACTGATTTTATTTTTACATTGACTTCATTTTGTTGGCAATGTGGAGTCAGTTGGGAACAATGAACTTAATAATGCCAATAACTGATCTACACTCTCATTTGTCCAACCATGCACCACTTGCAAGTTAAGAATTTGAAAGATTGTTGTCAAATGACTTAACTTGCAATTAGCATAGATAGGCTTTAAAGCATCCTCCATTCACTTGGACCAATCATCAGTTAGACCCTCATTCAACATTCTATCAACTTCAAACCCTTCATCAAACATTTTTTCCTCTTCATTTATGTTTGGTGCCACTTCATCTATGTTTGTTGCCTCTTCATCTCTCACAATCTACAATTCTATCATATCTTCATAATAATTTTAAGCCCAAGGGCTTATACCACTATGCCCATATCTTATCATATGTTGATAAATCATATTTCTTTTTTTCACCTTTCCACCAAGACAATTTTTACATGGACATGGATATTTGCCAATGTCCCTCTCATCAGCTACTCTCTCATCATATGCATGATATTGATTCGTAGTCAACCTTTGACACTGATCCATCTGTAATATTGTGCATTCTAGTATTAATTTATTTTCTGATTTAAAGAAAAAAACATAAATTTGAAATTAGAGATGCCAAAACATTGTTGAAAGTAGTCATTTTTAGTAGAGACCATAACAGAAAGAAGAGGATATAATGAGTCATTGTTCTGAGATCTATCTTACATTCATTTGAATTTTACCTACTAAGAATGGAATATTCCTATGTTTCCTATCAGCTTATTTTTGACAATGAGGGTTTCAAATTACCTCTAAATTCATTGCAAAGGGCCTTGCTAACTTCAAATTTGTTGCAGTAAACTCCAAATTCCTTGCATTCCTTTTCAAAATTATTTGGGTCCTATCCAAACAAGCTTTATTGACCATGCAAGTGATTAAATACTTGTCCATGTGTCCATGAGAATAAAACACATCAACAACAATCCAATTTAATTCCCATGCCAACAATTATACATTTTACAAGTTGTTTGACTTATAAATATAGACCAGTTATGTAAACCACTAGATAAATAGCATTTAAAAGAAATAATAAAATAGTTATTAAGATTAGACTTCAAAACCCCAATTAAGGTTGTCTAAGATTAGACTTCATTCATTATTTAAGTTGTCTAAGATTCATTTTCAAGTATTACTTGATCTAAAGTCTCATCTTGGATAGTGAAAGTTTGGTCATGAATGGTTTGATGCTAAGATAGTCACTCTTAATTTTCAAATGCTAAAGACATATGGAATAGATCTATAAGTATTTGTAGTTTCATTGATATTATTTCATGCATGGGAATGTCATCATAGTGATTGAGTGGGGAAATTGTGTTAGAAACAGTCATGCAGAGTAGTGAGAGATAGCATGAGAGCCAGGGAAGCCAAGAATAATCAATGCTAGAACAAAGATGAAAAAGTCATATAAAGGCAATAGCAGAAAAAAAGGAGGTCCCAAGTCATTGTAAGGAAGTGAAAGGAAGAAAGTGTTTAGTATTTTGAAGACTCTTTCCAAAGGACATTTCTTTGAGACATTTTTTGAAACACTTTGCTTGCCTTGTCTATGCTTCTTGTTGCATCAGTTGGTATGATTGTTCAACACAAATTTAAAACCCTAGGTGTCTCTCTTGATTCGATGGAGTTTGCTTGAATCGCTATATTTAGGTTAACTTGATTTTTGGTTGCCCATTAATTTCTATGAGGCTGATTTATATCAATCATATGAATACATAGGTGTCCTGCTCTAACATCATAAGCATGCCAAGCAAGGTATTGAATCTTGGGGCTTCACTATTATATTATTGCTAGAATAAGTTGGTTGGTTTAATATGACATTCTTTTTCTAATTTATTTTAATAAAATTATATATATTTTCCCAATAATGGGGAAGTTGTAGACCACCTTCAATCAGATATTAGTGAACTTAGACTACACTGTATTCTTAAGGATCATAAATCTAGATCATCCTTCCTCGTACTTCATAATTTGTAGGGGTAGAGTAATGGGTTGTCAAATTGTAGTAAGGGTTTTTTAAGGTGGGTGTTGTGGTTACTATAATTTCCATTACACCACATCTAGTTGAAAAAAATAATGGGTATTTTAGCTGCAAATGTTCCCATTTTTCCTTTCTTTTCTTTTTTCCATATTCATAGGTTTTGAGCATCAAAAAAATATGTTTAAACACAAGTAAGCTTAATTTTTGCACTTGTATTGGTGGTTTTTTACTCTGAACATAGAGATGGGGATATGTTTCTTTTGAAGATTAGGGGTAAAATTTAAGGTTCAGTTGCTTATTCTCATTTTTAGGGTTTTGCATCATAGTATTGGAAACTACATCAATGCTAGGTTTTAGCTGCCAATGTTTCTTTTGTTGTTTAAAGAGTTTTGATTCTTAGGCATCACAACAGTAGTAATGAGTCTAACCTAGATTTATTTTGATCATTCATTTTATCGAATGAAGATTTGTCTTGTTTCTCCTTGGTAAATATTTTGTGAGATTATGAACTTCCTTTAATGTGGTGTGTGATAAGCTTGGAAAAAATTTGTGTCATGGGTGCTCCTTTGTGTGACTTTTCAACCATAAAATTTTTCTTAGTTTCATTGACTACTTCTGGCCACTTGTGGATTAATGTCTAAATTCAGTTCCCTATAATATATCCCATTAAATCTGAATCACAATTGAGCTTAAATTCCCTACTTCTCTATCATATTAGAGGTTCTTTCAAATATTTTAAATCTTGGCATTTGAAGTGGCAATGAACATTGTAAGCTATAGGTGTTATGTCCAATATATTTATCTCTTTCACTTGTCAAGTTTGAAAGTTCTAATTTAGACAATCTTAAGATATTTTTCATATCACTTATTAGCATTACAACCCCCATATACTTGTTAGTCTAAAACATCCTCATCTACCTTATGCAATAACATTCATCTTTGGTGGTAGAGATATGGCTCTGATATTTTTTCTTCAAAATGATGGAGACTTCCTAACCAATCAATTGAGATATTAGTGCCCATTCCTTCACTAATTGGTTATAAATAAATTTTCAATTATTATTGTGTCATTCCCATATTCTAGGATCACTTCCAAATTTTTTCTAGTTAATGATACCATCCTCTCACAAAATATTTTTTCCTCTTTTCTTGAGCAATGTTGGTTTGTTGAGTAAAGAACCTACAATAGTGTAAAGCATTTTATCCTTTAGAGCTGAGCATTTTCTATAATCAACTTTTAGACTCTGATATTTGGAGCAATACAAAAGGGAATATATTTTTCCAAACTCTCATGAAAATTTTTGCAGTTGGATGGTCATAGCTTTATTTGTTGATTTTTCAAAGAAGAATTAAACTTTTTGGTAGCATTAAATTTGTACTATATAGCTTCAAATTGTAGGTTATTGCTTTTACAATTCATCTTGATTTTTATGCACATGGCCAATAATTAATACTAAGTTATTAGCCTAGAGAGCTATATTACATTTGTATTTGTATGTTGATTTAAATTTTTGAACTATTTGACATCCTCATTTCTTCATTCGAAGCTATAATGTAAAGTATGGAAGAAGTTTGGACATGGTTGCTTCAATCAAAATTTCCACTATTTTGTTTCATTCCTCTCAACCTTGTTTTGGTTTCAGACAGTCTTTAATGCCAAAAAAAAATGATATCCAAACTCAATAGTCTTGGTTTCTCAGAAGAAGAAACAAAATGGAAAATAGAGTCAATTTCCAAGGAATTTGAAAGTTATAGCTTTGGATGTTGCACATCCATTTGATTATGAATCCAAGAGAAGTAATGAAATTGAGAAGAGTAGGAAGCTAAAGATTGGCATAGTGGGGTTTGGTAATTTTGGTCAGTTTCTTGCAAAGACCATTGTCTTACAAGGTCATACAGTATTGGATTATTCTTGAACAGATCATAGTGAGGCTGTTATAACTCATAATACCTACTCAAGAATCATACTCACTTCGCATGTGCTCACTATCATGATCTTTCATCATCTTTTCATGAATGTGACTATCACTTCAAAATGCTCATTCACTATTCTTTATTCTTGATATTTACCACATTTTGATTCTCCATTTTGGTCATATCATCATATCACCACACCTTAATCTTGATAGTCATCTTGGTGACTTTTGAATCTTTCAAGACTATTGTCACTCAAACATTTTCTTACTCTTCATTTGAATGTTGTTCATTAAGATCACACTATCTACTCCTTTTTCAAATTGTTTTGTCACTTTCCTTGAACTATATCATTGGATGTCTACACTATATATCATTGGTTGTCTACACTATTTTAATTGTGATGTTTAGACTTTTCATGATTCCCTTCGACATTGTCTTCAAGTGGTTTCCTATTGACTTTCATATAAATACATAGGTTGACTTACTACTTTATAATTGTTATCACTTGAAGTTGCACCCCTGTCGAACCTGATGTTCAATGCCTCAGTGTAACATGGTAAGACCTCTAAAGTTGTGGGTCACTTGTAGATAGAGGTCAACCTCCGGAGGTCAGCTTCCTTTGGTGTCACCTAAACTACTGATTCTTTTAAGGGAAAGGGATAAGGAGTACATAAATTGAAACTAAACTAAGGTGATGCACCGAAATGACAAGAACAATGAGATACTCAATTTAGACTTGAATACTAATGGTGAACATAAGATTACACATTAAATTTTGCAAGCCTTACACTAACATTTCACAAACAGGTTTGATTCACACACTTTTTCCGAAGAGGAAAGAAAGATTTTCACATATCAAAATCCATGTGTGACCAAGTGAACACAATTTGTAGGTTGTATAATGATACTTTTGCAAAGGAAGGCATGAAACACAAGATAAAGTTATGAAGGAATGAAAGAAATTCACAAAAATAACTTGGTCATGAACCTGAAATGCACAACACTCTATAGGAACAAGATGGAAACCTGAACGTCAACAGTAATCAAGGTAAGCTTTATATAACATGCTCCAAGATGAGTTACAGAATTTTGCTAATCCAAGAGAGGACTGTAGTAGTCACAGACTTCAGAAAAGCATACATCAAAACTCCTTTTTTTTTAAAAAGGCAAAAATTCCTTATATACAGAAAAGATCTCGACCCCTTAGGGCTCACAAAATATCAATCTCATAAAAACTATCCTAAGATCTTTTGATTGAATTAAATGTTGCACCCCTGCGTGTCCCGTTGTTCATGTCGGTGTGAAGAATCACCCTTGGAGAAGCCTTAAAGATCTTTAGCAACAACTATCGCATTCATTTCTGATCCTCGTGTCCACCTTTAAATTCCCCTCAGCCAAGCTACTTTGAATGCTCCTGACCTCAGAGTAGAAATGCGCTGCCTTGTTTTTTTTTTATCTTCCTTGCCGAGGTGTTAATCAATTAAAACATCAATGGTTCATCTAGTTGGGATTGCCATGGCTCACTTTTAGCTCCCTTTAATTGGCTGGGTGCACTACACATAGATTCTCTAGGTGGTCAAAAGCTCATTTGACTAGAATCCCATCTCGGCGAGACACTAAAAGTGTCTCACCGATGCGATTATGCTTCTCTGAAGCCATTGGCACAATATGTGACAGTCGATGAGAGTCTTGGTGAACTTAGAAGTCACGTTGATATCGCCAAAACATCAGCAAGTCAAATAGCATCGGGGAGAAGTCATAGCGAGCACCACTAGGTTATATCGATGTCGCTTTATTGGGCGATGTCATTGTTGTGGGCGAGACATCCTATGTTTGGGGAGACATTATTCTGAGGATCCTTATCATATCGATCTCTCTTCTATCACTGAGACCACCTGATGTCAGTAAGACATCACTCCGATGGTTGGGCGCTTTATCGATGAAATTCATGTTGAGGAGACCTTTGCTGATGCCTCTAGAAGTCATACCACTGAGCTCCTTTATATTCGACAAGACCACCGGCCTTCAAAAGACCTTTCACTGAGCTTCAAATCTTTTGGCAAGCCCATCTTGTCATCGGCAAGATCCTTTTGTATCGACGAGACATCTTGCCGATCTTCATTCCTTATACCGAAGCCACGCCCCTTCAGAGAGACTTCAGTTGGTCGCTAGGACCTTTTGGCGAACAATTTACCTTTCAACGAGTTCCTTTTCTTGTTGGGGAGACAACCTTACTTTGGCAAGACATCTTGTTGAAGTCCTTTTCTTAGCAGGCCTTTTTGTTGTCGGCGAGACTCCCACCGAAGGCAAACATATCGAGGCCCTTTACTTAGTCGGCGAGACTAAATGTCTTCGCCGAGACATTATGGTGAAGGCATCTCCTCTTGGCGATCTCCTTGTTGTCGGCGAGACATTAGAGTCAGGGAGACCTTTCTCTGACTTATGGCGACCCGAATGTCTTGGCGACTGGTATTTCAAACAAATGGAATGCATTACTAGTTGACAAGACACTAGAGAGGTCTTGCCGACTTTCTTCTCTAATGGATTTTATGTCGAAACTAACTGAGGCATACTTTCAAATGAGCTCCTTGTGACCTAGCATCAGATGCATGATTTAATCCTGCACAAAAATCCCCCGCCTGGCCTTTTGAACATATGAAACACAACTTTCCCTTGCCTGATTGAGCCTATAGGTGAAAATTGGGTAACATTTCTAGCGACCTTTGCTGGATGTTTGCCTGCTAAACATGAAGACCAGTAGCCTAGGCCTATCCATTGGGCATGGAGTCATTGGGACAACTCAGAAAAGATCAAGAGTAGCTTTGTACATGGTTGTAACTCATCTTGAGACCTACTAGAACACTTGGAAACTTATTGAAAATAAGAAAACTGCAGAAGGGAAACTATCTAATTGTGTTGAAACAACACTTAGGGAATATAAACTACATCTAAACCTACCCTACACTAACTAATAATAAATTAGTCAAACAAACCCATTAACAGGTTGAGTAAAATAGCTGCCTTTTCTAAAAAATTTACAATGTTTGCCATGCTTGAGAACAACTAAAGAGAAATGAAGCATGCGTGACAATTCAACATATGGCTGCAAGATCTATGGCAGAACATATTCAGGCTTACTAACCTTTTTGTATGGAATGTAAACATTCACGTTCTAAGGTTGAAAGGCGACTTGAGTGTGCTCCTCCTGAGCAGTATCTTCATGCTTGGGTGTAAGATTCATCCTTGGTGTTGCATTAGATTCCATCCGAGCTAGGTACCTGATTGGAAAGCCCCTGGTAAGGGTAAAACTTGAACCCTCCTCCTGTTTGATCTCTTTATCTTCTCTAAAGACTTCATCTTTCCCTTGAGAAGATGTTGACTAGAGGTAATACGCAGGTTGTTCATTGGCTGCTACAGTCTGATCTTCTTGACTAAGGAGCTGATATCCCTGTTGGATAACTAAAAACAAATCTTCAAACTATGGCTCCTTATGCTCTTTGTCCATGATAGAATACACTTCCTCCTCAACAAATTAGGGAAGCTCATTTAATAAGTTCACAAGCTGCAAGACATTATCTTCAACAACTTCTTCAATAGTCTCGCCAACTTGAATGGGCTACTCACATGCTTTCTTTTCATATGATACTAGTTCATCATCTATGTTGGAACAAAAAGCTTCTATGATATCATCTAACTCATAATTTTGCATTAAATCTAGATGAATTTTATCATTTGGTTGCTCCATACCAGGCATAGATGCTATCATGCATGTGAGATATTCATCTTCATTAACAAATTGAGGGAGTTCATCGAACAAGTCGGCAATATTCTTTGGTTGTCCATTAACAAATGGTAAATCAGGAACTTGCATGCTCTCTTCAGCCTGCTCAACATAACCAGGCAGTTGATCAAATAAAGAAGTCAATTGTTCTTCTTTGTGTGGCTCCTTTTGCAGTGAAACTTGGGTATCTTCTGCCTGCAAGTGAAGATCTTCAACTATCTATTGTTCCACTTCCTGCCTCTCCTCCTGTTTGAGCTTTTCCTGCTGTAGTCGGTAACATGCTAAAGCTAAATGTATTGGATTTACTTTGCTAATTCTCTCCTTGAGGAGTAAGTCATCTGGATCAATGGGCTCCTCTTGAGGGATGATGGGCTGATCTTGTTCAGGTACTACATTCTCTTCCATCGAATTGAATCCCCTAAAGCTTGGGATTTCAAGCTGAGAAGACTTACTAGGGGAGTCAAGAGGTTGACTTTGCCTAAAGCTAGTAAACTTGTACTTTTGACCCTCTTGTATGAAAATTTTTAGCCTCCTTTCTGCCTCCTTTGCAGCCAGCTACTGGGAAAGGTTCTCTTCCAATTGCTTCTTTTGTAACTCCTCCATTAGTTGGTGCTAGTAATCTGAATAAGCTTGAGTGTTTTGCACCTTAGCAGAGAGTAGCTTCATTTGTTCTTCTCTAGCACCTATTTCCTATTCAAGGCCTTCTTCGAACTGGATTCTGTTTGCCATTCTTTCTTGATCATAAAAGCCGACTTGCTCAGCCACTTCTTGTTGTTGCATAATGGTACCCCGTTGCATCTTGATATCAACCAATATCCTAGATAGGCACACAAGCACCTTACTAATATCATTAATCTTCATATTGTGAAGACCTTGACTAAGATCCCATAGCGTATGGTCAATCTGTTGGAGCAGGTCCAATACACTCTGATATGGGTGTGCAGGAGCAACACACTCATGACATGGAGGGTAATTATAAGCATCTTCATAATTATTTGACATCTTTTCAGCCAAAGAGCTGGAAACTCAGAATTAACAAATTATTTTGAGACATACCAAGACCTGTGTCTATGAAACCAGAAGATTTGAGCTCGGAGTCACCAGGTATGTAAAGAAAATGCCTCCAAAAGGCTAAAACTATTGTTGTACACACCAAACAGCAGCAATAAAATGCATAAACATGAACTGAGAAGCAGTTCACTTTCCCACTGGGCATGCCAAAAACTGTTATCACCTAAAGTTGCACCCCTATCGAACCTGATGTTCAATGCCTCAGTGTAACATGGGAAGACCTCTAAAGCTATGGGTCACTTGTAGACAGAGGTCAACCTCCGGAGAAGGCCGACTTCCTTTGGTGTCACCTAAACTACTGATTCTTTTAAGGGAAACGGATAAGGAGTATATAAATTGAAACTAAACTAAGGTGATGCACTGAAATAATAGGAACAATAAGATACTCAATTTACACTTGAATACTGATGATAAACATAATATTACACATCAAATTTTGCAAGCCTTGCACTAACATTTCACAAACAGGTTCGATTCACACACTTTTTCTGAAGAGGAAAGAAATATTTTCACATATCAAAATCCATGTGTGACCAAGTGAACACAATTTGTAAGTTGTATAATGATACTTTTGCAAAGGAAGGCATGAAACACAACATAAAGTTATGAAGGAATGAAATAAATTCACAAAAATGACTTGATCATGAACCTGAAATGCACAACACTTTGCAGGAACAAGATGGAAACCCGAACATCAACAGTAATCAAGGTAAGCTTTATATAACATGCTCCAAGATGAGTTACATAATTTTGCTAATCCGAGAGAGGACTTTAGTAGTCACAGACTTCAGAAAAGCATACATCAAAACTCCTTTTTTTTTAAAAAGGCAAAAATGCCTTATATATAGAAAAGATCTCGGCCACTTAGGGCTCACAAAATATCAATCTCAAAAAAACTATCCTAAGATCTTTTGATTGAATTAAATGCTACACCCCTGCATGTCCCATTGTTCATGTCGGTCTAAAGAATCACCCCTAGAGAAGCCTTAAATATCTTTAGCAGTAACTACCGCATTCATTTCTGATCCTCATGTCCACCTTTGAATTCCCCCTGGTTGAGTTGCTTTGAATGCTCCTGACCTCAGAGCATAAACGTACTGCCTTGGTTTTTTTTATCTTCCTTTCCGAGGTGTTAATCAATTAAAACTTCAATGGTTCATCTAGTTGGGATTTCCATGGCTCACTTTTAGCTCCCTTTAATTGGCTGGGCGCACTACACGCAGATTCTCCAGGTGGTCAAGAGCTCATTTGACTAGAATCGTATCTCGATGAGACACTGAAAGTGTCTCACCGATGTGATTATGCTTCTCTGAAGCCATCGGCACAATATGCGACATTCGATGAGAGTCTTGGTGAACTTAGAATTCATGTTGATATCGCCAAAACATCGGCAAGTCAAACAACATCATGGAGAAGTCATAGTGAGCACCACTAGGTTATACCGATGCCGCTTTATTGGGTGATGCCATTGCTATCAACGAGACATCCTATGTTCGGGGAGACATTATGGCAAGGCTCCTTGTCATATCGATCTCTCTTCTATTACTGAGACCACCTGATGTCGGTAAGACATCACTCCAATGGTCGGGCGCTTTATTGATGAAATTCATGTCAGGGAGACCTTCACCGATGCCTCCAGAAGTCATACCGCTGAGCTCCTTTATATTCAATGAGACCACCAGCCTTTAGAAAGACCTTTTGTCGAGCTTCAAATCTTTTGGCAAGTCCATCTTGTCATCGGCAATATCCTTTGGTATCAGCAAGACATCTCGCCGATCTTCATTCCTTATACCAAAGCCACACCCCTTCGGGGAGACTTTAGTTGGTCACTAGGACCTTTTGGTGAATGCTTTGCCTTTCAGCAAGTTCCTTTTCTTGTCGAGGAGACAACCTTACTTTGGAAAGACATCTTGCTGAAGTTCTTTTCTCAGTAGGCCTTTTTGTTGTTGGCAAGACTCCCGCTGAAGGCAAACATATCAAGGCCCTTTACTCAGTCGATGAGACTAAATGTCTTCGCCGAGACATTACGATGAAGGCATCTCCTCTTGGCAATCTCCTTGTTGTTGGTGAGACATTGGAGTTGGGGAGACCTTTCTCTGACTTATGGTGACCCGAATGTCTTGGCGACTGGTATTTCAAACAAATGGAATGCATTACTAGTCGGCAAGACACCAAAGAGGTCTTGCTGACTTTCTTCTCTAATGGATTTTATGCTGAAACTAATTGAGGCATACTTTCAAATGAGGTCCTTGTGACCTAGCATCAAATGCATGATTTAATCCTACACAAAAACCCCCCATTTGGCCTTTTGAACATATGAAACACAACTTTGCCTCGCCTGATTGAGCCTATAGGTGAAAATTGGGTAACAATAATCTTGACCATTCTTCTTACCTAGCACTACTCCTTAGTTTCCCTCCATGTCTAGTTATTGCTTGCTTACTCAAGCCTTATGTTTTTGAATGGTTGTCCCTTTCATATAATCACTAGGATTTGCATGTTTCCCATTTTCATTCTTTGAAATGAAATGTGGACTATCATTGTGCTTGGTGTGTAAAGCATAGTGGTATAAAACACCATAAATAGAGCAAACAAAGTAATAGCCTCAATGCTCATAGCAGCAGCATCACACTATTTTCCATCATTTGTGGTAAATGAATGAAGTCAATTTTGGTGTTGGTGAGGAACAAAGGGAATTGAGTCAGAGCTTCTTAAAGGGTAAGTTTGGGTTAATATTCCTCTGGTAAGGACTCTTATGGTTCAGAAATGAATGAAGAATGTGTCATGGGTAGTCATGATAGGGTATAGGGTAGATTGTCAAGTTTTTGACAATGATATAAGTTATCCATGAATTTTTTTAAAGGTATAACATAAAGAAAAAATCACATGTAAACAAAAAGATGACAATGCTAAAGGGTAAAGACATCATAACAATGATTCAAATCTCTTATGTTAGTGTTCTCTTATGATAGTGTTGAGGATGACCATGTAGAAGATATAGTCTACAAGAAAATAATATGAACTACAATAGAAACTCAAATTTCATTAGACAGTCAAAAGAACATTAAATACATTCAATAGGCTTATCATATGCCCTCATCATAATGCTTTCTTCAAAAATATTTAACAGAAAGCCTTTTTTTGTTTTCAAGTGATAAATTTAAAGCATTAAGTTTGTCCTCAGTACTACATAAAAACCCCAATCTGTTTGAAGAGTATTTTTTCTTGAAACAAAGGAAAAGGTTTTAAGAGAGGGTTGGATTCTTGAGGAAGACCCTATAGAGAATAACTAGTTTGCACTAGCTGGAAGAAATCATTTCCCATGACCAAGAATCTTAGCAACTGTGTTTATTAAGATATTTGCAAAAGATGGTAGTGACAGTAAAGGAATACGATAACATGAGGAACAAGAGGACAGTTATGATGAAGAAAGAAACAATCTTGAAGATTATTCAGTAACAAGAGATCACAAATCTATGTAATTTTCTTTAAGTGATTATGATGAAGAGACACAAACTATAATTTCAGTGCTTTTGTTCAACTTCATATTAAAGGAGTCCATATTGTTGTAGTCACAAAACTATTGCATGGCTATAGAAAGTAGCCAATTCTAGCATTTGGTCTCTTTCAATGTATGAGACAAGGATGCACTATTTTGTTGCAAAGTGGAAAAAGAGATATTTGCAACCTTTAGAAGAAAAAGCATTTGCAAGATTGATGACAGTTTTTGCTCTAAAATTGAATAAAGAGATATATTCATTATCCAAAGCACATATAATATAGTGATATTTTCATTATCCAAAGCAAACATAAACTGGTAGAAGTTTTGAAACATCACTTTTCACACCTATTAATGAAAGAGGTTTTTGGGAATTTTTTTGATGATGGTAGTAGTTCTGGAAAAGCTTTAATGGGGAGATATGGGAATTTGAATCCAAACACATCTCTCCTAGCAATGGGGTTTCTGACAGTCATAGAGATGAAAGATCTCCAAGTTCTAATATGAGAAAACATTGATGATATTTTATAGCTCAAGGTAGATAAAGGAAGTGACACCATCAAGTATGACAATGCATAAATACCTATGCACAATCATGAGGGTAGTAGATATGTGGATAGTCCAAGGACAAATCACAAAGAACATGGAATCATTTGTTGTGGCATAGTTTTATAGTCTATGATGGATAGGGAATTGCAGCTTAAGATGTATTCAATTCATGATGATAGTCATAATAGTGAATCCTTGTCAAATAACAAATGTTAGTCCTCATGAAGAATTATGACAGTGTTAGTTTACTTGAAAGGTTTTGTGTTAAATGTATAAGGTTAATGGAAAATTCACCCTAAGAAGGAAATGTTCACCATGTCAAAAGGAAGAGTATAGATTAGTCACAGTCCATAGCAAGTTAGGGATATAATAGTCAACTCATCCATAAGATAGTTCAATCACCATTTTTGTGGGGGATCTATCACAATTGGTAGGGTCGGTCTATGATGTCAAAAATAGGTATGATAGGAGGATTCGCATGGTGACATCAATAAGGAAAAGGACGAGGATGACTTCCAATAATTTTCTGATCAAGTAACTAGCAAGCTTTTTGTTGATGATCTTACTCATCTGATAAAATATACTTCCAATGGAAAAGATGAAGGAGAAAACATGAATGGTGAGGCACAGATCAATGATTACATGACTGTAGGAAAAGAGACTACCTATATGGCGACATGATGGAAGTTTGTGATCAAGAAGGGACTTTGGATGATCTTTACAATATTGACCTTAATACACTTGATGAGTGGAAATGTATTGAGGAGGCCTCAAAAACAGTCATAATGAAGCCTTTTGAAGGATGATTTCCTTAAGACAAATAGTGATAAGGTTAAAAACTTGTGAAATGGGGCCAACTATAAGAAGATGATTCCTAGAAATTGGATTTTCCCCTACATATTTTAAGTGGTTGTCATAGAGCTCAGAGCTATATGTGTATTTCTAGTGCCTCTAATACTGGTTTGAAGAAAGTTATCTAACATAGAAAATGCATCTAGCAAAGAAAAGACATGGTTCAAGATAGATAAAATGACAGTTAAGGACATGCATGATACTCGATTAAGACCAGTGGCGAGTCTATGAGAATAACATGATGGTAAACATGACAACATCTACAGAGCTACACAACTACAAGAAGGAATCATACAATGATAGTCTATGACAAAGTTTCAAGGGACAATCCAAAGAAGCATGACTATCATAATAGCTAGGGGTCTAATATGTTACACTATGAAGAAGATAGTCTATAATAACATGTCACAATCATGTGAATATTATGTATGAGACAAGATCTCTGTAGAGATGACTTTAGTTGCTAAGAAGATTAAATTATATCCTTCAATTATGCTAAATGAAAATCTTTCATGGTGGTGTTTATAAAGATTTTACATTGAAAATGATGTTGTATCTAGATGAATTGTCTTCCAATGAGCATGCAATTTACTAATCTAATCCTGAACCTATTAAATCTTTTCCATAGTAAAATATGCTTATTCAAAGGATAACTAAGGAAAGGGATAAGTCATAGGACAGATAGAGGATTTTTCTTCAAACTTTGGAAGGAAACATGCACATCCTAGAAAATTTGATAATTTCCATAGAAATTAATCTTAGATCAGAGGGCCTGGTGAGGCAAAGAAAATTTGATAATGCCCATAGAATTTAATCTTAGATAAGAGGGCCTGGCATGGCAATCTTGTGGGAGTGCAATTAACTTTTCTTGGGAGCTTTTATCACAACTACCAAAAATTAGAGAGGAAGTCAGCAATGAGCATTTGTTTTGATCTCTTGGAGTATGGATGAGGAGTGAGGAGAAGTTGTATGTTTGTGAAGAATAACATCATATGTTGATTGCATAGATAGATAGAACTATTATGGCACCATCAAAACTTTCAACCTGAACTACTATCACTAAGCAGCTATCTAGGTGGGAAGAAACAAAAGGAAAGGGAAAGGAAACACACAACCACTAAAAGAGGATTACCAATTTCCATCAAAATAAGGCAATGTAGTTTCTTCTACAATTAGAAGCCTTCTTTCTCTTTAATGTTGGTAACAACACCAAATAATCAACTACAACATAGAAAGTTATAGAATTGAATGAAAGCAAGAATTAAATAACATGGTACATGGCCAAGGGCATGGCCATATGACAAAACACAAAGAGCACAACATAGTAGAATGAGTAACAACTTAGATTATATTATAATTATATGTATGCAAAATATGCACAAAGGGCTCACATGAATACTCCAAAACATGCCTAATAGAGATAGTCCAAGTCAATGATATTTGAGAGTAATGGTGTTTTATAAACTATAGATTTCCAAGAAATGATTCAATATTAAAAAGAGAAATTAACATTTTTGTAGAAATTTTCCACACTTTAAGCATATAGTTAATCAAATAAATTAATCTCATCAAACCCTACTTAAAATTCAAGTTCACATGCACACTTAAAATATTTTTCCTTCTACAGGGTTTTAAGAGATTGATGTATGCAAAAAGGGATATTTATTATAATTAAATGTATGCACAAAGGGCTCACATTAATTCTCCAAAACATGCTAAGCAGACAGTCCAGGTCAATGATATTTGAGAGTAATATTTTTAATAAATTATAGATTACCAAGCAGTGATTCAATATTAAAAAGAGCAAATAACCACTTTTTAGAACTTTACCACACTTTAAGCATACTGTCATAGAAGCAAATAAAGATTATAATAGTGAGAAGACCTTCTTCAAGATCTATGGAAAAGGGAATTGATAAAAGTGAATGCATCTCAAACAAATAAAGGGAAGCATGAGGCTTCAGGATTCAAGATTTCCACTTGGAAACCCTACCTTTAGATTGTAACCTTGTTTAATGTTCTGCCCTTTCTTGAATGATACTAGTGTTGCAACTCAGAAAACATTGCTCAACAAGATCTAGTGTTACAAAAATGGAAACCACCACTCTTTGCATTCAATGGTTGTTTCCTTCGTCATACTTGCAATGTACTCTCAGACCAAATCTTTTGCTTGATATCTTTTGTTATGGGGTTTTCTCCTCTTGAAAGTGTGAAGTTTATACTTCTAAAACCTCGACTAAAAAACTTTCTTGGTTGTTATGCATTATTCCCTTATGACAGTGCCTTGGTAGATGGATACCTTTGTTGTTATTCATGACAAAGAAACCACTCTATGATCTTTTAACAGTGACAACTTTCTCATTGCATCAATTCCAATGATCCTTTAATATTGATGGAGTCTTTCTTAAGCTGATTTTTTGCTCTACAAACCAAGGGAAAACCTTAAAACGTGGGAGCTAAAACACCAAATTGTTGATTAAACTTCCAAACTTCCCTCCAACGTGCAATCACAATGTTTTACGCCAAAAATCATCTGCCTAAAATTCCCTCCAAATGCATACATGACCCGAACAAGGCACCAAAAATACCTATTGCTAAAATGCACCAAAAAAACTATTGCGTGGAATGAATGCGAAAATTAATCTTCATTTCTAGGGGAAAAAAATTCATCTATCTACATTGTCATTTTAATATATAGGTTGTGAAAATTAAGACAAGCATGACGTGCTGCTAAAATTACTAGAGTTCAAACTTGTATAAAATGATAACATCTATAAAAATGATTCACACACAATTGAATTCTATTTTTAAAGAATAATTAACAATATAAAGCCTAAAAGAGAAAAATTTCACATACCAAAAGCAATCATTGTTATTTCTATTTCACATTATTAAGATGGTCGACTATATCAACAAGCGAAGATAGAAGTGAATCAATCTTCATTTTTAGGGAAAAATGTTCTTTTTTTAAGGGAAAAATCTTCATTTTTAGTAGAATCGACCATTAAATTTCTACAATCCATGTAAATTGAATCTAATTGCTTCTATAAATAACTACTTGACCTTACCTTTTTAAGGCATTACTTCTAGAAATAATTACTTTTACAGACATTACGTTTCTACAATCCATGTAAATTGAATCTAATTGCTTCTAGAAATAACTACTTGACCTTTTGAAATGAAAGTGTTTGCAAGATAGCCCTTAAAATGTAATTAGATTGTTTAAATCATATTTTAATAGTGAAATTGACCACAATTTCTCTTTGATACATTTGACATGCTAACACAATAGGAAAATAAAACTTGCTTCAAATCATAGTTAAAAACATTAATCATTCATTAACATAATGAGTAATAAAAGTTAAAGAATGTAAATGTTAATTTTTTTTATAAAATATGTGAAGGCCTTAAGACTACACCAAGAGGCATGCCTTCCATGAAATAGGTATTTTTGGTGCACCAAGCAACCTAGGTGGCCAAATGGCCCGCTTAGGTAAGGGTCCCATGAGGGGGGCTTAAGTTCTATGGATTATGATCAAATTTGAAAGAAAAAAGAATAGAGGAGTAAGTCATTTATTTAGTCATTTTTATTTGTCTAGCCAATTATTTAGTTGTGATTTTACCCGATGAATAGATTAGTCATTTATAGTTGTGAATTGCAAAAAACTAGTAGAATTTAGTCATTTTTAGTCACATGATTAAAAGTTTTAGTCACATATTCATTTATTTACCAAATTCTACTAGTGTTATCAGTAAAGAATCACCCTCCACATGAAGTCTATTGATGTTAAGATACTTTGCTAAGGATAAACGAGCTAAAAGAGCTTGAGATTCTACCATATTATTGGTGCAAGAAGATAAGTGAATCTCTTTGGCTATAATCAAAAACACCTTTGAATTATGAATACAACATCTAGCACCTGATGTACCAAGATTTCCACATGAATCTCCATCAAAGTTGAGTTTATAGAAGGTTGGACTAGGGGGTATCCACTTCACCTTATTTCTATCTACTTTAGCAGAATTTGATTGAAAGCAAGCCCCTTGAAGTAGTAATGAAATATATTTCCAATGGTGTAGAATAAAATTATGCCAATTGGAATACAAAGAGGATATTGACTTAAAATTGCAAATATAAGAACTAAAAACTTTTGAGATTGCCTTCTCGATCTTCTCTTTAAGCCTTTGACTTGAAGCAAACCGATCTTTGAAAATACATCTATTTCTTTCCAACCATATTGACCAAATTACCAAAGCAGGAGTTACTAACCAGATACATGCAAAGAGGGAAGATTTATGGAGGATTGGCCAACTAGTGAAAAGATCCCATAAATAATTAGGCAATAGGAAAGAAACATTCAACTTCCCCATAATGAAATTCCATACTTCATAGGCCATTGGACAAGCAACAAAAAGGTGATCAACCATTTCATATTCCTCTTTACATGGCACGCATTTGAAGGCTACTGTTATTCCAAATTTCTCTATTCTGTCACTAGTCATAATCCCTTTCCTTAAGGCCAATCAAGCAAAACTACTCACCTTTGGAAATTGCATTGAATTCCAACAAAAAAAAAAGCTCTTTGAGATTGGGGCTAAGATGCTTGAGAAATAATTGACTTATACCCTTTTTTTATTACATAGAAACCATTCTTCAAAGGTGCCCAGTTTAGCTTGTCAGGAGTACAAGAAAGATAAATAGTTATACTATTCAAAAGATTTGACAATATACTTTTTTGATTATCTGGAAGAGAGGTAGAAGATAAAAAAATTTATCTAACCTCAAGGAGGTTAGGGGAAAATTCCATTCCTATACCTTAGGTCAGCAGAGAAGGAATTGGAACAAAATATAACTAACCCTTTCCTTTTCCCACTATGAAGCGGAGTCGAACCTATGACATTGAGGAATGCAAACCCCAAGACCCAACCAACTCTACCACAAGTGGCAACTTAATTATCTAACCTCAAGGAGGTTAGGGGAAAAGTCCATTCCTATACCTTGGGTCAGCAGAGTAGGAACTGACACACAATATAACTGCCCTTTCCTTTTCCCACTATGAAGTGGAGTCAAACCTATGACTTTGAGGAATGCAAACCCTAAGCCCCAACCAACTCTACTACAAGTGGTGGCTTAATTATCCAACCTCAAGGAGGTTAGAGGAAAATTCCATTCCTATACCCTGGGTCAATAGAGTAGGAACTAGCACACAATATAACTGGCCCTTTCCTTTTTCCACTATGAAGCGTAGTTGAACCTGTGACCTCGAGGAATGCAAATCGCAAGCCCCAGCCAACTTCGTTACAAGTGGCAGTTCAAATTTATCTAGCCTCGAGGAGGTTAGGGGAAAATTTCATTCATATACCCTGGGCCAATAGAGCAAGAACTAGCACACAATATAACTGACCCTTTCCTTTACCCACTACAAAGCAGAGTCGAACCTGTGACTTTGATGAATGAAAACCCCAATAATTGACCAATTTCATCAATAATTAGAGTAGATGAAGATTATAGAGTATATATTGTCTTAAGGTAGTTATTGGAAAATTATCATTATTAGATTTGGTAAAGGATTTTGCAAATGGTATTTAAATTTCTTGTTCATGTTGAACACTTTCGAAGGCTGGGAGGGGGGTGAATCCATATACATAAAACTTAACCCCTTTTGAAACTTGAAACTTTAGGCATGCCTCAAACTCCTTTATCAAATAAAGATAGAACTTTAAGAAGAGCAGTAACAAAGAAGAATATAACAATTTAAATCTTTAACACCTTCAACAAACTTTACCAATAAAAGATCTACAATAGTAATCAAATCAACAACAAAGAGAAAGAGATAGAAAACACACGCATGCACAAAGAGACACCAGATTTACATGGAAAACCCAATGAGATAAAAACCATGGTGAGAGTTAACTCACAATATAAGGCTCACTACCAAAAGAATTACAAGAAGTCTCAATGCCTTAGAGAAAGATACAAAAAGGACTTGCAGCACTAAAGTACCAACCAACTTTAGGAGCAAGATACAAAGGACCCGATGATATTCACTATCTCTTAGAAGGATGCAAAAGATATATATATATATATATATATATATAAGAGAATTACAAATATTTTCAACAAAAATATTTGTTGACTAAGGTGTTCAAGCATAATTTATCTTTCCTTTCACATATTTAGAACTATCTTTGTTGGATATACAATACAACTCACTCACACACTTTTTTGTACTTTTACTCTTCTTTGTTTAGTTGCATCTAGAATGATCTTGTATTTATATCCATAACAACAATTTTGATTCTTTAATTAGGTCATCCAGAAAGAGAATAAACAATAAATTCAATTGGTCAGCCACCAAAGCATGATGTGGTCCTATCCCGAGGATAGAGAGGTCCAAAGAAAATTTTAACACTTTTTTCAATGTAATCCAAAATGATTTGCACACAAGCGCACATCAACCTAAGTCAGCATCAAGGAAACATGTGGATGAGACATTGAAAAACATAACCTACTGGCCAATAAACACTCTTTCAATTGATTTTACTTGATGTGTTCCTAAACAAGATAGGTCAAGACCTAAATCTATCATGATACACCTTCCATAATGGCACAAACCTTTAAACACTCATCCCAAGCAAAGGAACATGCCTTATCAGCTAGATACCCACAAATAGCCCATAAATCCAACTCAATGCATAATGCAGCACCAAAGCAGGTAATTAACAACATATGGATCACATAGGGATGTTCCTTGAACATCCAACATCACTTCCATATGCTTCTTTCATACTTTGATGATATCAACTACCACCACAAACCAAAAAGGCATGGACAACTTTATTCAAGAAACACATAATACATAATTGGATGATTACATAACATTTGTAGAACAACTTGCGTACCACATCAGCATATGTTATTGGAACTAAGACATTGCATAGATGATGTGAATGTATTCACCAACCCACAGGAGTAGAGACATCAATGCAGAGAAATATGGATCATTTTCGAGACTAGTCCAGACAACTAGCACACTACCAACCTACTGCAATTCACAAGAACCTCCTCAATAATGTTGAAAGGTGCAAGACAATTGAGAGGGGGGGTGAATCATTTTTCACCAAAAAAAAATTCAAAACTCAAACACTTATCAATTTCTCATCCACTTAGTTCTATTATTAAGTATGAACTTAAAATGCAAATAACAGAAAGCAATATTAACACAGTGAGCACTAGATTTATGTGGAAAACCCAATGATGGAAAAACTAGAGTGAGGATTAAATCACAATTAAAGTAATTCCAAAACTGAAAATATAAGGCTCACTATCCAGAATAGGACCCACTGTCCAAATACAAAAGCTCACTGCCTACAAAAAGGATTACAGAACAAAAATGGCTTTACAACCAGAATGAACTAGTAAGAGTGCACCTAACAAGTGTTGATTCAGTTTCGGTGATGCTCAATAAAATGAATTAACACACTTCATCATTTTCACACTTCTTCACATTTGCATCAATGCAATTTGTCTCACTCCACAATCTTCAAAATTGTCTGACATATATATCTAACCTAATCACAAGCAACAATTAGGTCGACCTAACTAGATGCAACCAGAAAGATTGACTGTTGGCAAGCTTCAAGATTCAAAATATATTTTCAAACAATAAATCAAAATGTGTAGCATGCTTCATTGTGTCAGCATAGACCTAAGATAGGTCACACATACATCCACATAATAAAATTAATTCACCATAACACCAATTATCAATGAGGTCAACCAGAGATAGGCTTAATAGAAAAATGCAATCAAAAAAATAATGTTAATACACCATACGAGCACTTGTGCATGAGAGATTCTGAACATACAAGCTTCTGATATCCATAAACCATTTCCCAAAACTACAAGCAGCAACTATCAACCACAAAGGATTGCAGACCAAAATACTGAAGGATGTAAACTGTATACCAGTTTAGATACCAATCTAGAATATCGAATCAAACAATGACTTAGTCTTGTAGTTGCAACTCATATAACATGGTGACATCAATGACAACACAATAACTATATAGTTAGTCATTCTTCTTCATTCTTCCAACAATCTCCCCCTTTGTCATTGATGGCAACATGTGCCACAATATTCTCTCCCCCTATCACTAGTATTCTTTCCCCTTTTATTGTTCTTCACATGAATCTCTCCCCCTTTGAGATCAATGGAAAAGGGTGACCAAAAAGTAGGATGTAAATGTATGTACATGGTAAAAAAATTTATACAAAGGAATTCCAACTCCCCATTTCAAATATTCAAGTGAAAATAACACTTTTTACATGAAAAAATTTCTTATATCTTTCTCTTATGGTTGAAAGAATCCTCTTCCAAGCAAGCACAACCGAATTCATCCTGGCACTCATACTATTCAATAAAGATAATAGCGTAAATGAGGATGCCTAGTCTGAAGATAGACATTGTCATTCACAATCTTCTGCATCAGAGAATATTCCAGAGAGATGATCCAACCGAACCTCAACAATTTCTTTAACCAACCAGAAGGTTTTAACCAATTCTTCTCTTTGCCTCTAAGCAATCAACAACTCCACTTGCAGTTCACCAACTCTTATTCAACTATGTTTTCCATTTTTGTCTTTGAAGAAGTCGAAACTCTTTCCAATACAATTTATCTCAAATTCAATGGCTTCAATTTTGCTTCTAAAATTGTCAATAGTTGCAGGCCATTAGAGACAATACCTGTAGATGTCAGATATTTCCTTGATGCATTCTTTTGTCTCATTAATGTGTTTAGATAAAAAAAATGGCTTTGGAACATCTTCTCTCAATCATAGCTTCAAAATTATGACCTTCAGGTCCTTCCAACAATGTTCTTTCTTCAATAAATTTTACTAGATCATCTGGTAATGGGTCATACACATCTAAAACTGAAATACCCCTTTTGAGCAAATAATCAATCAATACATCATCAATTTTAAGTCTCTTGAGTAGAGAGCATGCACTCCATATTTCACCAACCTTCTTCATCTCGCCTCTATCTAACATTGTAAGTATATTCTATGGATCAAAGGAGTCGGATCCAAACATAAATTCTTCTTCATTCTTCTTTTCTTCTGAGATAGTGATAACATCTTTTGTGACATTTTTTCTCCTTTTAGATTCTAAAGGGGACTCACCAATAACAATTTCCAACTCTTTCTTTCTAGAAGAGGAACCCTCTTCAAACTAACTGGACACTAACACACCAAAGCACAGATTCATCTTCAGAGATATGAAATAGTTTTTTTAAACACTTACATTATCCTCCATCGATTCCAAATACCTGTAAACTTGTTTTCCAACAGAAATGCCAAATTCCCACTTAACATTATCTCTTCCCAGTAGTGAACTCAGAAAGTAAAACACCAAACATATGAGCAAAGACCCAAACTAGAAAGGATAACCCTCGACCAAGGACATTCTTACATTCTCAATTAAATTTTCCATAATAAGGCTACACAAATCAAATTGCTTGTTTTCCTTCACCATCATGTTTGCAAGATATATAGCAATAGCCGAAGTAGAACCTTTGCAATTTCTGAAATAGATTTTATAAGAGATGTTGTACACAACATACCTTACAGCAGGATCAATAATAGTATTTATCAGTAGAGCTCGGGGATCTTTTTTGATACCAGTAAGTTCCTCCATATCTCTGTATTTCATGGGTTTCTTCCCACGAAGGTCCCCAACACTGCATAAACCAATAATAGCTTCAATTTCCTCCTTCGTGATCGGATAAGTTTTGTCCAAAATAATGTTGTCATCCTTGAATCGAATTAACAAGAACAAGATAGATTCTTTATCTACAAACCAAGGAAATTCTCCCCATAAATCCATACCTAGGGTTTTTACGCTCTGCAGTTCATTTGTCTTCAACCCTAGTTCAATTTCCTTCATCTTTCGATGATCAAATTCTTTCAATTCAACACCCTTCAACTTCAACGGAATATCACCACATGATCCTCTATCCATATTTGTGCTTATCTTTCTTGAATTCTTTATTTTTTAATTGAAACTTCTTCATTTTACCTTCTTTCCCTTCATAAACTGAGAAATGATTTTGAAAGCTTTTGTCTCTTATTCCTAATTATCCATAATGATTCCTTCAGGTTACCTCAGAATTACTCCAAATCTCTTCGATATCTCTTCAAGGATGTTTTCAAGTCATTTTTCAAACTCTTCAATTGCACAAGTGATCAAAAGGACTTATGAATTTTACTTTATACATCATCATTTTTCCCTAATTCGCATTAAATATGGTAGGTTTCAAAAAACTGACAAAAACCTTATTTCTTTGCACTGAGAAACCCTAATATGCTCCGCAAAAGAACATGCCTACAAATTTTCTTCCAATTTCTTTTCCATAACCTATATCTACTCATTATCTACAACATATCCTTGTGCCAACATCTGATATGCCCTATACCTAGGGGGTTTGAACAATTTTTTGTTAATGCTCCCCCTAAGACCATGCTAGGTTTAATTCCTAGAGGAATTGTCTACACCGGATGAGGGCACAGACACATTTGTTGTCTCTTGCTCTTCTTCTTTTTTCCTCCATATCTTATTCATTTATTGCTTCACCTCATCTTTGTCAATTTTCTTCATTGGTTCATTCTTCTCTACCGGAGCAAACTACTTTCCCTTCTTACTTATGCAAACTCTTGAGATATGTCTGGGTTTGTTGCAGTTATAGTAGAAAACACTTTTTTGATTTTTCTAATCTCTATTAACCCTTAATCTACATTGATTTTCTTTGTGTCCAAACTTGTTACAGGAACAGAAATAGCCATCAAAAGAATGATTCATTCTACCTCCATTAAACCTATTCATTGTTACCTGACTAATCATTCTCACTTGAGATCTGTATTTAGTAGCTTTATGTCCAATTTTCTTGGATGAAAAACATTGTCCAGAGAAGGAACCAGAAAATTGATTCATTTTACTTCTGCATTCAGTTTCCTTGTGACCAAATTTTTTACATGAAAAGAAAACAAAATTGAAATATGGGTACCTTTGAGCATTTGGCTATCCGATAAGCGATCTTCTAGCAAAGTTCCTTGAATTTATTTTCTACTTCCCTTTGTCTTGATTCTTTTGATTATCCATTTAGCTTTCACTTGTTTCATTTTCCAAGCCACATTTGTCTTTACTTGGTTTGTGTCCTACAATCAACTCATCAAGATTGTCGGAGCTAGATTTGAAATTGTTTTCACAAATTTTTGGTTTCTCTAGTTCTACTTTCAAGTTCACCACCTCTTGTTCAAGTCTAGTGCATTCGTCAGTCTTTCTTTGCACCACTGTATTCAAACACTCTTCAATTCTCTTCTTTTCTTCCACTAGCACTTTCAATTCGATGATCTCTTGTTTCTATTGTTCACTTACTTCTCTATATCTTTCTTTGAATTTCTTCAATTTCTCTTTCAATTTTTAGACTCATTTATTTGCCTCATCAATATTTTCTTTCAAATCTCTGTTTTCATTTTCAGCCTTATCAAGATCTTCAAGTGTAGCCCAAAGTTCTTCTTTATCATCCATTTGTTCAACCTTCAGGATCTTTGTCAAGTGGTTAAGCTTTTCACCAAGGAACCAAAGATCTAATAACAATTGTTCAAAGGCACAAGAAAACTGAGAGGGGGGGTGAATCAATTGTCACCAAACACAAATTCAAATCTCAAACACTTATCAATTTCTCATCCACTTAGTTTTGTTATTAAGAATGAACTTAAAATTTAGATAACAGAAAGAAATATTAACATAGTGAACACCATATTTACATGGAAAACCAAATGACAAAAAAATCATGGTGAGGATTAACTCACAATATAAAGTAATTCCAAAACTAAATATGTAAGGCTCATTGCCAAAGGGCTCACTACCCAAAATAGGACCCACTGTCTAGATACAAAATCTCACTGCTTACACAAGGAGGCTCACTACCTACAAAAAGGATTACATAAAAAAATGGCTTTACAGCCAGAATGAACTAGTAAGAGTGCACCTTACAAGTGTTGATTCAGTTCCAATGATGCTCAATAAACTGACTTAACACACTTTATCATTTTTGCACTTCTTCACATTTGCATCAATGCAATTCGTCTCACTCCACAATCTTCAAAATTTTCTGACATATATATGTAACCTAATCACAAGCATCAATTAGGTTGACCTAACTAGATGCAACCAAAAAAGACTGACTCTCAACTTCAAGCATTCACAAAATCTTTTCAAACAATAAATCAAAAAGTGTAGCATAATTCATCATGTCAGCATAGACCTAAGATAGGTCACACATGCATCTGCATAACAAAATTAATTCACCATAACACCAATTATCCATGAGGTCGGCTAGATATAGGCTTAATAGAAAAATGCATTCAACAGAATAATGTCGATACACCATACGAGAACCTATGCATGAGAGATTCTAAACATACAAGCTTCCAACATCCATAAACCATTTCCCAAAAACACAAGCAAAAAATATCAACCACAAAGGATTGCAAACCAAAATACTAGAGGTTGTAAACTATATACCAATTTAGCTACCGGTCTAGAATACTAGATCAAACAATGACTTCATCTTGCAATCATAACTCATATAACATGGTGACATCAATGAAAACACAAGGACTGTATATTTATCCATTCTTCTTCATTCTTCCAATAGATAACACATGCAAGCTAAAAATATAGGAGTACAACATGCACAAAGAACTGACATTGAATACCAAACTACAAGACCAAAAGTGCAACAATAGAGGAATGTAGAGCATTCTCTCAGACAAACTTCAATGCAACTTCTTGAACCAGAAACATTTGAGAAACTCGTGGAGACTAGAACTTCCTTTTAGAAAAAACATACATTATTAGGAAGATCATAAGACAACATGAGAAATACTATGGATCCTCTCCAATATTATTCATGCATCTAATCCTCATCTTAATATAATATCATGAAAACAAATCTCCTATTAGTACTAATGCATTATAGGAACATCAACAATAATATTTCTTTGATAAGGAATGACATCCAACCATGAACTTCTTCAACTCTTCTCTTCTTTAATAAAGGCATGAAATCCAACCATAAACTTCTTCAACTCTTCTCTTTAATGTTCTCTTCAATGTTAGCCCAAATTGAATATTCCAAGGACTAATAACATATTACTTAGGTGCCAACAATCCCCATCAATGACAACCATCAGTGTTGACATCAATGATAATAACACAAGCATTAGTTTTGACATTAATGATAATAACTACCAACAATATCCCCCTTTGGCATTGATGGCAACATACTGCTCACTCTCTCCCTTTGATATCAAGGACAAAGGACCAAACACATCTGCACAAGCCAACAAGACTTTTTCTGTATTTAGGAAAAAAGGGTAAAAGGATCTTCTATTTAAGTAATAGCACATGTTCCCCCCTTTGAGTAGAAGCACCTCTTTTCCATGCACATACACAATAGCTGCATAGTTGAACTCTAGGACTCCCATTACTACCACCTCCCCCTGAAGGGTAACACCCATTAATCTAGGAGAAAGGATATGAAATGAATTTATTCCCTAGAAAGATGCACCATCTATACATCTAGTTAGAACAAGGGGGGGAAATAAACCCTAGCTTCTACCTTAGATATTCAAAGGTATCCTTTGAAAGATCCTTTGTAAATATATTTGCAATTTGATCCTTATAGACACATACTCCATTCTGACTTCATGTTCTATAACTTTCTCTCTTAGAAAATGGTACTAGATTGAGATTTGTTTAGTCCTTGAATGCATTACCAGATTCTTAAAAAATTTAATAGCACTTGTATTATCATATAGTATAGGAATAGGTTCCTTTAAGGTCTACTTCATCCAAAGCACTTGAGTGTAGAAAGATGTTGGAACAATATATCATGCTTTTTCTACGGACAAAGATATTGAGTCTTACTTTTTTCTAAACCATGAGGCCAATCTATCTCCTAGAAAGAATGCACTTCCGCTTGTGCTCTCTATTCATCAACACAACCTACCCAATCAACATCAGTATAGGCACACATAGATAAATTTTCATCATTTTATACCATAGGCCATATTCCAAAGTACCCATTAGGTATCTAAAGATTCCTTTCTTAGCATGTTCATGTGTTTACTTAGGATTGGCTTGAAATATGGCAACTAAATATATCACATGCATGATATCATGTCTAGAAGAATTTAATTAATATAATCATCTAATCATAGACCTGTAGAGAGTATAATCAACCTATGTAGACTCATCTGATTTACTATGGTGACAAATAGTCACCATAGGAGTACCCACAAGTTTAGAATCTTACATTCCAAACTTATTTAGCATTTCATTTACATATTTTTCCTAAAAAATGAAAATGTCACCATATTGCTGAATAATCTAAAGACCAAGAAAGAAGGTTAACTCACCGATCATTGACATTTCAAATTCATTCTACATCTGCTTTACAAAATTTTTGCACATATTGTCATCTCCACCAAAGATGATATCATCAACATACACAACTACAATTAGAAACTTATCTTCCTAAACTTTAATATATAGATTACTATCTACATTACCCTTCTTGAATCCTTGCTAAAGTAGATAGTTATCTAGCCATGCATACCAAGCTCTGGGAGCTTCCTTGAGACCATATAAATATTTCTATAGTCTACAAACCATATCCAAATAATTTGATAATTAAAATCCATCCAGTTGTTCAATGTATACCTCTTCTTCTAGATCACCATTTAGGAAAGATGATTTGACATCCATTTGATATACCTTTAAGTTTGTATAAGAAACAAGAGCAAGAAACATTCATATTGCCTCTAATTTGGCTACCATAGCAAAGCTTTCCTCAAAATGAATACCTTCAACTTGTGAATAACCCTTGCAAACCAATTTGGTTTTGTTCCTTATCACCTCACCATATTCATTCAACTTGTTTCAAAATATCCACTTTGTTCCTTACCACCTCACCATCTTCATTCAACTTGTTTCAGAATGCCCACTTTGTTCCTATCATATTCTTATTAGCAAGTCTAGGAATTAGTTCCCAAGTCTGATTTTTCTCTATTTGATTTAGTTTTTCCTCTATTTCCTTTATCCAAATTTCATCTTTGCTAGCATCAATAATGTTCTTGGGCTCCACTTTTAGAAATAGGCACAAGTTCACTTGCTCATTTTCTCTTGCAAACTTATTTCTTGTTAGTACACCTTCATTTTTTTCTCCAATTATCTCATCTAGAGAATAGTTCTTCTACACATATTTTGGAGTCTTGATATTCTTCATTGGTTCTAGTTCCTCTTCTTCTTTCTCTTCTATTTCTTCTTCTTCAATCTAGAGAAGTATATCAGATCTAAAAACCTTAGGTTCATGTGAGATCTAACATAAGTCTTCATCAACCTTGACATTTGTACTTTCAATCATCGTTCCCAACCTCTTGTTGTAACATTTGTATGCGGGTATGTGTGGGATCATCATGGAAAAAATAGGGCCTTAAGTGGTGAAAAATTCAAAAAAATCAGAGTTAGGAAACTTGACATAAAAATTTGAATAAGTTATCTATATTATTTGAAAAATATGTAAGAATAGAATATGTAGCAAATTGAATGTAGTTTCTAAACTACTAGGTTTTTTTTTTTTTTTTTAATCTATTTGGTGAAAATTTGAAATTCCAATGCAATAGTACTTAAATTTAGGGAAAAAATAAGTAGGTGTTGTCTAACCACCCTAACCATAATAAAATGATAATATTTTTTTATAAGAGTTTAGATATAAGTAGAGGACTCATGTCCTGATGTGATGCATATTTTTTTGTATTTTTTTCCAAGTAAATAATTAATTATGAATTTTTTATTACAACTTTTAAAAAATATAAAACTCATATGTCGACCACCTTAACTTGGTCAAAACTTCATGAAATTCATTTTTTTTTTAATCCTATAGTATGTGAAGCATAGAATGTGATGCATGTTTCAGATTCAAAAATGTGATACCATTTGAAAGCTATAGATGTTTTTCAATCAACCTATCAATTAGGACTTTAGTCATAATTCAAATAGAAAATTAATAATAATTATTTATTAAATTCAATGTACAACATAATTTATATTGGTCGAAAGCTGAGAATCTCCTTTAAAAACCTTTTTCGTTTCATCAATTTTGGGGTTAAAAAAGTCCTCAGCCACATACCCTACACATACCCATCATATCGCTACTTTTTGGACCATCATGATCCTGTGCATACCCATGCCTTGCTCCTAGTTGAGTAACCAATAAATATTCCTTCATCACACCTTGAATCAAAATTTCCAAGGTCTCCTTCATCTCTTTTGATATAGCATCTGTTGCCAAAGATTATTAAATATCTAATAGTGGGAGGTCTTCCATACCACAACTCATAAGGTGTCTTACTGATGTTGACCCTCAATTTCTCTATGTTAAGAAAATAGACAAAATTGTGTACTATTTCCTTCCAATACATATCCAATAGGTCTACATCTTTCATCATTGTCCTAGCTATTTCTTGCATTGTTCTACTTTTTCTTTCAACTACCCCATTTTTTTGAGGGGTTCTAGGAGCAAACAAATGTCTCCTAATACCATGATCTTCATAGAATTTTTCAAATTAATATGAGGTAAATTCTCCTCCTCTATCTGGCCTTAAACATTTGATCCTAGCATCCATTTCATTGTCTATTTTTTCTTTGAAAATATTCAACTTATCAAAGACTTCTTATTTCTCTTTCAAGAATGCAACCCAAGTCATTCTAATGTAATCATCTATAAGAAACATAAAATACCTTTCAACTTCTTGTACCCTTATCCTTGTAGGTTTGCATAGATTAGTGAATCAGCTCCAATGGCATTGAAACATAGCTCTCCTTTCTTTTGAAACTATTCTTTTTTTTCTTTCCCATCTAACATTTTTTGCACAATGTGTTTGTAGGATTAGTTATTCTAGGCATAGATCTTACTACACGAGAGGAACTAATTTTCACCATGTTTTCAAAATTGATGTGCCTCATTCTTTTACGCCAAAACCAACATTCTCTAGATTGAGCCAATAATCATATTCTTCCACTATCTTCCTTTAGATGATATACATTACTAGATTCATCCTTGTTCCTTTAGCAACAACTCTTCTTGAACCTACATTTCTTATTTCACATCCATTCACATGAAAAGTGATATTGTATCCTTTGTTGCACATTTGACTGACACTCAAGAGATTATGCTTCAGGCCTTTGACATAAAGGATATTTTTAGTTCTATTATTTCCATCAGTTATTATATTACCTTTTCCACATTTATTCTGACTTTTCATCACCAAACTTAATAGCTCCACCATTGACCTTCTTGAGATTGATTAACTTAATTTTGTTAGCAATCATGTGATGAGAACACCCACTATCAATCACCCAAGCATTTTCCTCTTCCTTAGCATGAAAATCAATCCATACTGCCATAGATATTTCATTAAACCTTTTATTTATTCAAGGTACTAGACCTTTTACATTCTCCAATATAGTTCTTTTTTCCTTCTAGAGACATGAATAGATTTTCATCATTTGAATCATTATCTTCATCTTCACAGGAATAAAAACTCTCTGTAGCATAGAATTCTCTTTTGATTTTATCTCTTTGGTTATCTTCAATAGATTCTTTTCAAGGAAATCTATATGCAAAATGACCAAGTCTCCCATTATTGAAGCATTTGAATGGTAACTTACCTTTATATTTGCTATTTCCTTTCTTTAGTCTTCTCAAAAAGTTTGCTTCAAATTCATAAAGTTCATCATTTTGATCAGTAGCTTTAGCTTCAATCTTTTTGTTAACTTTGAATGTAGCTTCTTTTATTGGAACATCTTGACTAAACTCTCTCATCTTAAAGGAAACAAGAGTACCAAAAAATTCATCAATTGAATATTGATCCAAATTTTTAGATTCTTCGATGGTAGATACTTTGTGACTAAGATTTTGGGAGAGATTTCAATACCTTCTTTACAATTTTACTCTCTTTTACTTCACCAATTCTGGAGATCCCAAAGACAATTTCTTGTACCCAGAGCATATAACTTGCAATTTCTTCAACTTCAGTCATCCATAGAGTCTCAAATATTCTTTTGCATATCTACATCTAGGCTTTCTTTACTTTAAAATCTCCTTAAAAGATGGTACTAAGATTCTCCCAAGAATCTTTGGATAAATTACAATTTATCACCTTCAATAATTTTGAATCAGCTAATCGACACAATATAGAATTCTTGGCTTTAGCATTGCATTCATATAATTTGATTTCAGTTGGATCTGTAATAGGAGTGGTAGGAGTAATATAGCCACTTTTAATTTATTTCCAAACAAAAAACCCTAGAGAGTTTAGGTTTCCTTCCATTCTTAATTTATAGTAGGAGTGATTAGTCCCATCAAGTCTAGGGCCTTTGTATAAACCATCATGTGCCATCCTAGATCTTTGCCTCAAACTGTTAAGCTTCTATAGAGAAACTTGGCTATGATACTTATTTTTGAACACTTTTAGATATTGAGAGGGGGTGAATTAGTCTACACAAAACTTAATCCCTTCTTAAACTTGAAACTTTAGGCACACCATAAACTCAATTAGGAGATAAAGATAGTGTTGGCATATTGTTGTCATTGATGTCAAAAGGGGATATCATGCAAAGAAGATTGTTGGCATGATGACAAATGATGATTATGAAAGATGACAAACGATGATTATGAGAGATGTGGATTTGGCTCTAGAAGTATGCCAGAAGTTGTAAATGCAAAGGAAAACATTTTACAAATATGTTGCATAGTTGTCAAAATGTTGTCACCTTTTTAGAACAATGGCTTCCAGGCATTTGAATGAGAATCTATTGATAGATTTGATGTGGGTTTTCTGATAGCTTCTCAAAAACATAAATTATAGGTCTAGAGGTTAAAGAATGATCTTAGAAATGGTTTATGTATGCTCTCAGACACATTTATGGATTATTAGTTAAACCCTAGTTGTTGTAGTCATGGTGTTGTGAATAGAAATTCTATTTTGTTGTTGACTTCTTATCATAGGTTGTTGGTTGCTTAAGTTATGACTTAAGCCTTTGGTGTCATTTGGGGAACCGACCCCTTCACCTAGCTATTACTAGCTTGGAAAATATTTAGTAACTATACAATGTTTCCTAAGTCACAAATGAAATATTTGTCTTCGCTACATTGGGAATACTCCACAATATTGGTAGGAGTCACTTTAAAGTCCCTTCGATGAAATGACCACCTCATAAATACATCAAAGTGACAATGGGTTTTCAAAGAGACAATTTTTTAAGTCCCTTCGACATAGCAATGATGCTTGATCAATAATGGAAATCAAGCCTTGGAGATCAAACAGTTCCTACCAGCCTATTGAGTTTTTGGTGGGTCCCAGCTAAGTCCCGTGGGACAATAGGGAACAATGAAGATTGATCAATGGTGATCAGATGGTGCTCATTGTAGAGTTAGGTGGGACCAGATTAACTGAAAGGAAATAATGGAAGGTGATGTCACAAATGATTGCATCAGTGATGGACTTGATCAAAATTTGTGATTGAGTTGTTGATGATTGAACAAAAGCATTTCATTAAGGAGATAGATGAATATCGGCAAAATAGAATGATTGTTCCTTTTGAAAATGAAGGAGCCTCATTAGGGAGAAAGACAAATATCAATAGGACCAAAATGTTTTTCCCTTCGATACAATGAAAAAAAAATTATGACCGTGGATGTGTTTGGTAGGACCCGATTGGGAGGTGACAATGATGGATGATGACGTGTGAGGACAAGTGGTGGCTTGTGATTAATCATCATGTCATGTCACATAGGTGTTTTTTATTGCATAGTGCTGACAAGGATAACATGTGGCCAATGGCGACCATCCATTCGATAGGAGCCAGAAGTGTAAGATGTCAGCATGTACAGATGGAAAAGGATGATTGAGCGATAGACCAATTCACATCGTTGTTGTGAATTATGTGGTGATGATGTGAATAACAAATGGAAATAGCCCACCAGCCCTTTGAGAATCAGTGGGATTTTTTTAGAGCTTGCAAGATAGTGGGCTTTCAACGCATGTCTTGGAGGACCCCGTCCATGGCAAGCAGTGTATGTAGAAGATCAATGGTGGAGATCAAAATACAAATATCTAATGGTAATCACCACTTAGTAGAGATCAATAATGCACATTTAAAGTAGACAATCTAACGACTGTGTTTTAAAGTTGTCGAGATCAACAGAGAGATAGAGGATTGTGGTGCGAACATAAGAGATCGATAGCCCATATTGAAAGATGAAGATAATTAATGGATAATTCCATGTAAACGAGGATTTTAGTTGGTAACCAACTCTGTTATTGAATTCAATTGGTTGAACCACCTTAGCTACTAATTTTATTGGTGATGAGATAAACAATCAACAACACGAATATGTAGGCACTGAAAATGAGATCAGATCATATATATATAGATATTTACATACTTGTACATATATCAACATACTCATATGGACATTCCTTTACACCAACACATATGTGTATATTGACATGTGTATATCTATGTATATATGCATATATCTCATATATATAAATTTGATTATACAATCTATCACATACAATTGCTAACTTATTAATAGACATATATGCATGTGGAATATATATACACATATCTATACATGTCATATTGTCCATTCGAGACCCCCATGCCCATGAGCAATCTATTCATGAACATGCGTAGGTATGTCTACCTATGCATACTCATGTACATATTAACTTATGTGTATGGGTTATTGTTGACATGCACATGTATACATATATATACACTTCACGTATATATATATATATGTATATATCTTCAATTGAATATAGCCATACAAGGAAGAACTCACATGAACCAACACTTATCACAAACCAATAATTCTCACAACATGATTTGATCCTTTCTAATGCAAACATAAACATGACTATAGATGACTTAACTATTTCCTGAATCTATGACTCAACTTAACCATTCTATAAGTGAGTGTGTGAAAGCTCAATTAGGTTTCATTTAAAGGTTACTTGACCAAGTCCTTCTCTTGAGTGATACTTCCCCTATCTTCTAGAGAATTAATCTTGTATTTTCATTTAACTCAACACATTTTCAATTGTAGTCAACTATTCACAAAATCAATCATTTGCATTACTCATTTCATAATCAAAATATCAAATTCAATCAACGTTCTTTTCTCATATACATCTCATAATAAACATCAAATGAAATTAACATTCGTACATCATTTCCCAATTATACAAATAAAAAAAGCACAAAGACATGTATTTCAATCAAAGTTACAAATACATTCACTTATTCAGTATTTTAACCTATCATAGTAATAATAAATAGATAAGCACACAACGGGGTGTAACATACTCCCCCCTTGTGAATCATCATCTCTGATGGTTTTAAATAGAAAACATAGAATAAAACAAACTCATTATTATTTTTCAAGAACTTTCAAAAGCATGTAAGGCGTGTGTAAACTTTTTCTTTATTTCAGCATAGTCTTTCCAAGTGGTAGAATATTTTGCATACTAGTCCCACTAGACTTTGCATTGTAGAACCTCCCTATTATGCAAGTAAAACTTACATGTTTTGAGCACCTTGATAGGCTTGATTATTACCACTTCGAGCTCCTATACCTATAAAGTATTCCAATTACATGATTATCACTTGGTATATACTTTCTTTAGGTAAGAAACGTGAAAGACAGTATGCATCTGAGCAAGAGCTGGTGGCAACGCAACTCGGTAAGCAATAGGATTTACTTCCTCAAGGACCTCAAAAGGACCTACATAGTGTGGATCTAGTTTGGATGAATTTCCAAACTTGATGGAATTTTTATTAGGCTTAAATCTCAACAACACCTTATCTCAAACTACAAAATTCCTAGGTACCTACTTAGCATATGCGTAGCTTTTCTACCTGTCATTGGATTTTGCTAACCTTTTATTAATAGTTTTAACCTATTCCTCCATTTCAGCCAACATTTTTGACCCAAGACTCACCATATCCTCAAGTTTATCCTAGCTTGTAGGGGTTTGAAACTTTTGGCTATACAATGCTTCGAAAGGAGCCATCTTAATTACAAAGTGATAGGAATTGTTATATGCAAATTCTACTAAAGGTAAGTAATCTTCCCACTTGTATTGTTGATCCATGCAATACATTCTTAGTAGGTCTACAAGTAATTGGTTCACCCTTTTAGTTTTTCTATCTATTTATAGATGATATGCTAAAGTTATATTCAACTGAGTCCCAAGTGCAGAGAATAAGGTTTTCCAAAACCTAGAGGCTACACGAGTGTCACTATCCAAGATAATCTTCTCAGGAATACCTTCTAATCTAAACACCTCTTGAATTAATTTCCAAGCTATGACAAGAGCTCCATGAGTTAAATTCCTAGGTATGAAATGCACTACCTTAGTAAGCTTATCAACTACCACTAGAATGGCATTGTGCTTGTTCCTTGACATAGGTAATCCTTGCACAAAGTCCATACTAATGACTTGCCACTTACTTTCTAGAATATTATGTGGATACAATAGGCCTATAGGGTGATGATGCTTAGCTTTCACCCTTTGAAATTATAATCATCTAGCCACAAATCTAGCAGCATCTCCTTTCATCCCTTTCCAAAAATATAATGCCTTCACATTGGCCAATATCTTTGTCACACCAAGATGTCCAGAGTATGGTGCTTCATGAACTTCTTTCAACACAAGATTCCTTAACTCCTCAGAGTTAGGCATGTACATTCTTCCTTTAAACCTTAGCAATCCATTGGGTTCAAAGTGAAATTCCTCATACCTTGCATCTTGTAGATTTCTCGTGAGTGTTTTCTTAATTTATTCATAGTACTCATCCTCCTTGCATTTTTGTAATACTTGGCCTTTAAAGTTGGTTTGAATTGTCACCATTAAAGCAATATGCCTCCTACAACTTAAGGAATCAACTACCTAATTCTCCTTTCCCTTGATGTAGTTTATATTGAAGTTGTAATCAGATATCAACTCTAACCATCTTCTTTGTCATGCATTTAGGTTGGGTTGGGTAAATAGATATTTCAAACCATGATGATCAATTTTCAACTCAAAAGGCTTTCCCAAAAAATAATGCCTCCAAATTTAGAAATCATGAACCATTGTTGCTAACTCTAAATCATGTGATGCATAATTTTGTTCATAAGGCTTCATATTTTTTGATTCATAAGCTATACCTTTCCCTTCTTGCATCAAGACTCAACCTAAGCCTTCTCTTGATGCAACTATGACAGCAGTGAAGTTACCAATAGGATTTGGTACCTTTAAAATTGGTGCAGTAGTTAACTTCTCCTTGAGTAGATAAAATGCTACTTGGAAATTTTCTCTCTAGTCAAAATTTTTCCCTTTCCTCTATAAATATGTAATAGGAAAGGCTATTCTGGAGAATTTTGCAAAAAAATTCTGATAGTATCCTGCCAAACCCATAAAGCTCCTAACTTCTGGTACATCTTTATGAACTAGCCACTCCAACACTGCTTTTATTTTGGCTGGATCAACTAAAATTACATGACCCAAGTACTACACTTTCTTCTGAAAGAAGGTACACTTAGAGAGTTTTCCATATAGCTTATGTTCCCTTAACTGTTGGAGAACTATCTCTAAATGCTTGCAATGATCCTCACTCTTGGAATAAATTAGGATGTAATCCAAGAAAACCAAGACAAGATTATCTAGGAAATCCCTAAACATGTTATTCATTAGATTTATAAATGTCATCAACAAATTTGTAATTCCAAAAGGTAGAACTGTGAACTCATAATGCCTATATTTGGTTCTGATGGAAGTATTGAAAATTTCATCTTTGATCCTCAGTTGGTGGTGTGTGAACCCCAATCCGAATACCTACAAAACACAATGAATAAACACATTAGTTAATCAATTGCAAGAATGAACAAGGATTCCCCATGAAATCCATTTACAAACTTCAAATTAGGAGAGAAAACAATGAAGAACACAATAAAACAAAAAATATAGATTCAATCCTAATTAGAATACCAAACACATGATCCCATGGGGGAATTGGTGCCAATTTGATGTGAAAATTGGCCCTTTCCCAATTCCTAAGATGCAAGCTTGATATGTTGATGATGATTGATTCGCTTTGTTGATGAGAGATGAGAGCTCCAAGCCAAAATCTGCAAAAACCTAACTAAGAACTCAAGATTCATGGATGGAAATGGCTAAATATTTTAGTATAATAACTTTGCATAATTTGTGGATGTTCAAATGATGATATAAGCACTTTATTTATAGAATGCCAAGATGGATGAATGTCCAAATTTGAGCAATGTGGGACTAACATTCATCCAATGGCATGATGCCACTTGTCAATCTATGAGTGGATGGAGGATGTGCAAGATTTTGGGGATTGTGCCAATAAATGCATATTTTTGAATTTCAAATTTGTTCAAATGACTTGCAAGAGGGAAGGGAAAATGCAATAAATGCCACTTGGCTCAAGACAAAGGACATGTAAGATGAAGTTATTGCCTTGTTGGATGTACATGTTGACTTGGAATTTTTGAATTCAAATTTGAGGGAATATTCCAAAAGATGCCTTATGAGGAAAAAAGAGATTTAATAAATGAATTAAATCTATTTTCATGTGCAACTTGCAAAATCTAGAGGATGTGACATGATAGGAGATTAAATTAATCAAGGGTGAATTAATTTAATAGGAGATTAGATGATGTGACCTATTTGGCTCAAATTCATGGATTTATTTAAATCAAATAAGAGAGGAATATGATAAGAGAATAATTAAATAAGGATTTTGATTTATTTAATTAAAAGAGATGGTGTTAGATTAAATCAAATAAGGTTTTAATTTATAAAATTTGATGGATAGACTTTAGAGATTTAATCAAAATAAAATTAATTATTTAATTAAATAGGGATAATTAGATTAGATGATTGATTTAATTAACAAAGGAGAGTGACTTAATTAGATAGAATGATTTATTTAATTAAGAGAGGAATATTTGATGAATTTAATCAGATAAGGAGATTTGATTAAATGGTTAGACCGAAGGATGATTCAGGATGAAATGATGTTAGTAGTCAGGATTAGATGCACTATGTCAATCGCTATATTTTACGAGTCTACAAGTGGTATCTTGATCAAAGATGAATTGTTTAAAACATAGCCACACCCCACATTTGATACAAAAGATCATCAATATGTGGCAATGGGTACTTATTACTTATTTTAGCTTTTTTAAGCATTTGATAATCTATACATAAGCACAATCCACCATACTTCTTCTTAACGAAGATCACTAGCACTCCCTAGGGTGAAACACTGGGTCTTATTGATTCCTTGGATAGCAACTCTTCTAATTGTGGCTTGAGCTCCATTAAATCTATTGTTGTCATCCTATAAGGAACTTTGGATATAGGTTTTGATCCTAGCATCATATCAATGGAGAAATTGAACACACTCTTAGGTGATAATCCAAGTAGTTCTTCTAGAAATACATCCACAAAATTTCATAAGATTGGATATTTCTCCATATCTAACTTTCCTATTTCCATCTTGGCATTATATAAATGGAGAAATCAAACACCCTCTTAGGCGATAATCTAGGTAGTTCTTCTAGAAATACATCCACAAAAAATCATAAGATTGGATATTTCTCCATATCTGACTTTCATGTTTCCATTACCTCACCCTTCTCTACGTCTTGGTTGTCTTGAGGTTCATAATAAGCAACATAATTTTGAGAAATGAGTTCCTCACATTCCTCAAGTTTTTCCATTTTAATTGCAAAGACTTTGCATCCTTTCTTTTTTTCCCTAAGCAGTTACATAGCAGAGATTTGACACAACTTGATTTCCCTAGGCGCCCCTTATAATGTTACCCAATTACCTAGATCATCCAAGTATTTAATAGTTTTGCAATGACAATCTACCTTGGCCTGATGCTTCCAAAGATAGTTCATTCCTACGATGACATCATAGGATCCTAAGGGAGCTACGTATAGGTTAACCTTAGTTGAGAAACTTGGAAGTTTGACTTCTGCCTCAAATAAGCATTGTTCCACTATTGCTTTTGTCTGATTTTCATATCTTACAACCCAAGAATTTTCCATATAACCAACTTTCCTAGATATTTGATTAGCTACTCTAGGTGAAATAAAGTTTTTAGGAGCTCCAGTGTCACTAAGTATGGAAATAGGCATACCAAATAAAATACCTAGAGTTTCTACTGGAGTACACTGATACTCCACTTGTCGATCATCTAGGGTGGCATGGATCTTCTGCTAGAATTTTATTTGTTGGAAAGGTAGAGGGTTTTCGTGAGGTCGTGATCTAGAAGGTTTGTTGGGATAGTTTAAAGCATAATGGTTTCCTCCACAAGTGAAGCATCCCATTGTTGGTCTTTTCTTCCTTGCGGTCCCATCATGTCTACTAGCATTTCCTCTAGTATTGTTCAAATTGTTGTTATTAGATTGATATTATTCCCTCTATGTTCCCTCCTTGATTATCTCTCATTATTTTGAATTCCCTTATCACCTTGATTTTGAGAATCTTGCACTCCAAATTTCTTTAGAGTCTGAATAACTTGGGCTCCTTCTGACCTCTTTCAATTTCTATATTCTTGAAAAATTGAGATGGCTTTGAGCTTATGCTCCTGCTTGATAGCCTTCTCATAGACTAATTCTATAGTGGTTGGACCATGTACATCTACTTCTCCATGTATTTGGCTATTAAGCCCCGTAATAAACTTCCTGATATGAAATTGTTCATCCTTCTAATACATTGGTACATATTGCAACAAACAGGCAAACTTTTCCCAATACTTGTTTACTAATATCTCCCCTGTCTTAGATTCTAAAAATTAATGAGAATTTTATCATAAAAGAGTTGGGGTAGCCACCTTTTCTTGAATATTTCCACAAATTCATTCCATGTAATTTTTAAAGAACTAAGTCTAAGTTCTATTTTCTTGTTCATCCACCAGTTAAAGGCTTCTCTAGCTAACTGATAGGCTTCCCATAAAAAATTTTTGATCTCAAAATATTTTTCCATCTGTATCAATCAAGCCTTAGATTCTTTCTTTTTGTTTCTTCCTTCAAATTTTAGTGGAGTTATTTTCCTCATGTCCCTAGAAAGTTTGGTTGCCAACCACTTCCTAATTGTTCCCTCAGTATGAGATTAAGAGTTCTCATTCTCATACTTATGAGTTTGAGTGTGATCTGAGGAATTTCCTCCTCATCCTCCTTATTGGGAACATCCTCTTCCTCATTAAATGGAATTTCTTGATCCACTCTTTCTTTCCTTCTTACTTTCTACTCGAGGTTTCACAACTTTGTTTTGGTTTCATCCAAGAGACCTAGGATACAATACAACTTGGATTTAGCACCTTAGTCCTTTCTCTCACCATCCTTTGCAAGAAAAGGGTTTATACCTAAAGGTTTATCTTTATTAGATTCAATCATGTTCTTACTAATACTTATGGAAAACACTCAAATGGCATTCATTCAAACATAAAATAAATTTCTCATAAGAATTTGAGCACAAGTTTAGATAAACACAAGATTTTTATTTATTCATAAGGATAACAATATCCTTTCAATTACATTAACCAACCATTCAAATAGTCAAGTGGATAGTATCATCGGATTCACTCTCAGACACATAACTCAATAGGGTGTACCTGACATATTTTTGATCATCTCTCATTTGATTTTCCCTATCCCAAAATAGGTAGTAACCTTTGTATTTATCTTCTAATACATAGTTACAGGGAATATATCCCTCTGATTCATTGATTGAGGAAATTACAATCACTTCCAATAAAGGAAGAACTCAAGGGTCCCTAAATATAAATATAGGATTGACGCTATATTCTAAGGGCATATCCATAGAAAGTGACAAGGTGTTAAACTTTCCTAGTGAGACTAGAGGTAGGTGGTTGAAATTGGTCTCCTCCTTCATCCTTCTCTTTTCTTGACTAATTCAAGAAAGGGCGTGATTGATTGTCTTAGTATTTCTCAACTAGACAACATTATCATAGTTGGTTCCCTCTATCATATGAACAATGGCCTCTTTCTCCTTCTTTTCCCTTAGGTAGCACTCACTCTCAATTACTGACTTCCTTGTAGTTAACCTAAGACACACCATACTGGCACAAGAAGTTCCAAACATTAGACTTAATCAATGTTGGATAGAAAGTATGGAGAGAACATAGGTTCCAAAGTTAAACCTATAAGCTCTGATACCATGTGTTACATGCCAATTGTTCATGCAAGAAAATTTCCTAGGTTTTAACCTTAAGTAAATAAACTATGTTCCATTCTCATTGCAATAAAATTTTTCATTTTAAAAAGATAACATTTGAGCATATGTGACATAAAAAAATTCCAAAGAATTGATTTCATTCCCAAAATATATTCACATATTAGAATTTCTCCAAAGATACATACATGGCTCAGCTAAGCTTCATAGAAATACATGTCCAAATGGTCCAAGAGAAAATCCTTTTCAAATCTCGATCACCATCTGTTGAGGAGAAGCATCACTAAAGCACTTTTCCGCCAAGCACGGACTAACTATAGTCCCCCACACATCTATCATATGATAGATGGCCCTACCCTTCAACAAAGGAATTGGTAAGGTAACCTCATAATTACAACCTTTCTGAGCTTAGTGTTCTACCCTATATAACTAGAAGTTGTATACCACTACAATCCTAAACTAGCATGCATAAAGGAACACAATGAATTTACAATGTAGCCAAAGGTAAATTACACTACTTTGGCCAAAGTATTCTTCACTCGGTACTTCGAGTGAAAGCCATCCTACTCACATACACTATGGGTAGCTAAATTTGACTTAAGACCATTTGAATACTATGCATAGGTAATTTCCTTCCTTAGGCAATCTTTAACCTCAAAAACAACCTATTACCTTTTCCAAATCACAATGATATTTCTCCTATGTAATTGTATAAATAAAATATCCCCAGGTGGGCGCAAAAAGACAGAGAACAAATTATGGCCAAAATTTCAAAAATAATTTGAAATTCTATAACGCGCTTACATTATAACGTGAGAGCGTTATAGATTATTAAAATTAAAAAAAGAGCAAACAACATTATTTCAATTTCCCTGTGTTTTTTGTTGTTTGCAACCAAGAAACCCTGCATTTGTGTGCTCACATTTGGAAGGAGCTAAATTTGGGATTTTTTTATCAAATTGTTACAATTTTGTCACCAAGATGTCGCCATGTCAATAGGGAGGTCAAACAAGAAAACATTTTTTTTGTGAATTTTTTGTTAAATAGGTAATTTTAGGTTGTTTTTTATATATATTTATTTAATTTGTAGGAGATGATAATCAACCTCAAAACCTCAAAATCCTCAACAACCACTGAAACAAGAAGATGAACAAAATCCTCAACAACCACAACAAGAAACTCCTCCTCCAATTCATCAACATCCTCCTAGTACTTAGCAAAATTTAATGGAGGTAACTAAAAACAACAAAAAATAAATAGAGGAGTTAATCACGAGGTTAAAGGATCCTATAAGTTCAACGATGGAAAGAACACTTGTGAGTTCACGTAAAGAAATGTTAAGACATGTAGATGCAATCGACAAACAATTAAGTGGTTTGGCAGATAGGAGGCAGGCATGGAGGGATTTTTATGAAGATAAATTATCATATAAAGAAGTAAAAGATGAAAAAAATAGAAAATATGATTTGTGGTCATGATTCACTAACCCACACACAAATCAAAATCTTGACCTTAAAGCCAAGAGTTTTCATATCCATTGGTGCCACCACCAATGGATTAGGAACAATTTTTGGGATAGGTGGTACATGGTTTTTGACTATCCACCATGCAACAATTGCGAAGTCCCCCAATATTTCTTGAGGAAACTCTACTATGAGTTCATCCTCAACAAAATCCCCAACTATTTTGATATGAGGGACTTTCATGGGAGAGGTGGAGGGTCGGTACATGATAGATCAAGTGCACGAAAATATCCTCAGTGGAAAGGGAGATGATATCTCGCTAGGTTGGCTTGTGAGCGTGTTATTATCCCTTCCATCATGAAGGAGAGTGCTAAGGTGGACACTTTGAAGTCTATCAGCTCTTTGACCTAGAGTATCATCCAACATGCTAGTTCTGTAGTACAGAGCCATCTAGGGGAGACTTCAAGGGGTAGGCTTCCACCCCATTCTTGTCAAGTTTGTGGGTTGTCTTGTACATATGACCCCACAAACACTTGGGAGGCTAGTATGTAGGATACATTTATAGCTACGGAGATGGTGATGGCAGATGACATTTTGAATGAGGCTTTGGGAATTGATACTTAGGTAAATGTTAGCATGTTCATGAATTTAATTTATTAAATTTCATTTTTGAAATGCAAGATTAACTTATTTAAATAGTTTAATGATTGTAATAAAATTTTAGGATCATAGTGTTGTACTAGATACACTGGCCCTCCACCTATTTATTACTCCACTGCATCTACTGTTAAGGTATGTAACTAGTAAGCAATTATAAATATTACATGTGAATAGAATTTTTATATGAATGGTATTCTAATATCTGATTTTGGATGTTGAATAGGATAATATTGGAGGTTTTGCAGGAACACCTCCCATTGCCAGTGGACTTGTACAAACCTTCACGTAGGTAATTGAAGAAAGAGTTTAAGTAATGAATTGTACTTAATATATTTGTGTAGTTTTTATTCATATCATTGATTACATTGCATTGCACATCTTTCAAACTCAAGGCATTACTTCACATTGCATAACTAATAACTAGATGTTGATAGATGAAAAAAATTCAATTACAATATTGTTGTTTAGAAAGTCAACATAAGTAGTAATGAAATTTCTTCACATAGCATAAGTAATGACTAGGAGCAATTGCCAACTACATTTGCTTGTCATGGCATTCCATGAGACCAATTTTTATTGAGGCATTTTTTCAAACAGTTCACTACCTTGTCCATGCTATGGATGCTTGGAAAAAATCTATGAAAGAATAATAGTAAGCAATAGCATAGACAAGGCAATGAGTTGTTTGAAAAAAATCCTTAAAGAAATGTGGTCTCATGGTGATGTCCATCACCATGAGACCCAATTTCTTTGATCCATTTTTCAAAGAACTCACTGCCTTTTCTATGCTACCACATTTTCCATATAGGTCTACCAAAGCATTTTATCAAATAGTTCACTTCCTTGCTGCAATGACTAAAAGCCTAAAATAGGTGCTTTCCAACAAACTATGGATTCTTGGAAAAAATCTATTAAAGCATAATAGTAAGCAATAGCATAGACAAGGCAGCGAGTTGTTTGAAAAAATTCCTCGAAGAAATGTGTTCTCATGGTGGTGGAATGCCATTCCATCACCATGAGACCACATTTTTTTGAGGAATTTTTTCAAATAGGTTACTGCCTTTTCTATGCTACCACATTTTCTACACATATACCAAAGCATTTTATCAAACTACTCACTTCCTTGCTACTATTACTAAACGCCTAAAATAGGTGCTTTCCAGGAAACTATGGATGCTTGGAAAAAATCTATCAAATCATAATAGTAAGCAATAGCATAGACAAGGTAGTGATTAGTTTGAAAAAATTCCTTGAATAAATGCGGTATCATGGTGATGGAATTCCATTCCATCACCATGAGACCACATTTCTTTCAAGCATTTTTTCAAATAGCTCACTAGCTTTTCAATGCTAGCACATTTTCCATACATTTCTATGAAATGGTTTTATCAAACTACTTGAAATTCCTTGTTGATATGGCTAAAAGCCTAAAATAGGTGCTTTCCAACAAACTATGGATGCTTGGAAAAAAACTATCAAAGCATTATAGTAAGCAATGGCATAGACAAGGAAGTGAGTAGTTTGTAAAAATGCCTCGAAGAAATGTGGTCTCATGGTGATGGAATGCCATTCCATCACCATGAGACCACATTTCTTTGAGGAATTTTTTCAAATAGCTCACTACCTTTTCTATGCTTCCACATTTTCCATAAATGTCTACCAAAGCATTTTATCAAACTACTCACTTCCTTGCTGCTATGGCTAAAAGCCTAAAATAGGTGCTTTCCAACAAACTATGGATTCTTGGAAAAAATATATCAAAGCATAATAGTAAGCAATAGCATAGACAAGGAAGTGAGTAGTTTTAAAAAATGCCTCAAAGAAATGTGGTTTCATGGTGATGGAATTCAATTCCATCACCATGGGACCACATTTTTTTGAAGCATTTTTTCAAACAACTCACCACCTTTTATATGCTACCACATTTTCGATACATATCTACCAAAGAATTTTATCAAACTACGCACTTCCTTGCTGCTATGGCTAAAAGCCTAAAAAAGGTTTTTTCCAACAAACTATGGATGCTCGAAAAAAATCTGTCAAAGCATAATAGTAAGTAATAGCATAAACAAGGCAGTGAGTAGTTTGAAAATATGCCTTGAATAAATGAGGTCTCATGGTGATGGAATTTCATTCCATCACCATGATACCACATTTCTTTGAGGCATTTTTTCAAATAGCTCACCACCTTTTCTATGCTACCACATTTTCCATGCATGTCTACCAAAGAATTTTATCAAACTACTCTCTTCCTTGCTGCTATGACTAAAAGCCTAAAAAAGGTGCTTTCCAACAAACTATGGATGCTTGGAAAAAAATCTATAAAATCATAATAGTAAGCAATAGCATAGACAAGGAAGTGAGTAGTTTGAAAAAATGCCTCAAAGAAATGAGGTCTCATGGTGATGGAATACCATTCCATCACCATGAGACCAAATTTATTTGAGGCATTTTTTCAAAGAACTCACTGTATTTTCTATGCTACCATATTTTCCATACATGTCTACCAAAGCATTTTATCAAACAATTCACTTCCTTGTTGCTATGGCTAAAAGCCTAAAATAGGTGTTTTCCAACAAACTATGGATTCTTGAAAAAAGTGTATCAAAGAATAATAGTAAGCAATAGCATAGACAAGGTAGTGAGTAGTTTGAAAAAATTCCTTGAATAAATGTGATCTCATGGTGATGGAATGCCATTCCATCACCATGAGACCACATTTCTTTGAAGAATTTTTTCAAATAGCTCACCACCTTTTCTATACTACCACATTTTCCATACATGTCTACCAAAGCATTTTATCAAACAAATCACTTCCTTGCTGCTATGGATAAAAGCCTAAACAAGGTGCTTTCCAACAAGCTATGGATAGGGAAAATAGTAAGCATGATTGTAAGAAATATATAGTTCTATAAGTACTCAAAAAAAAATTCATTATTTGATACATTATAAGCCATGACGTGCATCACTATTGTAGTTTTTGTGATTGAATAATTTTTTGTTTAATATTTAGATGTTGCAAGTGGAAACACCTCCAGATGTTCATAGGGAAATCGAGCTTGGTGTTTCTTCTGCTATAGAATCCTTGATGCCTCTCATAGGGGTATGAGGTAGATTACTAAATTTCAATTTACATTTGTTGTTATAACTATTAGTTAATGAAAAATCAAACCATTATTGATTCGTAGTTTAATTTCTCTTTGGATGGTTTCTACAAGGCTTCAACACCCCACAACATGGGCATGCGAATATTTCCCTCAAGGAGAGTGATTGTCTAGTGGCAGTAATTGATTATTTTGTTAAACATATCATTTTTATAATGTAATTTCTATATGTTAATGTATTTACTTGTTATTGTAATAGATAAGGCTTGATCAAGAACTAAACCCTAGGAGGAGCACCAGGAGCACTCCTTGACCTTAGAGTAAATGAGTGACAAACTTATTGCCATCGGGTTAGCCAACAAAGGGCAAGAGTTTGTTTAAAGAGCCTAGAAAGCAATGACTTTTGATTCCAGATCCCTTTGTTGTATGCCTATATGACATTTTTGGACATATTTTGTATTGCATATATATTGACATTGTATGCCTATATGGCATTCTTGTAAGCTTATATGGCTATTTTCTATATATTTTATACTTATATTGACATATATTGATGTATGCTTACATGGCTATTTGGTTAATACAAATCTTTTTTATCGATGGTGTCCATATTTGCATTATAAATCTATGATTCAATAGATATGAGTTGTGTGTATTCAAGTGTATACTTTACAACTTACGTGTATACTTTGAGACTTAAGTGTATTCTAATGTATACTTTGCAACTTACGTGTTTTCATGTGCATACCTTTTATTCATGTATATACTTTGTATTAATGCATATACTATGTATTCATGTGTATACTTCAAGGCTTATGTGTATTTGAGTACTTGTGCTTCACTTATTCACATGTATGCTTCACTTATTCATGTGTATACTTATTAATTTGTTAGCCCTAGCATTGCTAATTGTTTTCCTTCATGGTTTGTCTTGAATATTTATTGATCAATTGATGCTAAACAACTTCAATATTTCCAAAAATTATTCACCAACGATGTATCATCTACTTACGTGCTAATTCAATATGGAATCCAAGTGAGAATTTAAAAGGGATAAAGCTAGGAGGAGAGGGAAGATAGATATTTATAGTGTAACCTATTGTACCTTCTCTATACAAACCTCTAATGGCTCTTATATTATTTGCTATTCTTTTTTCTACTTTTCATATCCCATTTTTATAGGTGGATCGTCACTTCTCAATTTTTTTCCTTCTCCTATTCTAGGTCCTCACCTCTACTTGTGGTATTCTAAAATAAGCTCTAGTTTGTGGTGGGCACCCACTAAGATTCAATTTCTTCTAGGATGTTTGATATTATTGTGAAGGAGTAGGAATAGGGGTTGTAATATCTCATGTATCAACATATATTTATAGCTCTTCTTTGGGCTATTATTAGCTTCTACTTATGATTGAGCTTCAATTTTTTCCTAGAATCTTGAAAATTTCCTCTTTACAACAACCATTTTGTTGTAAGGGCAAGGAGGATAATTAAAAAATTTATTTCCCTTGCTAGACTTGAGGATGATCATACAAGATTTTAACAATCATATAGCCTTCTCATTTTTTATTAGAGCCATAATAGGGATAAGAAAGTTACCTAAATACTAATATTAATAATAATCAATTCAATGTAAGTATGAGATCCACATAGTAATTTCATCATAACCCATTCAAGAATGAAAAGGTTAAGGCCTTACTCAACTATTTTGACACCCAAGTATTTTGTAGATCTCTTTCATGAAATCATAGGTTTTTGGTGTGGAAAACTGATACTTGTCAACCATTGTGTGAATCTTTCTCTTTTCCTTTGTTTTGCATGCCATCATAAGGGATCAAGTCAGTTGAACGTAGCTCAAAGTGATTTGACATGTTTGGATGTGAAAGAAGAACATGCCTAGTGTAAATGTACCCATCTAAACACGTTGGAATAGTTCATTTGGTCACACGAGTTGTAGAATGAAAGTTGCATTTCTTTGCAACTTTACACTACTTGCATTTGACAACTTTTTTCTCAAATAAAAAATTTTCATCATAGGAAAACGACTTTGAGATAGTGAAAATCGAGAGAGGTTATTGTAGAGGGCCCCAACACGATCTCATAAAATCAAACAAAGAGTTTGTAAGAATCATGATTTCTGAGTAATAGCCCATTGAAGTTTGTATCCATTTTTCACTTTGGACTCTTAAGGGATCAATTTGGTTGATCATAGCTCAAAGTGATTTGGTGTGTTTGGGTGTGAAAGAGGACCATTCCTAGCATAAACGTACCCATTCAGATGCGTTGAAATAGTCTGTTTGGTCACACAAGTTACAAAAAAAAAGCTACACCACTTTGCAACTTTACATTGCATGTACTTGGCACTTTTCCCATCAAGTGAAAACTGCAAACCACAAAAAAAAACTCTGAGATAAAAAAAATCAAGAGAGTTTATTGTTGAGGGGACCAACATAATACCATATCCTCAGATGAAGATTTTGTAAGTGTCATGGTTTCTGAGTAATATCCTATCGAAGATTGCAACCATTTTACACTTTGGACTCTTAAGGGATCAAGTTGGTTGAACATATCTTAGAGTGATTCGATGTGTTTGGGTGTGAAAGAGGACCATGAATAGTGTAAACATACCCATCCAGATGCATTGGAATAGTCCATTTGGTCACACGAGTTGCAAAATGAAAGTTGCACCACTTTTCAACTTTACATTGCTTGCATTTGACACTTTTTCCATCAAGTGAAAACTGCTCACCACGGGAAAATGACTCCAAGATAACAAAAAAAAAGAGAGGTTATTATAGAGGGGCCTAATTCAATCCCATATCCTCCGACAGAGAGTTTGTAAGCATCATAGTTTCTAAGAAATATCCCATTAAAGATTGCAGCCATTTTGCACTTTGGACTCTTAAGAGATCGATCTAGTTGAACATAGCTCAGAGTGATTCGTCATGTTTGGGTGTGAAAGAGGACCATTCCTAGTGTAAATGTATGTATCTAGATGCGTTGGAATAGTATGTTTGGTCACATGAGTTGCAAAACAAAATTTGCACCACTTTGCAACTTTACACTGCTTGCATTTGACACTTTTCCATCAAGTGAAAAATGGACACCACGGGAAAATGACTCTGAGATAAAAAAAAAAACCAAGAGAGGTTATTGTAGAGTGAATATTGCAACCATTTTGTAGTTTGGACTCTTAAGGGATTGAGCCAGTTGAATGTGGCTTAGAGTGATTTGGCATGTTTGGGTGCGAAAGAGGAAAATGCCTAGTGTATTTGTACCCATTGAGACGTGCTGGAATAGTCCTTTTGGTTGTACAAGTTGTAGAATGAAATTTGTACCACTTTGCAACTTTACACTGCTTGCATTTGACACTTTTTCGATCAAGTGAAAACTAGACACCACGGGAAAATGACTCTGTGATAATAAAAACTAAGAGAGGTTATTGTAGATGGGCCCTACATGATCTTGATGCCTCAGAAGAAGTGTCAGTAATTGACATGGTCTCAGGGTAACAAGCTGTCAAAGATTGCTTCCCTTTTCTAGTTTGGACTCTTAAGGGATTATGTTGCATGAATTACAAATGTTTGAGGGAAGCAATAAATTTCAAAATTTTAGTAAATATCAGTACAAATGTTTGATGGCAGAAATAAATAGGCAGAAGCGAACTAGATCCCAAACTCAATTACAAATGTTTTGAGGGCAGCCATGAATTTTTAGTTGGAAAAAAAATTTGAAGAACTTGTGGGGTACTTGAGTTCATTCTTGTTACTTGAACAACATATAATAAGTCATACATACTTATATTACTTGCAAATGTGATTATTTTTATGACATGTTGACATTATTTTATGATATTTGGCATAAAAAATGTTTACAAATTGAAATTCTTAAATGTTTATGTTAATAGATGGTATGTTATATTGATATTGATATATAATCATTAGGTTGATTTTTTTTAATAAATGAAGTTTTTATAATAAGTTAGTCAAGTGGTTCTAGTTATAATAGGGTGATAATAAAAGAAGAAAAAGAATGATTGGTAACTATCAATGGTTATTGCACTCGCTATATTAATAATATGATGTTTACAATAAAATTATATTTATTTGGCAATCCTAATTCTTATGTGTGTGATACAATTGTCTAATATGCTTCATACACTAATATGACACCTAAGTGCTTGTACTTGTAGGCACAATGCTTTCTCAAAACTATCAAGTGGCAATACAAAATCATGAGAAAAAATAAACCTATGTGAATTCCAACACCCCACTTAAATCAAATATTCAATCAATGTGCCCTATTTTCATGCACACAAACTCAGCTTATAAGATTCTCTTACAATAAGTAAAAATAGGATTCAAAGATGCATTAGGTACTCTATTCTCATAGATATTTTACAATGTCACTCATACATTCTAGATGCTCTTATAATGTCTACATCACAGGTGTTCATGATGAGGTTAACTTAAAATGAATAATTTGGAATTCCCTCGCTAATCTTGACACACTTTTATAATGTATACATCATAGGTGGTCATGATGAGGTTATCTTAAAATGAGTAATTTAGTACCATCTACTAGTCTTAGATTTGGCATATACTTTATAACTTCATTTGGGTTTGTAGCTCCCACCTAAACAAAGAAAAGAGATTGTAAATATTAATAATCACATAATCACAAAATCAATTCAAATAAACATGTGATATGTTAATAATATAAAACTTGCGTGCTAAATTATACAATATCTTATAACTTATCACTAGTCAATCTAGTCCATTGAATATATTAAAAAATAATATTTATATGAATATCAAGCACACCTCCCATCTATCAGGATTAAAATTTAGAGGGTGCTTGAAGTAATGAGGATCAACATGAATAGAATGTAACCAAACTATTACTTTCCAACCATTTGGAAACTTGTAACCTATTATAAAAACAACCCAATTTAATCTTCCATTTAGTTTACTAATCTATTGAGAATATCCTACATCAATTTTTTATTGCATATTTTTGAGAAAAAATAAAATACCATTGAAATTTGTATCCTTTTCATAGTTCTAAACATAAAGTGTGCTACATTTACAAGTTTGATAACTTCATCAATCACCTACATACATGATATAAACATTAAATGATAGAATTGTCATCATAGCATTGGAATCATACAAATTAATGTGCATACAGAAAAATTAATAAGAACCAATGTAAATACTTACAAATTAATCCAATGAACCATTCGGGCCAACTCTAATCTTTATTGTGTCAAGTATTGCCTCATGGTTAGACTCACGTACCTTCCACAAGGTCTTGTTCAAAGGTATACCCCCATATTTGATCAAATGAACATTGGATGCCACTACAAGGTTTGAGTAATGAAGAATATTTTGATGCATGTCAAAGTCCTAAAATAGCTAAAAATTAACACTCTTATGTGGGTACCTTCTAAGCCACATTCCAGTAACAACCATTAAGCCTATAGGGTATTCAATATTTTTTCCATCTATAACTAGGGCCTCCAATTTCTTTTTTGCCTAAATACAATGACACAAGTAATAATGTGTCCCCTCTTCATTGTCTTCATCTACAATAACTACATAAACATGCCCTACATTGATATGTGCAACAAATTAGATGAAATTAATCAACATTACAAATACACTACAAAGTAAGATAACAATAGGAATTTCAAAAACTATGCAAGTAGATATATTACTTGGTTGAACTAGATCTGATATGTGGTCAAATTCAACTGATGATTCCATCTATGTTAGTTCCAATTTTTTCAGAGGGTGATACATGTGAAGTGGGCTAAGATAACTTAACCACCATTCATCAACCCACTCCTTTGACTCACACTCATCCCAAGCTTGCATTGTACATGAAGAACAAAAGCATGTCATATTCTGCATATGGATACTCCATGAACCTGCATTTGAGCTAAGGAAAGAGTGTATCTCACTTGATCCTATTAGTGTATAACAATCCTCATATGGTGCAATGTCGGTATCATCTATCAACCAAAAAATCTAAAAATTGAAGACTTACCTTCATTACCTAGACCCATCAAAGCATTACACCACTCGACGATTGATTTTACATCTGTCAGCTTTGCATTTTCTTTATACTTTAACTCTTCTCATGCTAATGGGGTAAGTACATGGATCCGTGACACAATTTTGGTTCTTAAGATGCCACTTTTTTCTAAAATCAGAAAAATCTGATTTGCACAAGAAAATGAAGATAGTTACACTCAAAATTTCAAGATGTAGCAAGAAAAAAAGTTGAAGTTCTCTGAGCCTAGTTTCTAAGCTACTACTTCTTTTTGAAATTAATCAATATTAAGGGTCTCAAAAAGGGGGGGGGGGAAACAGGTCCTATTTTTATCAAGAAAAACATCATAGTGCTTGAGGGCTCCCCTCTTTTTGATTAACCTTTTTTTAGAATTTCAAAAATTCCAATGGTGAGAAATTAGCTAACACCATGTAGTTTATCCTCCTTCTTTCGGATAATTTTTCTAATGAATATATAATATTTTATGAATTTTCAAAGTGGACACATCCTGAAAAGCTAAAATTTGAGCGTGCTCCCCCCTAAATGTTTTGAAAAATAATCCAAAATTGATTTTTTTTTCATCATGTGTAGAATGGAGTCTAGTTTCAAAAAATGTAATTTTTTTCGCGTTTCAATGAACGAGTAAAAAGCTATCCTAAAACTAGCACATGTTGGTTTTTGACCAAAAATGGAGGCATTTATAATAGAAGCTATGGATCAAAACCTTAACTAAATCAAAATGAAAAATATATATATATTTAGATAGCTAACAGAGAGGTTAACTCTATCATGGTTTTTTTATAAACTTGCATTGAAAGACGTGCAAATGATACGAGAAGCACAAACAAAAATATGAGGAAAGTTGGCACCCTTTCAGAAAATCACGTCTTTTGCATGAAAGGGTTGTCCAAACATTTGGGTCGGATTCCCAATGCAAAATACAACTTATTGGGTTGGTACTTCCCAATGCAACCTATTTTTTGCATGCCAAATGGGTTGCTTCATTTTTCTAGTGCAAAATTTGGTGCTCGCCAAATGTAATTCATGACTTTTGGAATGGATTTCTCTAAACTCTTTGATTTTCTCTTTCTCTACCATGGAAACTATATACATGAAATAAGCATTTAAGTATAAATTGAAATTTACATATGGACATTTACTTTCTTATACTTTAAGTTATATTTCATGTATATAGGCAAGATTTTTGTGAGTGGTTTCGGATCTGTAGGAGTTATAATGCAAATTCTAGTTTTTGGAAGATTTTTAAAAATTTAAAACTTAGTCAAATTTCAGTAATCAGGAGGTCAAATTTCATCTTTCTCTCTCTATCTCGCTCATTTTCATCCCTTATTCTCTAGACATCTCTCTCTCACTATCTCCATCCCTTTATCTAACACTTTCTCCCTTGAGCTCAATAAATACGTCTCTACATGTCCATCTCTTTCTCCTTCCCTCTCTAATATCTATCTCCCTCCCTCCCTCCTTCACTCTCTACATTTCTCTATCTCCCCTCCCTCTCCTTTTATCTCTATACATCTCTTTCTACTCTCTGTATCACCTCTCTCTATACCTACATATCCCTCTCTCCCTCTCTCTCCCCTCTTTCTCTCTCACTCTCTGCTTCCCTCTCTCTCCTTCCCTCTACTCTCTATCTCACCATTCTCTCTCTCCTTCCCTCCCTCCCTCTCTAATTTTCTCTATCTCCCTATCTCCCCCCTTCCCTTTCCACTTCTCTCGATCTCAACTCTCCTCTCTCTCCTCTCTTTCTTCCTTTCACCCACCTTTTCTCTCTACTTCTCACTATCTAACCTATCCCTCTATACCTCTTTCTCTCTCCCCCTCCTTCCCTCTCAATCTCTCCACCTTCCTCCTTACCTCTACTTCTCTCTCCATCACACATCTCTATCACCTATCTCACTTCTCTCTCCCCTTCCTCTACTCTTCTATTTCACCTCTCTCTCCCTACCCATCCTTCCCTCCCTCTCTCTATCTCTCTCACCCCTCTCCTCTCCCTCCCTACCTCTTCCTCCCTCTCTCCTTCCCTCTATACTTCTCTTCATCTCCTCCTCCCTCTATCTACCTAGACCTCTCTTTGTCTTTATCTCACCTCTCTCTCCATCCCTAATTCTCCCTTTATCTCTCCTTTCATATCTATTTATTTTTATCTCCCCCTCCCTCTCCTTACCTAACTCTCTCTCTATTGCTCTCTCTCACCTCTCTCTCTAAATTCTTATCTCTCCCTTTATCCCTACCTCTCCATCCATCTCTCCTTCCCTCTCTACTTCTCTATATCTCCCCTCCCTCTCTCTACCTACCTCTCTCTCTCTCCATCCCTACCTCTCCCTCTGTCTCTCCTTCCCTCTCTACTCCTCTCTACCTATATATCCCTCTATACCTCATTCTCTCTCTATATCCATAACCCTTTACCCTCTACCCTCTACCCTCTATCTCTCTCCCACTCCCTCCCTCTCTCTCTCACTAAATCCCTCTATTTCTCTCCCATCTACCTTTAACCCTAAACCCTAAACCCTTATCCCTTAAACCCTCTACCCTCCTACCCCCTCTCCCTCTCTTAGGTCTCTCTCTCTCTCACTCCCTCTATCTCTCTCCCCTCTACCCTTAATCCTAACCCCTAAACCCTAAACCCTTAAACCATGCACCCTATGCCATTAACCCTATACCCTCTATCTCTCCCACTCCCTCACTCTCTCTCTCAAGTATCTCCTACCCCTCCCTTCTGGGTCTCTCTCTCTCTCTCGCTCACCCCTCTATCTCTCCCTCAATACCTTAACAATAAACCCCTAAACCCCTTAACCTTTAAACCCTAAACTTAAATCCTCTACCTCTACCCTAACCCTATCTCCTCTATCCTCTCACTCCCTCCCTCTCTCTCTCTCTCAAGTCTCTCCCTTCTAGTTCCACTCCCTCTCTTAGGTCTCTCACTCACTCACTCACTCCCTCTATTTCTCTCCCCTCTACCCTTAACCTTCTACCCTCTACCCTTAACCCTCTACCCTCAAACATTAAACCCTTAAACACTGAACCCTAAACCCTAAACCCTCATCCCTCAACCCTTAAATCATAAACCCATAAACCCTCTACCCTCTACCCTCAAACCAATACAGTCTACCCTCAACCCTAATCCATCAACCCTTAAACCCTTAAACCCAATTAAACTCTCTACCTCAATCCATCAACCCTCAACCCTTTATCCCTCAACACTTAAACCATCAACCCTCTACCCTCTACCTTCAACCCTTAAACCCTAAACCCTCAACCCATATACCCTCTACCTTATATGTTGGACCCTCAACTATAATCCATCAACCCTATACCCTCAACCCTCTACCCTCAACCAT
>VDFB02000013.1:222245529-222255988 GCA_007258455.2 Sequoia sempervirens
GGATAAATTTGTAGCTATAGAGATGGTAATGGCAGATGAAATTTTGAATGAGGCTTTGGGAATTGATACTCAGGTAAATGTTAGCATGTTCATGAATTTAACTTTTTAAATTTCATTTTTGAAATGCAAGATTAACTTATTTAAATAGTTTAATGATTATAATAAAATGTTAGGATCATAGTGTTGTACTGGATACACTAGCCCTCCACCTATTTATTCCTCCATTGCATCTACCATTGAGGTATGTAACTAGTAAGCAATTATAAATATTACATGTGAATATAATTTTTATATGAATGGTATTCTAATATCTGATTTTGGATGTTAAATAGGATAATATTGGAGGTTTTGCAGGAACACCTCCCATTGCCAATGGACTTGTACAAACCTTCATGTAGGTAATTGAATAAAGAGTTTAAATAATGAATTTTACTTAATATATTTGTGTAGTTTATATTCATATCATTGATTACATTGCATTGCGCATCTTTCAAACTCAAGGAATTACTTCACATTAATGCATAACTAATAACTAGATGTTGATAGATGACAAAATTTCAATTACAATATAGTTGTTTAGAAAGTCAACATAAGTAGTGATGCAATTACTTCACATAGCATAAGTAATAACTAGGAGAAATTTCCAACTACATTTTCTTGTCATGGCATTCCATGAGACCAATTTTTATTGAGGCATTTTTTCAAACAGTTCACTACCTTGTCCATGCTATGGATACTTGGAAAAAATCTATGAAAGAATAATAGTAAGCAATAGCATAGACAAGGCAATGAGTTGTTTGAAAAAATTCCTTAAAGAAATGTGGTCTCATGGTGATGTCCATCACCATGAGACCCAATTTCTTTGATCCATTTTTTAAACAATTCACTGCCTTTTCTATGCTACCATATTTTCCATACAGGTCTACCAAAGCATTTTATCAAATAGTTCACTTCCTTGCTGCAATGACTAAAAGCCTAAAATAGGTTCTTTCCAACAAACTATGGATTCTTGGAAAAAATGTATTAAAGCATAATACTAAGCAATAGCATAGACAAGGCAATGAGCTGTTTGAAAAAATGCCTCGAAGAAATGTGTTCTCATGGTGATGGAATGCCATTCCATCACCATGAGACCACATTTCTTTGAGGAATTTTTCCAAATAGGTTACCGCCTTTTCTATGCTACCACATTTTCTATACACATATACCAAAGCATTTTATCAAACTACTCACTTCCTTGCTACTATGACTAAAAGCCTAAAAAAAGGTGCTTTCCAAGAAGCTATGGATGCTTGGAAAAAATATATCAAATCATAATAGTAAGCAATAGAATAGACAAGGCAGTGATTAGTTTGAAAAAATTCCTCAAAGAAATGTGGTATCATGGTGATGGAATGCCATTCCATCACCATGAGACCACATTTCTTTGAGGCATTTTTTCAAATAGCTCACCAGCTTTTCCATGCTAGCACATTTTCCATACATTTCTACGAAATGATTTTATCAAACTACTTGAACTTCCTTGTTGATATGGCTAAAATCCTAAAATAGGTGTTTTCCAACAAACTATGGATGCTTGGAAAAATCTATCAAAGCATTATAGTAAGCAATAGCATAGACAAGGAAGTGAGTAGTTTGTAAAAATTCCTCAAAGAAATGTGGTCTCATGGTGATGGAATGTCATTCCATCACCATGAGACCACATTTCTTTGAGGCATTTTTCCAAATAGCTCACTACCTTTTCTATGCTTCTGCATTTTCCATACATGTCTACCAAAGCATTTTATCAAACTACTCACTTCCTTGCTACTATGGCTAAAATCCTAAAATAGGTGCTTTCCAACAAACTATGGATTCTTGGAAAAAATATATCAAAGCATAATAGTAAGCAATAGCATAGACAAGGTAGTGAGTAGTTTTAAAAAATTCCTCAAAGAAATGTGGTCTCATGGTGATGGAATTCAATTCCATCACCATGGGACAACATTTGTTCGAAGCATTTTTTCAAACAACTCACCACCTTTTCTATGCTACCACATTTTCCATACATGTCTACCAAAGAATTTTATCAAACTACGCAATTCCTTGCTGCTATGGCTAAAAGCCTAAAAAAGGTGCTTTCCAACAAACTATGGATGCTCGAAAAAAATCTATCAAATCATAATAGTAAGTAATAGCATAAACAAGACAATGAGTAGTTTGAAAATATGCCTTGAAGAAATGAGGTCTCATGGTGATGGAATTTTATTCCATCACCATGATACCACATTTCTTTGAGGCATTTTTTCAAATAGCTCACCACCTTTTCTATGCTACCACATTTTCCATGCATGTCTACCAAATAATTTTATCAAACTACTCTCTTCCTTGCTGCTATGACTAAAAGCCTAAAAAAGGTGCTTTCCAACAAACTATGGATGCTTGGAAAAAAATCTATCAAATCATAATAGTAAGCAATAGCATAGACAAGGAAATGAGTAGTTTGAAAAAATGCCTCAAAGAAATGAGGTCTCATGGTGATGGAATACCATTCCATCATCATGAGACCAAATTTATTTGAGGCATTTTTTCATGAACTCACTGTATTTTCTATGCTACCATATTTTCCATACATGTCTACCAAATCATTTTATCAAATAATTCACTTCCTTGCTGCTATGGCTAAAAGCCTAAAATAGGTGTTTTCCAACAAACTATGGATTCTTGGAAAAAAATGTATCAAAGAATAATAGTAAGCAATAGCATAGACAAGGTAGTGAGTAGTTTGAAAAAATGCCTTGAATAAATGTGGTCTCATGGTGATGGAATGCCATTCCTTCACCATGAGACCACATTTCTTTGAGGCATTTTTTCAAACAGCTCACCACCTTTTCTATACTACCACATTTTCCATACATTTCTACCAAAGAATTTTATTAAACAAATCACTTCCTTGCTGCTATGGATAAAATCCTAAACAAGGTGCTTTCCAACAAGCTATGGATAGGGAAAATAGTAAGCATGATTGTAAGAAATATATAGTTCTATAAGTAATCAAAATTTTGTTCATTATCTGATACATTATAAGCCATGATGTGCATCACTATTGTATTTTTTGTGATTGAATAATTTTTTTTTTAATATTTAGATGTTGCAAGTGGAAACACCTCCAGATGTTCATAGGGAAATCGAGCTTGGTGATTCTTCTGCTATAGACTCCTTGATGCCTCTCATAGGGGTATGAGGTACATTACTAAATTTCAATTTACATTAGTTGTTATAACTATTAGTTAGTGAAAAATCAAACCATTATTTATTCATAGTTTAATTTCTCTTTGGATGGTTTCTACAGGGCTTCAACATGCCATAACATGGGCATGCGAATATTTCCCTCAAGGAGAGTGATTTTCTAGTGGCAGTAAGTGATTATTTTGTTAAACATATCATTTTTATAATGTAATTTCTATATGTTAATGTCTTTACTTGTTATTGTAATAGATAAGGCTTGATCAAGAACTAAGCCCTAGGAGGAGCACTAGGAGCACTCCTTGACCTTAGAGTAAATGAGTGACAAAATTAATGCCATCTGGTCAACCAACAAAGCACAAGAGTTTGTTTAAAGAGCCTAGAGAGCAATGACTTTTGATTCCAGAGCCCTTTGTTGTATGCCTATATGACATTTTTAGACATATTTTTTATTGCATATATATTGACATTGTATGCCTATATGGCATTCTTGTAAGCTTATATGGCTATTTTCTATATATTTTATACTTATATTGACATATATTGATGTATGCCTACATGGCTATTTGGTTAATACAAATATTTTTTATCGATGATGTCCATATTTGCATTATAAATCTATGGTTCAATAGATATGAGTGGTGTGTATTCAAGTGTATACTTTACAACTTACATGTATACTTTGTGACTTACGTGTATTCCAATGTATACTTTGCGACTTACGTGTTTTCATGTGCATACCTTTTATTCATGTGTATACTTTGTATTAATGCATATACTATGTATTCATGTGTATACTTCAAGGCTTACATGTATTTGAGTACTTGTGCTTCACTTATTCACATGTATGCTTCACTTATTCACATGTATACTTATTAATTGGTTAGCCCTAGCATTGCTAATTGTTTTCCTTCATGGTTTGTCTTGAATATTTATTGATTGATGCTAAACAACTTCAATATTTCCAAAACTTATTCACCAACAATGTATCATTTACTTATGTGCTAATTCAATATGGAATCCAAGCTAGAATTTAAAAGGGATAAAGCTAGGAGGAGAGGGAAGATAGATATTTATAGTCTAACCTATTGTACCTTCTCTATACAATCCTCTAATGGCGATTATATTATTTGCTATTATTTTTTCTACTTTTCATATCAAATTTTCATAGGTGGATCATCACTTCTCAATTTTTTTCCTTCTCCTATTCTAGGTCCTCACCTCTACTTGTGGTACTATAAAATAAGCTCTAGTTTGTGGTGGGCACCCACTAAGATTCAATCTCTTCTAGGATGTTTGATATGATTGTGAAGGAGTAGGAATAGGGGTTGAAATATCTCATGTATCAAAATATATTTATAGCTCTTCTTTGGGCTATTCTTAGCTTCTACTTATGGTCAAGCTTCAATTTTTTTCTAGAATCTTGAAAATTTCCTCTTTACAACAACCATATTGTTGTAAGGACAAGGAAGATAATTAAAAAAATTATTTCCCTTGCTAGACTTGAGGATGATCATACAAGATTTTAACAATAATATAGCCTTCTCATTTTTATTAGGGCCATAATAGGGATAATAAAGTTACCTAAATACTAATATTAATAATAATCAATTCAATGTAAGTATGAGATCCACATAGTAATTTTGTCATAACCCATTCAAGAATGAAAAGGTTAAGGCCTTACTCAACTATTTTGACACCCAAGTATTTTGTAGATCTCTTTCATGAAATCATAGGTTTTTGGTGTTGAAAAATGATACTTGTCAACTATAGTGTGAATCTTTCTCTTTTCTTTTGTTTTGCATGCCATCATAAGGGATCAAGTCAATTGACCGTAGCTCAGAGTGATTTGAAATGTTTGGATGTGAAAGAGGAACATGCCTAGTGTAAATGTACCCATCTAAACACGTTGGAATAGTTCATTTGGTCACACGAGTTGTAGAATGAAAGTTGCATTTCTTTGCAACTTTACACTGCTTGCATTTGACAACTTTTTCCTCAAATAAAAATTTGTCATCACAAGAAAATGACTCTGAGATAGTGAAAACTGAGAGAGGTTATTGTAGAGGTCCCCAACATGATCTCATAGCATCAAACAAATAGTTTATAAGAATCATTATTTCTGAGTAATAGCCCATCAAAGTTTGTATCCATTTTTCACTTTGGACTCTTAAGGGATCAATTTGGTTGAATGTAGCTCAAAGTGATTTGGTGTTTTTGGGTGTGAAAGAGGACCATTCCTAGCATAAACGTACCCATTCAGTTGCATTGAAATAGTCTATTTGGTCACACAAGTTACAGAACAGAAGTTGCACCACTTTGCAACTTTACATTGCTTGTACTTGATACTTTTCCCAACAAGTGAAAACTGGAAACCACGAAAAAAAACCCTGAGATAACAAAAATTAAGAGAGTTTATTGTAGAGGGGACCAACATAATCCCATATCCTCAGATGAAGATTTTGTAAGTGTCATGGTTTCTGAGTAATATCCTATCGAAGATTGCAACTATTTTACACTTTGGACTCTTAAGGGATCGAGTTGGATGAACATATCTTAGAGTGATTTGGTGTGTTTGGGTGTGAAAGAGGACCATGAATAGTGTAAACATACCCATCTAGATGCATTGGAATAGTCCATTTGGTCACACGAGTTACAAAGTGAAAGTTGCACCACTTTTCAACTTTACACTACTTGCATTTGACACTTTTTCTATCAAGTGAAAAATGGACACCACGGGAAAATGACTCCAAGATAACAAAAAATAAGAGAGGTTATTGTAGAGGGGACCAATTCAATCCCATATCCTCAAACATGGAGTTTGTAAGAATCATAGTTTCTGAGAATTATCCCATTAAAGATTGCATCCATTTTGCACTTTGGACTCTTAAGAGATCGATCTGGCTGAACATAGCTCAGAGTGATTCGACATGTTTGGGTGTGAAAGAGGACCATTCCTAGTGTAAATGTATGCATCTAGATGTGTTGGAACAATACGTTTGGTCAAATGAGTTACAAAACAAAATTTGCACCACTTTGCAACTCTACACTGCTTGCATTTGATACTCTTTCCATTCAAGTGAAAATTGGACACCACGGGAAAATGACTCTGAGATAAAAAAACCAAGAGAGGCTATTGTAGAGTGAAGATTGCAACCATTTTATAGTTTGGACTCTTAAGGGATTGAGCCGGTTGAATGTGGCTCAGAGTGATTCGACATGTTTGGGTGCGAAAGAGGAAAATGCCTAGTGTAATCATACCCATTGAGACGTGCTGAAATAGTCTTTTTGGTTGAATGAATTGCATAATGAAAGTTGTACCACTTTGGAACTTTACATTGCTTGCATTTGACACTTTTTCCATCAAGTGAAAACTAGACACCACGGGAAAATGACTCTGTGATAATAAAAACTAAGAGAGGTTATTGTAGATGGGCCCTACATGATCTTGATGCCTCAGAAGAAGTGTCGGTAATTGACACGGTCTCAGGGTAACAAGCTATCAAATATTTCTGCCCTTTTCTAGTTTGGACTCTTAAGGGATTATGCTACATGAATTGCAAATGCTTGAGGGAAGCAATAAATTTCAAAATTTTAGTAAATATCATTACAAATGTTTGATGGCAGAAATAAATAAGCAGAAGCAAACTAGATTCCAAACTCAATTACAAATGTTTGAGGGAAGCCATGAATTTTTAGTTGGAAAATATTTCTGAAGAACTTGTGGGGTACTTGAGTTAATTCATGTTACTTGAACAACAAATAACAAGACATACATACTTATATTACTTGCAAATGTGATTATTTTTATGACATGTTGACATTATTTTATGATATTATGCATAAAAAATGTTTACAAATTGAAATTCTTAAATGTTTATGTTAATTGATGGTATGCTATATTGATATTGATATATAATCAATAGGTTGATTTGTTTTAATAATGAAGTTTTTATAATAAGTTAGTCAAGTGGTTCTAGTTATAATAGGGTGATAATAAAAGAAGAAAAAGAATGATTGGTAACTATCAATGGTTATTACTCTCACTATATTAATAATATGATGTTTACAATAAAAGTATATTTATTTGGCAATCCTAATTCTTATGTGTGTGCTACAATTGTCTAATATGATTCATACACCAATATGACACCTAAGTTCTTGTACTTGTAGGCACAATGATTTCTCAAAACTATCAAGTGGCAATACAAAATCATGAGAAAAAAAAAAACCTATGTGAATTCCAACACCCCACTTAAATCAAATATTCAATCAATGTGCCCTATTTTCATGCACACAAACTCGGCTTATAAGATTCTCTTACAATAAGTAAAAATAGGATTCAAATATGTATTAGGTACTCTATTCTCATAGATGTTTTACAATGTCACTCATACATTCTAGATGCTCTTTAATGTCTACATCATAGGTGTTCATGATGAGGTTAACTTCAAATGAATAATTTGGAATTCCCTCACTAATCTTGACACACACTTTTATAATGTATACATCATAGGTGGTCATGATGAGGTTATCTTAAAATGAGTAATTTAGTACCATCTGCTAGTCTTGGATTTGGCATATACTTTATAACTTCATTTGGGTTTTTAGCTCCCACCTAAACAAAGAAAAGAGATTGCAAATATTAATAATCACATAATCACAAAATCAATTCAAATAAACATGTGATATGTTAATAATATAAAACTTGTGTGCTAAATTATACAATATCTTATAACTTATCACTAGTCAATCTAGTCCATTGAATATATTAAAAATTAATATTTATATGAATATCAAGCATACCTCCCATCTATCAAGATTAAAATTTAGAGGGTGCTCGAAGTAATGAGGATCAACATGAATAGAACGTAACCAAACTATTACTTTCCAACCATTTGGAAACTTGTAACCTATTATAAAAATAACCCAATTTAATCTTCCATTTAGTTTACTAATCTATTAAGAATATCCTACATCAATTTTTTTCTACATATTTTTGACAAAAAATAAAATACCATTGAAATTTGTATCCTTTTCATAGTTTTAAACATAAAGTGTGCTACATTTACAAGTTTGATAACTTCATCAATCACCTACATACATGATATAAACATTAGATGATAGCATTGTCATCATAGCATTGGAATCATACAAATTAATGTGCATACTAAAAAATTAATAAGAACCAATGTAAATACTTACAAATTAATCCAATGAACCATTTGAGCCTACTCTAATCTTTATTATGTCAAGTATTGCCTCATGGTTAGACTCGCGTACCTTCCACAAGGTCTTGTTCAAAGGTATACCCCCATATTTGATCAAATGAACAATGGATGCCACTACAAGGTTTGAGTAATGAAGAATATTCTGATTTATGTCAAAGTCCTAAAATAGCTAAAAATTAACACTCTTATGTGGGTACCTTCTAAGCCACATTCCAATAACAACCACTGAGCCTATAGGGTATTTAATATTTTTTCCATCTATAACTAGGGCCTTCAATTTCTTTTTGGCCTCAACACAATGACACAAGTAATAATTTGTTCCCTCTTCGTTGTCTTCATCTACAATAACTACATAAACATGCCCTACATTGATATGTGCAACAAATTAGATGAAATTAGTCAACATTACAAATACACTACAAAGTAAGATAACAAAAGGAATTTCATAAACTATGCAAGTAGATATATTACTTGGTTGAACTAGATCTAATATGTGGTCAAATTCAATCAATGATTCCATCTGTGTTAGTTCCAATGTCATCAGAGGGTGATACATGTGAAGTGGGATAAGATTACTTAACCACTATTCGTCAACCCACTCCTTTGACTCACACTCATCACAAGCTTGCATTGTACATGAAGAACAAAAGCATGTCATATTCTACATATGGATACTCCATGAACCTGCATTTGAGATAAGGAAAAAGTGTATCTCACTCGATCCTATTAGTGTATAACAATCCTCATATGGTGCAATGTTAGTATCATCTATCACCCAAAAAATCTACAAACTGAAGAATTACCTTCATTACCTAGACCCATCGAAGCATTACACCACTCGACGATTGATTTTGTATCTGTCAACTTTGAATTTTCTTTATACTTTAACTCTTCTCATGCTAATGGGGTAAGTGCATGGATCCATGACACAATTTTGGCTCTTAAGATGCCACTTTTTTCTAAAATTAGAAAAATCTGATTTGCACAAGAAAATGAAGATAGTTACACTCAAAATTTCAAGATGTAGCAAGAAAAAAGGTTGAATTTCTCTAAGTCTAGTTTCTAAGCTACTAATTCTTTTTTAAATTAATGAATATTAAGGGTCTAAAAAAGGGGGGGGGGCAAAACAGGTCTTGTTTTTATCAAGAAAAACATCATAGTGCCTTAGGGCTCCCCTCCTTTTGATTAACCTTTTTTTAGAATTTCAAAAATCCCAATGGTGAGAAATTGGCTAACACCATGTAGTTTATCCTCCTTCTTTTGGATAATTTTTCTAATGAATATGTAATATTTTATGAATTTTCAAAGTGGACACATCCTGAAAAGCTAAAATTTGAGCATGCTCCCCCCTAAATGTTTTGAAAACTAATCCAAAATTGATTTTTTTTCATCATGTGTAGAATGGAGTCTAGTTTCAAATAATGTAATTTGTTTCGTGTTTCAATGAATGAGTAAAAATATATCCTAAAACTAGCACATGTCGGTTTTTGACAAAAAATAGAGGCATTTATAATAGAAGCTATGGATCAAAACCTTAACTAAATCAAAATGAAAATATATATATATATTTAGATAGCTAAGAGAGAGGTTAACTCTATCATTATTTTTTATAAACTTGCATTGAAAGACATGCAAATGATATGAGGAGCACAGACAAAAATATGAGGAAATTTGGCACCCTTCAGAAAATCACGTGTTTTGCATGAAAGGGTTGTCCAAACCTTTGGGTCATATTCCCAATGCAAAATACAACCCATTGGGTTGGTACTTCCCAATGCAACCTATTTGGTGCATTCCAAATGGGTTGCTTCATTTTTCTAGTGCCAAATTTGTCACTTGCCAAATGTAATTCATGACTTTTGGAATGCATTTCTCTAAACTCTTTGATTTTCTCTTTCTCTGCCATGGAAACTATATACATGAAATAAACATTTAAGTATAAATTGAAATTTACATATGGACATTTACTTTCTTATACTTTAAGTTATATTTCATGTATATAG
>VDFB02000013.1:222256088-222319038 GCA_007258455.2 Sequoia sempervirens
TAAAATCAATCGTCGAGTGGTGTAATGCTTTGATGGGTCTAGGTAATGAAGGTAAGTCTTCAATTTTTAGATTTTTTGGTTGATAGATGATACCGACATTGCACCATATGAGGATTGTTATACACTAATAGGATCAAGTGAGATACACTCTTTCCTTAGCTCAAATGCAGGTTCATGGAGTATCCATATGCAGAATATGACATGCTTTTGTTCTTCATGTACAATGCAAGCTTGGGATGAGTGTGAGTCAAAGGAGTGGGTTGATGAATGGTGGTTAAGTTATCTTAGCCCACTTCACATGTATCACCCTCTGAAAAAATTGGAACTAACATAGATGGAATCATCAGTTGAATTTGACCACATATCAGATCTAGTTCAACCAAGTAATATATCTACTTGCATAGTTTTTGAAATTCCTATTGTTATCTTACTTTGTAGTGTATTTGTAATGTTGATTAATTTCATCTAATTTGTTGCACATATCAATGTAGGGCATGTTTATGTAGTTATTGTAGATGAAGACAATGAAGAGGGGACACATTATTACTTGTGTCATTGTATTTAGGCAAAAAAGAAATTGGAGGCCCTAGTTATAGATGGAAAAAATATTGAATACCCTATAGGCTTAATGGTTGTTACTGGAATGTGGCTTAGAAGGTACCCACATAAGAGTGTTAATTTTTAGCTATTTTAGGACTTTGACATGCATCAAAATATTCTTCATTACTCAAACCTTGTAGTGGCATCCAATGTTCATTTGATCAAATATGGGGGTATACCTTTGAACAAGACCTTGTGGAAGGTACGTGAGTCTAACCATGAGGCAATACTTGACACAATAAAGATTAGAGTTGGCCCGAATGGTTCATTGGATTAATTTGTAAGTATTTACATTGGTTCTTATTAATTTTTCTGTATGCACATTAATTTGTATGATTCCAATGCTATGATGACAATTCTATCATTTAATGTTTATATCATGTATGTAGGTGATTGATGAAGTTATCAAACTTGTAAATGTAGCACACTTTATGTTTAGAACTATGAAAAGGATACAAATTTCAATGGTATTTTATTTTTTCTCAAAAATATGCAATAAAAAATTGATGTAGGATATTCTCAATAGATTAGTAAACTAAATGGAAGATTAAATTGGGTTGTTTTTATAATAGGTTACAAGTTTCCAAATGGTTGGAAAGTAATAGTTTGGTTACATTCTATTCATGTTGATCCTCATTACTTCAAGCACCCTCTAAATTTTAATCCTGATAGATGGGAGGTGTGCTTGATATTCATATAAATATTATTTTTTAATATATTCAATGGACTAGATTGACTAGTGATAAGTTATAAGATATTGTATAATTTAGCACGCAAGTTTTATATTATTAACATATCACATGTTTATTTGAATTGATTTTGTGATTATGTGATTATTAATATTTACAATCTCTTTTCTTTGTTTAGGTGGGAGCTACAAACCCAAATGAAGTTATAAAGTATATGCCAAATCTAAGACTAGTAGATGGTACTAAATTACTCATTTTAAGATAACCTCATCATGACCACCTATGATGTATACATTATAAAAGTGTGTCAAGATTAGCGAGGGAATTCCAAATTATTCATTTTAAGTTAACCTCATCATGAACACCTGTGATGTAGACATTATAAGAGCATCTAGAATGTATGAGTGACATTGTAAAATATCTATGAGAATAGAGTACCTAATGCATCTTTGAATCCTATTTTTACTTATTGTAAGAGAATCTTATAAGCTGAGTTTGTGTGCATGAAAATAGGGCACATTGATTGAATATTTGATTTAAGTGGGGTGTTGGAATTCACATAGGTTTATTTTTTCTCATGATTTTGTATTGCCACTTGATAGTTTTGAGAAAGCATTGTGCCTACAAGTACAAGCACTTAGGTTTCATATTAGTGTATGAAGCATATTAGACAATTGTAGCACACACATAAGAATTAGGATTGCCAAATAAATATAATTTTATTGTAAACATCATATTATTAATATAGCGAGTGCAATAACCATTGATAGTTACCAATCATTCTTTTTCTTCTTTTATTATCACCCTATTATAACTAGAACCACTTGACTAACTTATTATAAAAACTTCATTTATTAAAAAAAATCAACCTAATGATTATATATCAATATCAATATAACATACCATCTATTAACATAAACATTTAAGAATTTCAATTTGTAAACATTTTTTATGCCAAATATCATAAAATAATGTCAACATGTCATAAAAATAATCACATTTGCAAGTAATATAAGTATGTATGACTTATTATATGTTGTTCAAGTAACATGAATTAACTCAAGTACCCCACAAGTTCTTCAAAAATGTTTTCGAACTAAAAATTCATGGCTGCCCTCAAAAAATTTGTAATTGAGTTTGGGATCTAGTTCGCTTCTACCTATTTATTTCTGCCATCAAACATTTGTATTGATATTTACTAAAATTTTGAAATTTATTGCTTCCCTCAAACATTTGTAATTCATGCAACATAATCCCTTAAGAGTCCAAACTAGAAAAGGGAATCAATCTTTGACAGCTTGTTACCCTAAGACCGTATCAATTACTGACACTTCTTCTGAGGCATCAAGATCATGTAGGGCCCATCTACAATAACCTCTCTTAGTTTTTATTATCACAGAGTCATTTTCCCGTGGTGTCTAGTTTTCACTTGATGGAAAAAGTGTCAAATGCAAGCAGTGTAAAGTTGCAAAGTGGTACAAATTTCATTGTACAACTTGTACAACCAAAAGGACTATTCCAACACATCTCAATGGGTACAAATACACTAGGCATTTTCCTCTTTCACACCCAAACATGCCAAATCACTCTAAGCCACATTCAATTGGCTCAATCCCTTAAGAGTCCAAAATGCAAAATGGTTGCAATATTTACTCTACAATAACCTCTCTTGGTTTTTTTTTTATCTCAGAGTCATTTTCCCGTGGTGTCCATTTTTCACTTGATGGAAAAGTGTCAAATGCAAGCAGTGTAAAGTTGCAAAGTGGTGCAAATTTTGTTTTGCAACTCATGTGACCAAACATACTATTCCAATGCATCTAGATGCATACATTTACACTAGGAATGGTCCTCTTTCACACCCAAACATGACGAATCACTCTGAGCTATGTTCAACCAGATCGATCTCTTAAGAGTCCAAAGTGCAAAATGGCTGCAATCTTTAATGGGATATTTCTTAGAAAATGTGATGCTTACAAACTCTTTGTCCGAGGATATGGGATTGAATTAGGCCCCTCTATAATAACCTCTCTTTTTTTTTGTTATCTTGGAGTCATTTTCCCGTGGTGTCCAGTTTTCACTTGATGGAAAAAGTGTCAAATGCAAGCAATGTAAAGTTGAAAAGTGGTGCAACTTTCATTTTGCAACTCGTGTGACCAAATGGACTATTCCAATGCATTTGGATGGGTATGTTTACACTATTCATGGTCCTCTTTCACACCCAAACACATCGAATCACTCTAAGATATGTTCAACCAACTTGATCCCTTAAGAGTCCAAAGTGTAAAATGGTTGCAATCTTCCATAGGATATTACTCAGAAACCATGACAATTACAGAATCTTCATCTGAGGATATGGTATTATGTTGGTCCCCTCTACAATAAACTCTCTTGATTTTTTTTATCTCAGAGTTTTTTTTTTGTGGTTTACAGTTTTCACTTGATGGAAAAAGTGCCAAGTACATGCAATGTAAAGTTGCAAAGTGGTGTAGCTTTTGTTTTGTAACTTGTGTGACCAAACAGACTATTTCAACGCATCTGAATGGGTACGTTTATGCTAGGAATGGTCCTCTTTCACACCCAAACACACCAAATCACTTTGAGCTACGTTCAACCAAATTGATCCCTTAAGAGTCCAAAGTGAAAAATGGATACAAACTTCGATGGGCTATTACTTAGAAATCATGATTCTTACAAACTCTTTGTTTGATGTTATGAGATCATGTTGGGGCCCTCTACAATAACCTCTCTCGGTTTTCATTATCTCAAAGTCATTTTCCTATGATGACAAATTTTTATTTGAGAAAAAAGTTGTCAAATGCAAATAGTGTAAAGTTGCAAAGAAATGCAACTTTCATTCTACAACTTGTGTGACCAAATGAACTATTCCAACGTGTTTAGATGGGTACATTTACACTAGGCATGTTCTTCTTTCACATCCAAACATGTCAAATCACTCTGAGCTACGTTCAACTGACTTGATCCCTTATGATGGCATGCAAAACAAAGGAAAAGAGAAAGATTCACACAATGGTTGACAAGTATCAATTTTCCACACCAAAAACCTATGATTTCATGAAAGAGATCTACAAAATACTTGGGTGTCAAAATAGTTGAGTAAGGCCTTAACCTTTTCATTCTTGAATGGGTTATGATGAAATTACTATGTGGATCTCATACTTACATTGAATTGATTATTATTAATATTAGTATTTAGGTAACTTTCTTATCCCTATTATGGCTCTAATAAAAAATGAGAAGGCTATATGATTGTTAAAATCTTGTATGATCATCCTCAAGTCTAGCAAGGGAAATAAATTTTTTAATTATCCTCCTTGCCCTTACAACAAAATGGTTGTTGCAAAGAGGAAATTTTCAAGATTCTAGGAAAAAATTGAAGCTCAATCATAAGTAGAAGCTAATAATAGCCCAAAGAAGAGCTATAAATATATGTTGATACATGAGATATTACAGCCCCTATTCCTCCTCCTTCACAATAATATCAAACATCCTAGAAGAAATTGAATCTTAGTGGGTGCCCACCACAAACTAGAGCTTATTTTAGAATACCACAAGTATAGGTGAGGACCTAGAATAGGAGAAGGAAAAAAATTGAGAAGTGATGATCCACCTATAAAAATGGGATATGAAAAGTAGAAAAAAGAATAGCAAATAATATAAGAGCCATTAGAGGTTTGTATAGAGAAGGTACAATAGGTTACACTATAAATATCTATCTTCCCTCTCCTCCTAGCTTTATCCCTTTTAAATTCTCCCTTGGATTCCATATTGAATTAACACGTAAGTAGATGATACATCGTTGGTGAATAATTTTTGGAAATATTGAAGTTGTTTAGCATCAATTGATCAATAAATATTCAAGACAAACCATGAAGGAAAACAATTAGCAATGCTAGGGCTAACAAATTAATAAGTATACACATGAATAAGTGAAGCATACATGTGAATAAGTGAAGCACAAGTACTCAAATACACATAAGCCTTGAAGTATACACATGAATACATAGTATATGCATTAATACAAAGTATATACATGAATAAAAGGTATGCACATGAAAACACGTAAGTTGCAAAGTATACATTAGAATACACTTAAGTCTCAAAGTATACACGTAAGTTGTAAAGTATACACTTGAATACACACAACTCATATCTATTGAATCATAGATTTATAATGCAAATATGGACACCATCGATAAAAAAGATTTGTATTAACCAAATAGCCATGTAAGCATACATCAATATATGTCAATATAAGTATAAAATATATAGAAAATAGCCATATAAGCTTACAAGAATGCCATATAGGCATACAATGTCAATATATATGCAATACAAAATATGTCCAAAAATGTCATATAGGCATACAACAAAGGGATCTGGAATCAAAAGTCATTGCTTTCTAGGCTCTTTAAACAAACTCTTGCCCTTTGTTGGCTAACCCGATGGCAATAAGTTTGTCACTCATTTACTCTAAGGTCAAGGAGTGCTCCTGGTGCTCCTCCTAGGGTTTAGTTCTTGATCAAGCCTTATCTATTACAATAACAAGTAAATACATTAACATATAGAAATTACATTATAAAAATGATATGTTTAACAAAATAATCAATTACTGCCACTAGACAATCACTCTCCTTGAGGGAAATATTCGCATGCCCATGTTGTGGGGTGTTGAAGCCTTGTAGAAACCATCCAAAGAGAAATTAAACTACGAATCAATAATGGTTTGATTTTTCATTAACTAATAGTTATAACAACAAATGTAAATTGAAATTTAGTAATCTACCTCATACCCCTATGAGAGGCATCAAGGATTTTATAGCAGAAGAAACACCAAGCTCGATTTCCCTATGAACATCTGGAGGTGTTTCCACTTGCAACATCTAAATATTAAACAAAAAATTATTCAATCACAAAAAACTACAATAGTGATGCACGTCATGGCTTATAATGTATCAAATAATGAATTTTTTTTTGAGTACTTATAGAACTATATATTTCTTACAATCATGCTTACTATTTTCCCTATCCATAGCTTGTTGGAAAGCACCTTGTTTAGGCTTTTATCCATAGCAGCAAGGAAGTGATTTGTTTGATAAAATGCTTTGGTAGACATGTATGGAAAATGTGGTAGTATAGAAAAGGTGGTGAGCTGTTTGAAAAAATTCCTCAAAGAAATGTGGTCTCATGGTGATGGAATGGCATTCCATCACCATGAGATCACATTTATTCAAGGCATTTTTTCAAACTACTCACTACCTTGTCTATGCTATTGCTTACTATTATTCTTTGATACATTTTTTTCAAGAATCCATAGTTTGTTGGAAAAAACCTATTTTAGGCTTTTAGCCATAGCAACAAGGAAGTGAATTGTTTGATAAAATGCTTTGGTAGACATGTATGGAAAATATGGTAGCATAGAAAATACAGTGAGTTCTTTGAAAAAATGCCTCAAATAAATTTGGTCTCATGGTGATGGAATGGTATTCCATCACCATGAGACCTCATTTCTTTGAGGCATTTTTTCAAACTTCTCACTTCCTTGTCTATGCTATTGCTTACTATTATGATTTGATAGATTTTTTTCCAAGCATCCATAGTTTGTTGGAAAGCACCTTTTTTAGGCTTTTAGTCATAGCAGCAAGGAAGAGAGTAGTTTGATAAAATTATTTGGTAGACATGCATGGAAAATGTGGTAGCATAGAAAAGGTGGTGAGCTATTTGAAAAAATGCCTCAAAGAAATGTGGTATCATGGTGATGGAATAAAATTCCATCACCATGAGACCTCATTTCTTCAAGGCATATTTTCAAACTACTCATTGTCTTGTTTATGCTATTACTTACTATTATGATTTGATAGATTTTTTTCGAGCATCCATAGTTTGTTGGAAAGCACCTTTTTTAGGCTTTTAGCCATAGCAGCAAGGAATTGCGTAGTTTGATAAAATTCTTTGGTAGACATGTATGGAAAATGTGGTAGCATAGAAAAGGTGGTGAGTTGTTTGAAAAAATGCTTCGAACAAATGTTGTCCCATGGTGATGGAATTGAATTCCATCACCATGAGACCACATTTCTTTGAGGAATTTTTTAAAACTACTCACTACCTTGTCTATGCTATTGCTTACTATTATGCTTTGATATATTTTTTCCAAGAATCCATAGTTTGTTGGAAAGCACCTATTTTAGGATTTTAGCCATAGTAGCAAGGAAGTGAGTAGTTTGATAAAATGCTTTGGTAGACATGTATGGAAAATGCAGAAGCATAGAAAAGGTAGTGAGCTATTTGGAAAAATGCCTCAAAGAAATGTGGTCTCATGGTGATGGAATGACATTCCATCACCATGAGACCACATTTCTTTGAGGAATTTTTACAAACTACTCACTTCCTTGTCTATGCTATTGCTTACTATAATGCTTTGATAGATTTTTCCAAGCATCCATAGTTTGTTGGAAAACACCTATTTTAGGATTTTAGCCATATCAACAAGGAAGTTCAAGTAGTTTGATAAAATCATTTCGTAGAAATGTATGGAAAATGTGCTAGCATGGAAAAGCTGGTGAGCTATTTGAAAAAATGCCTCAAAGAAATGTGGTCTCATGGTGATGGAATGGCATTCCATCACCATGATACCACATTTCTTTGAGGAATTTTTTCAAACTAATCACTGCCTTGTCTATTCTATTGCTTACTATTATGATTTGATATATTTTTTCCAAGCATCCATAGCTTCTTGGAAAGCACCTTTTTTTAGGCTTTTAGTCATAGTAGCAAGGAAGTGAGTAGTTTGATAAAATGCTTTGGTATATGTGTATAGAAAATGTGGTAGCATAGAAAAGGCGGTAACCTATTTGGAAAAATTCCTCAAAGAAATGTGGTCTCATGGTGATGGAATGGCATTCCATCACCATGAGAACACATTTCTTCGAGGCATTTTTTCAAACAGCTCATTGCCTTGTCTATGCTATTGCTTAGTATTATGCTTTAATACATTTTTTCCAAGAATCCATAGTTTGTTGGAAAGAACCTATTTTAGGCTTTTAGTCATTGCAGCAAGGAAGTGAACTATTTGATAAAATGCTTTGGTAGACCTGTATGGAAAATATGGTAGCATAGAAAAGGCAGTGAATTGTTTAAAAAATGGATCAAAGAAATTGGGTCTCATGGTGATGGACATCACCATGAGACCACATTTCTTTAAGGAATTTTTTCAAACAACTCATTGCCTTGTCTATGCTATTGCTTACTATTATTCTTTCATAGATTTTTTCCAAGTATCCATAGCATGGACAAGGTAGTGAACTGTTTGAAAAAATGCCTCAATAAAAATTGGTCTCATGGAATGCCATGACAAGAAAATGTAGTTGGAAATTTCTCCTAGTTATTACTTATGCTATGTGAAGTAATTGCATCACTACTTATGTTGACTTTCTAAACAACTATATTGTAATTGAAATTTTGTCATCTATCAACATCTAGTTATTAGTTATGCATTAATGTGAAGTAATTCCTTGAGTTTGAAAGATGCGCAATGCAATGTAATCAATGATATGAATATAAACTACACAAATATATTAAGTAAAATTCATTATTTAAACTCTTTATTCAATTACCTACATGAAGGTTTGTACAAGTCCATTGGCAATGGGAGGTGTTCCTGCAAAACCTCCAATATTATCCTATTTAACATCCAAAATCAGATATTAGAATACCATTCATATAAAAATTATATTCACATGTAATATTTATAATTGCTTACTAGTTACATACCTCAATGGTAGATGCAATGGAGGAATAAATAGGTGGAGGGCTAGTGTATCCAGTACAACACTATGATCCTAACATTTTATTATAATCATTAAACTATTTAAATAAGTTAATCTTGCATTTCAAAAATGAAATTTAAAAAGTTAAATTCATGAACATGCTAACATTTACCTGAGTATCAATTCCCAAAGCCTCATTCAAAATTTCATCTGCCATTACCATCTCTATAGCTACAAATTTATCCTACGTACTAGCCTCCCAAGTGTTTGTGGGGTCATATGTACAAGCCAACCCAAAAAATTGACAAGAATGGGGTGGAAGCCTACCCCTTGAAGTCTCCCCTGGATGGCTCTTTACTACAGGACTAGCATGTTGGATGATACTCTAGGTCAAAGAGCTGATAGACTGCAAAGTGTCCACCTTAGCACTCTCCTTCATGATGGAATAGATAATAACATGCTCACAAGCCAAACTATTGAGATATCATCTCCCTTTCCACTGAGGATATTGTCGTGCACTGATCTATCATGTACCAACCCTCCACCTCTCCCATGAAAGTCCCTCATATCAAAATAGTTGGGGTTTTTATTGAGGATGAACTCACAGTAGAGTTTCCTCAAGAAATATTGGGGGTCTTCGCAATTATTGCATGGTGGATAGTTAAAAACCATGTACCATCTATCCCAAAAATTATTCCTAATCCATTGGTGGTGGAACCAATGGATATGAAAAATCTTGGCTTTAAGGTCAAGATTTTGATTTGTGTGTGGGTCAGTGAATCATGACCACAAATAATATTTTATATTTTTTTCATCTTTTACTTCTTTATATGATAATTTATCTTCATAAAAATCCCTCCATGCTTGCCTCCTATCTGCCAAACCACTTAATTGTTTGTCGATTGCATCTACATGTCTTAACATTTCTTTAAGTGAACTCACAAGTGTTCTTTCCATGGTTGAACTTATAGGATCCTTTAACCTCGTGATTAACTCCTCTATTTATTTTTTGTTTTTTTTAGTTACCCCCATTAAATTTTGTTGAGTACTAGGAGGATGTTGACGAATTGGAGGAGGAGTTTCTTGTTGTGGTTGTTGAGGATTTTGTTGTCTTCTTCTTTTTGTGGTTGTTGAGGATTTTGAGGTTGATTATCATCTCCTACAAATTAAATAAATGAATATCAAAAAAACCTAAAATTACCTATTTCACAAAAAATTCACAAAAAAATACTTTCTTGTTTGACCTCCCTATCGATGTGGTGACATCTTGGTGATGAAATTGTAACAATTTAATAAAAAAATCCCAAATTTAGCTCCTTCCAAATGTGAGCACACAAATGAAGGGTTTCTTGGCTGTAGACAACAAAAAACACAGTGAAATTGAAATGATGTTGTTTTCTCATTTTTTAATTTTAATAATCTATAATGCACTCACATTATAATGCAAGTGCATTATAGAATTTCAAATTATTTTTCAAATTTTGGCCATAATTTGTTCTCCCGTCTTTTTGCACCCACCTAGGGATATTTTATTTATACAATTACATAGGAGAAATATCATTGTGATTTGGAAAAGGGAATAGGTTGTTTTTGAGGTTAAATATTTCCTAAGGAAGGAAATTACCTATGCATAGTATTCAAATGGTCTTAAGTCAAATTGAGCTACCTATAGTGTATGTGAGTAGGACGACTTTCACTCGAAGTACTGAGTGAAGAATACTTTGGCCAAAGTAGTGTAATTTACCTTTGGCTACATTGTAAATTCATTGTGTTCCTTTATGCATGCTACTTTAGGATTGTAGTGGTATACAACTTCTAGTTATATAGGGTAGAACACTAAGCTCAAAAAGGTTGTAATTATGAGGTTACCTTACCAATTCCTTTGTTGAAGGGTAGGGCCATCTATCATATGATAGATGTGTGGGGGATCGTAGTTAGTCCATGCTTGGTGGAAAAGTGCTTGAGTGATGCTTCTCCTCAACAAATGGTGATCGAGAGTTGAAAAGGAGTTTCTCCTAGACCATTTGGACATGTATTTCTATGAAGCTTAGTTGAGCCATGTATGTATCTTTGTATATAATCTTTGGAAAAATTCTAATATGTGAATATATTTTGGGAATGCAATCAATTCTTTGGAATTTTTTTATGTCACATATGCTCAAATGTTCTCTTTTTAAAATGAAATTTTTTATTGCAATGAGAATGGAACATAGTTTATTTACTTAAGGTTAAAACCTAGGATATTTACTTGTGTGAACAATTGGCATGTTACACATGGTATCAGAGCTAATAGGTTTAACTTTGGAATCTATGTTCTCTCCATACTTTCTATCCAACATTGATTAAGTCTAATGTTTGGAACTTCTTGTGCCAGTATGGTGTGTCTTAGGTTAACTACAAGGAAGTCAGTAATTGAGAGTGAGTGCCACCTAAGGGAAAAGAAGGAGAAAGAGGCCATTGTTCATATGATAGAGGGAACCAACTATGATAATGTTGTCTAGTTGAGAAATATTGAGACAATCAATCACGCCCTTTCTTGAATTAGTCAAGAAAAGAGAAGGATGAAGGAGGAGGCCAATTTCAAACACTTACCTCTAGTATCACTAGGAAAGTTTAACACCTTGTCACTTTCTAGGGATATGCCCTTAGAATATAGCATTAATCCTGTATTTATATTTAGGGACCCTTGAGTTCTTCCTTTATTGGAAGTGATTGTAATTTCCTCAATCAATGAATCAGAGGGATATATTCCCTGTAACTATGTGTTAGAAGATAAATACAAAGGTTACTACCTCTTTTGGGATAGGGAAAATCAAATGAGAGATGATCAAAAATCTGTCAGGTACACCCTATTGAGTTATGTGTCTGAGAGTGAATCCGATGGATACTATCCACTTGACTATTTGAATGGTTGGTTAATGTAATTGAAAGGATATTGTTATCCTTATGAATAAATAAAAATCTTGTGTTTATCTAAACTTGTGCTCAAAGTCTTATGAGAAATTTATTTTATGTTCGAATGAATGTCATTTGAGTGTTTTCCATAAGTATTAGTAAGAACATGATTGGATCTAATAAAGATAAACCTTTAGGTATAAACCCTTTTCTTGCAAAGGATGGTGAGAGAAAGGACTAAGGTGCTAAAGCCAAGTTGTATTGTATCCTAAGTCTCTTGGATGAAACCAAAACAAAGTTGTGAAACCTCGAGCAAGAAGTAAGAGGGAAAGAAAGAGTGGATCAAGAAATTCCATTTAATGAGGAAGAGGATGTTCCCAATAAAGAGGATGAGGGGGAAATTCCTAAGATCACACTCAAACTCATAAGTATGAGAATGAGAACTCTCAATCTCAGACTGAGGGAACAATTAGGAAGCGGTTGGCAACCAAACTTTCTAGGGACATGACGAAAATAACTCCACTAAAATTTGAAGGAAGAAACAATGGGAAAGAATTTAAGGCTTGGTTGATACAGATGGAAAAATATTTTGAGATCAAAAAATTTGTATGGGAAGCCTATCAGTTAGCTAGAGAAGCCTTTAACTAGTGGATGAACAAGAAAATAGAACTCAGACTTAGTTCTTTAAAAATTACATGGAATGAATTTGTGGAAATATTCAGGAAAAGGTGGCTACCCCAACTCTTTTATGATAAAATTCTCACTGATTTTCAAAATCTAAGATAGGGAGAGATATTAGTAAATGAGTACTGGGCAAAGTATGCTTGTTTGTTGCAATATGTACCAATGTATTAGAAGGATGAACAATTTCATATCAGGAAGTTTTTAATGGGGCTTAATAGACAAATATGTGGAGAAGTAGATGTACATGGTCCAACCACTATGGAATTAGTCTATGAGAAGGCTATCAAGTAGGAGTAGAAGCTCAAAGCCATCTCAATTTTTCAAGAATATAGAAATTGAAAGAGGTTAGAAGGAGCCCAAGTTATTCAGACTCTAAAGAAGTTTGGAGTGCAAGATTCTCAAAATCAAGGTGAAAGGGAATTGAAAATAATGAGAGAGAATCAAGGAGGGAATGTAGAGGGAATAATATCAATCTAATAACAACAATTTCAACAATACTAGAGGAAATGCCAGTAGACATGATGGGACCACAAGGAAGAAAAGACCAACAATGGGATGCTTCACTTGTGGAGGAAACCATTATGCTTTAAACTATCCCAACAAACCTTCTAGATCATGACCTCATGAAAAATCTCTACCTTCCCAGCAAATGAAATTCTAGTAGAAGATCCATGCCACCCTAGATGATCGACAAGTGGAGTATCAGAGTACTCTAGTAGAAAATATAGGTATTTTATTTGGTATGCCTATTTCCATACTTAGTGACACTAGAGCTACTAAAAACTTTATTTCACCTAGAGTAGCTAATCAAATATCTAGGAAATTCAGTTATATGGAAAATTCTCGAGTTGTAAGATATGAAAACTAGACAAGAGCAATAGTGGAACAATGCTTATTTGAGGTAGAAGTCAAACTTCCAAGTTTCTCAACTAAGGTTAACCTATACATAGCTCCCTTAGGATCCTATGATTTCATCCTAAGAATGAACTCTCTTTGGAAGCATCAAGCCAAGGTAGATTGTCATGCCAAAACTATTAAATGCTTGGATGATCTAGGTAATTGGGTAGCATTACAAGGGACTCCTAGGGAAATCAAGTTGTGTCAAATCTCTAATATGCAACTGCTTAGGGAAAATAAGAAAGGATGCAAAATCTTTGTAGTTAAAATGGAAAAAATTGAGGAATGTGAGGAACTCATTTCTCAAAATGATGTTGCTTATTATGAACCTCAAGATAACCAAGAAGTAGAGAAGGGTGAGGTAATAGAAACATGAAAGTCAGATATGGAGAAATATCCAATCTTATGAATTTTTGTGGATATATTTCTAGAAGATCTACCTAGATTATTGCCTAAGAGGGTGTTCGATTTCTCCATTGATATAATGCCAAAATGGAAATAGGAAAGTTAGATATGGAGAAATATCCAATCTTATGAAATTTTGTGAATGTATTTCCAGAACTACTTGGATTATCACCTAAGAGTGTGTTTGATTTCTCCATTGATATAATGCCAGGATCAAAACCTGTTTCCAAAGTTCCTTATAGGATGACAACAGATTTAATGGAGCTCAAGCCACAACTATAAGAGTTGTTATCCAAGGAATCGATAAGACCTAGTGTTTCACCCTAGGGAGTGCTAGTGATCTTCATTAAGAAGGATGGTGGACTGTGCTTATGTATAGATTATCAAATGCTTAAAAAAGCTAAGATAAATAATAAGTACCCATTGCCACATATTGATGATATTTTTGATCAAATGTTGGGCGTGGTTGTGTTTTAAACAATTCATATTTGATCAAGATACCACCTATAGACACGTAAAATATACTGATTGACATAGTGCATCTGATCTTGACTACTAACATCGTTTCATCCTGAATAATCCTTCGGTCTAACCATTTAATCAAATCTCCTTATCTGATTAAATTCATCAAATATTCCTCTCTTAATTAAATAAATCATTCTATCTAATTAAGTCACTCTCCTTTGTTAATTAAATCAATCATCTAATCTAATTATCCCTATTTAATTAAATAATTAATTTTATTTTTATTAAATCTATAAAGTCTATCCATTAAATTTTATAAATTAAAACCTTATTTGATTTAATCTAACACCATCTCTTTTAATTAAATAAATCAAAATCCTTATTTAATTATTCTCTTATCATATTCCTCTCTTATTTGATTTAAATAAATCCATGAATTTGAGTCAAATAGGTCACATCATCTAATCTTCTATTAAATTAATTGACCCTTGATTAATTTAATCTCTTATCATGTCACATCCTCTAGATTTTGCAAGTTGCACATGAAAATAGATTTAATTCATTTATTAAATCTCTTTTTTCCTCACAAGGCATCTTTTGGAATATTCCCTCAAATTTGAATTCAAAAATTCCAAGTCAACATGTACATCCAACAAGGAAATAACTTCATCTTACATGTCCTTTTTCTTGAGCCAAGTGGCATTTATTGCATTTTCCCTTCCCTTTTGCAAGTCATTTCAACAAATTTGAAATTCAAAAATATGCATTTATTGGCACAATCCCAAAATCTTGCACATCCTCCATCCACTCATAGATTGAAAAGTGGCATCATGCCATTGGATGAATGTTAGTCCCACATTGCTCAAATTTGGACATTCATCCATCTTGGTATTCTATAAATAAAGTGCTCATATCCTCATTTGAACATCCACAAATTATGTAAAGTTATTATGCTAAAATATTTAGCCATTTCCATCCATCAATCTTGAGTTCTTAGTTAGGTTTTTGCAGATTTTGGCTTGGAGCTCTCATCTCTCATCAACAAAGTGGATCAATCATCATCAAAATATCAAGCTTGGATCTTAGGAATTGGGAAAAGGGCCAGTTTTCACATCAAATTGGCACCAATTCCCCCATGGGATCATGTGTTTGTTATTCTAATTAGGATTGAATCTATATTTTCTTGTTTTATTGTGTTCTTCATTGTTTTCTCTCCTAATTTGAAGTTTGTAAATGGATTTCATGGGGAATCCTTGTTCATACTTGCAATTGATTAACTAATGTGTTTATTCATTGTGTTTTGTAGGTATTCGGATTGGGGTTCACACACCACCAACTGAGGATCAAAGATGAAGAAATTTTCAATACTACCATCAAAACCAAATACGGGCATTATGAGTTCACAGTTATACCTTTTGGAATTACAAGTTTGTTGGCGACATTTATAATCTAATGAATAATGTGTTTAGGGATTGCCTAGATAATCTTGTCTTGGTTTTCTTGGATTACATCCTAATTTATTCCAAGAGTGAGGAGGATCATTGCAATCATTTAGAGATAGTTCTCCAACAGTTAAGGGAACATAAGCTATATGGAAAAATATCTAAGTGTACCTTCTTTCAGAAGAAAGTGTAGTACTTGGGTCATGTAAATTTAGTTGATGGGATTTCAATTGATCCAGCCAAAATAAAAGCAGTGTTGGAGTGGCCAGTTCATAAAGATGTACTAGAAGTTAGGAGCTTTATAGGTTTGGTAGGATACTATCAGAAAATTTTTGCAAACTTTTCTAGAATAGCCTTTCCTATTACATCTTTACAGAGGAAAGGTAAAAAGTTTGACTAGAAAGAAAATTTCCAAGTAGCATTTGATCTACTCAAGGAGACGTTAACTACTGCACCAATTTTAAAGGTACCAAATCCTATTGGTAACTTCACTGCTATCACAGTTGCATCGAGAAAAGGCTTAGGTTGAGTCTTGATGCAAGAAGGGAAAGGTATAGCTTATGAATGAAAAAATTTGAAGCCCTATGAACAAAATTATTCATCACATGATTTAGAGTTAGCAACAATGGTTCATGCTTTGTAAATGTGGAGGCATTATTTTTTGGGAAAGCCTTTTGAGTTGAAAATTGATCATCATGGTTTGAAATATCTATTTACCCAACCCAACCTAAATGCATGACAAAGAAGATGGTTAGAGTTGATATCTAATTACAACTTCAATACAAACTACATCAAGGGAAAGGAGAATTAGGTCATTGATTCCTTAAGTTGTAGGAGGCATATTGCTTTAATGGTGACAATTCAAACCAACTTTAAAGGCCAAGTATTACAAAAATGCAATGAGGATGAGTACTATGAATAAGTTAAGCAAACACTCATGAGAAATCTACAAGATGCAAGGTATGAGGAATTTCACTTTGAACCCAATGGATTGCTAAGGTTTAAAGGAAGAATGTACATGCCTAACTCTGAGGAGTTAAGGAATCTTGTGTTGAAAGAAGTTCATGAAGCACCATACTCTAGACATCTTGGTGTGACAAAAATATTGGCCAATGTGAAGGCATTATATTTTTGGAAAGGGATGAAAGGAGATGCTGCTAGATTTGTGGCTAGATGATTATAATTTCAAAGGGTGAAAGCTAAGCATCATCACCCTGTAGGCCTATTGTATCCACATAATATTCTAGAAATTAAGTGGCAAGTCATTAGTATGGAATTTGTGCAAGGATTACCTATGTCAAGGAACAAGTACAATGCCATTCTAGTGGTAGTTGATAAGCTTAATAGGGTAGTGCATTTCATACCTAGGAATTTAACTCATGGAGCTCTTGTCATAGCTTGGAAATTAATTCAAGACGTGTTTAGATTACAAGGTATTCCTGACAAGATTATCTTGGATAGTGATGCTTGTGTAGCCTCTAGGTTTTGGAAAACCTTATTCTCTGCACTTGGGACTCAGTTGAATATAACTTTAGCATATTATCTAGAAATAGATAGAAAAATTGAAAGGGTGAACCAAGTACTTGTAGACCTCCTAAGAATGTATTGCATGGATCAACAATACAAGTGGGAAGATTACTTACCTTTAGTAGAATTTTCATATAACAATTCCTATCACTTTGTAATTAAGATGGTTCCTTTTGAAGCATCGTATGGAAAAAAAATTCAAACCCCTATAAGCTAGGATAAACTTAAGGATAGGGTGAGTCTTGGGCCAGAAATGTTGGCTGAAATGGAGGAACAGGTTAAATCTATTAAGAAAAGGTTAGCAAAATCCAATGATAGGTAGAAAAGTTACGCAAATGCTAAGCGGGTACCTAGGAATTTTGTAGTTTGAGATAAGGTGTTGTTGAGATTTATGCCTAATAAAAGTTCCATCAAGTTTGGATATTCATCCAAACTAGCTCCACACTACGTAGGTCCTTTTGAGGTCCTTGAGGAAGTAAATCCTATTGCTTACCGAATTGCGTTGCCACCAGCTCTTGCTCAGATGCATTAGTACTAATGCATTAGTCCTATTGATATTTGTCTTTCTCCCCAATGAGGCTCCTTCATTTTCAAAGGGAACAATCATTCTATTCGGCCAATATTCATCTATCTCCTTAATGAAGTGCTTTTGTTCAATCATCAACAACTCAATCACAACTATTGATCAAGTCCATCACTGATGCAATCATTTGTGACATCACCTTCCATTATTTCCTTTTAGTTAATCTGGCCCCTCCTAACTCTACAATGAGCACCATCTGATCACCATTGATCAATATTCATTGTTCCCTGTTGTCCCACGAGACTTAGCTGGGACCCACCAAAAACTCAATAGGCTAGCAGGAACTGTCTAATCTCCAAGGCTTGATTTCCATTGTTGATCAAGCATCATTGATATGTTGAAGGGACTTAAAACATTGTCTCTTTGAAAACCCATTGTCATTCGATGTGTCTATGAGGTGGTCATTTCATCGAAGGGACTCTAAAGTGACTCCTACCAATATTGTGGAGTATTCCCAATGTAGCGAAGACAAATATTTCATTTGTGACTTAGGAAACATTGTATAGTTACTAAATATTTTTCAAGTTGGTAATAGCTAGGTGAAGGGGCCGGTTCCCCAAATGACACCAAAGGCTTAAGTCACAACTTAAGCAACCAACAACCTGTGATAAGAAGTCAACAACAAAATAGAATTTCTATTCACAACACCATGACTACAATAGCTAGGGTTTAACTAATAATCCCTAAATGTGTCTGAGAGCATACATAAACCATTTTTAAGATCATCCTTTAACCTCTAGACCTGTAATTTATGTTTTTGAGAAGCTCTCAGAAAACCCACATCCAATCTATCAATAGATTCTCATTCAAATGCCTCGAAGCCATTTTTGCAAAAAGGTGACAACATTTTGACAACTATGAAAAAATTTGCAAAATGTGTTCCTTTGCATTTACAACTTCTCACACACTTCTAGAGCCAGATCCACATCTCTTATAATCATCATTTGTCATCTCTCATAATCATCGTTTGTCATCATGCTAAAAATATTCTTTGTATGATATCCCCTTTTGACATCAATGACAACAATATGCCAACACTATCTTTATCTCCTAATTGAGTTTGTGGTGTGCCTAAAGTTTCAAGTTTAAGAAGGGGTTAAGTTTTGTGTAGACTAATTCACCCCCCTCTCAATATCTGAAAGTGTTCAAAAATTAGTATCATAGCCAAGTTTCTCTATAGAAGCTTAACAGTTTGAGGCAAAGATCCGGGATGGAACATGATGGTTCATACAAAGGCCCTAGACTTGATGGGACTAATCAATTCAACTATAAATTAAGAATGGAAGGAAACCTAAAATCTCTAGAGTTTTTTGTTTGGAAATAAATTAAAAGTGGCTATATTACTCCTACCACTCCTATTACAGATCCAACTAAAATCAAATTATATGAATGCAATGCTAAAACAAAGAATTCTATATTGTGTCAATTAGCCGATTCAAAATTATTGAAGGTGATAAATTGTAATTTTTCCAAAGATTCTTGGGAGAATCTTAGTAGCATCTTTCAAGGAGATTTTAAAGTAAAGCAAGCCTAGATGTAGATATGCAAAAGAAGATTTGAGACTCTATGGATGACTGAAGTTGAAGAAATTGCAAGTTATATGCTCTGGGTACAAGAAATTATCTTTAGGATCTCTAGAATTGGTGAAGTAAAAGAGAGTAAAATTGTAAAGAAGGTATTGAAATCTCTCCCAAAATCTTAATCACAAAGTATCTACCATTGAAGAATCTAAAAATTTGGATCAATATTCAATTGATGAATTTTTTGGTACTCTTATTGCCTTTAAGATGAGAGAGTTTAGTCAAGATGTTCCAATGAAAGAAGCTACATTCAAAGTTAACAAAAAGATTGAAGCTAAAGCTACTGATCAAACTAATGAACTTTATGAATTTGAAGCAAACTTTTTGAGAAGGCTAAAGAAAGGAAATAGCAAATACAAAGGTAAGTTACCATTCAAATGCTTCAATAATGGGAGACTTGGTCATTTTTCATATAGATTTCCTTGTAAAGAATCTATTGATGATAACCAAAGAGAGAAAATCAAAAGATAATTCTATTCTATGGAGAGCTATTATTCTTGTGAAGATGAAGATAATGATTCAAATGATGAAAATCTATTCATGTCTCTAGAAGGAAAAAAGAACTATATTGGAGAATGCAAAAGGTCTAGTGCCTTGAATAAATAAAAGGTTTAATGAAATATCTATGGCAGTATGGATTGATTTTAATGCTAAGGAAGAGGCAAATGCTTGGGTGATTGATAGTGGGTGTTCTCATCAAATGATTGGTGAAAAAATTAAGTTAATCAATCTCAAGAAGGTCAATGGTGGAGCTATTAAGTTTGGTGATGAAAAGTCAGAATAAATGTGGAAAAGGTAATATAACAACTGATGGAAATAATAGAACTAAAAATATCCTTTATGTCAAAGGCCTGAAGCATAATCTCTTGAGTGTTAGTCAAATGTGCAACAAAGGATACAATATCACTTTTCATGCGAATGGATGTGAAATAAGAAATGAAGGTTCAAGAAGAGTTGTTGCTAAAGGAACAAGGACAAATCTAGTAATGTATATCATCTAAAGGAAGCTAGTGGAAGAATATGATTATTGGCTCAATCTAGAGAATGTTGGTTTTGGCATAAAAGAATGAGGCACATCAATTTTGACAACATGGTGAAAATTAGTTCCTCTCATGTAGTAAGAGCTATGCCTAGAATAACCAATCCTACAAATACATTGTGCAAAGAATGTTAGATGGGAAAGAAAAAAAAGAATAGTTTCAAAAAAAAGGAGAGTTATGTTTCAATGCCATTGGAATTGATTCACTAATATATGGAGACCTACAAGGATAAGGGTCCAATAAGTTGAAAGGTATTTTATGTTTCTTATAGATGATTACATTAGAATGACTTGGGTTGCATTCTTGAAAGAGAAATAAGAAGTCTTTGATAATTTGAATATTTTCAAAGAAAAAATAGAGAATGAAATGGATGCTAGGATCAAATGTTTAAGGTCAGATAGAGGAGGAGAATTTACCTCATATTAATTTGAAAAATTCTATGAAGATCATGGTATTAGGAGACATTTGTTTGCTCCTAGAACCCCTCAAAAAAATGGGGTAGTTGAAAGAAAAAGTAGAACAATGCAAGAAATGGCTAGGACAATGATGAAAGATGTAGACCTATTGGATATGTATTGGAAGGAAGTAGTACACAATTTTGTTTATTTTCTTAACATAGAGAAATTGAGGGTCAACATCAGTAAGACGCCTTATGAGTTGTGGTATGGAAGACCTCCCACTATTAGATATTTAATAATCTTTGGCAACAGATGCTATATCAAAAGAGATGAAGGAGACCTTGGAAATTTTGATTCAAGGTGCAATGAAGGAATATTTATTGGTTACTCAACTAGGAGCAAGGCATAGGTATGTGCAGGATCATGATGGTCCAAAAAGTGGGGATATGATGGGTATGTGTAGGGTATGTGGCTGACGACTTTTTTTACCCCAAAATTGATGAAACGAAAAGGGTTTTTAAAGGAGATTCTTAACTTTTGAACAATATAAATTATGTTGTACTTTGAATTTAATAAATTATTATTATTAATTTTCTATTTAAATTATGACTAAAGTCCTAATTGATAGGTTGATTGAAAAACATCTATAGCTTTCAAATGGTATCACATTTTTTGAATCCGAAACATGCATCACATTCTATGCTTCGCATACTATAGGATTAAAAAAAATGAATTTCATGAAGTTTTGACCAAGTTAAGTTGGTCGACATCGAAGTTTTATATTTTTTAAAAGTTGTAATAAAAAATTCATAATTAATTATTTACTTGGAAAAAAATTACAAAAAAATATGCATCACATTGGGACATGAGTCCTCTACTTATATCTAAAATCTTATAAAAAAATATTATCATTTTATGATGGTTAGGGTGGTTAGACAACACCTACTTATTTTTTCCCTGAAATTTAAGTACTACTACATTGAAATTTCAAATTTTCACCAAATAGATTTAAAAAAAAGAAAAGTAAACCTAGTAGTTTAGAAACTACATTCAATTTTCTACATATTGTATTCTTACATATTTTTCAAATAATATAGATAACTTATTCAAAATTTTATGTCAAGTTTCCTAACTCTGAATTTTTTGAATTTTTCACCACTCAAGGGCCTATTTTTTCCATGATGATTCCACACATACCCACATACAAATGTTACAACAAGAGGTTGGGAACAATTATTGTAAGTACAAATGTCAAGGTTGATGAAGACTTATGTTAGATCTCACATGAACCTAAGGTTTTTAGATCTGATATACTTCTCTGGATTGAAGAAGAAGAAGAAATAGAAGAGAAAGAAGAAGAGGAACTAGAACCAATGAAGAATCTCAAGAATCCAAAATATGTGTAGAAGAACTATTCTCTAGATGAGATAATTGGAGAAAAAAATGAAGGTGTACTAACAAGAAATAAGTTTACAAGAGAAAATGAGCAAGTGAACTTGTGCCTATTTCTAAAAGTGGAGCCCAAGAACATTATTGATGCTAGCAAAGATGAAATTTGGATAAAGGAAATGGAGGAAGAATTGAATCAAATAGAGGAAAATTAGACTTGGGAACTAATTCCTAGACTTGCTAATAAGAATATGATAGGAACAAAGTGGGTATTCTGAAACAAGTTGAATGAAGATGGTGAGGTGGTAGGGAACAAAGTGGCTATTTTGAAACAAGTTGAATGAATATGGTGAGGTGATAAGGAACAAAAATAAATTGGTTTGCAAGGGTTGTTCACAAGTTGAAGGTATTCATTTTGAGGAAATATTTGCTATGGTAGCCAAATTAGAAGCAATATGAATGTTTCTTGCTCTTGTTTCTTATAAAAACTTAAAGGTATATCAAATGGATGTCAAATCATCTTTCCTAAATGGTGATCTAGAAGAAGAGGTATACATTGAGAAACTAGATGGATTTTAATTATCAAAATATCTGGATATGGTTTGTAGACTCTAGAAATATTTATATGGTCTCAACCAAGCTCCCAGAGCTTGGTATGCATGGCTAGATAAGTATCTACTTTAGCAAGGATTCAAGAAGGGTAATGTAGATAGTAATCTATATATTAAAATTCAGGAAGACAAGTTTCTAATTGTAGTTGTGTATGTTGATGATATCATCTTTGGTGGAGATGACAATATGTGCAATTTTTTTGTAAAGCAGATGTAGAACAAATTTGAAATTTCAATGATCGGTGAGTTAACCTTCTTTCTTGGTCTTTAGATTATTCAACAATATGGTGACATTTTCATTTCTTGGGAAAAATATGTAAATGAAATGATAAATAAGTTTGGAATGTAAGATTCTAAACTTGTGGGTACTTCTATGGTGACTATTTGTCACCATAGTAAATCAGATGATTCTACATAGGTTGATTATACTCTCTACAGGTCTATGATTAGAGGATTATAGTAATTAAATTCTTCTATACATGATATCATCCATGTGATATATATAGTTGCCATATTTCAAGCCAATCCTAAGTAAACACATGAACATGCTATGAAAGGAATCTTTAGATACCTAAAGGGTACTCTAGAATATGGCCTATGGTATAAAAGGATGAAAATTTCTCTGTGTGCCTATATTGATGTTGGTTGGGCAGGTTGTGTTGATGAATAGAGAGCACAAGTGGAAGTGCATTCCTTCTAGGAGATAGATTGGTCTCATGGTTCAGAAAAAAAGTAAGACTCAATAGCTTTGTCCATAGTAAAAGCAGGATATATTGTTCCAAAATATTTCTACACTCAAGTGCTTTGGATGAAGTAGACCTTAAAGGATATAAAGATGGTGTATGATGAACCTATTCCTATACTATATGATAATACAAGTGCTATTAAATTTTCTAAGAATCTGGTAATGCATTCAAGGACTAAACAAATCTCAATTTAGTACCATTTTCTAAGAGAGAAAGTTATAGAACATGAAGTCAGAATGGAGTATGTATCTATAAGGATCAAATTGTATATATATTTACAAAGGCTCTTTCAAAGGATACCTTTGAATATCTAAGGTAGAATCTAGGGTTTATTTCCCCCCCTTGTTCTAACTAGATGTATAGATGGTGCATCTTTCTAGGGAATAAATTTATTTTGTATCCTTTCTCCCAGATTGATGGGTGTTACCCTTCAGGGGGAGGTGGTAGTAATGGGAGTCCCAAAGTTCAACTATGTAGCTATTGTGTATGTGTGTGGAAAAGAGGTGCTTCTAGTCAAAGGGGGGAACATGTGCTATTACTTAAATAGAAGATCCTTTTACCCTTTTTTCCTAAATACATAAAAAGTCTTGTTGGCTTGTGCAGATGTGTTTGGTCCTTTGTCTTTGATATCAAAGGGAGAGAGTGAGTAGTATGTTGCCATCAATGCCAAAGGGGGAGATTTTTGGTAGTTATTATCATTAATTTCAAAAATAATGCTTGTTTTATTATCATTGATGTCAACACTGATGGTTGTCATTGATGGGGATTGTTGGCACCTGAGTAATATGTTATTAGTCCTTGGAATATTCAATTTGGGCTAACATTGAAGAGAACATTAAAGAGAAGAGTTGAAGAAGTTTATGGTTGTATTTTATGCCTTTATCAAAGAAGAGAAGAGTTGAATAAGTTCATGGTTGGATGTCATGCCTTATCAAAGAAATATTATTGTTGATGTTGATATAATGCATTAGTACTAATAGGAGATTTTTTTTCATGATATTATATTAAGATGAGGATTAGATGCATGAATAATATTGGAGAGGATCCATAGTATTTCTCATGCTGTCTTTTGATCTTCCTAATAATGTATGTTTTTCTAAAAGGAAGTTCTAGTCTCCACAAGTTTCTCAACTGTTTCTAGTTCAAGAAGTTGCATTGAAGTTTGTCTGAGAGAATGCTCTGCATTCCTCTATTGTTGCACTTTTGGTCTTGCAGTTTGGTATTCAATGTCAGTTCTTTGTGCATGTTGTACTCCTATATTTTTAGCTTGCATGTGTTATCTATTGGAAGAATGAAGAAGAATGGATAAATATATAGTTCTCATGTTTTCATTGATGTCACCATGTTATATGAGTTATGACTACAAGACGAAGTCATTGTTTGATCTGGTATTCCGAACTAGTATCTAAACTGGTATATAGTTTACAACCTCTAGTATTTTGGTCTGTAACCCTCTGTGGTTGATATTTTTTGCTTGTGGTTTTGGGAAATGGTTTATGGATGTTGGAAGCTTGTATGTTTAGAATATCTCATGCACAGGTTCTTGTATGGTGTATCGACATTATTCTGTTAAATGCATTTTTCTATTAAGCCTATATCTAGCCGACCTCATGGATAATTGGTGTTATGGTCAATTAATTTTGTTATGAAGATGCATGTGTGACCTATCTTAGGTTTTTGTTGACATGATGAAGTATGCTACACTTTTTGATTTATTGTTTGAAAATATTTTGTGAATGCTTGAAGTCGATAGTCAGTCTTTTTTGGTTGCATCTAGTTAGGTTGACCTAATTGATGCTTGTGATTAGGTTAGATATATATGTCAAAAAATTTTGAAGATTGCGGAGTGAGACAAATTGCATTGATGCAAATGTGAAGAAGTGCAAAAATGATGAAGTGTGTTAAGTCAGTTTATTGAGCATCACTGGAACTAAATCAACACTTGTAAGGTGCACTCTTACTAGTTCATTCTGGCTGTGAAGCCATTTTTTTTATGTAATCATTTTTTTAGGAAATGATCCTCCTTGTGTAAGCAGTGAGATTTTGTATCTAGAAAGTGGGTCCTATTCTGGGTAGTGAGCCCTTTGGCAATGAGCCTTACATATTTAGTTTTGGAATTACTTTATATTGTGAGTTAATCCTCACCATGGTTTTTTCGTCATTTGGTTTTCCACGTAAATATGGTGTTCACTGTGTTAATATTTCTTTCTGTTATCTAAATTTTAAGTTCATACTTAATAACAGAACTAAGTGGATGAGAAATTGATAAGTGTTTGAGATTTGAATTTGTGTTTGGTGACAATTGATTCACCCCCCTCTCAGTTTTCTTGTGCCTTTGAACAATTGTTATCAGTGCTTTGGTTCCTTGGTGAAAAGATTAACCACTTGATGAAGATCCTGAAGGTTGAACAAATGGATGATAAAGAAGAACTTCGGGCTGCACTTGAAGATCTTGATAAGGCTGAAAATGAAAATAGAGATTTGAAAGAAAATATTGATGAGGCAAATGAATGTGTCTAAAAATTGAAAGAGAAATTCAAGAAATTCAAAGAAATATATAGAGAAGTAAGAGAACAACAAAAACAAGAGATCATCGAATTGAAAGTGCTAGTGGAAGAAAAGAAGAGAATTGAAGAATGTTTGGATATAGTGGTGCAAAGAAAGACTGATGTATGCACTAGACTTGAACAAGAGGTGGTGAACTTGAAAGTAGAACTAGAGAAAGTAAAATTTGTGAAAAAAATTTCAAATCTAGCTCTTACAATCTCGATGAGTTGATTATAGGACATAAACCAAGTAAAGACAAAGGTGGCTTGGAAAATGAAATAGGTGAAAGCTAAATGGATAATCAAAAGAATAAAGACAAAGGGAAGTAGAAAATAAATTCAAGGAAATTTGCTAGAAGATCGCTTATCAGATAGCCAAATGCTCAAAGGTACCCATATTTCAATTTTTTTTGCTTTTCATGTAACAAATTTGGTCACAGGGCAACTAAATGCAAAAGTAAAATGAATCAACTTTCTGGTTCCTTCTCTGGAGAATGCTTTTCATCCAAGAAAATTAGACATAAAGCTACTGAATGCAGATCTCAAGTGAGAATGATTAGTCAGGTAACAATGAATAGGTTTAATGGAGGTAGAATGAATCATTCTTTTGATGGCTATTGATATTCATGTAAAAAGTTTGGACACAAAAAAAATCAATGTAGATTAAGGGTTAATAGAGATTAGACAAATGAGAAAAGTGTTTTCTACTACAACTGCAACAAATCCAGACATATCTCAAGAGTTTGCATAAGAAGGGAAAGTAGTCTGCTCCGGTAGAGAAGAATGAACCAATGAAAAAAATTGACAAAGATGAGGTGAAGCAATAAATGAATAAGATATGGAGGAAGAAAGAAGAAGAGCAAGAGACAATAGATGTGTCTGTGCCCTCATCTAGTGCAGACAATTTCTCTAGGAATTAAACCTAGCGTGGTCTTAGGGGGAGCATTAACAAAAAATTGTTCGAACCCCCTAGGTATATGGCATGTCAGATGTTGGCACAAGGATATGTTGTAGAGAATGAGTAGATAAAGGTTATGGAAAAGAAATTGGAAGAAAAGTTGCAGGCATGTTCTTTTGTAAAGAAAATTAAGGTTTCTCAATGTAGAGAAATAAGGTTTTTTATCAGCTTCTTGAAATCTACCATATTTAATGTGAATTAGGGAAAACTGATGATGTATAAAGTAAAATTCATAAGTCCTTTTGATCACTTGTGCAATTGAAGAGCTTGAAAAATGACTTGGAACAACCTTGAAGAGATCTCAAAGAGATTTGGAGTAATTTTGAGGTAACCTAAAGGAATCATTAAGGATAATTAGGAATAAGAGACAAAAGCTTTCAAAATAATTTCTCAGTTTATGAAGGGAAAGAAGGGAAAAGGAAGAAGTTTCAATTAAACAATAAAGAATTCAAGAAAGATAAGCACAAATTGGATAGAGGATCATGTGGTGATATTTTGTTGAAGTTGAAGGGTGTTGAATTGAAAGAATTTGATCATCGAAAGATGAAGGAAATTGAACTAGGGTTGAAGACAAATGAACTGCAGAGCGTAAAAACCCTAGGTATGGATTTATGGGTAGAATTTCACTGGTTTGTAGATAAATAATCTATCTTGTTCTTGTTAAGTCGATTCAAGGACGATAACATTATTTTGGACAAAACCTATCAGATCCAAAAGGAGGAAATCAAAGCTATTACTGGTTTATGCAATGTTGGGGACCTTCGTGGGAAGAAACTCGTGAAATACAGAGTTATGGAGGAACTTACTGGTATAAAAAAAATCCCTGAGCTCTATTGATAAATACTATTATTGATCCTACTGTAAGGTATGTTGCGTACAACATCTCTTATAAAATCTATTTTAGAAATCACAAAGGTTCTACTTCGGATATTGCTATATATCTTGCACACATGATGGTGAAGGAAAACAAGCAATTTGATTTGTGTAGCCTTATTATGGAAAATTTAACTGAGAATATCAGAATGTCCTTGGTCGAGGGTTATCCTTTCCAGTTTGGGTCTTTGCTCATATGTTTGTTGTTTTACTTTCTGAGTTCACTATTGGGAAGATATAATGTTAAGTGGGAATTTGGCATTTTTGTTGGAAAATAAGTTTATAGGTATTTGGAATCGATGGAGGATAATGTAAGTGTTTACAAAACCTATTTCGTATCTCTGAAAATGAATTTGTGCTTTGGTGTGTTAGTGTCCAATCAGTTTGAAGAGGGTTCCTCTTCTAGAAAGAAAGAGTTGGAAATTTTTATTGGTGAGTCCCCTGCAGAATCTAAAAGGAGAAAAACTATCACAAAAGATGTTATCACTATCTCAGAAGAAAAGAAGAATGAAGAAGAATTTATGTTTGGATCCAACTCCTTTGATCCAGAGGATATACATACAATGTTAGATAGAGGCAAGATGAAGAAGGTTGGTGAAATATGGAGTGCGTGCTCTTTAATCAAGAGACTTACAATTGATTATGTATTGATTGATTATCAAATCAAAAGGGTTATTTTAGTTTCAGATCTGTATGACCCATTACCGAATGATCTAGTAAAATTTATTAAAGAAAGAACATTATTGGAAGGACCTGAAGGTTATAATTTTGAAGCTATGATTGAGAGAAAATGTTCCAAAGCCATTTTTTTTTTATCTAAACACATTAATGAGACAAAATAATGCATCAAGGAAATATCTGACATCTACAGGTATTGTATCTAATGGCCTGCAATTGTTGACAATTTTAGAAGCAAAATTCAAGCCATTGAATTTGAGATAAATCGTATTGGAAAGAGTTTTGACTTCTTCAAAGACAAAAATGGAAAACAGAGTTGAATAAGAGTTGGTGAGCTGCAAGTGGAGTTATTGATTTCTTAGAGGCAAAGAGAAGAATTGGTTAAAACCTTCTAGTTGGTTAAAGAAATTGTTGAGGTTTGGTTGGATCATCTCTCTGGAATATTCTCTGATGTAGAAGATTGTGAATGACAATGTTTGTCTTCAGACTAGACATCCTCATTTATGCTATTATCTTTATTGAATAGCATGAGTGCTAGGATGAATTCGGTTGTGCTTGCTTGGAAGAGGATTCTTTCAACCATAAGAGAAAGATATAAGAAAAATTTTCATGTAAAAAGTGTTATTTTCACTTGAATATTTGAAATGGGGAGTTGGAATTCCTTTGTATATAAAATTCTACCATGTACATACATTTACATCCTACTTTTTGGTTGCCCTTTTCCATTGATCTCAAAGGGGGAGAGAGTCATGTGAAGAACAGTAAAAGGGGAAAGAATACTAGTGATAGGGGGAGAGAATATTGTGGCACATGTTGCCATCAATGACAAAAGGGGAGATTGTTGGAAGAATGAAGAAGAATGACTAACTATACAGTTCTTGTGTTGTCATTGATGTCACCATGTTATATGAGTTGCAACTGCAAGACTAAGTCATTTTTTGATTCGATATTCCGGACTGGTATCTAAACTGGTATACAGTTTACATCCTCTGGTATTTTGGTCTGCAATCCTTTGTGGTTGATACTTGCTGCTTGTAGTTTTGGGAAATGGTTTATGGATGTTAGAAGCTTGTATGTTCAGAATCTCTCATGCACAAGTGCTTGTATGGTGTATCAAAATTATTTTGTCAATTGCATTTTTCTATTAAGCCTATCTCTGGTTGACCTCATTGATAATTGGTGTTATGGTGAATTAATTTTGTTGTGCAGATGTATGTGTGACCTATCTTAGGTCTATGCTAACATGATGAAGCATGCTACACATTTTGATTTATTGTTTGAAAATATTTTTTGAATTCTTGAAGCCAACAGTCAAACTTTCTGGTTGCATCTAGTTAGGACGACCTAATTGATGCTTGTGATTAGGTTAGATATATATGTCAAACAATTTTGAAGATTGTGAAGTGAGACAAATTGCATTGATGCAAATGTGAAGAAGTGTGAAAATGATGAAGTGTGTTAATTCATTTTATTGAGCATCACCAAAATTGAATCAACACTTGTTAGGTGCACTCTTACCAGTTCATTCTGGCTGTAAAGCCATTTTTGTTCTGTAATCCTTTTTGTAGGTAGTGAGCTTTTGTATTTGGATAGTTGGTCCTATTCTGGATAGTGAGCCTTATATATTCAGTTTTGGAATTACTTTAATTGTGATTTAATCCTCACTGTGGTTTTTACATCATTGGGTTTTCCACGTAAATCTAGTGCTCATTGTGTTAATATTGCTTTCTATTAATTGCATTTTAAGTTCATACTTAATAATAGAACTAAGTGGATGAGAAATTTATAAGTGTTTGAGTTTTGAATTTTTTTTGGTGACAACTGATTCACCCCCCCTCTCAGTTGTCTTGCACCTTTCAACATTATTGAGGAGGTTCTTGTGAATTGCAATAGGTTGGTAGTGTGCTAGTTGTTTGGACTAGTCTTGGAAATGATCCATATTTCTCTGCATTGATGTCTCTACTCCTGTGGGTTGGTGAATACATTCACATCATCTATGCAATGTCTTAGTTCCAATATCATATGTTGATGTGGTATGCAAGTTGTTCTACAAATGTTATGTAATCATCCAATTATGTATTATGTGTTTCTTGAATAAAGTTGTCTATACCTTTTTGGTTTGTGGTGGCAGTTGATATCATCATAGTATGAAAGAAGCATATGGAAGTGATGTTGGATGTTCAAGGAACATCCCTATGTGATCCATATGTTGCTAATTACCCGCTTTGGTGCCACATTATGCATTGAGTTGGCTTTATGAGCTATTTGTGGGTATCTAGATGATAAGGCATGTTCCTTTGCTTGGGATGAGTGTTTGAGGGGTTGTGCCATTATGGAAGGTGTATCATGATAGATTTAGGTCTTGACCTATCCTATTTAGGAACACATCAAGTAAAATGAATTGAAAGAGTGTTTATTGGCATGTAGGTTATGTTTTTCAATGTCTCATCCACATGTTTCCTTGATGCTGACTTAGGTTGATGTGTGCTTGTGTGCAAATCATTTTGGATTACATTGAAAAAAGTGTTAAAATTGTCTTTGGACCTCTCTATCCTCAGGATAGGACCACATCATGCTTTGGTGGCTGACCAATTGAATTTATTGTTTATTCTCTTTCTGGATGACCTAATTAAAGAATCAAAATTGTTGTGATGGATATAAATACAAGATCATTCTAGATGCGACTAAACAAAGAAGAGTAAAAGTGAAAAAAAGTGTGTGAGTGAGTTGTATTGTATATCCAACAAAGATAGTTCTAAATATGTGAAAGGAAAGATAAATTATGCTTGAACACCTTAGTCAACAAATATTTTTGTTGAAAATATTTGTAATTCTCTTATATATATCTTTTGCATCCTTCTCTGAGATAGTGAATATCATCAGGTCCTTTGTATCTTGCTCCTAGAGCTGGTCGGTACTTCAGTGCTGCAAGTTCGTTTTGTATCTTTCTCTAAGGAAGTGAGACTTCTTGTAATTATTTTGGTAGTGAGCCTTATATTGTGAGTTAACTCTCACCATGGTTTTTATCTCATTGGGTTTTCCATGTAAATCTAGTGTCTCTTTGTGCATGTGTGTGTTTTCTATCTCTTTCTCTTTGTTGTTGATCTGATTACTATTGTAGATCTTTTATTCATAAAGTTTGTTGAAGGTGTTAAAGATTTAAATTGTTATATTCTTCTCTGTTACTGATCTTCTTAAATTTTTATCTTTATTTGATAAAGGAGTTTGAGGCGTGCCTAAAGTTTCAAGTTACAAAAGGGGTTAAGTTTTATGTATATGGATTCACCCCCTCCCAGTCTTCGAAAGTGTTTAACATGAACAAGAAATTTAAATACCATTTGCAAAATCCTTTACCAAATCTAATAATGATAATTTCCCAATAACTACCTTAAGACAATATATACTCTATACTCTAATTATTGATGAAATTGGTCAATTATTGGGGTTTTCATTCCTCAAAGTCACAGGTTTGACTTTGCTTCATAGTGGGTAAAGGAAAGGGTCAGTTATATTGTGTGCCAGTTCTTGCTCTACTGACCCATGGTATATGAATGAAATTTTCCCCTAACCTCCTTGAGGTTAGATAAATTTGAACTGCCACTTGTAACAAAGTTGGCTAGGGCTTGGGATTTGCATTCCTCAAGGTCACAGGTTCAACTACACTTCATAGTGGAAAAAGGCAAGGGCCAGTTATATTGTGTGCTAGTTCCTACTTTGTTGACCCAGGGTATAGGAATGGAATTTCCCCCTAACCTCCTTGAGGTTAGATAATTAAGTCGCCACTTGTAGCAGAGTTGGTTGGGGCTCAGGGTTTGCATTCCTCGAAGTCATAGGTTTGACTCCACTTCGTAGTGGGAAAAGGAAAGGGCAGTTATATTATGTTTTAGTTCCTGCTCTGCTGACCTAGGGTATAAGAATGTACTTTTCCCCTAACCTCCTTGAGGTTGGATAATTAAGTTTCCACTTGTGGAAGAGTTGGTTGGGTCTTGGGGTTTTCATTCCTCAAGGTCACAAGTTTGACTCCGCTTCATAGTGGGAAAAGGAAAGGGTTAGTTATATTGTGTTCTAGTTCCTTCTCTACTGACCTAAGGTATATGAATGGAATTTTCCCCTAACCTCCTTGAGGTTAGATAAAAAAAATTATCTTCTACCTCTCTTCCAGATAATCAAAAAAGTATATTGTCAAATCTTTTGAATAGTATAACTATTTATCTTTCTTGTACTCCTGACAAGCTGATCTGGGCACCTTTGAAGAATGGTTTCTATACAATAAAAAAGGGTATAAGTTAATTATTTGTCAAGCATCTTAGCCCCAACCTCAAAGAGCTTTTGTTTTTTGTTGGAATTCAATGCAATTTCCAAAGGCGAGTAGTTTTGCTTGATTTTCCTTAAGGAAAGGGATTATGACTAGTGATAGACTAGAGAAATTTGGAATAATAGTAGCCTTCAAATGTGTGTCGTGTAAAGAGGAATATGAAATGGTTGATCACCTTTTTGTTGCTTGTCTAGTGGCCTATGAAGTATGGAATTTCATTATGGGGAAGCTGAATGTTTCTTTCCTATTGCCTAATTATTTATGGGATCTTTTCACTAGTTGGCCAATCCTCCATAAATCTTCCCTCTTTGCATGTATCTGGTTAGTAACTCCTGCTTTGGTAATTTGGTCAATATGGTTGGAAAGAAATAGATGTATTTTCAAAGATTGGTCTGCTTCAAGTCAAAGGCTTAAAGAGAAGATTAAGAAGGCAATATCAAAAGTTTTTAATTCTTATATTCACAATTTTAAGTCAATATCCTCTTTGTATTCCAATTGGCATAATTTTATTCTACACCATTGGAAATATATTTCATTACTACTTCAAGGGGCTTGCTTTCAATCAAATTCTGCTAAAGTAGATAGAAATAAGGTGAAGTGGATACCCCCTAGTCCAACCTTCTATAAACTCAACTTTGATGGAGATTCACGTGGAAATCCTGGTACATTAGGTGCTAGATGTTGTATTCATAATTCAAAGGTGTTTTTGATTATAGCCAAAGAGATTCACTTATCTTCTTGCACCAATAATATGGCAGAATCTCAAGCTCTTTTAGCTCATTTATCCTTAGCAAAGGATCTTAACATCAATAGACTTCATGTGGAGGGTGATTCTTTATTGATAACACTAGTAGAATTTGGTAAATAAATGAATATGCGACTAAAACTTTTAGTCATGTGACTAAAAATGACTAAATTCTACTAGTTTTTGCAATTCACAACTATAAATGACTAATCTATTCATTGGGTAAAATCACAACTAAATAATTGGCCAGAAAAATAAAAATGACTAAATAAATGACTTACTCCTCTATTCTTTTTTCTTTCAAATTTGATCATAATCCATAGAACTTAAGCCCCCCTCATGGGACCCTTACCTAAGCGGGCCATTTGGCCACCTAGGTTGCTTGGTGCACTAAAAATACCTATTTCATGGAAGGAATTGCCTCTTGGTGTAGTCTTAAGGCCTTCACATATTTTATAAAAAAAATAACATTTACATTCTTTAACTTTTATTACTCATTATGTTAATGAATCATTAATGTTTTTAACTATGATTTGAAGCGAGTTTTATTTTCCTGTTGTGTTAGCAGGTCAAATGTATCAAAGATAAATTGTGGTCAATTTCACTAATAAAATATGATTTAAACAATCTAATTACATTTTGAGGGCTATCTTACAAACACTTTCATTTCAAAAGGTCAAGTAGTTATTTCTAGAAGCAATTAGATTCAATTTACATGGATTGTAGAAACGTAATTCTGTAAAAGTAATTATTTCTAGAAGCAATTCCTTAAAAAGGTAAGGTCAAGTAGTTATTTATAGAAGCAATTAGATTTAATTTACATGGATTGTAGAAATGTAATGGTCGAGTCTACTGAAAATCAAGATTTTTCCCTTAAAAAAAGAACATTTTTCCCTAAAAATGAAGATTGATTCACTTCTATCTTCGCTTGCTGATATAATCGACCATCTTAATAATGTGAAATAGAAATAACAATGATTGCTTTTGGTACGTGAAAATTTTCTCTTTTAGGCTTTACATTGTTAATTATTTTTTAAAAATAGAATTATTTTATAATCTATGAAATCAATTGTGTGAATCATTTTTATAGCTATTATCATTTTATACAAGTTTAAACTCTAGTAATTTTAGGAGAACATCATGCTTATCTTAATTTTCACAACCTATGTATTAAAATGACAATGTAGATAGATGAATTTTTTTCGCCTAAAAATGAAGATTAATTTTTGCATTCCTTCTACACAATAGTTTTTTTGGTGCATTTTAGCAGTAGGTATTTTTGGTGCCTTGGTTGGGCCATGTATGCATTTGGAGGGAATTTTAGGCAGTTGATTTTTGGTGTAAAACATTGTGATTTCATGTTGGAGGGAAGTTTGGAAGTTTAATCAACAATTTGGTGTTTTAGCTCCCGCGTTTTAAGGTTTTCCCTTGGTTTGCAGAGCAGAAAATCAGCTTAAGAAAGACTCCATCAATATTAAAGGATCATTAGAATTGATGCAATGACAAAGACGTCATTGTTAAAAGATCATAGATGGGTTTCTTTGTCATGAAGAACAACAAAGGTATCCATATACCAAGGCACTATCATGAGGGAATAATGCATAAAAACCAAGAGAGTTTTGTAGTCAAGGTTTTAGAAGTATAAACTTCACACTTTCAAGAGGAGAAAACCCCATAACAAAAGATATCAAGCAAAATATTCAGTCTAAGAGTACATTGCAAGTATGATGAAGGAAACAACCATTGAATGAAAAGAGTGGTGGTTTCTATTTTTGTAATGCTAGATCTTGTTGAGCAATGTTTTCTGAGTTGCAACACCAGTATCATTCAAGAAAGGGCAAGACATTAAACAAGGTTACAATCTAAAGGTAGGGTTTCCAAGTGGAAATCTTGAATCCTGAAACCTCATGCTTCCCTTTATTTGTTTGAGATGCATTCAATTTTATCAGTTCCCTTTTCCACCGATCTTGAAGAAGGTCTTCTCACTGTTATAATCTTTATTTGCTTCTATGGTAGTATGCTTAAAGTGTGGTAAAGTTCTCAAAAGTGATTATTTGCTCTTTTTAATATTGAATCACTGCTTGGTAATCTATAATTTATTAAAAATATTACTCTCAAATATCATTGACCTGGACTATGTATACTTAGCATGTTTTGGAGAATTAATGTGAGCCCTTTGTGCATACATCTAATTATAATAAATATCCCTTTTTGTATACATCAATCTCTTAAAACCCTGTAGAAGGAAAAATATTTTAAGTGTGCATATGAACTTGAAATTTAAGTAGGGTTTGATGAGATTAATTTATTTGATTAACTATATGCTTAAAGTGTGGAAAATTTCTACAAAAATGTTAATTTCTCTTTTTAACATTGAATCATTTCTTAGAAATCTATAGTTTATAAAACACCATTACTCTCAAATATCATTGACTTGGACTATCTCTATTAGGCATGTTTTGGAGTATTCATGCGAGCCCTTTGTGCATATTGTGCATACATCTAATTATAATAAAATCTAAGTTGTTACTCATTCTACTATGTTGTGCTCTTTGTGTTCTGTCATATGGCCATGCCCTTGGCCATGTACCGTATTCTTTAATTCTTGCTTTCATTCAATTCTATAACTTTTTGTGTTGTAGTTGATTATTTGGTGTTGTTACCAATATTAAAGAGAAAGAAGGCTTCCAATTGTAGAAGAAAGTGCATTTTCTTTTTTTGATGCAAATTGGTAATCCTCTTTTAGTGGTCGTGTGTTTCCTTTCCCTTTCCTTTTGTTTCTTCCCACCCAGATAGCTGCTTAGTGATAGTAGTTTAGGTTGAAAGTTTTGATGGTGCCATAATAGTTCTATCTGTCTATGCAATCAACATATGATGTTATTCTTCACAAACATACAATTTCTCCTCACTCCTCATCCATACTCCAAGAGATCAAAACAAATGCTCATTGTTGACTTCCTCTCTAATTTTTGGTAGTTGTGATAAAAGCTCCCAAGAAAAGTTAATTGCACTCCCACAAGATTTCCACACTAGGCCCTCTTATCTAAGATTAATTTCTATGGGAATTATCAAATTTTCTTTGCCTCACCAGGCCCTCTAATCTAAGCTTAATTTCTATGAAAATTATCAAATTTTCTAGGATATGCATGTTTCCTTCCAAAGTTTGAAGAAAAATCCCCTATCTATCCTATGACTTATCCCTTTCCTTATTTATCCTTTGAATAAGCATATTTTACTATGGAAAATATTTAATAGGTTAAGGATTAGATTAGTAAATTGCATGCTCATTGGAAGACCATTCCTCTAGATGCAACATTATTTTCAATGTAAAATCTTTATAAACACCACCATGAAAGATTTTCATGTAGCATCATTGAAGGATATAATTTACTCTTCTTAGCAAATAAAGTCATCTCTAAAGATATCTTGTCTCATACATAATATTCACATCATTGTGACATGTTATTATAGACTATCTTCTTCATAGTGTAACATATTAGACCCCTAGCTATTATGATAGTCATGCTTCTTTGGATTGTCCCTTGAAACTTTGTCACAGACTATCATTGTATGATTCCTTCTTGTAGTTGTGTAGCTCTTTAGATGTTGTCATGTTTACCATCATGTTATTCTCATAGACTCACCACTAGTCTTAATCAAGTATCATGCATGTCCTTAACTGTCATTTATCTATCTTGAACCATGTCTTTTCTTTGCTAGATGCATTTTCTATGTTAGATAACTTTCTTCAAACTATTATTAGAGGCACTAGAAATACACATATAGCTCTGAGCTCTATGACAACCACTTAAATATGTAGGGGAAAATCCAATTTCTAGGAATCATCTTCTTATAGTTAACCCCATTTCACAAGTTTTTAACCTTATCACTATTTGTGTTAAGGAAACCATCCTTCAAAAGGCTTCATTATGTCTATTTTTGAGGCCTCCTCAATACATTTCCACTCATCAAGTGTATTAAGGTCAATATTGTAAAGATCATCCAAAGTCACTTCTTGATCACAAACTTCCATCATGTTGCCATATAGGTAGAGAGTCTCTTTTCCTATAGTCATGCAATCATTGATTTGTGCCTCACCATTCATGTTTTCTCCTTCATATTTTCCATTGGAAGTATATTTTATCACATCGGTAAGATCATCAACAAAAAGCTTGCTAGTTACTTGATTAGACAATTATTGGTAGTCATCCTCGTCCTTTTCCTTATTGATGTCACCATGTGAATGCAACTATCATACCTATTTTTGACATCATAGACCGAGCCTACCAATTGTGATAGATCCCCCACAAAAATGGTGATTGAACTGTCTTATGGATGAGTTGACTATTATATCCCTAACTTGCTATGGACTGTGACTAATCTATACTCTTCCTTTTGACATGGTGAACATTTCCTTCTTAGGGTGAATTTTCCATTAACCTTATACATTTAACACAACACCTTTCAAGTAAACTAACACTATCATAATTCTTCATGAGGACTAACATTTTTTATTTGACAAGGATTCACTATTATGACTATCATCATGAATTAAATACATCTTAAGTTGCAATTCCCTATCCATCATAGACTATAAAACTATGCCACAACAAATGATTCCATGTTCTTTGTGATTTGTCCTTGGACTATCCACCTATCTACTACCCTCATGATTGTGCATAGGTATTTATGCATTGTCATACTTGATGGTGTCACTTCCTTTATCTACCTTGGGCTATAAAATATCTTCAATGTTTTCTAATATTAGAACTTGGAGATCTTTCATCTCTATGACTGTCAGAAACCCCATTGCTAGGAGAGATGTGTTTGGATTCAAATTCCCATATTTTCCATTAAAGCTTTTCTAGAACTACTACCATCATCAAAAAATTTCCCAAAAACCTCTTTCATTAATAGGTGTGAAAAGTGATGTTTCAAAACTTCTACCAGTTTATGTTTGCTTTGGATAATGAAAATATCACTGTATTATATGTTCTTTGGATAATGAATATATCTCTTCATTCAATTTTAGAGAAGAAATTGTCATCAATCTTGCAAATACTCTTTCTTCTAAAGGCTGAAAATATCTCTTTTTCCACTTTGGAAAAAAATAGTGCATCCTTGTCTCATACATTGAAAGGGACCAAATGCTAGAATTGGCTACTTTATATAGCCATGCAATAGTTTTGTGACTACAACAATAGGAACTCCTTTAATATGAAGTTGAACACAAGCACCAAAATTATAGTTTGTGTCTCTTCATCATAATCACTTAAAGAAAATTACACAGATTTGTGATCTTTTGTTACTGTATCATCTTCAAGATTGTTGCTTTCTTCATCATAATATCCCTCTTGTTCCTCATGTTATCATATTCCTTTACTGTCACTACCATATTTTGCAAATATCTTAATAAACACAGTTGCTAAGATTCTCGGTCATGGGAAATGATTTCTTCCAGCTAGTGCAAATTGGTTATTCTCTAAAGGGTCTTCCTCAAGCATCCAACCCTCTCTTAAAAACCTTTTCCTTTGTTTCAAGTGAAAATACTCTTCAAACAGATTGGGGTTTTTATGTAGTACTAAGGACAAACTTAATGCTTTAAAGTTATCACTTGAAAAAAAAAGAAAGGATTTCTCTTAAATATTTTTGAAGAAAGCATTATGATGAGGGCATATGATAAGCCTATTGAATGTATTTAATGTTCTTTTGACTGTCTAATGAAAGTTGAGTTTCTATTGCAGTTCATATTATTTGCTTGTAGACTGTATCTTCTGCATGGTCATCCTCAAAACTGTCATAAAAGAACACTAACATAAGAGATTTGAATCACTATTATGATCTCTTTTCCCTTTAGCACTGCCATCTTTTTGTTTACATACTTATGATTTTGTCTTTATGTTATAACTTTTGAAAAATTCATGGATAGCTTATATCATTGTCACAAACTTGACAATCTACGCAATACCCTGTCATGATTGTCCATGACACATTCTTCATTCATTTCTGAACCATAAGAGTCCTTACCAGAGGAATATTAACCCAAACTTACCCTTTAAGAAGCTCTAACTCAATTCCCTTTGTTCCTCACCAACACCAATATTGAATTCATTCATTTACCACAAGTGATGGCAAATAGTATGATGTTTCTGCTATGAGCATTGAGGCTATTACTTTGTTTGCTTTGTTTATGGTGTTTTATACCACTATGCTTTACACTCCAAGCACAATGATAGTCCACATTGCATTTCAAAGAATGAAAATGGGAAACATGCACATCCTAGTGATTATATGAAAGGGACAACCATTCCAAAACATAAGGCTTGAGTAAGGAAGCAATAACTAGACATGGAGGGAAACTAAGGAGTATTGCTAGGTAAGAAGAATGGTCAAGATTATAAAGTAGTAATTCAACCTATGTATTTATATGACAGTCAATAGGAAACCACTTGAAGACAATGTCGAATGGAATCATGAAAAGTCTAAACATCACAATTAAAATAGTGTAGACAACCAATGATATATAGTGTAGACATCCAATGATATAGTTCAAGGAAAGTGATGGAACAATTTGAAAAAGGAGTAGATAGTGTGATCTTAATGAACAATAGTCAAATGAAGAGTGAGAAAATGTTTGAGTGATATTAGTCTTCAAAGATTCAAAAGTCGCCAAGGTGACTATCAAGATTAAGGTGTGGTGATATGATGATATGACCAAAATGGAGAATCAAAATGTGGTAAATATCAAGAATAAAGAATAGTGAATGAAAATTTTGAACTGATAGTCACATTCATGAAAAGATGATGAAAGATCATGATAGTGAGCACATGTGAAGTGAGGATGATTCTTGAGTAGGTATTATGAGTTATAACAGCCTCACTATGATCTGTTCGAGAATAATCCAATACTGTATGACCTTGTCAGACAATGGTCTTTGCAAGAAACTGACCAAAATTACCAAACCCCATTATGCCAATCTTTAACTTCCTATTCTTCTCAATTTCATTACTTCTCTTGGATTCATAATCAAATGGATGTGCAACATCCAAAGCTATAACTTTCAAATTCTTGGAAATTGACTCTATTTTCCATTTTGTTTCTTCTTCTGAGAAACCAAGACTATTGAGTTTGGATATCCTTTTTTTTTTTGGCATTAAAAACTATCTAAAACCAAAACAAGGTTGAGAGGAATGAAACAAAACAGTGGAAATTTTGATTGAAGCAACCATGTCCAAACTTCTTCCATACTTTACATTGTAGCTTCAAATGAAGAAATTAGGATGTCAGATAGTTCAAAAATTTAAATCAACATACAAATACAAATGTATATATAGCTCTCTAGGCTAATAACTTAGTATTAATTATTGGCCATGTGCATAAAAATCAAGATGAATTGTAAAATCAATAACCTACAATTTGAAGCTATATAGTACAAATTTAATGCTACCAAAAAGTTTAATTCTTCTCTAAAAAATCAACAAATAAAGCTATGACCATCCAACTACAAAAATTTTCATGAGAGTTTGGAAAAATATATTCCCTTTTGTATTGCTCCAAATATCAGAGTCTAAAAGTTGATTATAGAAAATGCTTAGCTCTAAAGGATAAAATGTTTTACACTATTGTAGGTTCTTTACTCAACAAACCAACATTGCTTAAGAAAAGAGGAAAAAATATTTTGTGAGAGGATGGTATCATTAACTAGAAAATATTTGGAAGTGATCCTAGAATATGGGAACCACACAATGATAATTGAAAATTTATTTATAACCAATTAGTCAAGGAATGGGCACTAATATCTCAATTGATTGGTTAGGAAGTCTCCATCATTTTGAAGAAAAAATATAAGAGCCATATCTCTACCACCAAAGATGGATGTTATTGCATAAGGTAGATGAGGATTTTTTAGACTAACAAGTATATGTGGGTTGTAATGCTAATAAGTGATATGAAAAATATCTTAAGATTGTCTAAATTAGAACTTTCAAACTTGACAAGTGAAAGAGAAATAAATATATAGGACATAACACCTATAGCTTACAATGTTCATTGCCACTTCAAATGCCAAGATTTAAAATATTTGAAAGAACCTCTAATATGATAGAGAAGTAGGGAATTTAAGCTCAATTGTGATTCAGATTTAATGGGATATATTATAGGAAATTGAATTTAGACATTAATCCACAAGTGGCCAGAAATAGTCAATGAAACTAAGAAAAAGTGTATGGTTGAAAAGTCACACAAAGGAGCACCCATGGCAAGATTTTTTTCCAAGATTATCACACACCACATTAAAGGAAGTTCATAATCTCACAAAAGATTTACCAAGGAGAAACAAGACAAATCTTCATTCGATAAAATGAATGATCAAAATAAATCTGGGTTAAACTCATTGCTACTGTTGAGATGCCTAAGAATCAAAACTATTTAAACAACAAAAGCAACATTGGTGGCTAAAACCTAGCATTGATGTAGTTTCCAGTACTATGATGTAAAACCCTAAAAATGAGAATAAGCAACTGAACCTTAAATTTTACCCCTGATCTTCAAAAGAAACATATCCCCATCTCTATGTTTAGAGTAAAAAAACACCAATACAAGTGCAAAAATTAAGCTTACTTGTGTTTAAACATATTTTTTTGATGCTCAAAACCTATGAATATGGAAAAAAGAAAAGAAAGGAAAAATGGGAACATTTGCAGCTAAAATACCCATTATTTTTTTCAACTAGATGTGGTGTAATGGAAATGATAGTAACCAAAACACCCACCTTAAAATACCCTTGCTACAATTAGACAACCCATTACTCTAGCAAACAAGTAGCAATGTAGCCTACCCCTACAAATTATGAAGTACAAGGAAGGATGATCTAGATTTATGATGCTTAAGAATATAGTGTATTCCAAGCTCACTAATATCTGATTGAAGGTGGTCTACAACTTCCCCATTATTGGGAATATATATATAATTTTATTAAAATAAATTAGAAAAAGAATGTCATATTAAACCAACCAACTTATTCTAGTAATAATATAATAGTGAAGACCCAAGATTCAATACCTTACTTGGCATGCTTATGATGTTAGAGCGGGACACCTATGTATTCATATGATTGATATAAATCAGCCTCATAGAAATTAATGGGCAACCAAAAATCAAGTTCACCTAAATATAGCGATTCAAGCAAACTCCATCAAATCAAGAGAGACACCTAGGGTTTTAAATTTTTGTTGAACAATCATACCAACTGATGCAACAGGAAGCATAGTCAAGGCAAGCAAAGTGTTTCAAAAAATGTCTCAAAGAAATGTCCTTTGGAAAGAGTCTTCAAAATACTAAATGCTTGCTTCCTTTCACTTCCTTACAATGACTTGGGACCTCCTTTTTTGCTGCTATTTCCTTTATATGACTTTGTCATCTTTGTTCTAGCATTGATTATTCTTGGCTTCCCTGACTCTCATGCTATCTCTCATTGCTCTACATGATTGTTTCTAACACATTTTCCCCACTCAATCACTGTGATGACACTCCCATTAATGAAATACTATCAATGAGACTGCAAATACTTATAGATCTATTCCATGTGTCTTTAGCATTTGAAAATTGAGAGTGACTATCTTAGCATCAAACCATTCATGACCAAACTTTCACTATCCAAGATGAGACTTTAGATCAAGTAATACTTGAAAATGATTCTTAGACAATTTAAATAATGAATGAAGTCTAATCTTAGAAAACCTTAATTGGGGTTTTGAAGTCTAATATTAATAACTATTTTATTATTTCTTTTAAATGCTATTTATATAGTGGTTTACATAACTTGTCTATATTTATAAGTCAAACAACTTGTAAAATGTATAATTGTTGGCATGGGAATGAAATTGGATTGTTGTTGACATGTTTTATTATCATGGACAAGTATTGAATCACTTGCATGGTCAATAAAGCTTTTTTGGATAGGGCCCAAATAATTTTGAAAAGGAAGGCAAGGAATTTGGAGTTTGCTGCAACAAATTTGAAGTTAGCGAGGCCCTTTGCAGTGAATTTAGAGGTAATTCAAAACCATCATTGTCGAAAGTAAGTTGATAGGAAACACAAGAATATTCCATTCTCAGTAGGTAAAATTAAAATGAATGCAAGATAGATCTCAGAACAATGACTCATTATATCCTCTTCTTTCTGTTATGGTCTCTACTAAAAGTGACTACTTTCAACAATGTTTTGGCATCTCTGATTTCAGATTTATGTTTTTTTCTTTAAATCAAAAAATAAATTAATACTAGAATGCACAATATTACAGATGGATCAACGTAAAAGGTTGACTACGAATCAATATCATACATATTATGAGAGAGTAGTTGATGAGAGGGACATTGAAAAATATCCATGTCCATGTAAAAATTGTCCTGGTGGAAAAGTGAAAAAAAGAAATATGATTTATCGACATATGATAAGATATGGGCATAGTGGTATAAGCCCTTGGGCTTAAAATTATTATGAAGATATGATAGAATTGTAGACTATGAGAGATGAAGAGGCAACAAACATAGATGAAGTGGCACCAAACATAAATGAAGAGGAAAAAATATTTGATGAAGGGTTTGAAGTTGATAGAATGTTGAATGAGGGTCTAACCGATGATTGGGCCAAGTGAATGGAGGATGCTTTAAATCCTATCTATGCTAATTGCAAGTTAAGTCATTTGACAACATTCCTTCAAATTCTTAACTTGCAAGTGGTGCATGGTTGGAAAAATGAGAGTGTAGATCAATTATTGATATTATTAAGTTCATTGTTACCAACTGACTCCACATTGCCAACAAAATGAATTCAATGCAAAAATAAAATCAGTAGGCTCGGCTTGGGATATGAAAAAATCCACACATGTGTGAATGGTTGTGTATTATTTTGCAAAAATATTGCAAATGAGAGTGAGTGCTTGAAATTTCATGAAACAAGGTATAGACAAGGGTTGAAATCAGTTGTGGTTCCTAGAAAGGTTCTTCGAAACTTTTTGATAATCCCATGATTACTTTGAATGTATAGGTGTAGAGACATTGTTGAACTTATGTAGTGGTATGCTCAAAATAAGAGCACTAATGGAAAACAATAACATGTGCCTAATTCTAAGACATGGATGGAATTTGATAACAAATGGCCTATTTTTTCTCAAGATCCTCGTAATATAAGATTAGGTTTGGATCTAGATGGGGTGAACCCATTCTAAGATCAAAGTACTAAATGGTCAACTTGGCCAATGTTTCTAATAAATTATAACTTGCCTCCATGGTTAGCAACTAAACCATTTTCCTTAATGTTGTCATTGATTATACCAGGAGAGAAAAGTGTGACTTCAAATACAATAGATGCTTATCTAGAGCCATTATATGATGAGCTAATGGAATTGTGGAAAGGAATTGAAGCAACTTAATATTTAAGGGATGGTCATTCAATAAAATTCACTTTAAGAGCTTCCTTATTGTTTACGATTCATGATCCTCCTAAATATGGCACATAGTATGGTCTCTCTATTCATGGATACCATAGATGTCCTGCTTGCAACTTTAAGGAATTTTTGAGGCACTCAAGAATTTTATGTAAGTGCATTTATTTTGGACATCGTGCTTACCTTAAAATGGATCATCCATATCATTGACAAAAAACATGTTTCAATGGTCAAGATGAGACTCGTGAAGCACCATTGCTAATAACAGGTGATTTCATTATTGAGAATGGACAAAAAAAGATGCCATATATTGAAAATGATTGGATTGATGGCAGTAGATATGATCCATGTAATGAAAGTGGTGTAAAATTATTTTGTATATTATATAAGTTTCCATACTTTAAGGATATAGCCATTAGGCATACTGTTGAATTTATGCATATTGAGAAAAATATAACTTATGCTATTATAGAAACTCTTTTTGGTGCTTTTGATACTATTTCATCACATGAAGACTTTTTAGAAATAAAGATTCATTGAAATCTTTGGGTTGAAAAATATGATAATGAAAAATATAGAAAACCCTAGTGCTCCTTATGTCTAGACAAAGGAACAACATGCATAATTCTTACAGTTGATGTCTCAAACTAACTTTCCCACTGGATATGTAAGTAGCAACATTAGAAGCCAAACTGACATTAATAGCTTAAGAAGCCTCAAGAACCATGACTATCATGTCATAATGAAGAATATTTTACCTATTGTGGTAAATATATCAAGTTTGGGAAAGGGGCCAAGATTGGAAATTATAAAGTTGGGCCTGATATTAAAGAGAATGAGTTTACATGTATTAGATCATTCTAACTTTGATAGTTTGAGGGAGGAGGTTGTTGAAGTCCTTTGTCTATTGGAATGAGAAATTCCACCAACAATCTTTAACATTTCTATGCATCTTTTGATACATCTAGAATATGAACTAGACAAAACCCCCCTACAATGAGATGACTACTACAACGAAGCATTGGAAGAACACTATGGAGTAACACTGGAACCATAATCCAACAAGCAAGGAAAGATACCTTTGTCTACAAGAAACCAAAACCAGAATCATAATAATGTGATAGCAGACCCGATGCCATGGAACACTAGAAAACTCACAAACTGGAACAACCTTGGAATCTGTGAAGCAATAGTAGATGAGATGATGATAGAATTTGGAAACTGTGTATCTCGATGTCGATGCCAAACTGTGATTGAAAATCTTCCATGGGAAGGAGTACCAAAAAATACTTTGGAACATTAACCATAAAAACATGGCCCTCAAACTGAGAAGAATCTGAACCAATGAGGATCAAGAAACATAATCTCTCAACTGAAGTGTGAACCGATGAATCCGATATGTGTTAAGCTATTGCAAAAATGTGGCCAAAATAAACTAGGAAACCAAATAACCCATACAAGCTTCCAACAAATCAAAATGGATATGGAGATCAAAGTGAAAACTACACTCTAACCAGATTTATTTATGCAAGAAGCCCCCCTAATGGAACTTTATATCAGTTCATTTATTACAATAACCCAACAATTTTAAAAGGAGAGCATGATAAAAATTCATAAACATAAAATAGAAATTGATTTCAGATCTGTGTAGAGGACAGAATCAGCTTTCCGATGTTGTGAGAATGATGAAAAAAGGATCACCGAGTCAAAAGATATGCCCTCTGAAGTGAAATCTGAACATCTGACTTTAACTAGAAAAAACTCCCATTAAATAGAAAAAATTCTAGAAACAAACTGCACCATCAGAAAATTGGGCTTGCTAGCTTTCCCGCGATATCTCAGTTCAAAAAATTTGCCTCCAAGATCAAAATTTATGACGAAATGAAAAAAGGGCTATTTGGAGGCAAATCAGGGTACATGAAGGCTAAATGGGCACAAAAATTAAGATCCTTTCGAGCTAGCCCTTGGTCTGCCATATGACCACGGGCAGTCAAAATGCAAAAAAGAAACTCACTGCTAGGCAGGCAGTGGGTGGGCTGAGTGGAGGTGTCACCGCTCCTGGTGCCACCGGCTAGGGAGCCTCCCTGGGGTTGGTGATAGGACCGGGGGCTCGATGCTAAATGTCGGCGGTGACCAAAGACAAACAGCTGGGCTCAGAAGATGTGTGACCAATGGTGGCAGGAGAAACAGTGCTTGCTAAAGAAAACTAGAACTTTTCCAGCGAAGGAAGTGGTGGTTGGGGTGTGGGAATATGCCGGTGGGTAAGAAGGGGCTAGTGGATGCTGATGGGATGGTTGGCCGGATGGAGCCGACAGTGTCAGTAACAATGGTATGATGGTACCAAAATATTGACCCCATAGATTTTTAAAAAAAAATAAAACCCCCATAATAATATAAAATTCCACCAAAATATATACGCCAAAATTTTGATGAATTTTTTTTAATAAAGCCCGATAGAAAATAATACATGCAGAGAAATTTTTTGATTTTTTTTTTAATTCTGTAGATTGTACCCTATACCTGGCAAGCCCTACGGCCTACTGTGTTAATTTTTTTTGCCTCATGAATAGTTGATGCCGAACATAGGCGTATTATATGTCATTTTTTCATCTCTCAGATGCTCTGGATCTAATGGCGAGGTCTGATCTACCTGAAAACACACCAGAAGCTTCGCAACTCCCAGATCTGACAAATCTTCAAACCCTCATAACTCTGGCATAAAATGTCAGATTCAAGAAAAACAAAAGTCAATCTTGACTTTTTTGACAGCCCTGAACTCGAATACGAGCTCAGATTTCCTCCAACGTGCATTGAAAGTAACCATGCAAGAGCACCTAAATAGAAAGACAAACTCAAGGTATGAAACCCTCGAGGAATCCCGAATAAACTCTGCAATGAATCTCTCCAGAAATCCGAGAAGGGGCTGCAAATCAAGGCTCTGATACCATGTTAGAAACCAAGATCTGATTGCAAACTAGAAAAATCACCTTCCATAGAAGAGAAAAATGAAAAAGCAGAGATTTGCAAAAGATGTGCAACATAATATTATTCAGGAATTGATAATTACATGATAATGATTTGCTTTATAAAAGAAAAGATGCATAACCCTAATCTTATCTTGAGCAAAAAGTTAGCTCAACAAGATAAAGATAAGAGCCTATAGCTTAAGAATTAAATAAAGCCTAAGTAAATTTATGCAAATTGTAATTAAAAATAAAAAATAAAAAAAATCAAAGTTTCTTTGTTTTTTTGCGCGGCCAATGTAAATCTAGGCCGCCGCACACTCGCCACCCGATGGCCTCCCATCCACCACCTCTAGGCCACTACCGCCCCCTGCTTCACTCCTCCACCACCACTCCACCACCTCGAAGACACTGCCGCTGGTGGATAGTGCCTACGTCGCCGCTACCTTAAGCCCCTACAGGCTTTAAAGCTCTAGCTGGTGATTCTATTGCCGACCAGGTCCCCGAGACAAGCCCTCGCAGGCTCATTACCAACCAGCGGCGGTCATATCTGTGACCATGAGGTTTGGCCTTTGAACCTTCAAATTAGCCCCTTGGTCGTTGAGAGGGCCAAGGGCCGAAATTTTTAGCCCTTGAGGGCCAGTTTTTTGCACCTATTTAGGTTGGAGGTCCAATTTTCAAAACTTTTTTTCATTTGCTTATAACTTTTGTAAACGAAGGTATTTTTTCAAAAACGAATAGTCATCATAAAGCTGATTTGACGACGGATTTGATGGTGGTGGTATAATTTTCTGATTTTTCCATTTTGATGCCTTTTTCACCTGTCAAAGCCAGAAGTTGTTGTTTTCACTCTAGGAGGCGTAACTTTTGCGTCCTGGCTCTGTTTTTAAAAAAAAAATAGGTGTTGGAAAGTGGGTTTAGTGCTCTACATAGATCTTAGACTTTTTTTTCATATTGTTTTACCAGGTATCTGATATTTCTATTTGATCTCAGCCTTTCCCTTTTTAGTTATTTTCTTGGGAAGCGTGCAATCAGGCTATTTTTTTGAGATCAGTGAGCTTTATTTTTTTTCATTTGAGAGTATATAATATTGTTTCTATTATGGATTTATATAATATTGCACCCCTTACTCCATTCAACTATTTTGGTTTGAAAAAACAAATGGAGATTCATTTGAAACACAAAGGGTTGTATAGGGTAACCATGGGTACATAAATTGAACCTACAGGTGCTACTGAAAAGAGAAAATGGTTTAATAGGTGTGATGAAGCTTATGGTACAATATTTCTATCTCTTTCATCTGACCTTCTTTTTCACATTGATTCTTGCACTACACCAAATGAGATATGGGCTACTTTGGAGTTGTTTTTTGGGAAGTAGGATACTATGAGAGGGTTTCAGTTAGAGAATGAGCTTATTGGCTTAAATCCTATGGATTTTGACAGCATCCAGGAGTTTTTCACCTAACTCAAGTCTCTTAGATTACATTTTTCACAATGTGGTGTTCAGAAAGAAGACTCTCAGTTGATATTGTCCATTCTTTCTAAGCTTGGACCAGATTATTTAGTTTGTGTATCTACCTTTTATGCCACTAGGGATGCACTTGGTACAAGATTCACTATGCCATCTCTTTATGAATTTTCTTCATCTCTCACTCGATAGAAAGCTAAGTTAGCTAGCATGGGCACGGTGAAACCTTCTTCCTCTTCATAGGCACTTATTGCATCACATGAGCCCATAAATCAGAAGGATTCTACAGGAAAAGGCAAGAAATAGAAACAAAAGGATTCCAAACCTCTTGAGCAGCAAAAGGACTCCTTAGATTCATCCTCCTCTTCTAAGGGGAAATCATTTAAGAAGGAGAAGGGTCCATGTGCATATTGCAAGAGGGAAGGACATGTAGAACATAATTGTTACAAGGACATTGATGAGCTGAAACATCTTCAGAAACATCAGATTGATTTGCCTTCTAGGATGTTTGCATCATCTTATTCTCCTCATTCTTCTTCTTCTTTAGAGTAGCATAACACAGGCACAACTGGTTGACATACTTCATCAGATATGATGGGACATGCTCTTTGTGCTTCTTCAGGTATTGGATTAGGGAGATGACTTCTAGATTCAGGAGCATCTCATCATATGGAATCTTCACAGACTATGTTTACTTCCTTTGAATGTCTCCCATTTTGATGGGAAACAACACTCACATGAGTGTTACAGGGAAGGGGTCTATTAGTTTTGGGGACCACTCCTTTTAGGATGTCTTGTGTGTCCCTCACTTGACAAATAACCTTCTTTCCATCTATCAGATAACACATGGGGGCAATGGGAGATTTGTGGAGTTCACACCTGATTCGGTTATCATTAGAGACTTGGAGAGTAGAGCATTTATTGCTACTGGGATAGTGGATCACTCATCTCAGTTGTATTCTTTCACTGATTTTGCTACTAATGGTGCTTCTATTTCTACAATTGTTCCTCACACATCTAGTTTGCATCATCATTTAGAGGAGAGATTTGGCTTCTTGAACATTGGAGTTCTCACTTCGAATCCTATTCTCGAGCCTTCCATTCCATCTCCTCCACCTCCTGTTGCTATTGTTGTGGCTACCAATGTGGCTTCTTCTATTTCAATGCAGCAGGACCCTATTGATCATCCATCTCTGGAGGTTTCTATTGAGTCTTCACTTACTTCGGCTTCTTCATTTGTTGAGGTCACACCTGCTTCTATAGAGACATCTTGGGATGCACCTATTCCACCTTCAGAGATTTCTTTCATTCGGCCTCTTCCCTCTCACTTATTTTGGAGTTACTTCATTTTGGGGGGGATCTGTGTTCTCTTTCTTCCTCTCTTATGGGGGAATTCATTTATGTATCTTTGTGATGGATGGTGTCCCTGGGGGGTCTTATGGAGTCCTCCATCTTTCATCACTTAGGTAGTTTATTGCATTCTATTTTGGGGAGGAGTTTTGTTCCCATGTGGTTTTCTCCTTTACCCCATTTGATTTAGTTTACATTACATTTGTAAATGAATACCTGATCAGGCCTTGTTGCCAGGACTCATATTTGCATAATAATTTGCTTCTCCCTAAGTTGCACTTATGGGGGGTGTTGGTGTAATTAATTATTTAATTACACTTTAGCATAATTTTATTTAGGATATTTTATTTCCTAGGATAATTATCATTTAATTCTTATCCTATCTTATTGAGTTGTCTTTTTGCTCAAGATAAGATTAGCGTTGTTTTTTCCCGCTTTATTGCATCATTTCCTTTTTGAAGGCTTTTGTAATATTTGTAAAACAATTATTCTCAATAATCAACAATTCTATTTTTTTCTTGCACAAGTTTGTTCTAAGGGTTTACATATTTTGTTCTGAATATCTATTGCATGTGATAGGTGATTGCTTGCAGGTGATTCTTGGGGACTGTGAAGTTGGTTTTTCAACTTCTACATTTTGGACAGAATATATGAAGGATTTTAAAAATTTCAATCGATGTGTATGGGATGATGACGAAGATGAGAGAGTTGCACATGAAGTATTAGAAAGCAATAGATGTTGCTTCAAGCTACCATATCAAGAAATAAGTGCAATACATTCCTTTATTCTTTAAACCACATCTTCATTCGATAAGTGGTGCAGGTAAAAAAAATTACACAATAATTTATTTACTCAATTTCATTTACACACTTATATTATTGATCTTACTATTTGTACATCATTATTCTATGTAGAAAATATGAAGAAGAGAATGAAACTTGGATGCAACATCAACCTCAAAAGCGTAAATGTCATGATTTTATTAGAGGTGATTCTTTTCCAAAATTTGAACAATGGATTGCTAATCCAATCAGTTATACAAAAGAAGAAGGTCAAGATATAACAAAAAAGGAAAGTGAGATTTCACAACCTCCACATTTATGGGCTATGAATTTTAGTGGAATGTGGGCCTATGGCAGTCATTTCAAAGTGGAAGAAAAAGACAAAGGAAAGACAGATTGTGATTGTGTTACTAGTGCTGAATTTCTTCATGAAATTGAGAAGAAATTTTATGTTGGATTCATCCAAGAAATTACCCAAGTGGATTTTGGTGAAAATAGTTCTATATTATTAAAATATAAGTGGATCCAACCATCCATAGTACAACTTGATGAGTATAGATTTGTACATGCAAATACATGACAATTTTTATCAGAGATAGATGAGTCATATGTTTCCCCTCTTGAAATTAACCAATCATTTCTAATTGATTCAATGTAAGAATCCCAGGTTGGTCATATTCCATTCAAACATAGTCTCATTCGAAAGAAAAATTCATTGAAGTTGATGTAATGCCTGATGGGAAATATTTTAATTTACAAGAAACATTCGAAGAAGTGGATGAAGACAGTGAGGGACTGTTTGAAGAAGAGATTTTGATTACCAATGAAGAAATTGGGAGAGAGAATGTATTGCATGTCACAAATGAGGATGAGGAAGAAAATCAAGTAGATGTAGACATGAGTGATCAGGATTCTGATCTTGCTAGCAATGCAGATGATTATTGATTAGCCCCATTTTATGACCTTTTATTTAAGACTTTTATGTTGTTTTAAGACTATTTTATGTTTTAAGGACATGGACCTTCAGATTAATACCTATTTCAAGGCTTTAATGTTGAACAAAGTTTCTATATGAACGCAATATGAATATTTTTTCATATAAAAATGAGGATGCAATATGAATATGTTTTCATATATGAATGCAATATGAATATGTTTTCATATATGAATGCAATATGAATATGTTTTCATATATGAATGCAATATGAATATGTTTTCATATATAAATGAGGATGCAATATGAATAGAAAAATGAATGCAATATGAATATGTATAACATCATTGTTTTACTTTGACAATGATCTTTTTTTGACAACTCCTCTGGATCATTGCTTCCACTGTCATGATAGGATGTTATAACAGTCCTTGACCATTGTACTTTGAACCACTACTATGATTGTTATAATGCTTGTACTATTTTGATGCATTTGTATTACAACAAAACCTTCACTCATTAAGTATGTGATGCAGAGGTAGGGGTTGTTCAAAGTTCTCACTCTATTAGGACACTAGTTTGTACTCCATCACTTAGACACCCTTGAGACACTACTTGGGTTTTGTGGCTTGGACCTTCTTTAGATTTTGAACCGCATCTTAGGTTATTGTTCACATACATGTTTAGGTAGTGACATCACAAAAAAAGACCTTTGGAGACCAACTTCAATGTCATACACTCATCCTTTGTATTTAGGACTGCTCTCATTGATTGGTCAAAATCTCTCTGTTTCTTCCACTATCATTTCACATCGCTATTTTTACTGCCTCTCAATGTCATTCTTCATTGTATTGACAATGTTATATATCCTTGTGGTTATGATCATGACTATGACTATTAAAAATCATTATTTCACATACATTTCTGCATCATTTTGTATACACCATCAAAGTCATTATTTTTACATTACTAATTTTTGCATTCACTTTCTTCTTGGCACTATTCATTGCTCCCAATCATCAAGGTTTCTAATGAAAGCCACTCCATGAGAAAATAAACAAAGCTATGTGACAAGTTGGCTGATATATAGCAATACTTATTGAAGATATAATAAATTTATTTTGGCGTTACCTAACTGGGCACGTGCATTCATGCCCATATGGTAAATATTAACATAGTGGTGCTATGTTCTCAAAGCCTCTGTGGAAGACAAAAAATTCCTTTAAAAAATAAATTATAGTAATAGCAGCCTTAGTAGCATTTTTTCCATTGTAGGGTTTATCTTACTTTCCCCATTACAAATAAAAATTATCATAAGAAATGTTTTCAAGAATCCACTAATGCATAAGAAATATTTGATTGCATGTATATTGAGATCTTGAAGATTCATGCTAACATTAATCATTCCACTTAAACTGTGTGGATTTTAACTCAAAATGTAACCTTCACAAGATGGGAACGTTATATTTGTGTCTGACTATGTTACACATAATTTTGGTAACAAAGATAGGGAGACCGACCAATGGAATGAGTTTCTGGTATTTCAAAATATATTTCCTAGATTTGAGAAACAAAGGTGGCAAATATATTGTACAAATATATAAATATGATATATTTCATTTCTTTTTAAATATATAAGTATTGAGCTAAGAGATTAAGTATACAAACATTCACCACTCGTACATTTGAAAATTGAAACTTATTGAGTGAAATCTAATATAACAAACATTACCAATTCAAATGAAATTTGAATTCAAACACTGTAGGAATCCACTAGTAGTAAATTGAAAATATGAAAGAAGAATTTGTTGCAAATCTATGCATAAGAGCAAGTCCATTTGGAGCAAAAATCTGAAATTGTTTTAGAGGCCAATTATTAGTTGAACATCAAAAGCCACAAGATGTGTAGATTAATAAAAACATTGTATTTATATGATGCTTGATTCTCTTAATTTGATAAAGAAGAAACTTCAAGTTATTAACACTAAGGACTAACAACCTTATTCTCACACAAAAATACTTTAACTATCTTCATCATATGCAGACACAACAAAATTATAATATTTATGGGAAATTTAGTTCTACTGTAAACAAACTATAAGTAGCTACTATGGCAAGAAAGTGTTCTCTCCCTTCACATATAATGTGAAGTATTATCACACAATGTTATGGAACTCAAAAGAAAGAAATCTTAAAGAGGAACCAAATGAATAGTACAAACAAAGATTTACTCACAAATTCTCCGACTACATTTAACTTCAATAATTCATTCAAATACTACCAAAAAAATTTAAAAATGTAAAAACTGCCTTTATGAACATGAGGATCAATATAGTAGCAAAATTGACTTTCAATGTCTTTGGAACATTTCAAACAACTATATTATATTTCATAATTTATTCGATCCTTGAATATGTATGTGGGCTATTTTTATATGATAACATTTCAGGCTATATTGTGAGGGATTTCTTCAAAAAAACTATTTGAATGACTAGTTGTATGCAAACTTATCCAAAATCTAAATGGAATACATGGAATAAAAGAAAAAGGCATTACCATAACTGAATGAATAGTAACAAGAAGGGTTCACTTCATAATTTCTAGGAATTTGATCCATTTTCCATCATTGAAATGTTTGTGTTGTGTTCGCCAATGAGTGGATCCTTAGAAACAAACATTAATGAAGCATAATTGAGAATCTAAGTCAAACTTACATAGAAAAAAATGCATTTTGAGATGATAAGTACTGCAAAATGAACAAAAAGATATCCCTCTTTCATTTTTTGATCAACAAAAGAGTGAGAACATGATTGTAATCTTAAGTACAAAACAAAAGATTAATTATGAATATAAAATTGTGTGTAGAAGTGGCACAGATTGATTTTTATAATCTAGCAATAAAATTATAAATGTTTGGAGCACTGGTGAAGAGAAATATTCAAGGAAAGACATGATCTCAATGACAAGGCATGTGGGGTTTTGGTGTTCGAGACCTAAGGATCCAATGCTTTCATAGGGTAGGGGCAGTACCCTTGTCAAATCATGTAAACTACATCATTGTGAATCAAGAGATCCCAAGATTATGTCTCCAGTTTAATCACCATGTTGATAGCTTAATTTCTCTCCTAAGCACTTGTCAAAAAGAGATGCAACAACCCATTGAAATCCTATAGCATGCAATCAACTAAATCCTTACCATCCTTTGCCAGTAAGGCCAAGGATATTATTGTAATTATTTTTGTTCTTTTATCTTAGTTCATTATGGAACTACTTAATGGTTTAGAGACAGATCCCTAGATGAGGAGGTATTCAAAAGATGACATTAAGGATATGCATGGATGAAAATACTAATGATCAAGATAGTAATGGTGTATATTGTTTATGGGTGAGAGAAAGAAAACAATTATATTAATTGTACACAGATAAGAAAAAGCAATTAATGTACTATCAAATATTTGGTATATAGTAACCAAAGGAATATTTAAGGTATCTCAAAGTTGTCTTAGAAAAAAAGGGCAAGAAAAAATGTTATAGCATATGGTAATCAAGCCTACCCCCATGTCCTCTATCAACTTCCCTCGTAAATTTTTTCTAAGAATTTATAGCTCAGTTGCCATTGGATTTGGGTCCAATGGTGGGGAGCATGAAGTTTCACACCATATACTCAAGTTCAAATCCCACTAGTTGAGGGCTCCCTTGTAGTTCCCATGGAGACACCTAGAGGTAGGGACTACACTTATGGTAACGCATGGACCAATTCCTACCCACCCCTATGTTTCTATAATGACCACCCCTAATTTTTTTTGAAATCACTATTTGTTGATTGCTTGTTTACTGATGAGTTTGTGTATGTTTTTTCAGTGTGTTCTTCATGGTTCATAGGTTTCATGCAACCTTAAACCTCTTTTAAAAACCTATTTTTATTCATCAAATCATGGAGTTCCTTGCTTGTAACTAATGTAGAGCATCTCCTAAAATCAACAAACCTTCAAGGGTACTTCTGACCCTATTCACAACTGAGAAGATCCATTCAAATCATTTACCAAATTCACCACTTTTTAACTTGTTTTCCACATTTCTACAAGACTCCAAAACACCATATCAATATTCCAAATTCACCAACCAACCTTGACACACCTTAAACATCTTCATACTGATTGAATCCAACCAAAAATTTGTTAGAAAACATTGAACCAATCAACATTCACCAATCACACCACCTTACAACTATATTCCAAACAAGGAAAAAAGACATCATTCACTCAATAGTGCTTCTAATATTTTGTTTATCACTAAATCACTTTTAGGGTAAAAGCAAGAAGTTGAGTACACGAAGAGGGGAAATTTCAGGAAAAAAAAAGTTTCAAAGGGAACACGTACGCGTTATCTAAAAAATGCGTACGTGTTACAAATCGGGTACCGGAGCTGGAATCCAAATGCGTACACACTCAGCTATGGGTATGTGAACTAGAAATGCGTACGTGTTTTGAGAAGGTATTTATTTTTTTAAAATGAACGGTTGTGTTTCATTTTCACTCACTATTTTGAGCCGCGTCAGAGAAGAAAGGTTCTTGATCGCGTACACATTTCAAAGCTCGTGCTTGGTGAAAATTTTGACTGCCACCTCCTCCCGTCAACACACCCGACCTCAGTGACCTCTCGGTTGGTTGAATTCTGCTGTTTTTTCTTTGTATCTTATTTTTTTGTTTTGTAATTAGTATTTAATTTTTGTTTATTTAGTGTGTTTTAGTTCAATTTTTTATAGTTTTTAATTGCATTTAAAAAATCAAAAACATCAACAAAATAGATAATGTTAAATTGTAAATTGAAAACCATAAAAAATAAACCTAAATTGGAGACATTTAACTTAGAAATCAAAACCCTAGGTTACAAAATTTACATAGGTCCCTAAAAACTAATTTACACAGGTTAATCCTTGGTCCTAAACCCTAAAACATAAACCTAAAACCCCATTTACCCTAAAACGTAAACCTAAAACAGGCTATTTACCCTAAAACGTAAGTTACGTAAAACCCTAAATTAGGGATCACAATTTATAGTCCATAGGTTCTACCTTGTACACTTTGGTATGTTGTTGGTGATCCATGCAACTACCAATGAAATTCATAAAATTGACTAATAAAGGAGGTACAAACAATCGATGCATAGATATATATATTAACCAACAAATTATTGATTTAATTATAATATATATTCACATAATATAAATTTGATAGCTAATTTTATCTCAGAAAACTTCATGATTGTATAATTTAACTTGAGAAAGTGTATTAGTGAAGTAAAATAATGTACCTCATGCGAAACTATGTGCTTGATTTAATAAATGTATATATCATGATGCTAGTTGATATGAGCATGTAATCACTCTATATCAATGTTATATTAGCTTATATAGTGTATGATGTATTCTCTTAAAAAAACATAGAAATGCAAGTCATACTTGTTAATCTAGACTATGTGAAATATGGATAGAGCTAGACACATAAATGTTATTAAATCAAATAAATATTAAAATGTGAAGCACGAATGATTTCTACCCAAATCTTATTTGAATGAGATTCTTTGTGAATTAAATGTAAGGATGAATTATGGTCATATTCAAACCTTAATTTATAGGATATTATTCATAAGATCTATAGGTTGTGTGTAATCTAATTCCTATTTTAACTCTCATGTGTAGTGGCATTGCTCTAGATTAGGAAAACTAAATGTTGTACTTTCTCTAAACTAGTGTATCAAAGATGACTTGTAGCATGAACATTTCAATGGAAAATTCAAATTACATTTTTGAGAAACTTGATAGATGATGATTCGTAAATGCAAGTGAATTATATAACCAAATGTTTATTTTATAAGTTTATTTAAATTTATTGAATTGATCAATTGATTCCTCACTTAGTGGTAGTTAGGTTCTTTTTTGAAAACCCATGTGTCTAGAATTTATATAAATATGAAGGAAGAGTCTATGCCATAGAAAAGTTTCAAAAAATATATGATTACAAAAAAATTTGGGTCTAAATCACTTTAGATCCCCTCTTCCTTTTTAAATCATCCAAGAGTGTGTAGAGGTCCAAATAGGTGAACAAAATCCATCATAACTTAACAACTTAGTTATATAATTAAAATCTAAAATTCCTAATTGTTGCAAAATCCATTGTAGCTCAACAACTTAGTTATAATTGAAATCTTATTTATTCCTAATTGTTGAGATATTGAATCTATTCCTAGAATGTCACATATTTTATTCAAAGCACTGAGTTTAGGTAGTAGGGTTTATCATTTACTTGTAAAAATTTATTAAAAAACATAGAAATGCAAGTCATACTTGTTGATCTAGACTATGTGAAATATGGATAGAGCTAGACAAGTTGTATAAATTTTATTAAATCAAATAAAAATTAAAATGTGAAGCATGAATGATTTCTACCCAAATCTTATTTGGATTTAAGATCCTTTCTGAATTAAATGTAAGGAAGCATTATGATCATATTCAAACCTTAATTTATAGGATATTATTCATAAGATCTATAGGTTATGTTTAATATAATTCCTATTTTAACTCTCATGTGTATTGGCATTGTTCTAGATTAGGAAAACTAAATGTTGTACTTTCTCTAAACTAGTGTATCAAAGATAACTTCTAGCATGAACATCTCAATGGAAAATTCAAATTACTTTTTTGACAAACTTGGTAGATGTTGATTCGTAAATGCAAGTGAATTCTATAACCAAAGGCTTATTTTCTAAGTTTATTTAAATTTATTGAATTGATCAATTGATTCCTCACTTAGTGGTAGTTAGGTTCTTTTTTGAAAACCCATGTGTCTAGAATTTATATAAATATGAAGGAAGAGTATATGCCATAGAAAAGTTTCAAAAAATATATGATTACAAAATTTTTTTGGTCTAAATCACTTTAGATCCCCTCTCCCTTTTTAAATCATCCAAGAGTGTGTAGAGGTCCAAATAGGTTCAAAATCCATCGTAACTCAACAACTTAGTTACATATAATTGAAATCTAAAATTCCTAATTGTTGTAAAATCCATCATAACTCAACACATTAGTTATAATTGAAATCTAAACCCTAAACCCTAAAAACATTCATTTTGTTGTAGGACCTTAAAATGAAATTTTGTTTCCTTAGGCAACTCGACAAAATTTTATTCCCTTAAGCCATGGAACATTTTTTCCTAGGTCCTTACTAGACATAGATCCCCTTAAGCCATCCTATCACCCTAAATCGTAAATTGATGTCTTAAGGGGTCCTAATAATGACATTTATTAAGGGGATCAAAGAAGTTCTCAAAATTTGATGAATAGAGTTGAAGCTCATCTTTGTTTATTTCGTACATTGCAATTAGGTCACTAGCATATATCTATGTGTCCCTTTAAATGTATTCTATTAAATTTTCATTCTTATTTTTAGTTTTCTTTGAAAACAATGAATGAGATTATAAATTTTAATGTTAGTGTTAAACTTATAATTTCTTCTTAACTACTTTGTCTCACTATAGAGAACTTGTGTCTCTTATCATGAAATTTGAAAATTTAGATAAATCAATTTATGTCATCGGATTTAATTAAATTCTATGTCATACTTGATTAATACATCTATTCATTTTGTTATAGGACCTTAAAATGAAATTTGGTTGCCTTAGGCAACTCCACCAAATTTTATTCCCTTAAGCCATGGACCATTTTTTCCTAGGACCTTACTACACATAGATCCCCTTAAAAGCCATCCTATCTCCCATAAATCATAAATCGATGTCTTAAGGGGGAATTTGACATTTCTTAAGGGGATCAAATAAGTTCTCAAAATTTGGTGAATAGAGCTTGACTCATCTTTTTCATATATTTTGTACATTGCAATTAGGTCACTAACATATATATCTATGTGTCCCTTTCAATGTCTTCTATTAATTTTTCATTCTTATCTTTATTATTATTTGAAAATAATGAATGAGATTAAATAAATTTTAATAAGACCCCATAATTTCATTTCTACCCTTCATATTAACAACCCCACATTGGACTCAATTTAATGTGTGTACAGGTTATATGAATTTTTAATGTTATGAATTTTTTAATGTTATAAATTGAATGGTCTTGAAATGAAATATATTTTGAATTTGTGCATGTTCAATATGATTTTTAAATAACTTTCAAATTGTGTGAATTATTTAATTAGTTTGTTGATATATATTTTTAATTGTTTAACATGCAGTTGCCATATATTGCTCAGATGGATCCACTATTTAATTTAGAGGATTTCATGCTTGATCAAGAAATCCCTATAGATCTCAACGTACATCCTAGTCCACCACATGAACAAAACCCTAGCACACCTCCACATTCTCCACCACCTAACCCCCCACCCCCTCCTCTAGTTGACTAGGATCAACTAAGAGAGAATATTCGAGCAAACTTGATTGTCATTCAAGAAAATATAGATCTCATAAAAAATGAGACTAGATCCCCTCCACATGTCCCACAGTTTGCATCTACGATGCAAACTGTTGTCGATTCTGTTTGATCTATTGATCCAGACCTAGATAGGTTCCATCGATGGAGAGAAGATATGAGACAATTCTATGCAGATGGATTGTCATATAAAGAAATAAATGACCTACAAATTACTAAACGAGCCATATGCCAATATTTTGTGAACCCCAAGTTGATAAAATGACTTCAAGTGATGTAAGAGAGTGGATTAAGGGGATGCAAGAGGGTGGATTAAGGGGAGTTGATAGAATGACTCGAAAGGATGTAAGAGGGTGGATTAAGGGGAGTTGATAGAATGACTTGAAGGGATGTAAGAGAGTGGATTAAGGGGATGGAAGAGGGTGGATTAAGGGGATGCATGTCATGAACCTTACGATACGACTTAATAGGCCCTAAGAGGATGGCTTAAGGGGAATTATGAGAGTGACTTAAGGGATGCAAGATTGTGGATTAAGGAGATGTAAGAGGATATGACTTAAGGGTCCTTTAAGAGGATGGCTTAAGGGGATGGAAGAGGGTGGATTAAGGGGAGTTGATAGAATGACTTGAAGGGATGCAAGAGGGTGGATTAAGGGGAGTTGAGAGAATGAATTTAAGCCCCAAGGGGTGTTGAGAGAGTGAATTAAGTAGATGCAAGTGGCTGGATTAAGCATAGATATATGAGGATATTGATTGAGGGGTCCTAAGAGGATGAATTAAGGGGTGTTGAGAGAGTGACTTAAGTGGATGCAAGTGGAAATATTAAGGGTAGATATATGAGGATATATATTCATAATAAATTAAGGGCAAGCAATTTTAACTATTTTCCAATTACATAGAAAATATTTGAATCAATAAACAAAATACTATCTCCTTGTGTGTATAAAATGTATAATTTATAAAATTGAATAATTATATAAAATGTGGTAAATAGAAGACATGAAACATGTATAATCTATAAAATTGGAACAAGATATTTAAAAAGTGACATTGAAAAAACATATATAATGTACATCAAGATGCTTAATACAACTATATAACATGATGAAACATATATGCGCATGTAGATACAATTAAAGCTTATCAACTTTTAGGTGAATACCAAAAATTGATATTTACATAGTCTCTTGATAAAATAGTTTTTCAGTTCAACAATCATATCATAGACAGACTTGATGAGAACATGCAAAAATAATTAATGTAAATACAATTTTTATGAGTCATTTAAGTAAAAAATTCATGCAAGAAAAGAACTGTATATAGTAAATTCCATACAAATTCAAATGGTGTTAGCCATAGGATGGATTAAGGGGACCTAAAAGGATATATAGCTTAAGGGGGGTCTTAAGAGAATGCCTTAAGGGGAGTTAAGAGGATGCATCACATCAGCCCTAGGATATGGCTTAACGGGTCCTAAGATGATTAAGGAGATGTAAGAGGATATGACTTAAGGATCCTTTAAGAGGACGACTTAAGGGGATGCAAGAGGGTGGATTAAGGGGAGTTGATAGAATGACTTGAAGGGGTGTAAGAGGGTGGATTAAGGGGAGTTGATAAAATGACTTAAAGTGATGTAAGAGAGTGGATTAAGGGGATGCAAGAGGGTGGATTAAGGGGAGTTGATAGAATGACTTGAAGGGATGTAAG
>VDFB02000013.1:222319138-222427486 GCA_007258455.2 Sequoia sempervirens
TAACCACTCTAACCAAAGTACACAACAGTATCTATGGTTCGCACTCGAGTGGAATTGCCATAACCAAGAAACTGCTGAGGATGGGGTATTATTGGCCCACAATGGAAAGAGAATCACATGATCATGCTAAAATGTGTTTACAATGTTAGTAGCATGGGGACCTCATCCATGCTCTAGCTCAAGAGCTTCATCCTATTATCACACCATGGCCCTTTTCGCAGTGGGGACTCAATCTCATTGGGAAAATCACACCCACCTCATTCAATGGCCACAAATTCATCATAATTGCAACTGAGTACTTCACAAAGTGGGTGGAGGCCATACCCACGACATATATCACTGGGAAGCAGATCTCAAAATTCATCCTAAACTATCTCATATGTCGTTACAGTGTCCCACAAGCCATTATCTCAGATAATGGGTCACCATTCAAGAACTAGGAGGTTCGTGACTTGTGAGAAAAATTTAAAATCTAGCATCGCTTCTCCACCCCATACTATCCCCAAGGCAATGGCCAAGTAGAAGCTACAAACAAAACCATCCTCAAAATCCTCAAGAAAATAGTCAATGACGCAAGTTGTGACTGACATTTGTAGCTTAACCCCACCCTCTGGGCCTATCAAACTAGCATCCACACACCCACTGGTGCCACCTCCTTCTCCTTGGTCTACGGATCAAAAGTCGTACTCCCCATTGAGATCGAGCTCCCATCCCTCAAGATATCACTACAAAACCTCATCACAGATGAAGAGTATCGGGTATCAAGACTAAATGAGCCAGAGTTACTAGATGAGAGATGAATCGATGCTTTGAATCATTTGCAAGTCTATCAGAATAGACTCAAAAGGAGCTATAATAAGAAAATCAGAAGCAAGACTTTCCAAGTCAGAGAACTGGTCTTAAAAGAAAATCAGAGGAATGTCCCAAACCAAAGTAGCAAAGGCAAGTTCGAACCTAATTGGTTAGGACTTTCATCATCACAACAAGTTATAAGTCAGGGGCATATCAGTTATCAACACCTGAAGGGGAACCTCTGCAGGAGCCCATAAATAGCTCCCATCTCAAAAAGTTTTATGCCTAAATCTTTCAAGGTATAGAACCAAAAAATCAGAAAAATTCCTGAAAAAATGGTCACTTCGGTGAAAACCTAGCAAACAGGCATCTTGGTGACAACAAAAAAATCAAAAAAGAAAAAAATCCAAAAAAATCAGAAAATGGATTAAAAAATAGTAAAGAGAAAAAATCATCCTCTAGTGAAAACCAATTTGGTGGCACTTTGGCCAAGTACCTTGGTGAAAACCTAGAAAATAGGCGCCTTGCATAAATAAACACTTTTCATCCACCATGATCTTTACGGCTTGTTCGGCATCATCCATCGCATTCATGTCTCCATCCATCACTCATCCACTCGCATCCGCACCATAGCTTGGTCATGTTTTCGTATCATGATCTCTCCTAGTACTACTTAGCCCATCCTCAAGGTCAGTTTGTCCTGCCTTTATCAAAGTAGTCTATGGCATCACGTTGGGAGCATGTTCTTACTGGATCGGATTTGTGTATGATCTTAAAGTCCTCATATCAAAAAATCCAAAAACATCATAATATCAAAAAATCCAAAAACATCAGAATATCAAAAAATCCAAAAACATCAGAATATCAAAAAATCCAAAAATATAAAAAAATAGAAAATCCAAAAACATTCAAAACATATCAAAATCCAAAAACAGGTCAAAAAATATCAAAAAGTCGAAAAAAGAGTTGTCTAGTCGAACTACGTCGTCTCTATGCTTTGACGTAGGCAAGGTTGATCTTTGATCATCCCCCGAGACATTTAGGTCAGTCCTATTGGAGTCTGTCATAATAAATTGACATCTCATCATGTATATCATCATTTGTAAGTTGTCAGTCACCAAACTACGTGGTCTCTACGTGTATAACGTAGGCAAGGCTAATCTATTAATCAGCCCCTCGAGACCCCTAGGATAGGTCCTTAGGTTAGTCTCTTTGGTCAAAATTTTAGAAAATCCCAAAAACATTGGAAAATAAAAAAAATCAAAATATTTGAAAAATCTGAAAAATACCAAAAACAACCTCAAAACATTGCAAAACATCAAAAACATCCAAATATTTGAAAAAATCCATCCATCTCATCTCGCTTACACCTGCAATAAACACCACTCATAATAAACTGATCGTCATCATCAACCTTTGGTGAAATAGTTAGAAACAAGTCTAGCAGATTAAAATTAAAACTCCAAATGTCAAGTCTTAAGTCTAAGTTAGTGCGTAAGTAAGTTGGTCATCTCTTCGTATTGGTAACTCATCATTTGAATTGGTCCCATATCAATCATCCCTTAGAGAGCACTTTGGATAAATAAAATGATGTGTCGCCATCCACTAACATGTCCTAGGATGAATCCTTCCTACAATGGGCATTATCTTTTGGCAATAAGTTTCAGTTATCATCCTTAGAAAACACATCCTCTTTCCATTAGCGGTATTGAAGAGCATTAGTTTGTTTGTTTACTTGGTCTTTATCTTCTGACTTATCTTATTTGCGCTCATTCCAAGGACGTCTTGTTGATATCCTAAAATAGAGGATTTAGAGAAATAGGAATGGGGCATCGATCATTATCTTTTGTCTGCTATGCTTGTTGGATGTTCTTGTAATATAACCTCAGTGAATACTTGCTTTGTTAGGCATGTATGGAAGAGGTCTAGGGAAACTTGTTTACTATTGCATGGAGAGGTTTACCTTTCTGTGTTTTGGTTCAAGGTGTCTGAAACTTCTGAAGTGCATCCTAGCAAGGTTTTTTTATGTCAGATGTGAACAAGAATACTCCTATCTACTTGTCAAGTCAAAGTTCATCTCACTGGGTACAACACCATCCTGGTTTTCTATACCTTGATGTATTATACCACGTGTGTTATCAAACATAAGAAAATTTGGCCCTTTAAAAATCCAAATTCCTCGACAAGTAATCATCATCATCATCATTTGCATTTGCATCATCTTGTGTCTTGTTGAAATGACTTCTTATTTTCTTACTAACTGCACTAACAAGGTACTATAACAGTTGATCATCAATCACCATCATCGTCACCAATTTTGCATCCACAAATCATTAGCATATCACATAAACATATCACATAGGAATCATAAACACATTTGCATAAGCACATCATATAGGAAACACACACATTGCATTTTTATCATCATATAAATAGGTTATCATAAACATTCTTCATAAATAGGTGCATCCATGTCATTGCATTTCATCCATTACATTACACCTTAGGCCATTATATCAATCATGGCATAAACATTCATTTGCATTTCATAACCATTTCATATTACCATCTATCATATAAATCATCGCATAACATCTACAGAAGCATCTCATAATCAATTTTCGCATAATCAATAGGCATACATACTTGCATAACATAAATGACATCATCTCACCACTTTTACGTTCACATCACATTACACATCAGCATATCATTTTGCATTAACATATCATTGCATCACATACATCATCATTTATTACATTTAGGATAATAACATTTGTTATTCTAAGCATCTCATAAAACCATTTTATTATGCATTAACACCATTTCATTGGCACCATATCATGATCATCACATTCATATTACATCCATCCATAAATCATCTCATATATAAGCATTTTTCACACATCATTGCATATACCATAGATCATATCATTTTACATATTAAAATCCATATCGCATATCACATTGGCATAAAATAAATCACCATATAGATAACATCATTGCACATGATATCATAGGTTAACATAGTATAGATCTATTAGTCATAATCATTGCATAAACATCATTAGAAATAAATGCATCCATAACATGTAGAAGTAGAATCATACATGCATGGATAAAGGTATGCATTTCATCACATCAAAATTGGCTCATATATATATATATCATCAATGTCACTGTTATAGTACAAAGAATAAATTGGATCATTGTACGTATATGTCAATCAGTACAAAAGGCCCATTGAGCTATCAAAAATGAGCCCATAAGGCACAAAAAAGTATCATAATATCTCGATCAAGCTTGATCTCTATGAATGTTGCCCTCGCCCCTATCACCGTGACCCTCTGGTGGTCTCTGGCTGGCCTGCTCTGAGTACTCTGGGACCCAATCTACTCTGGGTACAGTATCATGATAAGTCCAATGGTAGTACTCTACCTCTCGGGTGGCATCTCTGGAAGACTACACTGGCACTGTGCCCTGGGAGGAGGAGGCTATCATACTCTTGATCTGTTGTCTACGGCCTAACTCTGTGGCTGCCTATAGCTTTACAGCCTGTCTCTGCTGCAAAGCCTAATCTCTCTCTGCTCTGAGCTACTGTCTCTCAGCCCTTGCTTGGTCTCTCTCCACTATCACTACCTGAACCTAGGCCTGCAGCTGCAAAATCAAGGTGTCCCATGCATTTTCCTATCCTACTGGCTGTACCCATGGCTGCACGTGAGGCTAATCCTCACCCTGGCGTGGTGGATCTTGCTATTGATACTACATGTGAACATCCCCGTGACCTGGTGGGACTGGGAGCACAACTGGTGGATCTTGTTGAATCTCAACCCTCGGTCCTCACCCCCGTCCTCTCCCTTTTCCTCTAACTCTATGAAGATCTGGATCCTCACCTAGAACGGTCAACCGAAGTGGAGGTTGGAACCAGTCCCTGTAGGCCTAAGTGGTGCTGGGATCTGCTAAGCCCTAATCATAAGCCCACGGTTAGGCTACCAAGTGCCTGAAACTATCAACTACCTCTAAGGCAGGAATGCCATGTCCCCATGACACCTGTGTCATGTTGCAAGAAAAAATGGCTACATAGTCGTCATCAAGCCAATCTTATAGCTCTCCAAACTGACGTTGTACACATCTGGGCAGGTACCTCTCAATCATCGTGTGCTCCCACCCCTGCATATATCGGTCCTAGTGGCAATAAAAGAGTTGATCGACATCATCGGCCCATCCAAGCTAACCAAGGTACGGTCTCCAAGTGAAAACAAGCATAGATCATCTAGGACCTGCCTCCAATAGGGGATCTCGTGCTCACCAGTGTGTGTAAAGTACACACCACCTTTGTATTGTGCCACGAGGGCATCGTCCACCCCCATCAGAACTAGAACAACATGTGGATGCAACACATAAATGTGCTCCCATGCCCAGACATTAAGTAGTGTCACTCTAGCCCCCAATGTTCGGCCATCCATGTATATGTACTCATGGAGGTCCCTGCAAAGTGAATCCAAAAGAATAGGCCCCCATGCAAAGTGAATTGGCCTATCTTGGACCATCTGCTCCTAGCAATACACCCAGCCGGGACTGAAATATTGCCCTCGTCGGTCTGGGGCAATGAGACCCAAAATGATAGTTGCAACCACCCAATGGAAGGGAGGTGCTATGACCCTATATCACTCCAACTCAATCTATCCCTCGCAATAGATGATGTCCTGTGTGGTGAGGAATCTAATGTAGGACTCATGTCCCTCATACATATCAAAGATCGCCCATAGACCATGAATAGGTAATCGTAAAATGTGCCAAACATCCTCCAAGGTGATGGTGGCCTTGCCAGTGGGGAGATGAAATGACAACATCTCCCTCTGCCACCTCTCAGCCAGTGTTGATAATATTCCTAGGTGAGTGCGCACGGGCACCACGTATGCAATGTGCCACAATCCCGAAACTCCCAGTCGATCCTGGTCCCTATCGCTCAAGTCCCGTAAGATGCTAGCCAAATCTTGTGACCAATGCTCCTGAGAGTAGAGCTTCCTCGTCGCATCCTGCATCAAGGAAGGTCAACATTTTAAAATTTTTGAAAAATTCCTGGTCAAACGCTCCAAGAACGTCCCCAGTGGCATAGTTTGTGATGGCGTCATAGTTTGAATTTACTCAAACTCTAACGCTCGAGCCCAAAAAGAGCAAAAATGCATCGCCACAATGCACTTTCCCTTCTAGCGTCGCAATATGGGTGAAAAGGGCGTCACCGCGGTACACTTTACCCAAACTGACCCGCTGAGCTCGAGCCCAGCGTTAGAGTTTCTAAACTCTGAACTACATCGCTACGGTGCAAAACAGCATCGCTGCGGCACAAAACGACATTGCACGATATAGTTTAAATGCCAAGCGGCGCTATATAGCGCCATTGGAGGCGAGCTCCCCTTTTAAAGCATTAATTAGAGCATTAAATGAAAAAATGAAGCTTGGGTAAGGGTCACATACTGGTGCCCTGATGCTAGGTGGCCGTTGATATGTCCAAACTCGATCAGTGATGTGCAAGGGAAGTTGTTATTGTGCCATATTATCGGAGGGTTAGAGCTCAAATCTCAAGGTTGCTAGTGGAGGTGTGTGAAAATGGCTTGAAAGTGACCCCTCGGGCCCCTTTTAAGCCTAAAAATTAGGGTTTTTTAACCCTAAATGGCTGTCCTGCTAGGGTTTTGGACCCCCAAACCTGTTTTTGTCCATTTGAGGCTTTTTTTTCATTGTTTATTGTGTTTAGACACATTTTTAGCCTCCCAGAACCCTTTCGAACCTTTCGAATTCTGTCACCTTTTTTCACGAGATCACTCAAAAAATTAAATTTTTTGTCTAATCTCTCGAGGGGGCATTATAATGGCATGTTTTCTCTCGCCATGCAGTGGTGGGACAATTTTTTAAATATCTAAATTTTTTGGCTTTGATCGATATCATTTATTCTTTGAACCAACGCAACAAGTGCATTGCTTCAAAGAGGGGAAAAATGTAGACATGTAAAATATATTAATTGACATTGTGCATCTATTCCTGACTTACTAACATCGTTTCTTCCTGAATCATCCCTCGGTCTAACCATTTAATCAAATTCCCCTATTTGATTAAATTCATCAATATTTGTCTCTTAATTAGATAAATCATTTTATCTAATTAAGTCAATCTTCTTTGTTAATTAAATCAATCCATTTGATCTAATTATCCCTATTTAATTAAATAATCAATTTATTTGATTAAATCGCTAAAGTCTATTCATTAAATTAAATAAATTAAAACATTATTTGATTTAATCTAACACCATCTCTTTTAATTAAATAAATCAAAATCCTTATTTAATTAGCCTCTTATCATATTCCTCTCTTATTTGATTTAAATAAATCCATAAATTTGAGTCAAATAGGTCACATCATCTAACCTCTCTCATTAAATTAATCTCATCTCATGTCACATCCTCTGATAATGCAGTTGCATGAAAATAGATTTAATTCATTTATTAAATCTCATTTTCCCACAAGGTATCTTTTGGAATATTCTCTCAATTTGAATTCAAAAATTCTAAGTCAACATGTACATCCAACAAGGCAATAAATTCATCTTACATGTCCTTTGCCTTGAGCCAAGTGGCATTTATTACATTTTCCCTTCCCTCTTGCATGTTATTTCAACAAATTTGAATTTCAAATATTGGCATTTATTGGCACAAACCCCAAATCTTCCACATCCATCATCCATTCATAGCTTGACAAGTGGCATCATATCATTGGATGAATGTTAGTCCCACATTGCTCAAATTTGGACATTCATCCATATTGGAATTCTATAAATGAAGAGCTCATATCCTCATTTCATCATCCACAATCTAAGAAAAGTTACCATGTTCAAATATCTCTTGAATTTCATCCATTATCATTGAGTCATAGCTAGGTTTTTGTAGTTTTTAGCTTGGAGTTCTCATTTTTCTCCAACAAAGTGGATCAATCTCTTCAACATTCAAAGCTTGCATCATAGGAATTGGGAAAGGGCCAATTTTCACATCAAATTGGCACCAATTCCCCCATGGGATCATGAGTTTGCACATTTAATCTTTGTTTTGTCATTTTCATTGTGTTCTTCACTATTTTCTTTCCTAGTTTGAAGTTGTAAATGGATTTCATGGGGAATCCTTGTTTTAGCTTGCAATTCCTTATTTAACTTGTTTACTCATGTTGTTTTGCAGGTACCAGGAGAATGGTTCACACACCATATTTTTATGGTTAATGTTCTAGATACTTTTTTAGTACTCTTTCCCCTGGAAGAGTTTCAGTCACAGTTTGACATCGACATCGAGATACACGACTTCTAGATTCTATCATCATTTCATTTACTGTTGCTTCACAAATTCTAGGGTTGTTCCAGTTTGTGAGTTTTCCAGTGTTCTGTGGCATCGGGTCTACTGTCACATTATGATGATTTCAGTTTTGGTTTTAGTTGTAGACAGAAGTATCTTTCCTTGCTTGTCAGATTGCAGTTCCAATGTTACTCCACAATGTTCTTCCAGTGCTTCTTTGCAACAGTCATCTCATTGTAGGGGGTTTTTTCCCATTGGGTTTTCCTTCTCTACCTCATTTTGCATTTGTATATGAGTACCTGATCATGCCTTGTTGTTGAGACTCATATTTGCATAATAATCCGCTTCTCCCTAAGTTGCACTTATGGGGGGGTGTTGGTGTAATTAATATTTAATTACACTTTACATAAGTTTACTTTGGTAATTATTCAATTCCTAGGTTAATTAGTTGTCATCCTTATCTTGTTGAGCTATCTTTTTGCTCAAGATAAGATTAGGGTTATTCATCTTTTCTTTTATAAAGAAAATCATTATCTTGTAATTATGAATTCTCAAATAATAATGATTTGCACATCTTCTTGCAAATCTCTACTTTTTCTGTTTTTCTCTTCTATGGAAGGATATTCTAGTTTGCAAATCTAATCTTGGTTTCTAACAAATCACACCCTCTTACTGCCAAACCACATAATTGCTAGTAGTATTGCAACATGCCAAAAACATGTGTATTACTCAATCCACTTTGAACCTCCACAAATGAATGATTATTTTAGGAACTCATTATTTCCAATTTAAACATACTAAAAAATGAGATATTGTTACCATGCAAAGATTTACCAAACAATTGATTGTCCACAACAAAGCACACCAAATTAGATCAATTTTTTGAAACAAGTACCCTCAAATTAACTCCCCAATCCCAAATGACTATAAATAGTCTTAGATTATAACATAAACCACCAAATTTTCCATTCTTTCTCAAAAATTCATTCATTAATGTAGTGATTTACCAAACCCTCATTCAAGCACATTTTGAACCAAACAAACAAGGGTTTACTGAAAACAACCTCTTCAAACCTCTTACCACCTTTAAAATGCTTCAATCATCCTTGAAAGGGTCCGCACCAACCAAATACATTTCCTTCCACTCTTTTCCATCATCATTTCATGCATGGAAACTCTAGAAATCTGCAAGGGCAGCAACCATATCTCTGCATTCTGTCCTTCCCCTAACCTGCCATCACACACATTTAAAACATCCTAATTTAACTTAATCCATTGAACTAGAAGGCCTAAATCAGTGGAGTAGTCATAAAGGCCTAACTAGACTCTCAAACCCTTATATCATGGTTTACAGACTGATATGTAGAGAATAGACTCAACCGAATGTTTAAATCAATCAAATTCCTTCAAAATGGTCTTGAATGAAATCCAATTCACTGAACTACCTAAAAAAACAATATTTAGAGTGTAAAGCTACTATACAAGTTGTAAATCTAATAAATAATAGGGAAAATGCTATAAAATTTGAACAGGGTACTTTTATTTATCAAAATTTTCAAGAATACAAGATTACTCTCCTTTGTTCACCCCTTACAAGCCTTATAAAGATGTTTCCAATCATGATATAAGAGCACCTACACCACAACATCAATTTTTGATCATTTGAATGAATAGTAGGTTAATGCTAGTATTTTTGAATCTATTTTGTCTAAATAAGGTCTAAAAGACCAATCATAATGTAAATGGAGGAATTTTGAGTCCTTTAAGGATGAAATGTTAAATTTGCACTTGAAGAATCCTTGTAGCCTTTGAAGGAAAACTATTTGAAATGTAAATGGGAGTGCAAGGCAAGAGTTTAGAAGTAATATTGAGGGTAAAATAAAGGTGTCTAAGTGGTCCTAGGTGTCTAGAACAACAAATTTGCAAAATTAAGCTTAGTAAGCAAACCATTGTTAATATTAGTACTTTTAGGCTTAATGAAGGTTTGGTGGTTGAAAGGTGGTTATGGGCATTGAAGGAAGTTTTTCCTAACTTGAAAATTTATATAGACATCATACAATCCCGAATAAAGGTTGAAGGAAATACCTTTTGGAGGAATTTGTGCTCTGCTCAATAACTAACTATGAATTTTCAAGCATTTTTTTGTACTTTCAGTTTCTTTTTCCTGTGTATGGCCCAATAAAGGCCTCCCATGATTTGGAATTCATAAAATACTATAGTGGCATGTCTTAACTTACATTTCTTTCTATTTTGAGACTCCTTTAATTGTTTTGGTGAAATAAAATCTTCATTACTCTTGTTCTACCTATAACAGAACAATAGGATATGAGTTTCACTTTTAGTTAAGGATGGTGCCTTTCCTCCTATTGTGGTGACTCGTGATTCAAAGGAAACGCTTGAAACATGTTAATTTTTAAGTTTCATGCTTTATTTAATGTTGACAAGGCTTCTACAGGGTTGGGTGATATTACCCTAGGCTGAGAATGTGAGTTTTTGAATGTGAGTTTTTGACATGAAAAGGAGGAACCAAAGTAGTGTTTTTTGAAAACTAAGGAGGCTAAAGGCCTAGAGAATGTATAGTATGTTTGTGTAGACCCTAAATAAGTAGTGTGATGCTTTAGTTGGGCTTGGAAGGCCTTGGAAGGAGGAAATGTTGAAAACCCTAGGTTTTTATGAGTATAGTATATTTGGAGAAGGATCACTTAGAGAGTTTGAAATTATCAAAGACCTATTAAATTGGATGTTTTGAGACATTTTTGATGAGTTTCCAAGATATTGTGGGGTTAGGAGAAGTTTAAAGAGCACTTTGTAAAACAAGGCTAATCTTGTAGCCTTTTTGAAGGGCAGTTTGATAGTTCTCCAAGATGTTGCAAAGAAACATTGTATGTTTAGTTTGGGAATTGTGTGGAGGGTTTGAGTGGATGCTAGAATGATATTGAGATGGTCCTTTAGTGGCCTTCTCTAAAAGATAAGCCAAATTGTTGAGTTTTTGAGTCTTTAACCTTGTTGAAGTTAATTGATCCAATGTGGATGATTGTGATTTCAAAGGATGATGTTTTATTGAGGTTTGATTAGTTTGAATCTTCTCCACCTTGGCTATGCATTATAGTGGTATCAGAGAATCAAGGAGTAGATGTTTTTTTCATTTTGCAGGTTGAAGAAGAAGGTGAAGAGGCGAGGTTGACAAGATGCCTCCAAAGAAGAATGATATGGCTAAAGAGATGAAGGAGATGAAAGATAGACATGGCATGAAACTCAAAGAGCTGGAGGGGAGAATCATAGCCTTGGAGACAAACAAAAGAAGGAAAGTGGAAGAGAGTGAGTCAGATGAAGATGAAGATGGTGAGTTTGAAGATGTGGAAGAAGAGCTTACTCTAGACGATGAAAGAATTGGAAAGTTGTTGAAAGCAGTGAAGGATGACAAGCCTAAGGTAAAAATTGATGTTCCTAAATATGGTGGAAGTTTAAATGTTGAAGAATGACTTTACTAGATTGTTGCATTAGATAATCATTTTGAATGTGATGAGGTTCTTGAGGAGAAAAGAGTAAAAATTGCAAAGACAAAGTTGCAGGGTCATGCTTTGGTATGGTGGGACTACTTTCAATTAGAAAGGAGGAAGCAAGGAAAGTCTAAAATAGCCTCATTGGACAAGATGATATCTAAAATCAAAGGTAAATTCTTACCCAAGGATCATCAAGTTCAAATGTTTAAGAAATTGAAAAGCTTAAGACAAAAAGAAATGGACATTAAGTCTTATAGGAAGGAATTTTATAAATTAAGTTTAAGGTCTGGTCATCATGAGAATGAAGATGAAAAAGTTGCAAGATAAATGGGTGGTTTGAGGTTAAACATACAAGATGAATTGGTTTTGGATAACCCTAGGAATGTTATCAAATGGCTATCAAGGTGGTGGAGAAATTGAAGAGAAGGAAAGACAAAGCAGTTAGAGGTAGAGGTAATGCATGAAGAGGAAGAGGATCTATGCCTAATTCAAAGCAAACCAATGATAATCAAGAAGATGCCATGAAAGGACAAGAGCAATCTGATTTTAGAGGTGTATGGAGAGGCACAAGGGGTAGATTTGGACGAGGTAGAAGTTCCAAAAATGTGTTTTCAGGTAGATGTTACACTTGTAATGAATTTGGCCATCCATCCTTCAAATGTCCTGAGAAGATTGGTGCTTCATCAAGTGGAAGTAAAGGTGATAAAAAGGTTCAACTTGTGCAATAGGATGAAGTGGAGATCATTGGTTCATCAAGTCATCCTACAGATTCTGAAGTTGGCGAAGCCTTGATGCTACACAAACAAATTTTGAATACTTCCAAAGAAGTGGAGCCATTACATAGGAAGAGGTTATTCAAAACCACTTGTAAGAGCAAGGGAAAGGTATGTAAAGTTGTGGTTGATTCTGGTTCAACTAAAAATATGGTTTCATGTGAAATGGTGAATAAGTTAAACTTGACAAGGATTCTTTTGACTTTCCCTACAAGGTATCTTGGTTAAGTAATGGTCAATCCTTGTTAATAAATGAGCAAGCTATTATAGATTTCCAGATTGGTGATTATAAGGACAGTGTTGTTTGTGACATTCCTCCAATGGATTATTACCACATACTCCTTGGAAGACCATGGAAGTATGATAGGAGTGCCATGTATGATGGAAGAGAAAATAAGTATACCATTATGAAAGATGGTCATAAGTTTTTTTTGACCCCATGGGTAGAAGATGAGAAAGGTAAGGAAAAGGTCATAATGTGTGGTAGGAAAGAGTCCCTCAATGTTGTAAAGGAAGACAAGAAATCTGATCATGTAATCAATCCTAGGTCTGCTAATGCCGGGGAAGTAGGTATGAGGTTTGAAATAGGGGTAAAGAAGGAAATGAAATTGAGTTTGCATGATAGTGTGATGGTAGGAAGCATTGAATGTCCTATGGTTAAGAGTATAGTTGAGAACCAAGTGAAGTTTGTAGGTATAGTAAGTGGAAAGCCTGATATGGCAGTGCCAAGGCATCTTGATGGAGTAGATAGTCAAGAACAGAAAACACAGAGTATTAAGGATAGTGGTAGGCATGCACATGACAGGCAAGTGAAGTCAAATCAAAGGAATGCTAACACAAGTTTGTTTGTAGGTGTAGAACATGGTAAACACTCAAACGTTGGGCATGGGAAAGATAATAGACTGATTGTAGGTTTGAGAATAGAGGATAGGATAAATGCACATGTGAACACATTCCAACATGCTAATTGTAAAGGGAAAGTTGTAATTCAAGTCTATATGAACTAGTGGAATGGTTTTGTGAACTAGTGGAGCATGCATGAAGCTTGGAGACAGTGGATTCAAGGACAACTCATGAGGAATGAGTATTTTCTAGGGGGGTGTATGGTGTAGGAGCACCTACACCACAACATCAATTTTTGCTCATATGAATGAATAGTAGTTTATTGCTAGTATTTTTTAGTCTATTTTGTCTAAATAAGGTCTAAAAGACCAATCATAATGTAAATGGAGGAATTTTGAGTCCTTTAAGGATGAAATGTTAATCTTTCACTTGAAGAGTCCTTGTAGCCTTTGAAGGAAAAATATTTGAAATGTAAATGGGAGTGCAATACAAGAGTTTATAAGTCATATTGAGGGTAAAATAAAGGTGTCTAAGTGGTCCTAGGTTTCTAGAATAATAAATTTGCAAAATGAAGCTTATTAAGCAAACCATTGTTAATATTAGTACTTTTAGGATTAATGAAGGTTTGGTGGTTGAAAGGTGGTTATAGGCATTGAAATAAGTTTTTCCTAACTTGAAAATGTATATAGACATCATACAAGCCCAAATAAAGGTTGAAGGAAATACCTTTTGGAGGAATTTGTGCTTTGCTCAACCGCTAACTGTCAATTTTCAAGCATTTTTCTATGTTTTCAATTTCTTTTTCCTGTGTACGGCCCAGTATAGTCATCCCATGATTTGGAATTCATAATATAATGTAATGGCATGTCTTAACTTACACTTCTTTCTATTTTGATACTCCTTTAACTGTTTTGGTGAAAGAAAATCTTCATTACTCTTGTTCTGCCTGTAATAGAACAATAGGGTCTGAGTTTCACTTTTATTTAAGGATGGTTCCTTTCCTCCTACCATGGTGAATTGTGATTCAGAGGAAAGGAATTAAACATGTTAATTTTTAAGTTTCATGCTTTATTTAATGTTGGCAAGGCATCTACAGGGTTGGGTGATGTTACCCTAGGCTGAGAATGTGAGTTTTTGACATGAAAAGGAGGAACCAAAGTAGTTTTTTTTGAAAAATAAGGAGGCTAAAGGCTTAGTGAATGTTTAGTATGTTTGTGCAGACCCTAAATAAGCAGTGTGATGCTTTAGTTGGGCTTGGAAGGCCTTGGAAGGAGGAAATGCTTAAAACCCTAGGTTTTTATGAGTAAATTAAGGGTTTTGGAGAACAATGTCTTAGAGAGTTTGAAATTGTTAAAGACCTGTGAAATTGGATGTTTTGAGACATGTTTGATGAATTTACAAGAGATTGTGGGGTTAGGAGAAGTTTAAAGAGCACTTTGTTTGTAAAACAGGGCTAATCTTGTAGCTTTTTTGAAGGGCAGTTTGATGGTTGTCCAAAATGTTGCAAAGAAACCTTGTATGTTTGGTTTGGGAATTGTATGGAGGGTATGAGTGGATTCTAGAATGATGTTGAGATGGTCTTTACTGGAATTCTCTAAAAGATAAGCCAAATTGTTGAGTTTTTGAGTCTTTGACCTTGTTGAAGTTAATTGATCCAATGTGGTTGATTGTGATTTCAAAGGATGATGTTTTATTGAGGTTTGATTCGTTTGAATCTTCTCCTCCTTGGATCTTCATCAAATCAGTTAAGGAAACTATCTTTTCACCTTCAATCGATGAAACCTTTCCCTTACCCAACCGACCCTTCAACTTCTTGTTTTTTTGTGCATTTTTCAAATTTCCTAATTTTACAACTTTGCATTTTTTGCAAGTTTTACACTTTTCACTATTTTTACCACCTAGAGACCTATCAAAGACTCAATTACCTTGGAAATGACCTTCAAATAACATTTTCACATTGTTTTACATTTGAAAAATCAAATTTTACATTTTTTCCTATTGAAAGAACAAGGTGCTCCTGCACTAGTAACTCACTTTCTACTCCAACATATATGTTCTTTTTCATGAAATCTACCCCTTCATGAATGTATGTGGATGTTATGAAAAAATTATTATGTAATGAAACAACAGAATTAAGAATCACCAAATACCATAGACATTTCTTAGTGATGGTTCTATCACCTAAGCAAAGCACTGGTTTGGTTGTACAAAATGGTTGTTATGCTACAATTTCATGTCCAATTAAAATTTGGTAATACATATTTTTTATTGAACTACGAAATATGAAAACATTATTGCTAAATATTTGATAGATTGATTCAAATACATTGCTAAGTTTTTTATGCAACTGAAATTTTTGTAGGGCACCATTATTTAATATCCATTGACTGAAATACCCACAAGATCTAATGACTATTGTTATTTGCAGTGCTTTAAACTTCCTATGTGTTTTAATGACTATTCATTAAAACTAAGAACTCATAAACTTGTATTTATGCAATTTCTATTATAGTTAATTATCTCTGTATCAAGTTGTTAATTTATACATTATTATATTTTTGGACATCAGGAAATTAGATGATAGTGATCATAATGCTGAAATTCCAGTGACATATTATGAGCACTTTCATGAAGAACGTGTGGCCAAGAATAATGAATATTTATCACATGTTGGTTTGACAAATAGGCAAGTTGTAAATCCACTAAGTAGTATATTATTTGTTTAATACTATTTAATGAAATTTTATAGGCAAAAGCTTTATATATATAAGACATGATATGATATTTTTTTTTTGTTTTATAGGCAAGAAAAAGAGTATAGAGAAAATGCAGAGAAAAAACAAAAAGAAAATAAAGATACAGTGCTGCCAACTCATAGAAGCCAATGCTTTTGTGATTCAACAAATGTAATTGGTAAAAAAAATAGTTGTGATGTTGCACATATTGATATAGCACATGGTGATGTGTAGCCTGATATACCATATGGTGATCTCTTAGCACAAAGTCTAAAAGAGTTTATTGAAAAAAATGAGAGCAAAGGAAGAGTAAGTCTGCATATGATTTATTCAAGATTAAAGGATGTGTTTGAGGTGAAGTTTTTAGAGATCAGTACTGATCTACCTACTCATGCCACACCTAATGTGGCCAAGGAGCATGGAGTTCTAGTTGATGAAAGTCATGAAGAAAGTCTGCTTACATCTGATGTGCCTCAGAGTGCACCTCTTGCATCTACAACTTTTGATGGAATTAGTGGATCAACTAGAAATATTGGTAGTGGTTCAACAAAAGATGTGCCTACTTTTGTTAAAAGACAAAGATTGAGTAAGATTTATTTAGATCTACAAAGAGGAATGCAAAGAAACAATATTAGAAGGGAAGAAGCCATTCTTGGTTGAGGTATCAAGAGATGGTGAACCTATTGGGAAAAATGTTGCAACGTGGGCCTCTGAGTTGGGCGTAAGATGTAGGGCCCATTTGAATTTTTGCAAATCAAATTTTGTAAAGAAAGATCCACGAAATGTGGAATATGTTATACAAAAAATGGAAAATGTCTTTGACACTATTGGTGGACAAATCTCTAGAAAATATTACAAGCACAAGATGAGACTTCTAATGAACAATTTTAGATACAATTGCAGAAAAACAATCATAGAGGGAAAATAGAGGTTAGACTTGGGTATGTGTAGGATCATGATGGGCCAAAAAGTGGTGATATGATGGGTATGCGTAGGGTATGTGGCTGACGACTTTTATTTTACCCAAAATTGATGAAACAAAAAGGGTTTTTATAGGAGATTCTCAGCTTTCCATCAATACAAATAATGCTTTACTTTGAATTTAATAAATAATTATTATTCATTTTCTATTTGAATTATGATTAAATTCCTGATTTATAGATTGATTGAAAAAAATCTATAGCTTTCAAACAGTATCACATTTTTTGAATCTGAAACATGTGTCACATTCTATGCTTCACATTCTATAGGATTAAAAAAAAATGAATTTCATGAAATTTTGACCAAGTTAAGGTGGTTAGACATATGCATTTTTATATTTTTTAAAAGTTGTAATAAAAAATCATAATTAATTATTTACTTGATTTTTTTTAAAAAAAATATGCGTCACATCGGGACATGAGTCCTCTACTTATATCTATAATCTTATAAAAAAATATTATCATTATATTGTGGTTAGGGTGGTCAGATAGACACCTACTTCTTCCTTGAAATTTAAGTATTGTTGCATTAAAATTTCAAATTTTCACCAAATAGATTTAAAAAAAAAAACCTAGTAGTTTAGAAACTACATTCAACTTTCTATAGATTCTATTCTTTCATATTTTTGAAATAATATAGATAACTTATTCAAATTTTTACGTCAAGTTGCTTAAGTCTAATTTTTTGAAACTTTTCGCCACTTAAGGGCTTATTTTTAACATGATGATCCTGCACATACCCACTCCACTCTATCTCCCAAAAAGTGGGAGAAATTGAAAGAAAGTATGCATTTTGAAGAATATTTGACAAATAGTAACAAAGGCAAGAGAGAAAGAGATAATGTGAGGGTTGAATATACATTTGGCCAAGGTGGGTTGTAGGCCAAAATGGAAAAATTTAGATTAAGTGTATGGATTTTTGGTTCAATTTACATTATGTTATTTATTTCAATTTTTTATTGAACTGACTATATGTTGAAATTGACATTGTATTTTAGGTGGAAAATAATAATAGAGAAGCAGGTGTAGAAGATATTGTCAATTATATGGAAGCACTAGATTGTACTAAATCTAAAAGTAGTATGAGGTGGAAATCTAGTTTGTCAATAGAGATTTCATAGCCATTTATTAAATGCCCAGTAAGAGCTTTTCCAAATCATGTCAACTCAAATGAAGAGTACCAACATATAATGAGTTCCTTACATGGTCTCACTAAGAAATTTTTACAGTTGGTTGCCTTTGTTAAGCCTATAGTTTCTGCATGGAATGACCATAATTCCATAGATTAATATTAGGTAAGAGGCTATCCCTCAATATTTTGATTCTCAACTATATTGAATATTTATATTGTATTCTAAAGATGTATGCAAATTTCATAATTTTTTTCCACAACATGCCTTTATAAAATTACTCTTGTGATCTCCAAGCAAAGTATTTTGATCATATATAGAACAGTGAATCTATGAAATTTTTTCTTTTGTTTCATTGAAATCCATTGTGACTGTCCTAAATGTTGTGACTGTGAGTTTTATGACAAAATAACTATGAGATCAATTAATGATCTACTTTGTCTTTTCATTGTTCTTCTAACTCATGATCTACAATGATGGCTTGGGATCATATCCTTTTGAGTAGGAAATGTAGTTTTAATTTCCATAGCATTTCTTAAGATTCCCACTTTATGGTATGTTTAAGGTTTAACTTTACATAAAAGATAAGTTGCAATCTCATTTACATTTTTTTATATCTAAAATTTCAAGTGTTAAATTATATTTGTGTTGTCATCCACTTATTGCCCCTAAATTCTCGGAAAAATTCCCCTTGTCCCCAAAACCCATCCCCTTGGAATTTTTTTTTCGTGCATACAAAGGACCCCTCTTGCAAAATTTGTGTGCTTCCACTAGTTGTGATTTGAGAAGGATCACCATAATACATGTATTGAGACCACTTATTGTCTTTGTTCCATTCAGGAGGTATCACTATTTGACTCCAATTTCTTCCATTCTTGATAATTGATCTGATGCTTTGGTTCTCCAAGAGATTGTCACTTTCAATTGTAGGACCTTACGAGAGATCTCAAGGGCTATCAATTCATTTATGTAGTGCCCCTCTAGTCATGCTGCTATGGGTTTAAATTTGTATATGTTGTTAGACAGCACCTTTACTTTGATAGACCTTGATTTTTGTTATTGTCATATGATCGTTGGCTTTAGAGCGATGTGGATGTTTTTCTGCATTGAGATGATGCACTATGTGGGTGTTGTGTTTCATGTATGCTTTTTATTAGCATAGTGGTTAATATTGATATATGCTTATCTGTTGATTAATAATGCTTTACTTTCATTAGTTTTGATGTGATGGTATTTTATTTTTATGTTATCATTATGGGATGCTTTGAATTAGCTTAGCAGATATTTGAATTAATGATGTTTTATGCTTTTGAGTATATTATTGATGTTAGATTTGTCAGTTAGTAATTTTGTATTGGTGAAGGGAACGAGATGGTACCACTCGCTTGCGAGCGCCCTACGATTCTGAGATTTCCTCTTTATGGTGTGTTTATATATATATATATATATATATATATATTTATGCATGTTCGATATACTCTTGGTTCGTAGGTTGACAAGTACAAGACATTGACTCCACCTGGTTTCACAGGTTTGAGCGTGTCCATTGGCCAATGGTATTCGATTGGGAGATAGTAGCTAAGTTTTTTGTGCCAAGTCACCACCCTAGTCATAGTGTGTCGTCGGGTTAAGTTGCTTCTTTGTTGTTCATCTCTCCTTGATTTTATTTAGTTGCAAGTTGGAAAAGGTAAATAAATGGCTTTATGTATTTAAGCTGTTTATTAAATAAATTTAGTTGTGGAGTAAATAAATTAATCTATTAAATCTATTAAGTGAATAGTTTAATTGTATTTGAAAAGTGCATAAAGTAACATATTTAAATCTATTTTAGAAATTAAATGGTGTTTTAAATTATAGTTATTGATTAAATAAATTAAATAGTTAAAGTTGTTTTGAAAATGCATAAATTAAAAGAATTAAATTTATTTGAAATGGAATTTTGTTTTAAATCATTTAAAAAGCAAATATCTTGGGAATGCATAAAAAAAATATCTATGATGGAGAAAAGAGAGATATTTGTGAAATGTTGACTAAGTGTTGAGGATAGGAATGAAGATTTTTATTCTTTTTGGGCAGAAAAAAAAAGATCTTTAATTTGTTTTTGGTTGCAAAAATGGAAGAGGGTTTTATGGTTTTTGATCTATTTTGGATTTTGAAAGTGGAGATCTTGGAAGGAAGGAAAATCTGGATCTTGCAGGAAAGCTCAACTCCAAATCCCATTTTGTCTTCAAGCTTCAAAAACAGGTTTCTTTTATTTCTTTATTGATAGAAGTTTTGATTTTCAATTTTGAAGATATTTGTAAAATTTGCTGTGAGTTCTTAAAATTTTTTTGTAGAGAAATAAAAAGAAAACAACAAAAAAATTCAATAGAAATTTGAAAGAGGAACAAAAGAAATTAGAAAACCTAGTGTTTGGATTTGAAAGTTTTCATTATAATTTATAAATTGAAATTTGTTGTGTAGTTATTTTTGTAGAAAATTTAAGAAAGCTTAAGATCCTCTATTTTTTTTTAACAATAGGAAAACTTGTCCAATTTTTGTAAAATGGAAGATTTTTGTATATACATACATACATATATATATATATATATTGGTTATATATATACTGTATTTTATACAATTTTGAGTGTTTTGTTTGGGAGGTTTTCCCCTGTTTTAAAAGAAAAAATTTATGTGAAATTTTTTTTCTTGGAATTTACCAGACAAGGGAATTTTTATTTTGAATTTTTTAAAAAAAGGAAAAAAAATTATAATAGAAATTGGGGGGAGCTGGGGGAGTAGCCCCCATAGCCACTCCCATATGGTGGCACTGGCTATGGAGGCAGTACCCAACGCTTCCCCCACGGGCAGTGACCTCCATAATGGGGAGGCTGCATAGCAGCCCCCACAGCAGGGGCAGGGTTTGACCCTACATCCCTGCATGGGAATTGTTGTTTTATTTATTTTTTAAGATGAAAATTGTATTTAATATTTAATGTATATATTATATATAATATATAATATGTAGTACCCCTCCATTTTGCTTATTTTTTCTGTTAGCATGTTTTCACTTTGATATCTACCTTGGTACTTTGTTTTGATGTATTGATCACTGACATTAGAGCGATGGTGGATTTATTTTGTGATGTGATGATACTTTGTATGGTGGTAATTATTTCTGACATGCTTTATGTTAGCATAGATGTTTACTTTAGATGTTATTGTTATATATATGCTTGTGGTAGATTAATTGTTATTTATTTTGTTAGTCTGATGTGATATTGTATTGGTGTGGAGAATGGAGTTGCATCACTCACTTGCGAGTGCCTTGTGATTTTTGTGATTTTCTCCTCATAGTGTGTTTGAATCATGGATTATATATATGTTATTTGTTTGATTGCAGGATTGTAGGTACATGACACCAACTCCACCTGGTTTCACAGGTCTAAGCATGTCAAGACTCAACAGTAATGTTGATTGGGAGGTAGTAAAGAGGTTTTTCCTAGTCTAGTCTAAAACCTAGTCACAATATGTCGTCAGTTTAGGTCTGGTATTTTTAGTTGTTTTGTCAAGTATGGTTTGATTAATTTTGTGAGTTTAATGGTAGATTAATATTCTTTTAATTAAGGAAAGAAAAGAATCTGTGAGTTTGCTAGAAGATCTTTTTCTTCTTTGCCATGTGTGTTAGTTAAATTTATTGCAAATTTCTTGTTGAGGATTCTCTTGGAGAAGATATTATGGGATTTGGGGAAAACAAGAAAACTCTTCACAGGAAATGAAAAAGAACAGAGTTTTGCTAAAAAATTGTGATAATTTGTGATTTCCTTTGGGTTTTGAATTAATTTTTTTGGAAGTTCTCAGGTCGTTTGTTCAGTAATTTTCTTTCATCTGAAAAGAGGAGATTTTTAAAGGCTTTGGAAATTGCACATAGCAGGCAAAGCTTTTCTTCATTTGTCAATACTTCAAGCTATAGGAACATGTTCTTTTCTATTTATTTATTTATTTAGTTTTGTGATTTGAAATGGTTGGTTGTATGAAGATTTAAAATTGTAGAAGCTTTGCTAATTTGAGAAATTAAAAGTTTGCCTGACGAAATTTTTTGTGAATGAAGCTTTTGTTCTTCTCGGTAAAATATTCTGTAAAAAAATAAAAAAATTGTTACCTCTCTATGTTATATTTCAAAACAAGATTTTATAGTGAAATTATAGAGCAACCTAGAAGGTTTTTGTTAAACAAATGAATAGTTTTAAAAGAAAACAAAAGAAACCTCTATAGAATTGTAAGTGAAACTTACGAATTAATTTGAGGAAATGGAAACCTCCGTGAGGAACTTTTCTAAACATTTCCTGTAGAGAAGATTTGGGTAATTTGAAATGAAAATTCTCTATTGATGAAATTGAAGATCTTTGACAAAATTTGTGATAAAATGTTAAATTTCTCTCAATTACCTATAGAAAACCCTATTTTTTAAAAAAAATACCTGATCTCAGTATTTTATTTAATGTTTGAATTGTGTATATATTTATATGTATATATGTATATAAATTATATATATCCATATACATATACAAATATATATATATATACATATTAAATTGAGAAAATTTTATTAAAAAATACATGAACTTCCAGAAATCGCCATATAGGCGAGATTGAGATATTGAGATTAAAAAAAATGGATTAAAAATTCGTCCTGCGAATCTTAGAAATCACAATTTTTTTTGTTTTTGATTTTAAGAATGAAAATTTATAAGTTCACGGGGGTCGTAGAGCTTACCCCACAGTCGGCCCATAAAGGGCGATGACTGTGGAGGCAGCCGGTGTTGCCCTCACAGGCAGCACCCAACCGCCAACACAGTCATAGCCCCAAATGGGGACGACCGTGTATGATAGCCATCGGCTGTATTCACAGCCATTAAACCCTCAAGTTTTGTCTTTGTTTAATGAATCATTAATTCAGATTTTAATTTATACAAATTTTTATTAAATAGGAGTATAATATTATATATATATTATATTTGTTGGAAAATTAAATTTAATATTATTATATTTAGATTATATATATATATTTAATATATGTTTTAAATAAATTCATGCGAATGCATGAATTGGATAACTTTAGTACAAAATAATTTTTAAATTATACATGTTGTTTATTGTTATGAGGAAATGAGGATATTGGAGTTAAATTAGGTGTATCAATTTTCCTTATTGTTGAGAAAGGAAATATATTTAAGATATTTAAATTTCATGGAATATGTTTATGATCTGATTGGATTTAGTATATCCTAACAATAGATTCTTATTTCTTTTGCTTGAATTGTTTTAAGTGGTTTCCTTTCTTATTGGGCAAATTGGGGTTATATGAGATTTTCAAGTCTTCTAGATATAGTTTCTTCTTGTGGGAGTTGTAATTATGATGATTTTATATTTCGAATAAACTAGGGTAGTGCACATGATTATGTTTGGTTTTTAGACTCTTGGTTCTATGAACAGGGTATAGTGTCTATTCTGTTATGTTGTTACTTGTTGTTGGTATTTGTGCACTTTATCTACCTTAGTTAGTGAACTTAGATTCCTTGTGTTATATTTAGGCGAGTGGCTCTTTATGAGGGCCGACACAGAAAGTGGTGCCTGGGTAATTCATGTAGAGTTAGTAAGTCAGTGAAAACTAAATCAACACATTAGGTAGTTTAAAATCTTTAACTAGATTAATAAGCCTCACTTATAGACTCAAGGGCTAGTTCAGTCTTGAGAATAAGTTGAGAAGGCCTGGAATAGAAAAGTCAATATCTTGTTAATTTAAAAGATATTCAATATTGCAATAGATTGCATGTGGGGCCGGGTTTCGTAAGAGGTTACCAAGGTAACCCAAGTTGGGGGTCGAAACCTAGGAAGAAACACCTAGGTAACCTATGCAACATTGTGATGACACTCCACCTATAATAACAGTGACATTTTGAACTTAGTATATTTGATCATTATGTTCTGGAAGCAATGTAACCAATAAGTTAAGTTTGTACTTGTATAGTTTGTCTATGGTTTTTACTTGTGTCTAGGGTTTGAAGGTTATGTCTAGGGAACCTTTTTACTATCTCCTAGCATGGGGGGTAGACCTACGGGTACCACATGGTTGGGTGGAACCTGCACCTTACTCCGTTGGGTCCCCAGTTCTTGTTCATGGCAATAAGTACTTCTTGGATGGAGAGCTTGTATGTGGATAAATGTACTTTCTTATTTGTATATGTGGAAACTTTATATATGTATCACTTCTCAATTGTTAATGAGGTGAACATTTGTAATATGTAATTGTAAACTTTTATTTGACCTACCTCATTTGGAAAATGAGTATTGTAATGCTATTTCAAATGTAATGTAAGAAAGAATCTTATTTGTACTCTATATCTTTAATGATGTAATTTATATGTTATTCAATGTATGCTTTTAAGTTTATGAAAATTAAATATATGCTATGTTAAATACTATTGCCATCTATGGGATTTTCAAGTAGTGTGTCGTCGCGTTACTTAGAGAATGTTTGCAATTAGTTAAGTAAATGTTTATACTTTAAAACAAAAATTATTACACTTTCATAGACAATGCAACATTCTTTAGGTTACAAGACAGGGCATTACATAATATATAAAATATATATTATATATTATATATTTTAATTTTTAATTTATTTTTTAAATTTTATAATTATATATATTATATATTATTTTTAATAGATATTAATATATTTATTTATTTATTTAAATTGTAGATTCAATTTGTAAATTTGGATTATATTTAATGAGTTAGAATTTAAATTGTTTTTGTAAATATATATTTAAATATGTATATATATAGTTGTATATACGTTGAATATAAAATTATATATGTATGTTTAACATATATTTATATTTAAATATATTGATCCTAAGATGGTTATTTTATTATAATAGATGCAAATATTGATTTTATAATAAAATGGTTTTATTTTAAGATTGATTTTGATCTTTTTGTTTAATGAAGAAAAATGGATAATGTGCAAAAGGTTAAATAAAAGAATATTTAAATATGAGAAATGGATGTTAAATTTATATAGAAACACATTCTTATTTAAATGAATTTTTAATTAATAAAGATGCATGTCTTTGCACGGATATTTATTTAATAATGAAAAGATGCTATTGGGGAAATGAGATTTTTTATATTTAAATATTATCAGGAAACTAAAGTAAACCCTTAGATTTAATTTATTATTGCTTGTCAAATGCTTAAATAGTTACTTAATAAGGTAATGATTTTAAGATAACTGGTTATTTGCTTTAAATGAAATGAAATTTTTAAGAAAGCGATTATTAATTATTTATAGTTCTTATTGGTTGCAACAAATATATGATAAGATTAGTTATGTTCATGAAATGTGTAATCGAGGAATTTAAAATATTGTGTTCATAGTCAAGTTATTGATTTTATTTTAAAATAATATATTTGAAAGGACAAATATTGGATTTAAATGTAATGTGTTTGATAGTGAGATTAATTGATTTTAAAATGATTTATTTTGCAAAGGACCAATAGTTATTTTTAAATGATAGGTTATGGATTATAGAAGTAAATGTTATTATCATTTAAGAACAATTAGGGAATTAAATATCTGGTTTAAGTTTATCTTTTGTCTGAAAGAGACGTTATTATATCATTTTTATTAAGGCAATAAATTACTAAATGTTAATGAAGGAAGTGGATTTAGGAAATCCAAATATAGATTTAATTCCTGTTTGATCGCCCTTCTTGAATGTACACTTCTTATGTTTTCGCTTTAGAGAATTTGATTAGAATGGTTGTTAAGTCTTCCAAAAGGGGTTTAACTATTTGGGGTTGTTGTATTATGTTAGTCAACCTTTGTATTGCCTTGGGTAGTGTGTATAATTGTATTCTATTGTTTTACCTAGTTTTCACGAACGGGGAAGGTTTGTGCCTCCTTTAGATTAGGAGTGGATTATGTGATTTGTGCCTCCTTTGGATTAGGAGTGGTTTATGTGGTTTGTTCCTCCTTTGGAAGGAGTGGATTATGTGTTTTGTTGCCTCCAATTGTTTGGAGTGAGTTTCATTATATGTTGCCTCCTAGAGTTGGAATGATTGTTTATCTAGTTTGTATGCACTTTGGCACCCTTGGTGATTGGTTTTGTTTGGTATGTTGTCAAGCAGAAGAGTGGCTTATGTTAGGCGCTAGAGCCCAAAGAGGTAAACTGGGTAACCTTTGGAGGTGGTTTAATTAAGCGATAACTAAAACAATGTACTTAGAAGTTTGGGTAGTATTTCACACTAATCAAGATAATTTAGCCTCACCCATAGACACAAGTGCTTGTATAGGCTTGGGATGAGTGGGAAGGCTTGGAATGGTAAGGTCATCTATCTTGTCTTTACGAGAGGTATTTGATTCTGCATGAGTGAGTATGGGGGTCAGGATTCGGTTGAGGCCACCAGGATATCCCACAAGGGGGGCCAAAGCCTTTGAAGATTCCCAGAGGATATCCCATGTCGAGCTGTGTGATGACACTCTTTCTATGACAACAGTTGGTATTGGGTTTTATGTGTATGGTCTTCTTAACATACTTGATCTGTTTTATTTCTGGAAGCAATGTGACTTATGTCAGTGATGTTAGAGTTGTAATTGTGTTATTCTTATGGTTTTATGGTTCATGTGATTGGTTGTGTCAGTGTGAGTTAGCCTGTGTCTAGAGGTTGACATGGTCTTGTATAGGATTCCTTGTTACTATCTCCTAGCACAGGGGGTGATCCTTCGGGTATCACTTGGTTGGGTGGAATGTGCACCTTTCTCCATTGAGTTTTCTTCTTGTTCGTGTGGACGAGATTTCTTGTTGGAGAGCTCGTGGGATCCAGTTTCATTTTATGCTTTATTCATTTTAGTTGAAACTCGTAATTTATTACCCCTCATTTGTTATCGAGGTGAAAGATGTATTATGTAACCATGCTTATTGGATTTAACTCATTTGGGGAATGAGAGTTGTAATCTTATTGTTAAATGATTGTTATTTGAAATCATGTGGTATCTCTTATTCTTTGATGTAATTTATCATGTGGGTTGATGCAAGAAGTTGGGTACACAAAAAGCTCAAAAAGTGGAAATGTTTTTACTGTTTTTCAGAATTTGTCACACTTGGACTGAAAAATTGAGGCACTTCCACAATTAATCTTAAAAAAAATTAGTAATATGAAATTTAGCATTTTGAATCTAGTTTTCAAATATGTAAATTATTAAAATACCTAGTCTATAGAAATTACATTTTGATAAGGATCTATAAAAACCACTTTTTAAAAGTCCCTATTTTTTACCATACCAAGCAGGTGTACAGACAACACTTTTTGACCCAAATAAAATTATTTTGATAATTCCTTTTAGGAAAAGAGAGCTAACAACATGAAATTTGGTTTGGATTTTTTTTTATAATTTTTGGTTAAATATTTTTTTTTTTATTTTTTATTGGCCTTAATTGATTTTTTTCAAATCAACGTGTACAGACAACATAATTGGACCTAAAAAAAATATTTTTTGACTCTTTTTTTTTTCATTGTGTAGAGAATTGTCTAAAGTTTGGTCCCATATAATTTTTTTTACAAGAAAATTAACTAATAAAAATTTATTAAAAAACCAAAAAAACTTAATATTTCAAGTTTAAGGACTAGTTTGCTTAGAAATTAATTAAAAAATAGAAAACGTAATCCAATTTTAACAAAAATTATATATTTATAAAGTAGACATTGTGTTCTCTAATGGGTTTTAATTTTATAGACTCATTCAGAAAAAAAGTCCATCATCTATGTTATCAAAGTTGTACATTCTTCTTGAATTTTCCTTAGTTTTTTAGTTGCAGGTTAAAGGCTAAGGCTCGGATTGCTAAGCCTTTTCCGAGCCTAAAACCGAGGCAGCATGTGGGTTGGGAATTTTGAATTTAAAAAATGCATACACGTTTTTACAAAACGTGTATGCGTTACAAAACGCATATGTGTTCCTTACTTTCTTGATTATTTAAAAAAATAAATACTTTTTAGAAACGCGTACGCGTTTTGAGTTCAAAACACATATGCGTTCTAAAACGCATACGCGTTTTGATTTCAAAACACGTACGTGTTTCTAAAAAGTATTTATTTTTTTAAATAATTAATTTTTATGTGTTATAAAACACGTATGCACTATCAAACGCGTACACGTTATAACGCGTACGCGTTTGATAGTGTATACGTGTTTTTCAGGATCGGGTACCCGATCCTAAACGCATACGCATTTTTTTAATAACGCGTATGCATTTTCTGCGAGATTTTTTTTGGCCGAAACTTCCCCTCTTCCTGTACCCAACTTCTTGCTTTTACCTATGTATGGAATGTATGTGTACTTAATTCGTTAAGTAATTAAATGTTATGGTTTCAATTCATGTTTCTTGTTTGGGTTTTACAGTAATCTCAGTTTTGTAACCTTAGAGTTGTTGGCAATGGGTGGTGAACTTGCATGTTATTTGTTCTTAAACAAAAAAAAAATTGTGCGTTTGAGTAGTTAATTGCAACTTCCTCTAGGGTTGTGTGGCGAGGCGTTACAATTTATCTCATTTTTTCAATCAATGTTACTGGAAACTTGTGAGTAGGGACTTTTTCCCATTTAAAATTATACTAGAAATGAAATGGAAATACTGGGAATTGACCTTGGAAATACTTATAGATAGTTCTTATGTTGTTTTAGGTATAGTTAAAAAACTTGGACTAAGCAATAACTCAGTGGACCCAATTTAAAAAAAAACCATACTTGGCAAAAAGTTGGGAAAAAACTCAGTAGAATTTCTAAACATTTAAAAACCCATAAATTTGTGAAAAAATCTTAGAAAACATGCATAAACTGAATTTACAAAAGGCACAAGTTTTTTTCACTTATAAATAAAAAAGAAAGTTCAATTCACATCATATTGTTGTATGAGTATAAATTATTATTTGTATTAATATTTTTACAAATTTTGTCCATGGAAAATATGGGCCCAAAACAATACTTATTTTTTAATTTTAGATACCAAAGTGGGGGTCTGGGGCAAAGCCTCTAGTGGGATTGAGGGGTAATTCCCTTGGCACATGCATTGTCATGATATAGGGCAGGGTTAAGGGGTAGAGCCCCTGCGACCAAGGAAAAATTAAGCCTATGACATCACACAAATTTTTATGGCACATGCTCAAATACTTGAAAAGAAAATCTTCTTGAATTCTCTAAAAGAATAAGGCAAAAGATGATGAAAATGAGTTTTTTTTGGGAGTAGACTATTTTATTCCAATTGATGCAGGAGCATCCAGTGGTGTAAGGGCAATCTTGCATCACCCAAAAATAGTTAAATTTCAATTTTCTCAGTTTTTAGATGTTTTTACATTTTTGGATACCCTTTTTGTTAATGAAATTTCAATTTATGGTTTTTATTTATCTTGGTTGAAAGATATTGCAATTTTAGTTTCCCAGATTTGCACCTAAAAAATCTTCTAAGTTAGATTTGAGGCACTTAGAGTTCCCAGAACAGCCCCAAAACTTGCCAAAATTGGTGTAGAGGATTTTGAGCATGTTATTGACTTTGAGACCTTTTCAATGGTCTGGCCATAATTGAGTCCCTGATCAAAGTTATACCCCGTATTGGTGCACTTCGAAGATACAATTGCAAATATTCTTTTGAAATTTGAACTTCAAGTTGTAATTTTTTGGTGCCAAACTGCCTAAACTCAAATTTGAATGTTGTTTTGGCTCCAAACTAAAGAGGAGCTCTATTTATGGGCAGGTTTCTAATTTTTAAGTAACTTTTTGGGGACAAGCTCACATATTGTGAAAGGGTGATTCTGTAGCTTTCTGTAACTTGCATGTGTTGTAGAACTTGGAGATTTGAGATCCTTTGCATGTAAGAAGCTCCATTTTATGAATAATAAAATTATTCTCTTATTTGTGGGTTATTTTCTAAGTCTCGGGCTACGCCCTCATCAAGTGGTATCAGAGCGGGTTTTCTTGAGTGTGTGGATAGATCGTCGATTGTGAGGCAGTTTGCACCAGGACTATGGTTGTGGGTTGACGTCAAGAAAGATGCCTCCAAGAGTGATGCTTGGTAGGCGTGGTGGTGGTAGAGGTGGTTGAGGTGGCAGAAATGTTGGTGGAAGAGATGCATTGGCAACCCTCCAAAGATAGATTGATGTGTTACAAGAGTAGTTGAGAAGAGGGTTAAACCCGAGGGTGAGGATGAAGGTTTAAATGTAGAAGAGGAAGAAGTAATTGATCAAGGTCAAATGAGGTTAATAAGGGCCATTTTGAAGATCGGGAAAAGACCCAGAGCAGAAGTCCCTAGTTATTCTAGAAGTCTAAACCTGGAAGAGTTGATCGACTGGATCAAGGAGCTAGAAGAATATTTTGAGTATGAGGAAATAGAGGACCTAGATTGAGTTAAGTTTGCAAAAATGAAGCTAAAGAGCCATGCCAGTATTTGGTGGAAAGAGGTCTAGTTGAAAAGAAATCGAAGAGGAAAAAGAAATATCACCAAATGGGATCGCATGGTAGAGAAATTGAAGAAGCAATTCATACCAGTGGACTACGAGTTAGATCTGTTGAAGAAATTGCAAGGGTTGAAGCAAGGAAGCAAATCTGTGAAAGAATATATATTGAAGATTTTCACAAGATAATCATCAGAATGGGCCACACAGAGGCCAATAAGGAGAAGGTAGCCGGATATCTTAATGGGTTATGACTGAGCATTCATGAGGAGTTAAGCCTAGTCAGAATGAACACCATTGAGGATGTGTATTAGTTTGCTCTGAAGGTGGAAGAGAAGCTGAACAAAAGATTTGATGGAAAGCAAAAAGGACGAGGAAGTCAAGGTGGAAGGGGCAGTGGAAGAACTTTAGGAAGCCGAAATGATGAAAAGAAAAGTGAATATGTGGGTACCAACCGAAGCCAAAGGAATGACAACTTCTACCGCCCTCATCATCAAAATAGTGGTGATCAAAGAGGTAGAGGATGAAGGAGATATGGACAAGGATCTAGAAGAGGTGGTTTCAAAGGAATGTGTTTCCAGTGTGGTGAAGAAGGGCATCGAGCCTATGAATTTTCACAACACTAAGGAAGGGCAGACAAAAGGCTAGAAGGTCATGGAAGGGTTGCACATGCAGATGAGGAGGCCCAATCTAAACATTCAGATGATGTTGAAATGGGAGAAGCCCTAGTGATTAGGAGAGCCCTGGTGACTAAGGAAAAGGAACCAGAACAGAGGAAGAATTTGTTTCACACAAGGTGAAAGTGTGAAGGAAAATGTTGTGATGTCATTATTGATGATGGGAGCAGTGATAATCTGGTGTTAGAAGAGATGGTCACAAAGTTGAAGCTGAAGAGGGAAAGACACCCACATCCATATTGGATTGTTTGGTTGTAGAAAGACCACAAATTTTTGGTCAATGAGTAGTTCCTAGTAAAGTTCAAGATCAGAAGCTACCATGATGAGGTACTCTGTGATATCATCCCCATGGATGCATGTCACATGTTGTTGGGGAGGTCATGGCAGTTTGATAGGCGAGCTATACATGATGGTCATGCAAACACTTATTCCTTGACAAAGGATGGGGTTTGTCACAAGTTGAAACCCCTGAAGGAGACCGAAGAAAAGGTATGTAGTAGTGCTAGAATTTGTTATGTAGATGGAAGAAATTTTTTAGAAGGTATGAAGCATGAGCATGCGTGTTATGCATTGATTCCTAGAGTGAGTAAGGAGGATAGTGAGAAGGTTCCAGAAGAAGTTTTTGGGATGTTGGATGAGTTTTAGGATATTTTTTCTAATAATGTACCTAAGGGTTTACCACCCATAAGGAAGATCAGTCATTAGATTGAATTGATTTCTAGAGCCAGTTTGCCAAATAAGGCAGCTCATAGAATGACTCCAGCAGAAAATGAGGAGTTGAATAGAAAAGTTCAAGAGTTGTTGAGAAAGGGTTTGATACGGGAGAGTTTGAGTCCATGTGCAGTACCTGCAGTACTAGCACCAAAGAAGGATGGGGAGTGGAGGATGTGTACAGATTCCTGAGCCATAAACAACAAGATAACAATCAAGTATAGATTTCTCCTACCAAGGATGAATGACCCAATGGACTATTTGAGTGGAGCCTGATCACAAAGATTGATCTCTAAGAGGATATCACTAGATCCGGGATTCAGGAGGGAGATGAATGGAAGACTACCTTCAACAAAGAGGGCCTACAAGTGGTTAGCCATGCTTTGGCCAAGTAATGACCGAAGCACATTCATGCGTTCAAGGAATGAGGCACTAAAAGAATTTTGGGAGGTTTGCTATCAGGGTATTTAGATGATATTTGATTTTCAAAGAGGATGTTGGATTTATATCCCCTGGATGCATTCAAAGAGCCTCCAGAAGTTAAGCAGAAGAGAAATTGTTGATTAATCTAAAGAAGTGAAATTTTAGAAGAGGGAGTTAGGGTACTTGGGGTTTGTTGGTCTCAATAGAAGGTCTCAAGATAGATCCAGAGAAGGTGAAGGTTATTTTGGAATGGCCTACCCCAAGAACTACTACTGAGGTGAGATCTTTCCATGGTTTGGCTAGTTTTATAGAAAGTTCATTAGAAACTTCAGTAGTATTTGTGGACCCCTGACTGAAACAATGAGAGGGGATAGAAAAGAATTCAAGTGGAGCATTGGAGCGGAAAAAAGTTTTGAACCGTTGAAGCAGAAGGTGACAGAGCAACCTATTCTAGCCCTCCCAGATTTCAACAAGGTGTTTCAGGTGGATTGTGATGCCAGTGGTTGTGCCATTAGAGCAGTGTTGAGCCAAGAAGGTAAGCCCATTGCCTATTTTAGTGAAAAGTTAAATGATGCCAAGAGAAAGTATTTTGTATATGATCAGAAATTTTATGCAATAGTTCAAGCATTAAAGAAATAGAGACATTATTTGTTTCTAAAGGAATTTGTTTTATATACTGATCATCAGGCCTTGCAGTACCTAAATAGTCAGAAAAAATTAAATCAGAGGCACATGAAATGGGTAGTTTTTTTGTAGAGTTATACCTTTATTTTGAAACATAAGAGTGGGAAGTCAAATAAGGTTGTAGATTCCTTAAGTAGGAGGCATACACTAATGGCAAAGATCCATATTGAAGTTGTTGGGTTCAATAAACTTAAGACACTGTATGCAGATCTTGATTTCGTAGAGGCTTGGAAAGCTTGCAAAGAACCTGTTACAGTGGACAAGACAAGGTGGCTGGATTTCATAATCTAGGATGGCATGTTATTTAAGGGAAGTCAATTGTGTATCCCAAGGAGTTCCATGAGGGAGAACCTGATAAAGGAGAAGCATAGTGGAGGGAATGGTGACATTTTATTGGAGGCGACCATTGCCATTGGTCATGAGTATTATTATTGGCCTCAAATATCGCTAAAGATGTGAAGAAGTTTGTACAAAGTTGTGTGGTATGCCGGGATACAAAGGAGGTTTAAAATACAGTTTATCAGCCCCACTGCACTGAGGCCATGGGAGGATTAAGGGCATGATCCTTTGTTCTGTTTGCCAAGGACACAATGAGGGAATGATTCACTTTTTGTGGTGGTTGATAGGTTTTCAAAGATGGCACATTTCATTCCATGTCAGAAGACCCATGATGCAGTCCACATTGCTGACTTGTTCTTCAAAGAGGTGGTGAGGCTACATGGTCTGCCAAAGAGTATTATTTCAGATCGTGACACCAAATTTGTGGGGTACTTTTGGAGGACCTTGTGGAAGAAGCTGAAGACAGAGCTGAAGTTCACTGCATTGCCCATCCAATAAATAGATGGGCAAAAAGGTTGTTAACAGAGTTCTGTAACTCCATCAGATAAGTAGGATAAACCTGGATGGACTCATCTTACCCCAGCATACTCTTTCTTATAGCAATTGTCAATAGAAGCACCTGGGTAGATCAATTCATTCCGATTGTGCATGGAGGTAGCCCTAGAACAACTCCAGAATTGAGGAAGATGGACCAAGGGAATAAAATAAGTGCTGAAGCTAAAGATTTTGCAGAACACATCAAGGACATACATGAGAAGGTAAGAGAACATATTAACAAGATGAATATGCAGTATAAGGATAAGGTAGATCAGAAGAGGAGGTATAGGGAGTTTTAGATTGGTGATGAAGTGATGGTCCACCTGAGGAAAGAAAGTACTTGAAAATATTATAACAAATTGAAGATGAGGCTCTATCCCAGGACTCTTTGGAAGAGGCATGATCTCGGTGGAACGCACATGAGGTAGAGTTGCCAGATGATCCAACATTCTCCATGCGTTCAACATCTTCAAACTCTGATAGAGCATCATGGCTGGCATGAGAGGAAAGCACCAATGATGGAAATGCCAGGGATTCCAACACCTACTCTTAGAAAATGATGAAGATCGGAAAAACCTGATAATAGTCGGGTGAAAGGACACCGTGAACGGTAACAAGGAAGAACATCTAAAGTGAAACAGAAAAGAAGGCTCATTAGTCCATCTTAGTCAGTTGCCTGGCTGCGAGGTCAACCATTTGTATTTTCCACCAGACATGATGGGGTCACCAAACACTGGATGTTTGATTTGTGACATCTAGTGGGTGTGGCATAACTTATAATTTCACCCAAAATAGTTAACTTTAAGTTTCAGTTTTGACGTTTTGATTTTTGGATACCTTTCATCATAATGTAATTCCTCAATTCATGGTTTTCTTATTTCATTCCTCATTGAAAGATATTGCAGTTCTTAGTTTCCATATTTGCACTTCTGAAAATCCTCCGAAAGTAGATTTGAGGTACAACTTAGAGTTCCCGGATCTAACAAACTTGCTAAAATCAATAGAAAATTTCAATCACGTTATTGACTTCGTAGGACCTTCAATCTGCTCAAACGGTTCGCTAATCGAGTCCCAGATCAAAAGTTATGGGTCTCCGGAAGTTGGATGACTTTCTAGAAGATGGTAATTGCAAATGTTCTTGAAATTTGAACTTCGTTGTAATTTTCAGCGCCAAACTGCCTAACCAAATTTGAATATTGTTTCATTCCAAACTAAAGAGGATTTCTATTTATGGGCTGGTTTCTAATTTTTTTGAGTAACTTTTAGACAAGCTCTCGTGATATTGCGTAGCAAGGATTTGTAGCTTTCTGTAACTTGCATGTGTTGTAGAACTTGGGGATTTGAGATCCTCTGCATGTAAGAAGCTCCATTTTTTGAATAATAAAATTATTCTCTTGATTGTGGGTTATTTTCTAAGTCTCGGGCTATTCCCTCATCACCAATGCATGCTGAGTTTTTGGCTTCCAAATGCTTGCAACAAATTTTGACATGTTTCAACACTAGTGCTAAGAAAACACTAAAAAAATGATGCGAAATGATTTTTTTCTTTCTTTCAAGAATTAACTTATGTGGCCCTGACCGAGTTTTTGTCACAATTCGGTGAGTTATGTGGCAATTAACTCATGATCCTAAATGATTTGTGAGCACTCTAGAGTTTAATGATTTTCTTAGCAATGGGTTCATCAATTAAAATCATTTTCAAGTGTTCATATGAAATTTATATTGTTATATCTTTTCCATTGCTGCACTTGATCTTGAGGATGATGAAAATCATCCTCATACACCTACTATTGAATCTACCCAATTTTGTATTTGTTGTGTTTATTTCTCTATTTTTGAGGGCTAAGAGCTAATATTTTAATGTATTCCATTTAGTCATCTATAGACATTTAATTTTAATGTCAAGCATTGTACTCACATGGGGGTTCGAATAAATGTATTTTACATCCACGAGTGATTTTTGCATTTTTATTTTTTTATCTAATTTGTTTAAAAAGTATCTATTTAAATTTGTTTTAATGAGTCATTTCCTTTTGTCATTTTGATGTTTCCTATGGGTTTACTATTTGAGGGCTCTCATTTCCTAAGATGTTTCTATTTTGTAAACCATACTTATTTCTAGGTTTGTTGCAGCTTGGATTTCAACTGAAACAAAGATGGTGGAATTAAGTTCACTTTGGATATTGCCAATTCACACATGGAGTGGGATGGCTTAGTGAGGCAATGCTCATCCTTGCATATTTGTATTAGATGCCCCTAGTCACCATGGATATACTTTGTTTTGGTGTTGAGGTCCTTCTAGCCTCCTTTTCTTGTATTTGAGGTCACAGGTGTAGATGAGTATTGCTAATAATTTTCGTTGCCAATAATGTTTCATTGACCTTGTGTCTTAGAAGAGGTTATAGGGGGAGAATCATGCTTACTGATAGAATTGTCCTACCTAGTTATCCTAGTACTAAAAATTACCTTATGGTTATTATTGAATTTTGCATTAGTCCTTTTGTAGGTGTGATACTCTATTTGGCATGCCCCTTGTTGATAATCCAACTAATTCCTTGGATAAAAAAACACTACCTAGTCTAGTTTCCAATTTTCCATCATCTAAATTTCCAATATTACTATTAAAACTTTCAATATCATTTGGTGTATAGTAATTTGTATATGTTTATCAGAACTATTTACCCTTAGAGATGGGTAAACACTTTGAATTTGACCCTTGAGTTTTTCCTAGGAATAAAATGTTAACATAACCATTCATCTTTTTCTTAAACCAATCTAAAACTATTGGTGAGTAGTAGGAAGGAACTGAGCCCTTACTTCTAGGCTTCAATAAGCTAAAAAAAAAAAGATAATTCTTGATTTTCTTCCTTCTTTATCCTTATCTGGGTAGATGTTGATGCCATTAGCTCTTCTAACTCGAGTCTTGTTACATGTATATATATGATAGCACTTGCCTTGATTGAAGGTTCCTTCTCTCACATAGCTATTTATATTGTCCTAGAAACATTTTTAGGGAAGATTGCAATGAATTTTTATTTAATATCACTCCAAATATTGACTTCATATTCTATATTAGCTTCTACAATTCTAAATTAAGCTGGCTATCAAATATCTTGTTTCATCACTTCTCCTATCTCTTGGTAATGACTCAAAGAAGAATTTGGATACCAAATGCTTATTAACTTATAAAATAAACACTGATACCATTTACTTTATTTTTTGATTTTATAAATTAACTTGTACTTATTGTATGTGATGCTTGTGTTTATAAGTATTTTGTTGGATTCAAATTCATGCATGCCTTTTGAGAGATTGTCTTTGAGGGTCCCACTTTTGTTTCTTTTTAGTTTGGCTTTTCAATGCTTCCTTAGCTTTCTACTAATGCCCATTTTTCTTAATAAGTTCTTGCATGTATTAGAAACCTATTTTATAGCTATATTTGAATGTTATCATTTCCTTACCACTCTCAAGTACTGATAATCATATTGTTGATACTATTAGTTTTGAAAATCATACTTTAGATACTGATAGTGAGTTATCTCATTTGGATAGAAACAACTTAAACACCAAGATGAGACTTCTGATGGCAAGCTTAAAAGGTGATATGGGTGTTGGAATATTGGTTTGACATCTAAATGGGTTTAACATCTTACAAATTTAATAAGATATATTTGAAGGAAATAACTTCCTTTGTTATCTCCTTCATTTGAATGGGTTTCACTATATGTTGGAAGTGATCTTTTGAGTTCCTTAAGAAATCTTTTCATTACCTTTTTGTGTACCTTTGGGATGAGATTTGTTCATTTCATATTTGTATGTCTTTATGAGTGGTTCCTTCACTACTTAAAATGATATACTCACTACTTCTCAGAGAGATACACTTATGTATAACTCAAGTATTTTTGATTAGAAGGCATTTGAGATACAAACATATGATCAAATATAAACAAGTACAAAGGGCCAATCAATTAACTGTGATAGTCTCTTCCAAGTCTTAAGTAGTCCTGAGCTTGCTTATTAAACTATTACTATGGTATTTCCATGCATGATTTTTAGAAATTATGTGGTTGAAAATGTAGGTTATCTAATAATTAGTTAATGAATTTTCTTACTGTCACTTAGTTGTAAGCATGTTAGGGTTTTTGTTATCAGGCTATCATGGTTGTTTCTCTTTCCACTTGTTATCAACCTCAAAAGGAGACATACATTTAAATTATCATAGCATAGATACTTGATGAAGGATTAGAAGAAATTGGCATCATTTATTTCAGCTTTTCAATGACTTGTCATGAGAAATTCCATTTTTCCTTCCTTGCTAGATTTGAGGTGTGACAAAAATACTATTAATTGTCTTACTCTTATTGTTGTTTTTTCTTTGTTGAGCTCTTCATAATTTTCTTACTCTATATTTTTTTTATAGCTGCTTTTTACTATCAAGGGGGGTGTATGATTGTGGCGCAATGACAGTGACCTATAGCATGCTACCCTTTGTTTTATATAGCTTATGATATTCATGAAATATGACTATATACTATGACTTTTATGCTTGGAAAGGCTTTGTTGACTATTTTTTAAATGAATTACTCCTCATTTGGATATACTTTTTTGCTTGATGGTTAAACTACATGCAGAGAAATTTTATCAAAGTAGCACGAAAACAAAAAATCCTTGATGTCAACACAACTGTTGATATTGATAGTAATCAAGACAAACTAGTGGACGAGAATGTGTAACACAATCATAGTTGTGTTGAAGTTGAGGTAGTATAATAGTTGTTGTGGACAAAAATTTATAGCTTTTGCATTATTTACTTGACTTCTATTAAATTTGCATGATGATTAAACCACATGCAAAGCAATTATATGAAAGAAAAACAAAAAGGAAAAGACCCTATCAATAGAGGTCTCGACAAAGCTACACAACTTTAGGAAAATGTTGACAGTGATTATGCTAAATTTAAGGAGTATGTGCATGATATTTATAGTACTAGTGGTGTTGAACTTGAGGTGAGTTCTATGAAACATTACTTTTCCTTGATTCTGAAACCCTTTATGTATTAATGACTATTATGATCCCAAATAGTGAACAAGCTTATAAAGTAGTGAATAGAAAACTAAAAAATTGAATGTAACCCGTGAACAATCATTGTATCTACTATTTCACTTTTCAGTGGGGATTGTTGGAACTTCAATACTTTATGATGCTTGACTATGTTTTAGGGCATTGTAATTGACCTTGTCAACATCTTGAACTTAGGGTGCTACTTCTTTCATTGGATGATACTTGTTGTTCTTTCCTTCACGAATTTGCTATTAAATCTTCATTATAGTTGTTATTAATTTTTTTTTTGATATTGTTGCTTCTTTCTCTTAATATCTTCTTGTTGTTTAGTAATAATATTTGTTGCTTGATCCATTAAACTCATTGTTCTAGCCATAAAACTTGCTTCCCTTGCACTAAACTCACTGCTACAACCATGAAACTTGCTACTACAGCCATGAAAGTTGCTACTACAACGCTTGGGATTGACCCAATTGTTCATGTTCATCAATTTTCTCTTAGAATTATGTAAGCACTGAAGCTAATAGTAACATGATAAGCACTGCTATGAGTATTGGTATTTTAGTAAATTATATTGATGAATGGTTCTTGGAATCTATGCTTACCCTAATCCCTCTCCCCCATTCTCTTTCTGGTTGACTTTATACCCTATGGATGATAACAATCATCTAGACTACCAGGCCTCTTGATCAGCAAAAATGTGAGACTGCTAAGGTAATTTTTAGGGTAAAACATTCATAAGGTATCATTGCAGTTATTTTTGAAATTATTTTAACACACATGCAAGTACTATTTAAATAATGGTTGTTTTATTATGTAAACAAGGGTAATCATTACCTATGTAATATAATGTGTTATTTTTTTTCTTTTTGCAGAAATGTATTGATAAACTCAAAGAAGGGGATAAATTTAGGGTGTTGGATCTATTTGATGGTGATGTTGTGGGCATTGGGTGGATTCACTCCCTATATATTGTACATGGAGTCAACTTGGAACGAATAGGAGATGCAAATGTAAAAATTTTAAAGGTCACAAGTAACATACCCCTTGTTTATTAAGACAAAATAGATGGAGTTGTTCATATGAAAGAGAAAGAGGGAATATTCACATGGTGGCCACTAAAATATTTGCAAAAAATGACATAGTTGAACATGTTTATCATGTACTAGTTGTTAGACATCTTGTATCACTACTTTATGCGGTATTTTGAATGTGTTGCTCAGGGATCTTAATTATCATGGTGTATTTGAAAGAGTTGGAAACTATTAGACAAGTTTCACATCTTATAACTTGATATATTTATATCTATATATTTGAGTTAATTTTTTTATTGCAAATTAATTTATTTATCATGATGTTGAATCAATCTTTTAATTCTAGCATGTTGTAGCTTGTTCGTATATGTGATACTTTTATTTTCTTTTATGTTTTAGTTCAAGTTTAATATTATGTTAGTTTTGCATTATAAAATTTATGGTATTTAATAAATTATTCATTCTAAGGACTATAACTATCATTAATGGAAACCAGTAAATAAAACAGATAATGATCAAATATATGACTAAATTAATGACTAAATATATAACTAGCAATGACTAAATTAATGAGACTCCAATTAATGACTACAATATATGAGTTCTCCAAAGTAATGACTAAACATAGCGACTAAATAAATGGACAATAAGGACTAAAATAAATGACTAGAATACAATCAATGACTAAATTAATGACTAAATATATTACTAAATTAATGATTAAATATATGACTAAATAAATCACTACCATGACTAAATAAATGACTAGTTAACAACAATCAATGACTAAATTAATGACTAAATCAATGACTAAATCAATGACCAAACCAATGACTAAATCAATGACTAGATAAATGACTAAAATAGCTTAGTCATAAATTTGGTCACATTATAAATGACCAACAATAAACTGATAATGGTCACGTGACCAAAATTAGTCATTTATATGCAATTTTTAATAGTTATTTAGTCATATATTGTTGTTTTTGTACTAATGTAATTAATGCATGTAGACGAAGAGTATTTGAAATTGGAAATTAAGATACATTCTTCAAAAATTTTGGGAACTTTTATCTTCTTTTCAAGACATTTGTCTTTCCCACACATATCGTGAGGGAAACAAATTGGCTAATAGTCTTGCTAATTTGGCTTGTGACCAACAATAATTGGTATTGTTTGAAGATAAAGAAGATTTGGAAAGGTTTCCATGCTTCCAAGAGATAGTATTCATAGAGCAATCTCTAATGCCTTAGAAGATCTATTTTCAGCTCTAAGTTGGTGAATGGTTGATTTTTAGCATTATTTGGTTTCATCCCAAATCCTAAGGAAACCATTATCTGACATTGAGGCAGTACTTTACTCCATGGCTATTCTCTCTCATGGGATAAAGGGTATGATTTATTTGGTTGGCAGTGATTGTTGAGTAGGGATTCCACATTATGGTGGGAAATGTACTTTTCCTTGTTTGAGTTGTCATATTACTTTCTCAATATTGTGTAAACATTCACTATTGCTGGCAAGGTTAATGTGTAATGAATATAACAATCTGAATGTTGCACCAAAGCTTTCATCATTTACACTCTCATATTAAGCTAGGTTCTACGAATGGAGGATGAGATCTTCTTTTTCCATAGGCCACTATAAATGGACACCTTTTCACCAATCTATGTTTTTCTAATGTGTTGTTTAATTTTGTAGGTACTTCTAGCCTTTTCAATACAATGAATATTTATTAATCATGCAGAGGAGGGGTTTCGCATGAGCTAGCATGATTTAGTGGTGTTTGTCAAATTTTTGGCTTCATTTCAATTGAAAGGATAATCATGATCTTTCTTTCAGGATGATTATTTCTAGCGTGCTTCTTTTGTCTTTAAAAAGTAGGTTCCAATGTAGCAATTTATTCAAAAACATTGCTAATTTTACTAAATGATGTTGGAGAAATAAGTTTCGTGATAATAGTGTGTTGCAGAGTGATAGTATGATGTTCCAACCATGGAATACTAGGGTAAATTGTCCAGTGCATCCATGGGGCATCCCTTTGAGGATCATCTCACTCATGAAAACCTTTGTTTGGTTTTTCAAGTGGAGTGTCCTAGAGTTGAAGAATTAGTGTGCTCGGTGCTTGGTGTTGAGGTCACAAGTCCTAGAGATAGGTTGTTAATTTTTCTTTCCTAGGTATTGTTTGTGTTATTGTCAAATATTTTGGACCTTCTTCAATCCTTAGTAGAGTTGGAATCAATTTTGGATAAATTTGTTAAGCCCCAACTACTCGATAACAATTCTCTCTTCAAATTTGTTCAAGGGTATAATGTCTTCAATGGTGATGGGTATCTAGGAGGGTTTTTTCCTAGGGAATATGTTAAACATTGGTTGGGTTTTGAAGAAATTTATGAAGCAATTAGACTAGCCTTGAAATATAGGAATGATAATATCATTTTGAAGGATTTAAGGAAGAATTACAGGTATGTTTGTGTGACTATGGATTTTGATATTAAAGAAAAATATTATGCAATTTCTTTTCTTCATGAGCACAATCCCCATCATCCTCGAAATTCCTATTCTTTTACTTTGGAAGAAGGAGCTTTGTTGTCTGCCCCAATGGATGAAAATGTGGAGTTGTTGCCAAGCTGAAATGTTGTTGAGTCTTTTGTTGGTGGGAAATAGGGTACTGTAGTGAGGGAACACATCACTCAGGTTGTGTAGAAAGAGAAGGAGCCATTAATTGGTTTCAATTTTTTTGCACATGATATGTGACTACAGGAGATCCCTGAAGCCCAAGATGAAAATTCAGTGCATGGTGAGCGTATGGAAGAATAATAGACTAGTTTTTTAGCTTCATATTTTGTTATGAATGATTATCTTTTCTTGAAGGAGGGTTTCACTCATTTTGTTAAGCAGTAATGGTGTTCATAGATGCTCATAGCTACTCATTTGAAGGATGGTTTTTCATATTTAGTAACATTTTATGGTTATGAATGTTGATCTCTGCAAGTTTTTGATATTTTGTTTAATTTGCAATTAGTTGAATGGGTATTATCAAGACAACAGATAAGATGTAAATTTCTTAGACAATCTTTGTCTACATACTATAGACATTGATGTAATTCTTTTATTATATAATATAATATATAGGATACTATGCCTTTTAATTAAAAATAATAATAATTAAGGAAAAAAATCTAGAACACTAAATAATTTAATCACACAATTAAAGCAACTCAAATATGATTAAGAAATTGAAACTTATATGATTAATGTATCTAAATTCCTTAAACATTTAATTATTAACTTACAAAAGTACAATAATATGATTTCTAAAATGGCATAGAATATATATATATATATATATATATATATATATATATATATATATATATATATATATATATATATATATATATATATATATATAATACTATTTTTATATATTATTTTTCACTAATGCAAATGAAAAAATTTCCAAAAAAAAGTTTTTAATTTCACTAACAAAAATCCAATTTGTAACCACTTACTTTTTCTTTTGAAACACATATCTCTCTTATTTTTGAAATTCTTTTTAGGAATGAAAATTCAACCAAGTTGTACATAATTGTTGTTGAATTTAATAGATTTATCAAAATGGTTTTCAAATTATAGTTTTTATAACTTTTCCTACTATATTTGGAGGTACAAAATTTTGAACAAGACAATTGAGAGGGGGGATGAATCAATTGTAACAAATTTTAGCCTTTAAAATTTCATCAGAAATTAGATCGATCACAAATCCTCTACTCTACTAATCTGATTAAACATTAATTGCAAAGGAAGAAACTAAAAAACATCACATACATAGTAACACCAAATCTATGTGGAAAACCCAATAAGGCAAAAACCATGGTAAGGATTAGCTCACAATATAAAGAATATCAAAACTAATTACAAAGGCTCACTACTAGAGAAGGCTCCTAGCCAAAATATGACTCAATGTCTAACAAGGGTTAACCACTTGAAGGGATCATTGTGATATAGGTACACAAAAGATAGAAGAGATATGTTATAGAGAGAATAAAATCTCAATACAATAGAGATTTCCACCATGACTCACTCAACCACTTGCAAACATGCATGGATGGTAGAGTACACCTTCAACTCACTACTTCCAAAAACTCAACAATTAGACGTCACATTGATCTGCCAATCTCATGCAATCACACACACACATTGATTCACATCTATTTCACATCTATCTTGATCTATTTCTTTGCATACCTTTCACCAATAACTCATCCTATATTTATGCCATCTTCAACTTTGAAATGTATCCAAAGTCAGCCATCCATCATTTAAATTCAAGTTAGTTCGGTGCCAAAACATTCTAGGGTGGAATTAGAATGAGGTTGACCCAAACACATGCTTGATGAGGACCCAAATAAGTCCCAACACGCTTCATGAACTTCAAAAGTAGTGTTTAACACAAGGCCGACCAATCCAGTGTAAAACACATAGAACAATTAGGCACACACAACCCTTAACATGATCCAATCTTTCTAGACAACAAAATTATCTTCAACCAAATCATAACAACTTAAATATAGAACCACAATGCATAATACTCAACCAAGAAGAAATATGAAACAACTACATTTCTTAGACCTCAGATAGATACCCTGAAAAACATAGTTCACAACTAGTGAACATAATTTGCATTGTACAACAATATAGAAACCCAAAATCTAGATATAGAAGCTTCCAACAACCATGATCAACATATTTGAACCACATGAACATAGGAGAAAATCCCAGAGCAGAGTAGCCACTAAATACCTGCAACCTTTCTTGATTACAATTTTCTCAATATCCATGACATATACAACCAATAACTTACAACCATGACATCAATGACAACAACAACTAGTTAACCAATTGATATCAATGACAAGACCTTCATTCTTGCAAAAACATTCCCCTTTTTCATTGATGACAACACATGATTTGAAAAATCATCAAAGACAACACAATAGCTTTGAGCACACTTTTCATGATTTTACTTCTTGTTTCTCCCCCTTAGTAGATACTCTTTTTCACATCTTCCTCATCTCCCCCTCTTACATCAATGGTAAAGGAAAATGATATTTTGCATTGTTTTCCCCTTTGACATTAAGAACAAAATATTGTTTCAGTGACAACACATGACACTGCCTACTCCCTTGAGAGGTAGCCACCAAAACATTAGTCTAGAAGAAAGATAGATCCATAGACCCACCAAAATGATGAATCCCCATATGCATCTTGTTCAAAAAGGGAGGGGAAATAACCCCTAGTTTCTCTTAGAAATACTCAAAAGTATCTTTAGGAAGGGCCTTCATAAATGTATTAGCAATCTGATCCTTCAGAGATACATACTAAAGTTTTATTTCATTCTCCACAACCTTCACTCTCAAAAAGTGTTACCTAATAGATATATGCTTTGTCCTCGAGTGCATCACTAGATTCTTTGAGATGTTAATTGCACTTGTATTATCATAAAATATAGAGATAGGATCATCATACATTATTCTGATATCTTTCAATGTCTATTTCATCAAAAAAACTTGTGTACAACAAGATGCATCAACAATATACTCATCTTTAGTAGTGGACAAAGAAGCTAAATCTTTCTTTTTACTCAACTAAGCCACTAATCTACAACCAAGAAATAATGCACCACCACTTGTACTCTTCACGTCATCTACACAACCAGGCCAATCTTCATCTATATAAGCACTTAGTGTGAAGTCAGTAACCCTAGGATACCATAAGCCATAATTCAGAGTGCCATTTAAATATCTGAATATTCTCTTAACAACATGTGTTTCTTTAGAATCTTGAAAAATAGTCACAAGATAGACTACATGAATATCTAGTATAGTAGTAGTCAAATACATCAGTCCACCAATTATAGATCTATATTTTCTCTGATATCAATTGTTGAACAAGACAATTGAGAGGGGGGGTGAATCAATTGTAACAAATTTTAGCCTTTAAAATTTTCACCAGAAATTAGATCAATCACAAATCCTTTACTTTGCTAATTTGATTAAACATTAAAAGCAAAGGAAGAAACTAAAAATCATAACACATACATAGTAACACTAGATTTACGTGGAAAACCCAATAAGGGAAAAACCACGGTGAGGATTAGATTACAATATAAAGAATATCAAAACCGATTACAAAGGCTCACTACCAAAATAGGACTCATTGTTTGGATCACGAATCACTATCTAATAAGGGTTAACCACCCAAAGGGCTCACTGCCACACAGATACAAAGAAGATAGAAGAGATATGTTATAGAGAGAAGAAAATCTCAATACAATAGATATTTCCACCACAACCCACTCAGTCACTTACATACATGCATGGATGATAGAGTACACCTGCAACTCACTGCTTCTAGAAACTCAACAATTAGACTTTGAACTAATTTTCCAAACTTGCATCACACATACATTGATTCACATCTATCTTTCTCTATTTCTTTGCATAACTTTCACTAATAACTTATCCTATATTTATACCATCTTCAAATTTGAAACATATCCAAATTTGGCCATCCATCATTTAAATTCAAGTTAGGTTGGTTCCAAAACATTCTAGGGTGGAATTAGAATGAGGGCGACCCAAACACACACTTGATGAGGACCCAAACAAGTCTCAACATGCTTCATGAACTTCAAAAGTAGTGTTTAACACAAGGTCGACCAAACCAATGTAAAACACATAGAACAATTAAGCACACACAACCCTTAACACGATCCAATCTTTCCAGAAAACAAAATTATCTTCAACACAATCATAAAAGCTTAACTCTAGAATCAAAATTCATAAGATTCAACCAAGAAGAAATTTAGAGCAACTAAATTTCTCCTAGACCTCAACCAAATACCCTGAAAAAGACAGTTCACAACTGTTGAACATAACTTGCACTATAGAATGATCTAGAAACCCAAAATCTAGATATAATAGCTTCCAAAAACCATGATCAACATATTTAAACCACACAAACATAGGAGAAAATATTGGAGCAACCACTGAATACCTACAACCTTTCTTCATTACAATTTTATCAATATCCTTGACATATACAACCAATAACTTGCAACCATGAAATCAATGACAACAACAACAACTAGTTGATAACTAGTTAACTAGTTGACATCAATGACAACACCTTCATTATTGCAACACAAAATTGTTTATATTTATCAATAATTAAATTTATTGTAGGTTAAATTTATAAAATATATGTGTAAAGAGCGATTAGATTTTATGGAAACCTAGAACCACCCTAACTTTTAAACAAGATGAAATAAAGTGGATTCTTCTTTCATTTTCTCTAATTTTTGCGTTGTAGGTTGGGAAAGAGGAAGGATTTGAAATAAACATATTTATTTTAATTCTTACTTAGTTCTACTCCTAAATTCATTTGTCAAATCATCTTTAGGTTTTTAAAAAGGATAGTAACATTTTAATTATAACTTCTAATTGGCTACTAGGTTGATCTAATTTTTGAATGTTGATCCAATTTTTGAATTTCATACCAATTTCTATAATAACAAAACCCTCTAAATTTTATCTCATAATTTTGTGAGATAAAAAATTTATTACTGTTGTATGAAAAATTATTATTATGAAAGACGATGTCAATTTTTTGCTAATAAATTATAATTGGTGATTTGGGTTAGTACAATGTTTGAATATGCTTTTATGAGATGAATAATTAAAATCCCCGTTAAATTTTATATTTCAATATCATATTTATCATTTTTTATGGTGAAATCTATAAGATTGCTTTATAACAATTTATTGCTTGTGTATACACCTAAAAATTGTCTAGATAATCAAATTGATTAAATACGTTTTATTTGATTAATTATCTTAATTTCTTCTACTATTAAATAAATAGAAATATTTATTTATTGTTCACATTCTAATTCTCATGTTCTTCAGATTTAATAAATATACAACTTCTATAGTTGGTGTTATTTAATTATTGCATCATTTCAATCTTAATTAAATAAACAAATTTTTATACTTTATTGTTTAATTATCATATTCCTTCTATTTTATTTTAATAAACAATTTCTATAGTTTTTTTTATTAAATTATTTATTCCCTTTTTGCTAATTTAAATAAATCAAAAAATATTTAAATAAAGGCATAAAGAAAATTCCTCTATTCACTCACCTATCAAATTTGATATTCCAAAATCCAATTTATTTCAACTGGTATTCACGAGGAGTTGTGGAGACAAATTGGAGAAAAATTTGAATCAATTTCTCAAATCTTCTTCCTCTGATATTTCCTATCATCTTTCCTAATGTTTTCATGGGGATAAACCATTCCCTTCATCAGCTCAAGCTTCTTCATCTCTCACCCTTCAAATCTCAAGATTAAATCTAGGCCTTTGTTGTGCTGCCCTGTCACAAACTGTTGTCGTAAATCTATTTATATAGCCTTTTTTCATAGGAAATGAACCCTGAATCTTTGTGCAAACTTACTCTACAACATTAATAGCAATCAAACAATCATATCAATACCAATAGCAATAACATCTTAGCATCATAACAATCATAAGCATCAGTAGAATTCACATCATGGCAACATCATAGTTTTACTATAGCTTCCTTTTATTAGATTTCATGTCACCATAGTTTATAGTAGCATCATATCATTTAGAAATCATTATCACTCATTAAATCATTTTATTTAGCATCATTCCATTCTCTAGATAGGCATTTTAATAGTCACAGTGCTTGTACCAAATCTGAGAGTCATCTATGATTTAATAAATCTTTGAAGATATGAAACAATGAGACGCTTTGAATCTTTTTGTGCTTTTTAAATTAGTTTAATTATTGTTAAATATTTATATAATGTTTCATTAAGAATTTTTTTAGTTATTTTACTTATTTACTTATTTCACACTTACATTTTGGCGCCCACTGTGGGGCCTAACCCATGTTTTTAACAAGTTTTTTCTAAAAAAGTGTTTGTATAGACTCTGGCATGATTCTTTTAGCATGATCAGAAGATTCTATAGCATATTTGCCACAAACTATAGTACTTCTATCTATTTTAGCACTTCTGACGCAAACTATAGCACTTTGGAAGATTCTTTTAGCGCTTCGATCAAAAGCTTCCAACACATTTTGATTGTTCACCTTCAACATTTGTTTTAGCACATCCACTGAATTCTATAGCACTTCTGACAAATATTGTATCACTTCAACATTTTCTATAGCGCATCTGAGGATTTCTATAGCGCTTCTGACCTTTTTCATAGTGCTTATGTGTAAATTATTATCTGGATCTGATGCGATCGTGACTAGTAACTTCATTTCTTCAGTTGGACTAAAATGAATCAATCTAGGATAGTCACTTCTTTAGTTGGACTAAAATGAATCAATCTAGGATAGTCACTTCTTCAATTGGACTAAAATGAATCAATCTAGGATAGTCAGTTGATTAAAAAAAATTATCAATCCTAGGATAGTCACCAAACATTTCAATTTGGGATTAAAAATGAACACCGTCTCTTTTTTTGAAGCAATATCTTCACTATGAAGCAACATCTTCACATAGATAGAAAATTATCATTTGGGCTCTAAAAATTGAACAATTGATTTATGTGCTTATGGGGTGATAGGCATATGCTCTCCCCTTAACTGGGTGATCAAAAAGCCAGAATCATCTTTCATTTTATCCATTTCTAGCTTTATTAAATCCTTTAGAAGGCCTGTTGTAGTGGGAAAAAGTACTCACCCTACAAGAATGACCTGAGTGGGAACAACCAAAGCCAGGTTTTCCAACCCACTATAAAATAAAATTAAATCTAGATAAATCCTCATTTACCAAAAGTGTGCAAGATAACCATCCCTAAAATATTTTTTCTAAAGATTGGGGGTCTGCTAAGGGAGTTTATTATTGCCACTCCAAATAGAAACCCTATCTACAAACCATAATGTAGTATCCAACATGTTAGTTTCTGAAACATTGTAATACTCAACAGTGCTGAGGAAGGGAAGAATCTACCCCCAAGACACTCACCATATAATTTCCAAGGACTGTTTGCTCAAGGGATCGAGAAATCTAACCTTGCGTATGCACCTGGAAAAGACAAAAACATAGGCACCCTCTAGGGGTTGACATGGCTATGTGAGTTGATGCAATTTTAAGTTGTGGGATGATTGAGTATAACAATGACCTACTTGTCCTTAAGAGTGGGTCTGTCTGAAGTGTCTTTTTGTCAATAAACCTGTGAAAATTGAGAAGGATCTATTTGATCCTTGAACATACACTCACTATTTAGATCTTGGAACTTAAAAACAACTATTCTACATTTGATTGCTATGTATTTCAAAATCATTAAATCCAAATAAAAGATCATCCTAAAAACTACAACTTGGAAAAAATAAAATTGAGAAATGTAATGCCCCGCCACGCAACCCTAGGGGAAGTTGCAATTCACTAACCAAATGCAACAAATTTTTTTTTTTTTTTTTTTAAAAGGACATTAACATACAAGTTCACTATACTTTGCAATCATCCCCTAAGGCTATGAGACAAAGATTACTTAAACCCAAATTAAACAACCATGGAAAGAAAACATAACATCATTCAATAAGGAATTACAGTACATACATTCCATGCATGATATAACATCAAAGAAAAATCGATACATCACGATATCCAATAACAATTGTTTACATTACAATTACAACACTCATTCCCCGAATGAGGTAGAACAAATAACATGATAAATTATTACAATTTCCACCTTGATACAAATGAGGGGTAATGAAATACAAGAATAAATGGAGTAAAAGAAACTGGAAGAGTTACAGGAATCAACAAGCTCCCCAACATGAAAGTCTCGTCCATAAGATCATGAACAAAGCCAATGGTGTAAGGTGCACGTTCCACCCAACCAAGTGAAACCCAAAGGCTCACCCCCCGTGCTAGGAGATAGTAGCAAGGATTTAAGGTTAAGACCAAATACCTCTAGACGAAGGCTAAACATAACTGAACCGACTCAAATACCAACATCACTTAACATAGTACGAAAACTCACAAGACAACACATTGCTTCCAGGTTACATAAGACAAGTACACCATTGTACAACACACAATAACTAATTAACTGTTGACATATGGAGAGTGTCATACATAAATTGCCATGAGTTACCCTAGCTCAACCTTCCTAGGCTACCAAACCCCCATCATGGGTTACCCTGGCTTGCCTCTACCGGTGCCGGACCCTCACGCAAAACTATGTGTCTCATCTCATCTCGAGTCTTAACAATGCATGTTCCATGAGAGAGGCATACTTTAACTTTATTAGTGTGAAGTTCCCCATTAATTCTTTTAGATTATCACTTGATTAAACCCTAGGTGAGTTACCTTGACACCACTTTGGGAGTCGGACCCCCACAAAGGGCCACTCTCCTACTGACAACACTGGGATACAAAACCCCCAATCTAAGGGTAGACAAGATGCACAAAACTAAAAGCCAAACCCAACCTTAACACATAAGGTTACACAACCCGATCGTAGTACTCGGGAAACCATAACATATCACCTAACCCGTCCACAATAACCGGGTAACACCCCACTATGTCCACGAGCACTACCCAAGGTGAAAACACACGGTTGACTAACATACTGACAACCCATACTTTTGATAAGGCCACCCCAAAGTAAGTTTTAGAAAGAAACAAATGACTTAATTGTCTAGCATCGAGAATAAACAAAACATCATTAGAAAACATCTTAGGCACCTAAGTTAACTAATATTTGGGTTTCCTAAACCCAATCCAAAGAAAGACATAGTGTAAGTAGTCAATCAAAATGCATAACCTTGTTTGAAATAAAATGCTTACCGATTGTTTTATTTGAAGTTCTCAATCATAGCTAAAGTTTTTAAATAACTCAATTTTCCAAATATAACAACATTTTATAAACAAAACAATTTTTGAAATAAGTGAAATATTTTATTCCCCATCATTTTCTCATTTACCCTTGTAAACTTTCATTTTAATAATGATATTTAAATATACATTTATATATTTAAATAATATTTAATCATATATTAAATGCTAAATAGTAACCAACATATTTAAAATATAATATAATATAATATAATTATTATATTATATTTTAAATATCACAAAATAAATAAAAATAAATAAAAAATAAAACTAAATAAATAACATATTTTATATTATATATATAATATAATATATAAATATACATATATATTATATTATATATATAATATAATATATAAATATATATATAAATTATATTATATATATAATATAAAACCATTATAAAAAGTTAAATGCCAAACACAATGGCCAAACCCTAAGTCGCGTCTCAGATGCGTTAAGCCACATCAATCGGGCTGTGCCCGAGGGTACTCACATCGCCTTCACAAAGTGATGCTGTGGGTGTTATGGGGCAAACCTCACCAACCACATCAAAACAATTTTTTTTTTATCATAAAATCTGTCCGCAAACAGAAAATGCGTTTCTGGTAAAAACTAGACACAAAAATAAAATCTAAACCAGTTAATAATTGAACCATAAAAACATATATATATATATATATATTATATGTATATGGATATATATATATATATATATATATTTGAGATATGTATGCTATATATATATATATATGATATATATATATATGTTTAATTTGCTAAAAAAAATAGTTAAATTGAAGAAATTTTCTTCATAAACAAAATATCCAGCAGATTTATATTTGCAAGCACAGTTTTGATTTCAAACACAATAGGAACCCTCTTTTGTTCATGTTTTTAAATTTAAAATAAGATTTTGGCATGGGTTTTCTCATTGTAATCTCACAAGTTTATTTCAAATTTTTAAACACAATCTAAGATGGGTTTTACAAAGAGATTAAATCTTTCAAGGAGGAAGAACAAATTTTAAATTTTCTATCAAAATGAAATTAATATAAATAAGTAAGAACCTTGTGTTCTCTCCAAGCTTGAAGTTCTTCAATGGAGGTTTTCCCTTTTCTTTTCCAATTTAGCTTCACCCAAATCTTCAATCTTCTCTCTTCGATTTCTTCCAAGAATTTCCATGCCCATTTGCTCTCCAAATTTTTCCAAATTTTTTTCTTTAAAATAAAAACACCATTACCTTATGCAATCCTTCCCCAAATTTGTCAAAGCCCTAAAATGGACTCACCCACCAAAATTTATTGCTAATTTAGATATTTTCTATTTTGCAATTTTTAAACAATTTCTATTCTCAAATGAAATTTGCATAATATCTTTTAAATAAAATTACATTTTCAACTCAAATGAAAATTTAAATTTTCTTTTAACCAAATTGAATTCAACAATTCATAATGCCATTCTCAATTCTTTTTCAACTTTATTTCTAAGAAATTAAATATAAGACATATTTCTAATTTCTGATTTAATCCAAATATCTAATAATGCCCACACAACTAAATTGATTTAATTTACCCCATTAATTTAATTAGTCAATAAAATAAATCTAATTCAAAATTAGTTTATTTTATTAATTAAATTAAATTAATTAATTAATCACTAATTTTCCAACATCTCAATAAGACAAAACAATCATCATTATAAATTCCAAAAGCCATTTAATCCCTTTTAACTTGAAATTTTAAATATAAAGTCAAAGGGGAAACTAACAACATAAACACTGAACCCGACTAAGACCGACGACACACTATGGCTAGGGTGATGGTTTGACACCGAAATCCTAGTTACTATCTCCCAATCGATACCGTTGGTCGATGGACACGCTCAGACCTATGAAACCAGGTGGAGTCGATGTCCTATACCTGCATCCTGCACACCATACAAGTGTCAAAACATGCATATAATATATTAAAACACACCGTGAAGAGGAAATCGCGGAATCCCAGGGCACTCGCATGCGAGTGATGTGATCCCATCCCCTTCACCAATACAATATCACTAACCGACGCATCTAATCACCCATGATACAATCAAAACATAAAGCATCAGTAATTCATATACATGCTAATTTAATCCATAACATGAAATAATAATAACATCTGAATAAAGTACCATCACATCAAAACATAATGTTTACATCGCTTAACAGATAGCAGTTAAAATAACTAAGTTCCACAACCAAAGTGATAACAAAATAAGCATACATAGAGAAATATTGTTCGATCAAAAGAGAAAAATGGAGGGGTGTTACAAGAAATATATGATTAGGGATTGGAAAACCACAAAGTTTGTAAAGAAATCACTTCCCAAGAGAATAAAAAAACCAAAGAAACCACTTAGTTACAAAAACCTTTTGAAAAGAAGATGTTTCTTGTATCAAAGTAGGAAGATTTGCTTCACCATAGAACTTTCATTCATAGATTTCACAATTTTTCTAGGGGTTGGACTGATGATTATGCTTTAGAACCCTTGTATTCACAAGCCTATTTTTAGAGAAGAGCTCTTTCACATGAACCTAACTGTAGTCAACCTATTCATCAATCTTCCATCCTGCAACCTGCCATAGAATACTCCAACATACCTGATCAGTTCTTACAGTAGACAAATCTTAGAAACATTAGTTTTTTCATCCAAATTCAAGGAGTTACCACCACACCTTATGACCATTTGGTGACCTACAGCTCCCATTCAATGGCTAGGCCTTGTAGAACCTATTATACAACCTAGCCTTATGCACATTGAAAGTGCGCAAATCGACATCATCAATCGTTTGAGAACATTCATTTTCAAGGAAAATAAAACACCCCATATTCAATTTCTCACAACATCCATCATCTTGAACAAAGAAGAAGAAAAGGAAAACATAGTAGTAGTAAGATGCATGTTACTATAAGGAAAGCTAGATGTAGAAAACAACTCTCCTAACGTCAATACCTCAGGGAAGAATGCAGATATACTTTTAACTTTTCAATTATAGTCCAATTAAGATGCACTATGAAGTAAATATCAGAAACAAAGTATTTGACAATCACACATGAACACTAGATATATGTGGGAAAACCCTTATGAGAGAAAAACCCACCACACCAAGAGATAGCCACTTTGTATTACAGTAATAAAGATTACATACAAGTTTCAGACTTATCTTTCTGATGTATGTTTTCAGTAGCATTCACCATGAACAATCTTGTACATGAAACTTCAAGTTATAGTTGTCACATAACATAATACATCTACTGATCATACAACCACCCAATAATCCGTCGATGCAACCAACCTTCGAACCAACTGATCACTATTTGCAATCACCGAGTATAACCATGTCGATCCATATCCATCAAGCTTCCTCACAGAACTATCACAATGAACAATCTTCCAACTGTTCAAATTCAGCTCCTCCTATTGGTCCACAAGACTCCACATAGGACAATCAAACGGTCAACAGAATTCCTACTGTGTTGGCATCTCGGTGAGATACTAACAATGTCTTGCCGATGCCACATAACCTTCATATAGATATCACCAAGAGATACCATTATCGCCAAGATGTTTCAACGAGCTTTCATGTGTTACATTGAATCACCAAACAGTCGGCGAGACCTATTGCTTTCGCCAAGACCTCACACCGAGTCACCAAAGGTTATACCGAAGTCACATGTTATACCGAGCTCCAAAGAATAGATGGCAAGACATAACACCTTCACCAAGAGGTTTCTCTAAGATCACAAATGTCACCCCGAAGTCATCAGCAGTTGCCAAGACAATACCACTTTCGCTAGGATGTTACTCTAAAACCTCCAGTCATATCAGGCACTAAAGAATAGTTGGAAAGACCTATGTCTTTTGCCAAGAGGTCTTATCAAAGTTCTCCAAGCTATCCAGAGTCCACCATTCGCCATGAGTCTTACCGAGAATAGACTTCAACATCAGCGAGACATAAACACATCGCTGAGACATCATAATGAAACAACCATTGTTACTCCAATGAACCCAAGTGCATTCCCATTGGTGAGACTTTAACTATTTGTTGGGACATCATAGTGAGAATCCTTTAGTTTTCCTCAAGACTTCCATACTAAACATACTGTCGGTGAAACTTTAACATATCGCCCAGACTTCTTCTTGAACGAAGCCTTTCAATCAAGGGTCTCAACGACAAGCGATAGAATGGCCTGTCGGCCAAAGATCTCCCCGAGTGCTAAGAGGACATATCAAAAACTTCTTGTCATAATGATAGCTCCAAAGTGTAACCGTTCGGTGAGACAAAAGCTAGGTCACAGCGACCTGTACAATACATGATGTTCCAAACTACTAGTTAGCTAGAAATAAGAGCTATCACACCGACTTGGCTCCAATGGAGGTTTCAACCTGTGATGATTGAGGCATACTTTTCCAACAATCTCCCACTTGACGAAGATCACACAGGCACCTCCAGAGCACAACAAACAACTTATTGAAAATCATGGGCCCTAAGGCCCATTGAAAATGCACACAACCTGAACTTGTCTGTGCTCACTGGATTCGTCAATGAATCTGCAACATTCTCTAGAGTATCAACCTTTTCCAAACTGACCTTTCCATCCTCCACCATATCTTGTACAAAGTGATACTGTACGTCAATATGTTTCATTTTGGCATAGAAAGTAGGGTTCTTTGCCAGAAAAATTACACTCTGACTGTCACAAAAAATATTATTTCCCCTACATCAAAACCAATGTTAGAACACAAACATTTCAACCAAACTACTTCTTTACAGGAATGAGTAGCTTCCATGTATTCAACCTCCATAGTGGACAAAGCGACTACAGCCTGCCACTTGCTCATCCAACTCAGTGCACCACCATTCATCATGAAAATGTATCCACTAGTGGATCTCCTTCTGTCAATGTCCCTTGCCCAATCAGAATTAGCCTCGAATATTGAGATTCCTCTATGATTCAACCGAATTCCCATGGTAACATAAAGCAAAATATGAAGTTCCCTTCAAATATTTGAAAACTCTTTTCATAACATCCTAATGTGTTCTTCCTGGATTAGCCATAAATTGACTAAGTACTCCCACTACTTGGGAAATTTTTGGACTTGTACAGACCATCGCATACATGAGACTGCCAATCGCACTAGCATAGGGTACACTGGTCATGTCCTCCATCTCAGTAGGATATTTTGGATAGTCCTCAACAGATAGCTTCATTCCTTGCAAGACTAGAAACATTAGCTATTTGTAATCATTCATACAAAATCTCTCAAGAACAGTCGTGATATACTTACTCTAACTGAGCCATAGTTTTCTATTCTTCTTGTCCCTAGTTATTTACATCCCCAGAATATACCTTGCTGCACCAAGATCTTTCATTTTGAACTTAGCAGACAATTGAGACTTAAGATCAAAAATCATTAGATTACTATTGCCTATGAACAACATATCATCAACATAGAGAGCAATAACAAGTACTCGATCACATTCAGCTTTATAATATACACGGTGATTAGATTTTGATCTCACAAATCCCAAAGACAATACAAAAGTATCAAATTTCTAGTACCACATTCTAGGTGACTGCTTTAACCCATACAAAGACTTCTTTAATTTACATACCAATTTTTCTTTACCTTTCTCAACAAAGTGCTCAGGTTGGGACATATAGATTTCTTCTTCAAGATCACCATGAAGAAATGTTGTCTTCACATCCATCTATTCGACCTCTAAGTCATACACTACTGGAAGTGACAAAAGAAATCAGATAGATGTCAGCTTTGCTACAGGAGAAAAAATCTCCCCATAATCAATTCCCTTGACCTAGGAATAACCCTTTGCAACCAGTCTTGTCTTGTACTTTTCTACACTCCCATCTAGACCAATCTTTTTCTTAAATACCCATTTGCAGCCCATAGATTTTTTGCCTTTAGGTTATGGCACCAAACTCCAAGTTTCATTTTTCTCTAATGATGCCATCTCTTCATTCATGGCTTCCAACCAAGAGTCTGAATCAGACATTTTAATTGCCTCTTTCACAGTCCTAGGCTCATTAGTGCTAGAAATCAAAGCATAGGCACAAGTAGAATCAATCAATGAGAACCCATACCTATCTAGTTGCTTTCTTTCACGGGTTGACCTCCTCAATGGCTGAGGCTGAGGTTGTTCTTCTTCTTCCAAACTTCCAGAATTGCTCGAGCTCTCCTTAGTTTTAGGTACATTTTGAATTTCCAATTCCTCTTTCTTAGGTGTAGGAGGAATTTCAACTACACCCTTATTGTTTTCAGACTTTTTATCTGACTGTAGATCCAAAGTGGAAGGTTTTAGCTCATGAAAGATTACACTTTTTTTGTATACAACCTTCTCTGTATCAAGATTCCAAAGCTTGTATCCTTTTATGACAACACTATAGCCAATAAAAATACACTTGACAGCCTTGTTCTCTAATTTGGATCTTTTGACATCTGGTACATATGCATATGCCTCACAACAAAAGACTCAAATATGTCTAAGAGAGGGCTTCTTACCGGACCACGCTTCCAAAGGTGTTTTCTCAACAAGAGCAAAATTTGGAGAATGATTAATTAGATAACATAGTAGATACTTCGACCCAAAATTTCTCCTCCAAGCTAGCACTACTGAGCATATTTCGTGCTCTCTCCATCACTGTCCTATTGAACCTTTCTACAACTCCATTCTGCTATGGAGTATAAGGTGTAGTCTTGTGTCTTTTGATTCCATGGTCTTTGCAATACTCTCTCAAATTCATCAAAATAGAATTCACCACCATTATAGTCTTAAGCATTTTATTTTTCTACCAGTCTGATTTTCAACAAGATTTTTAAATTCTTTAAACCAATTGAATACTTCTGATTTAATTTTTAGAAAATATACAAATGCTCTTCTTGAATAATCATCAATAAATGACACATAGTATCTTGATTTAGACAAAGAAGGAACATCCAATGGACCAAACACATTCGAATGAATATAATCTAGCAAACCAGAAGATTTATGAGGACTGGAATAAAAAGAAACACAGTGTTGCTTTCCATATATCAGTGTTCACAGAATTCAAATTCAAGATTACAATCTTCAAGCCCCTCAACCAGGTTTTTATTCTTCAAGGTTTTTAAACCTTTTTCTCCTATGTGGCCTAACCTATGATGCCAAAGCATATTCTTCTCTACAGGAAGTTTTACTTCCATAGAGTTTACATAATTAGGGATATTTCCCTCTTTACCTCCATGAGTAGCTTTCAGTGACTTTCCAGAGACACTATTACATTGAACAACATATGCATCTAGCTTGTACAGGGTACCAATTCGAGCACCTCTAGCTAGCACCATTGAACCTCTAGTCATCTTGCAGCCATTTCTAGAGAACGTAACTTGTACTCCAATATCATTCAGCTTACTGACAGACAATAGTTTTTGAGCCAGACCTGGTATGTGCATAACATCATTAATTCCCTTTACTCTGCCATTAGGAAATTGTATTCTGACTCTTCCATGGCCAAATATCTCCAAAGTTGAATCACTCGCCATGTACACCTTTCCAGCATTGTATTCTTCATACTTTGTGAACCACTCTCTATGAGATGTCATGTGGAAAGATGCTCCAGAATCAATCAGCTAGACATCATTTGATGCCTGTGTAGCCAAGGATGCAATGAAGGCATCACCATCACTATGAGAAGACTCATTGTCAGAAGAATACTCCTTCTTCTTCTTCTCCTCTTTCCAATCCTTTTGAACATGACCAGGTTGCCCATAGTTCCAGCATTTCACCTTGGACTTCTTGCCATGAGAATTTGATCTCCCTTCTAATTTTGATTTGGACTTCTTGTCCTTCTTCTTTCCTTTCTCTTTCAGTCTTCCTCTGACAGTGAGAGCTTCCTTTACCATCTTAGAAGATTTCCTTCTCATCTCTTCTGACAGCAAAGATGCAACAACATCTTCCATCTTGAAATTCAATGTTGTACTCCCAATAGCCATCACCAGATGATCCCATGAGTCTGGCAAAGAACACACCAATAGCATACAATGATCATCTTCTTTAGTCTTCACACCAACAGATGTCAATCAAGCAATCAACATATTAAATGCGTTCAAATGATCAACAAAAAACCCTCCTTCCTGCATTCTCAATGAGTACAACTTCTTCCTCAAGAATAGTTTATTCACCAAGGACTTCCCTTGATAAATAGACGCCAGTCTCTTCCACAAAGAAGAGGCAGTATTCTCCTCATGCACATTCAAAAGAACTGAGTCTGCCAAATAGAGCCTTATTAGCCCCTTAGAATTTCTATCTACAAGGTCCCAATCTTCTTACTTCATGCATGTAGGTTTAGTTCCAGACACTTCAAGCCACAGATCACGATCAACTAGAAGATCCTCCATTTTGAGTTTCCACAACTCAAAATTACTACCATTGAATTTCTCTATTTCAAACTTTCTAGACGTGCTAGCCATTTCAACCTATAAACATAAATAACAAACTCTACAAGACTCCCACTAAACATAATTGACTCAAAAAACCCAATGTACCCACAAGGATAACACAACTAGCCAGGCTCTGATACCACTTGTAAGGAAAGCTAGATGTGGAAAACAACTCTCCTAACATCAATACCTTAGGGAAGAATGAAAATATACTTTTAACTTTTCAATTACAGTCCAATTAAGATGCACTATGAAGTAAATATTAGAAACAGAGTATTTGACAATCACACATGAACACCAGATATACGTGGGAAAAAACTTAAGGGAGAAAAACCCACCACACCAAGAGAAAGTCACTTTGTATTACAGTAATAAAGATTACATACAAGTTTTAGACTTATCTTTCTAATGTCTATTTTCAGCAACATTCACCATGAATGATCTTGTACAGGAACCTTCAAGTTACAGTCATCACATAATATAATACATCTACTGATCATACAACCACCTAGCAATCTTTCGATGCAACCAACCTTCAAACCAATCGATCACTATTTGCAATCACCGAGTATAACCATGTTGATCCATGTCTGTCGAGCTTCCTCATAGAACCATCACAATGAACAATCTTCCAACTATTTAGATTCGTCTCCTCCTATTGGTCCATGAGACTCCACATAGGACAGTCAAACGGTCAACAAAATTCACCATATGTTGGCATCTCGGTGAGACACTAACAGTGTCTCGCCGATGCCACATAACCTTCATATCGATATTGCCAAGAGATACCGTTATCGCCAAGATGTTTCAATGAGCTTTCATGTGTTACATCGAATCACCAAGCAGTCGGTGAGACCTATTGCTTTCGCCAGGACCTCATGCCGAGTTACCAAAGGTTATACTAAAGTCACATGTTATATTGAGCTCCAAAGAATAGTTAGCAAGACATAACACCTTCGCCAAGAGGTTTCTCCAAGATCACAAATGTCACCCCGAAGTCATCAACAGTCACCAAGACAATACCGCTTTTGCTAGGATGTTACTCTGAAACCTTCAGTCATACCGGGCACCAAAGAATAGTCGACAAGACCTATGTCTTTTGCTAAGAGGTCTTATCGAAGTTCTCCAAGCTATGCTAAGTCCACCGTTCACCATGAGTCTTACCAAGAATAGACTTCAACATCGGCGAGACATAAACACATTGCCAAGACATCATAATGAAACAACCATTGTTACTCCGATGAACCCAAGTGCATTCCCATCGGCGAGACTTTAACTATTCACTGGGAAATCATAGCGAGAACCCTTTAGTTATCCCAAAGACTTCCATACTAAACATATTGTCGGTGAGAATTTAACACATCACCTAGACTTCTTCTCGAATGAAGTGTTTCGGCCAAGGGTCTCAACGACAAGCAATAGAATGGCCTGTCGGCCAGAGATCTCCCCAAGCACTAAGAGGACATACTAAAAAATTCTTGTCACAGTGATAGCTCCAAAGTGTAACTGTTCGGTGAGATAAAAGCTAGGTCACAGTGACCTATACAATACATGATGTTCCAAACTACTAGTCGGCCAGACATAAGAGCTATCACACCGACTTGGCTCCAATGGAGGTTTTAGCCTGCGATGATTGAGGCATACTTTTCCAATAGTTACTACCTCCTACCTAGCAATAGATAGTGAATTAAATTGCAATAAAGTGTTGAGACCACCATACAACATACCTTATGACCATTTGGAAACCCACAACTTTTGTTCAACAACCAAGGCTAACCACACCAATATTTCAGCCAGGTAACGTACACATTGAAGGTACCGAAACTGACATGATCAGCAATTTGAGAATGTTCATTTTTGAGAAGAATGAAACACCCCATCAATTTCTCATAGCATCCATAGTATTAGACGAAGAAGAAGAGAAAGTAGACACAACAGTTGAGAGACCCATATTACCAACCCTTGCTTGGAAATAAACAAAATAGCGCTTCTACCATGTATTATAGTGCTTTTGCACATTATTTTAGCGCTTCCACAGTTGAAATAGTGCTTCTTCCATCTATTTTAGTGCTTCTACCACATATTATAGTACTTATGTCAATAGTAAACAAAACTCTGTCAGTCAGAAAATTAGTGTCATAACACTTCTATAGTATGTTCTAGCACTTCTACGCTATCTTGTTGTGCATCTACAATCAAAACAATGCTTCTACTATTTCTTTCAGCACTTATGATACATTTTATAGCACTTCTGTCAATTCCAAACATTACCAGTGTCAGAATTCTATTCTTCCAACATATCTGTGGTCTATTTTAGCACTTCTACTTTTTTTGACAATGCTTTTACCAAACCTTTTAGCACTTCTGCATTCTATTTCAACGCGTCTACTCTATGTATTAGCACTTCCACAAAACTAAAAAATTGAGACCTTTTGGAAACATTTGTCAGATTTGTTACCATCAATAACTCAAGTTTTTACCAGTTAGAAACATTTCACAGTTCAAAATAGTGTCCTAAAAACTTGAAACAAAGTAGGTTTTTACACGTCAAATTGTTTTCAAACATAAACCCAAATCTTGCAAAATACAAAGTGTCAAATTATCAAAACAAATCTAGATTATTGAGTCAAGTTTCATCATTAGGATTCTAACATCCTACTATCACAAAACAAAACTCGGTAATCAGATTTTCCACTTAGCCTCATCAATAGAATAATTCATTCTATTTGGCTTCATTAAAATCAAATATACACTTACCAAACTAAGATCAAAATTTTATTGAAAGCAATAACATTCATATGTCCATTTTAACAAGGTCATGAAGACTAAAAATCCAAAGAACAGGAAATTGAAACTCAAACCACCATGGCTGAAATAGATGAGGATCAATTGAATGATTTAACTCAACATATGGAAAACCTTCAACAACAATTCCAAGACATACAAAGAGAAACCACAAAAATATATCTATTTCTAGACATCTACCCATATCCTCTTGACAAAACAATGAACATGAGACCTTCTTCACCAAAAACTACGTCATCCAAGTTCAATGTCATTGAATTTTTGCAAAAGTTCAATAAGCCCAAATCTAAGTCCTCAAATACAAATGATATTGAGCAATCCTATCATGTCATGCATTTATCTCCATCCACCATAAGCCTAAATAAACCTCAATATTCTTTCACTCAAGTTAACAATTCCATCCAATCATCCTCTTCTATCATATCTTCAACATCCAATTATTCATGTCAATCTCACAATCTAAAGCATGCTAGCATAGACTCCCCTACACATCAAGATCAAAATATTATTTCCACTCTATCCAATGATATCAAAATTCCACAAATTCTTCCAATCTTTGATCAAGATCCCATTTCTCAGGAATCTTATGATGATCCCCTCCTTTCACTTTTCATCTAAAATAGTTCCCTTCCATCTCAAGAGACAAGTATCCTTCCAAGTTCTTCTTCCACATCATCTAGTCAATCCATACCATCTCATGATTCTATTCCATCACAAGATCATGATAGTTCTTCCATCCTATCTAATTATGTCTTACCAACTAATGATCAAGACATTCTTTCTATAAAATCTCATGATTCCCTTCCTCATCAAGATCAAGATATGCTTCCATTCAAGGATACCCTTTCATCCCATGAAGATGTTTATCCTTCTCATGATCAAGATATGTCTTTCATACCAATTCATAATCCTTTTCCAAGTCAATATCAAAACACCCCATCATCTCCATCTCAAGAGCCTATCACACCTATTCAAGCTATCCATGAACCCCACACCTATAAATTGGGATCCTCCACCTTTATCCATTCTGGTTCACTTCCAGCAACTATCCTCTCGTCCATATCATACCCTCCCCAAAATGGACTCACATCTTGTTTGACAAACAATACATATCCCATTGGTATATGTATATGTCAAAGTATGAATTACAAAGGAAAAGTATTAGGACTTCATGAGCAAGGTATCCTAGAACCCCTTTTTGTTCAAAGAAAAACATATCACCATGGCCTTGATTATATGCCTAAGTGTTCTAGTTCATCAAACATTCCATCTATCCTAGCTCCTCATTCTAGTTAATCAAACATTCCATCTATCCTAGGTTGTCATCCTAGTACATCAAACCTTCCCTCTATCCTAAGTCCATATCCTATTTCTCAAGAACAAAAAAGTCACACATCCTTGATGCCCTTTCAAAATTCTACCCACATTAACTCATCCATAATACCTCCATATCATTCATCTCAGTCCACCCCTCCCATTGCTCTTGGAAGCAATTTGGGTACCAAATATCAAAAGCTTCTATATTAAAATCCACATGTATCAAAGGATTAACATGCCTCCTTGAAGAGACATGCAAAAATAAAAGAAAATTTGATCCAAAATCAAAAGAAATTTTCAAAAGGTCACAAAGGTCCATCAAAGCAAAAAGGAAATTTTCAAAGACCACAAATGTCCATAAATCAAAAAGAAAAATGTCAAAGGCCACAAAGGCCCACAAAGAAAAAATGAAAGTCAAAAGTCATGTGGATTCATAAAAGTCTCATAGAAGCAATAAAATCTAAATTGGCATCCAAATTTTCTAATGCGAAAGCTTCCTCCAATTTTCCATCTAATAACCTATCACCTTCCAAATCCGTTTTTCCTCCATCACTCCACCACCCTTCAAGGTGTGTGCCAATGTTGATCTTTCCATCCTTTCCATCTACCCATCAACATGCCTTCCAACCTCCTATCCATTATCCAACATTCATCCCCCATCATTCTCCTTTAATCCAAACCTTTGCATAAGTCCTTATATTCTTCCATCATATCATTAATCTTCCAACATTTAGGAGTATGATTCCCATTGCCATGGTTTATTAGAGGGATATTTGGTTGTGAAACTTGATGCTTAAGTCCTTCCTCCATCTCCCTATCATCCATATCCTATCTTCCATATTCCTCTTGCACTCTACACTTAGGGACAAGTTTCATTCATCTTATCATTCATGGTCATTATCCTTTCTATGCTCATTTCTTACATTTCCACCTTTGATATTGAAAAGGTTAAGGATCTTCTTTAACATCATATATCTTATCCTATATGCTTTATCCATATATTCCATACCATATCTTTCATCTTATCCATATTCCCATCATTCTTACTAAATACATGCTTTATTCTTTTCCTTGGTCTTCATGAGGAATAGGGATAAAATACTTGGGAATTGTGTTTGTATCTTATCTAGTTGATCTTGATCATCCTATTCAATATTTTTATCATTGATTTATTCCATTCCATATCTCCTAGCTTATCAAAATCCATGTCACCATGTCTCTTTGCAACCTTGAATCTTATCATGCAAATCATATTTGAGCCTAGCTATAAAACATTATCCAATCTTCATATCTTTTGTCAATCAATCATCAGCAATCATCAATCTTATTATACTTAGGGGAGTCAGTGATCCTAAGTACTTATAATCATCATTCCTTATGGAATAAATCATTCTTGGCATCTTAATCAATCAACCATTATCATCTTTTGACAAGAGATATGTTGCTTGTGTGACATGTTTTGTAGAGAATCTTTCATTTTGATCTATTATTTATCCATGGTTGCATTACCCCTATTGTGGGGCATCTTATTCCTTCAATCAGTCATATCATCTCATTTCATCTTAAAGATCCTAAAAAATACAAAAAAATCAAGAAAGCAAAAAATCCAAAAAAAAAAGAAAACGGAAAATCCAAAAAATTAGAAAAATACAAAATACAAAAAAATCAAAAAGACTAAAAAAGTGCAAGAAAAAAATGTAGTGAAAACCTGGAAACAGGTGCTATTTTTTATTTAATCATCTTTTCCATTATTGGACGCATGTCATGACCATTACTTTCACCATCATTTTAGATCCATTATCATATAATTACGAGTGGTCATGTCTCACCCTAGCTTGGGGGCAACATCAAGACCTCACTAGGGAAAATAAACATCAAACCAAATGGAAAAACAAGAGGAATACAAATGCAATGCAAACATTGATTGAAACACAACCCAACATGGAACATCAATCAACATCAATAACACATAAAACATCCATATCATAGAGAAAATCCAAAAACAAGTCAAAAAGTCAGTCTCAAAAGTCAAAAATAGAGTCTATGTCAGTCGAACTACGTGGTCTCTATGTGTATAACATAGGAAAGGATAATCTTTGATCAGCCCCCGAGGCCCCAAGATAGGTCTTTAAGTTAGGTCTTTGGTCAAAATCTCGAAAATCACAAAAATCATAAAATCAGAATGGATGATCTAATCTGAATAATGATTGAAATACTTTAAGAAAAAAGTTGGATATGTTTTACTTTGATCATTGCTATCATTTCTTTAGAGCAACTTGATGATGTATTGAACTAGAGAAGCAAAGAAGGACAATGATATTTTTCTTTATTTGTTGTTTGTGAATTAATCATAATTACTGTGTGAATTATTGTGGGAAGTGCTCTACAAATTATCATGGATGACATTCCAATTCACTTAGGAAAGTGGTTAATTCTTGTCTGTTTTACGCAAGAAATGCTTAGGACATCCCGATTTAATTATACCTCGATGCTTGTGTTAGCCTGCAATATCAAAAATCATGGAAGTAGTACTTAGGTCATCATGGTTTAATCTATACCATTGGTGCTTGTACTCACTTTCAACATTTTTAAAAATCTCTATGATGATACAAAGAACAAAAGTATTGTCAAAATTCCAATATTTGCATGGTTAAATTAGATTGCATTCATAATAGTTTTTACATTTGTAAAGTGTTTGTTACAAAATCTCATGGGGGATACAAATTAATGTTGATCTTTTTCTCATAAATAGATTGAGTATACTTGACGTTAACAAAAAAATCATCATAATCATATAGTTGCATCATTATATTCATTTGCATACATTCATACATTTGAATTAAATAAATTTGCATTTATCATATCACATAAAAATTGCATAAAGAAAATCTCAAAAACACAAATCTCTATCATTGCATTTTCAAACATCCATCAAACATTCATATATCATTCATCATCTGCATCTATATATAAATCTCTATCATATCAAATATCATACATCCATTTACTATGTCATATATAATATATCATTAATCCATCCATATATTATATCATATATCATACATCATTTTCATTGATTTATTACATCATATATTTGCATTTACACCAAAAATAAAAATGCACACATCAAATTCACAACGCATATCGTATATCATTTAAGAAAATCATACAGATACATCATGCCTCCATCCATCATGCATCCATACACCATCCATACATCATGCATCCATTTATCATCCATATATCATCCATACATCATCATTATACATCATCATAATAAGAACATTACACATCATAAGCATATCATCATGATTAAATTGTATCCACAACATCATAATAAAAGGATCACCACATAGCATATAGAACATAGAAAATGAATGCATCCATCATAGAATCATATAACACATATGATAGATCGATAATATCTGCTACATATCATATAGATCTTAAAAATCATACATATCAAGTATACAATGATGTCTGAAATGAGAAAGATATAATATCATAAAAAAATGGTTGTAATCGAAATGTGCATCATCATTATCTCAAAATACAACAGGGAGTACAATCATCAAACTAGGTGCTACTGGCTCTAGATGGTGCAGGAATCACAAAACCAATCCCTCCTCCACCACCAGAAGTATCGAGATCTCTAGGATCTCTCGACATAAGCTATGTCACACATGCATTAATGGTCCTAGTACTAGTCTTGCCAGATCAAGATTGCACGTAACTAACTTTTTGCTCTAAAGGGATGAAATCATAGTATTTACCTTTGTAATACTCTACCTCCCTACCAACATGGACAACCTCTCGCATATAATCTGTAGCAATGGTACCATTTGCCAATCTCTATAATCTCTCGGTTGTAGCCTTAGTTGCCTCTATAACCCTTCTAGCAATATCTCTCTCAGCTGTCAATAATGTAATCTGAGCCTGAGATCCCCATGAATCCTACCTAGCAGTATCCCTCTCAGCTGTCAATGTGGCAATCTAAGTCTACGTCATAGCCAACCAAGCCTGCACTGATGTTAAAGCCTCTACATGTGACTAGGCTTGAGCCTGCATTTGATCCTGAGTCTGCTCTAGTAGACCTTGAGCCTTAACAAGCTGCTCTTGAATAGTCTCTAACTGCACTTGTAGGCTCGCTATCTGAAGCTGATCTAAAACATCTCTAACTACCTTCCCCTTACGAGGCACTATATCCTTAGGAAAATCTAAGGTAGGGCTTGACCCACCTGTAACATCTCCACTATCGAATCTATAATCATCCCCACTACTCTCATCTCCACTATCCTCCTCCTCACCAACATCCTCCTCCTCACCAACATCCTCCTCCACACCAACATCCTCCTCCTCACCAATGTCCTCCTCAACATTCACATCCTCCTTCTCAACCTTCTCTCTCCTCCACCTATGGCCATGTGCAACAACAACATCCTCCTTTGTGGGTAATGGGGTAGGCTCATCAAGAATAGTAAGACATGGAAAAGGATGCAAAGCTGGAAACTCAACATAATTTGTTGTAATCAGTGGCTCCACAATGTCTAGATGGATGTCCCACTCAAATGGCTATAAGGACTGATACTCCTGAACGACAACATTGTATGACAAACTAGGCCCCCAATTTGTAGAATTTGACTACCGACGGGCATAATGAGCAACACCCTGGGGCATACCCTGAACCATCCCATACTATCTATACACTTGTCTAATAAAAAATATCTCTAGCACCCAACGAGTATGACCAATCAGTAGCATCAACTGACAGAGAAAAGGCACTTGAATATCATCCTCATTCCAATGCTCACAATCAAGGTAGGGATGCCATGTCATAGACTCAATATCATCAATCACTCTCCTCCAATGCTCTAACTTACCTAGTCTGGTCTGAGTAAGGTGACTTTCATATCTATATACATACGGCCTCATAGCTGTCCTCTATCTAGATGGTACTAAACGTGTTACAACTATGTGCTCCCACACCCACACCTATAACAAAGTGGCTCTTGATGACAAAATGCAAATCATGATATAGATAGGAAAGAATGCACATGCCTAAGAAAATCTTGTCCTGTGAACAACCATGCTCTCTAATACATGGCCCCAACCAACAAAAATTCCCTTTGACCTGTGATCAGGATAAAGGAACCCTCCAATGAATCTAGCCAAAACTGTAGGAAGGGTGGCATAAGCATCCCCCATCTCACACCATGGAATCGAATACCTCAAAATCTGATCATCCTAAAACACTCTATGGAGATAATCAGTCCCAACTTGCTTTCTAGAATCATAGACAACCACATCTCCAACAATGGGAATCCAAAAAATCTATCAGATCTCACCAGTAGGAAGGTGAAAGGTGTTATGCTCACTGTGTCACCTCTCAACTAACACTGTCAAGAGACCCCGATTAATCCTAATATGGGACATTTATAATAAAGAGGACAATCCACAATGAACAATGACTATTGTATTAGGCTATGCTAACTGTGGTATCAAATCAAAATTCCATGGGAAATGCTCTTGGACCTAAAGGTTCTCCAATGGCTCCTATTATCAGGGAATAATTCAAAGTCAGTACTCTTTGTCTAATCATCAAAGATCAAAAGTATCCTATCAAAACTAATCAGCTCTTGGTGAGACTTTTGATCAAATATCATGAGCGAACATCATTGAACCTCACTTATCATGAGGTCAATCATCAATGCATCAAATCAACCTCACTTATCATGAGGTTCATCAATCAAATTATAATTATTCCTCACCTATCATGAGGATAATTATCATCAAATCAAACATTAGACATCACCTATCATGAAGTTGAACATCATCTACTTGATTAGGATTATGAATCAAATCAAACCAATGACTAACATGATAAAAAATCAACAAAATCAAGGACAAATTTGACAAACTTCATTAATTTAATTTGAAAGCACTAAAATAGGCATTCAAAGCGCCATTTCACCACAAGCGCCATTCTATAGGGTTAATGCACTAAAACTTCAGGTCAAAGTGCTAAACTAATCAAAGCACTAAAACAGAAGGCCTAAGTGCTAAAGTTTTGAAAGCACTTGTTTATCCTACCTAAGTGCTAAAACAATTATCCTATGCGCAAAATTTTTCAAAGCGCTAAAATACTATACCTAAGTGCTAAAACATAATCCCTATCTGCTAAAGTTTTTGAAGCTCTAAAACACCTAATGAAAGTGCTACAATAGAAATTAAGAGCACTAAAAGAATAGACAATTTTAAAAATCCAAAAAAAGTGCTAAAAACAAGACAATGCATGAAAAACGAGGGGATAAAGGGTACGTACTAAAGGTCTGTAGGCGGCCGAGTGATAGTGACATCGTACATGCTTGAACCGGTGGGTGTGATAATGAATCAACATCTTGCTCCAAGTGTCTCAAATAGGTCTCTCTCACCAAGTTTTCAAAGTCAAAATACACAAATGAGTGTGAAAATGATTGTTTTGACCTTTTATAGGTTATTGAAGGTGGGATTTTTGTGAAGTTGTTTTATTTTTTTAAAAAGGAGATTAATTCAATAACATCCTAGGGAACTTTCTACATCAATTATCGGGAGATAAATTATTTCATCATTGAATATTGATCGAATCTACATCAAAATCATCGACAAAATCATAAAAAAATGAAAAATTCAAAAAATAAATAAATAAATAAAAAATTCATCAATTTATCTCTCGAGGGGGCATATATCCATCAATCACTTAAAAATCATGTCTAGGGCATACTAAATTTTTTTTTCTGTCGATACTAGTAGTAGTAGCACAAAATTTTCTCTGAAACAATGTGTAAACACATCACTTCAAAGAGGGGTAAAATGTATACACCTAAAATGGTCTAGATAATTAAATTAATTAAATACACTTTATTTGATTAATTATCTTAATTTCTTCTACTATTAAATAAATAGAAATATTTATTTATAGTTGACATTCTAATTGTCTTATTCTTCAGATTTAATTAAATATACTTCTATAGTTGGTGTTATTTAATTACTACATCATTTCAATCTTAATTAAATAAACAAAGTTTTATATTTTATTGTTTAATTATCATATTCCTTCTATTTTAATTTAATAAAAAAATTCTATAGTTTGTTTTACTAAATTATTCATTCCCTTTTTACTAATTTAAAAAAATCAAAATCAAATTCCTCTATTCACTCACCTATCAAATTTGATATTCTAAAATCAAATTTATTTCAACTGGTATTCATGGGAAGCTGTGGAGACAAATTGGAGACAAATTTGAATCAATTTCTCAAATCTTCTTCCTCTGATCTTTCCTATCATCTTTCCTAATGTTTTCGTGGGGATAAACCATTCCCATCATCAGCTCCAACATCTTCATCTCTCACCCTTCAAATCTCAAGATTATATCTAGGCCTTTGTTGTGTTGCCCCATCACAAACTACTACTGTAAATCTATATATACAACCTTTCTTCATAGGAGATGAACCCCGAATCTTTCTACAAACTTACTCTACAACATTCATAGGAATCAATCAATCATATCAATAGCAATAGCAATAGCATCTTAGCATCATAGAAATCATAAGCATCAATAGAATTCACACCACGACAACATCATAGTTTTACTATAGCTTCCTTTTATTAGATTTCATGTCACCATAGTTTACAGTAGCATAATATCATTAAGAAATCATTATCACTCATTAGATCATTGTATTTAGCATCATTTCATTCTCTAGATAGGCATTTTAATAGTCACAGTGCTTACTAAATCTGAGAGCCCTCTGTGATTTAATAAATCTTTGGAGATAGGAAACAATGAGACGCTTTCAAGCTTTCTGTGCTTTTTAAATTAGTTTAATTGTTGTTATATCTTGGTATAATGTTTCATTAAGAATTTTTTTTAGTTATTTTAGTTATTTACTTATTTCACACTTATAGTTTGACATAGAGGTAGCAATTTTATAACCATAACTTTGATTAATTAATGGGTTAAGTTGATTCAAATAGAAGAATACTTAATGAGCCATAAATTCAAAAGTATTTCCAAAATCTTCGCATATAGTTACAACAATATAAAATTTATAACTCTATGTAACAATAATAACATAAAGGAAAAATAAACCCTCCCTTGTTTCTACCCCTAGCTCCAAACACAAAGTTTCCTTGGCCACCATTGAACCCACCCCTAAAAATAAACCTAAACAGACTAGCAAAAAGGAAAAAGCCAACCCTGTGCAATCCCAGAAGAATGTTACAGCTAGTTTGTGTGAACTCAAAAATTCCCTCACTAAAAGAGTTAAACAAATGAGCAACCCTAAACTGGGACCTAACAAGAAGAAAGCAACTACCTCCTATGTCAAAGAACCTACCACTAAAAATGAAGAGGGGGAGGATGACTTTAAATTTTTGGGGGAGGAGGAAAACACTATGACTATGGAGGTGTAATCAAGTGCTAAACCTGCTAGTGTTAGGTGTTCCAACCATTTGGCTAAAACAAAACCTAAAGTTCTTATTGAGTCTAGCAACTTTGAATAGGTGAATAAACATGATAATAATAAGCATGGGATGGTGGAGGAAGCAAATGAGTTATTGAGGGACCTATCCATTTCCCTGAACTCAATCAGATGTTGATGGAGGAGTCCACTCTAAACTCCTCCAACCATAATGTAAGAAATGAAACAGCTAGTAAGCCCAATCAAGGCTCCAATGATGACTACAAGACCCTTTTGCCCTGTGTCAACACCCTTGAGAAGAAATTGAATAGACTCACCTACTTTACCATCAAAGTCATCCACCATGCTATAGTGACTCTTGCATCGGTGCTAAAGCATGAAGACCAGAATAATGTGCCTGTGAATGATCCCAATTCTAGCCAGTCGAATGTTGATGTATTCAAATTCGTCATGGAGGAATGAAAACATGTTGCAAAGTAGCGGTTTGGGGCTTGTCCACTCCCACTAGGGATCTTTTGGTTTTGTTTTTTTTTGTGTTGTTCCTACAAAACTGTTAGTATGTTGTTACTTGTTTGTATGTTGTTATTATAGATTTTTTACACTTTAATATGTTCTGGTGAACTTTGACCCTTGTGGATTTTTTGTGTTAGGTGTTCTGCACCCTATAAATATAGCTTATATTATCAAAAAATAAAAGGAAAATAATGACTACTCTAAAAAACAATTTTCTTTCATTTTGTTTTTATAATAGAATCTATTGCAAACCATATACATCTATTACATTGAAACCCTAGTTATATTTATTTAGAAAATATTTCAATATTTTACTGTTTTATAATGATAATAGGTATCTTCACTTGCAACCTATGGTTATCCATAATAGTCTCCACAAGCACATAGAAATGAAAACAAAAACAAAAGGAAAATTCACTTGGGCCAATGGTATCTCCACCCAACCATAGGGTTGTAAATCTAACCCACCCTCGAGCAAAAGAGGTCACATAGTTGAATCTAGGTTCACCCACAATATAATATAATGCAGATAAAATACATAGTTTCTTCTCAACCAAACATCTCATTCACATTGCACATTTATGGGTTTTTTCACATTACAATAATAACCCATGAAAAATTTACAACACAAAGGATGCCTCTTGGAATCATTAATAGGGAAGTGGGGATTCAACCACAATGAGGGTAAAAATATCTCACAAATTGATTTACATTTTAAACCCGCAAACTTATTCTTAATGAAATTTTTACACAAACTTCCATCCATCTAAAAACCAATTATTCTTCCCACAAAGTCACATATTAGATACTCTTATCTAAGAATAACAAAATAGGTGTACTCTTATTCTAAAATTAGATCCCATTAGGAACCTCACCCACACAAACCCCAATTACAATGAGGGTGAAACACTCTCAAGTGTGGTAAACTACATACAACATAAAATACATAAAAATACAAAATATCACAATTTTTAACTTTACACAAGACACATCACAATTCAAAAAAATCACAAATTTCTCAGGACAAATTTACTTACAAAAATATGCAAAAACCTTACAATATTTTACATACATAAAAATGCTAAAATATTGAAAAGAGGGATCAAAACCCTGCCTTAAAATTACTTTCCAAAGAGTTGAAATTTTGAAGAATAAAACCTCAAGCATCTCCTTTCCAATCGTTCCTTTCTCTCTTGCCCAAAATTTCTTCCTCCTTCCAACTTTCCCTTCCTCTCTTTCTCTAACCTTCTCAACTCTCCAATATAGAAAATTTTCAAGGTAATGGAAAAAATAAAAAAAGATGAAGATCCACCTCACAATCTAAGAAAATTAAACATAAATTCCTTTCCCAACCATGTAAGACCTTGTCTCTTGTGATCTCATTGACCTTATGAGCCATTGATGGTTATGTCCAATATTTTATGTTCTTTTATGCTAGATAATACACATGAGTGATGGTTGTTCCTATACATCAAAGATTCTCATATTTTCATTGTTAGAATATATGGTAAACTAACTAATCTTATCTAACTAATGATTGTTATGATTTATTGTGATAGCCAAATGAGTTCCATTCCTTTTCTATGTAAGTATGTAATGATTGAGATGTTCAACTATTGGTATTATTATTATGTATATTAAGTGGATTATATATTATGTTAGGTGATTATATACTATGGGTGTGAGTAGGTGTGATTATAAATATGATGATTGATATTGAATGTTTACTTGTAGTAGTATTCATTATAAATTAAATAGATTATTGGCACAAGTGATATTTTGATAACAAATAGTATGATAATTTATTGCTTGACTCTAATAGGTATTATGCAAGTAGGGAGTGTTAAATTATATGTTACTTGTGGATTTAATTTTCTATTTGATCACTATTCTTAGAATGTGATTATTCATATGCCATTGCTTTGATTATTATTAATCACGAGTAATATTGACACCTTTTTTTAGTTGAGTAAACAAACTATCAAAAATTAGCCAATATTGATCAAGGGGCAACATATAGCTACTTCCTTTATGTTATGCTTGTGAATTTTCAGTCTTGTTAAGGACATGTGATTTAACCTTGTTTTGTGTGGTAGGGATTGTGTGTATGTGAGAGATTGTTTTATTAGTCCTTTGAGTCACCTTATTAATATGATCACTTATTTTATGTTTTATGAAGTCCTTATGAGGTCTTAATTGTTTAAAAAGTTCTCTAGGTGGTAGGTTTATGGGTTAGGGTTCTTTTTATCTAATAAAGCCTAAATCCCATTCTAATTACCCACTTATGAAAAGTGGTGAAAATTAGAGTTGGTTGGGTGGTTGGGAAGTTATGGGAAGGTGGTTGTCTTTTCCCTTTTATTTATTCTTTCTCCTTGAACGGAGAAGGGGATTCTTCTCTCATTTTGTTTTGGTTTTACTCTTCTTCTTTTTGGGATGCTTTATCATTTTTTGGAGAACTCTTGGTGAAGAATGGAAGGAAGGGGCTTGGGGAGGAGAGGCTTCCACATGATGGATAGTAATATTTTGGTAAGATATTTCCTATGTAGATCATTGTTGATGAGTAAATGAATGTTTGTGGTGTTTAGATTCATTTGTGAAATCTATGTTGAATTATGTGTACTTTTGGTTGTGAGTTGTGTGTTGGGATTTTCTTATTTTGTGAGTATAGATAGTCATAAATTTGCAAATGTGATGTAGTGCCAGATTCATTCCTATAATATTAAGCAAACAACAAGCAATACTTTCCAATATTCATAAAACAAAGAAAATATGAGACTACCATAAAACAAGGGAAATTTCATTTCTAGAAAATTATTTTACAATCGCTGAGTCTCCCTTCTTCTCCCCATCCTTTATTTCATTTTCCCTCCTAACTACCCCATCCTACAACAACTACCTAAAAGACTCCTAAATTGACTCAACCAACTACATCACTAACCAAAATGAACGGTTGTTAACAACATCTCCTTAGAATTCTAAACAACACCCATCCAGCTAGATGTGGGTGGGTAACTAAAGTAAATGCTCCACATCATCCTCCCCCAGTCTTGAAAAGTTTGAAAATCCCAGTCCTCTTGCTTTGGGTTCATAATAATCTAGATTAGCTTGACTATGCTTCAACAAATCAGTCTCTAAGACCCAAGAGTTATAATAATCATAAAGGCCTTCCCACTTAACAAAATACAGTTTGTAAGACCCGAATCGGGTAGTCATAATTTTTGTATCTAGCACACATTGAATCTGATCTCTTTTCTTCTTTGGGAAGTGTTTGGCCCAATTGTCATTCTCCTTTTCCTTTTGCACATTTTTTATCTGATCACCACAATTTTCAGCTGAGTGTGAATAACATTAAAGATGGGGCTAATGTCCAAACCTTCTGGCAACTCAATTTGATAGGAATTGTCATTTATTCTTGTAAACAAAGATTGTAGGAACCCTATTGGACACTTACCCTTCTAGGATATTTCACCTAAAAGGGAAGGAATAGGGTTAAAAATCTATTGTTTAACACTCAAAGATAAATGTAAACGAGGGAATGAAATGTGTCTAATTGAGATGTACAAATGCACTAATCTAAAAATGAAATGATTCAATGATGCAAAACTATGAAAATGCAAAAATGTTGGAAAACACAATATGATATGCAAAAATGCCTAAGAAATGCAATTAAATGATGAAATGACATAATAGAAAGGAAGAGGTGCACTTGGAATTAGAAGTCTAATGTTGGAAGATTTTGGAATTCTATAAATTTGACTAAAATGTTGACTGGGACACTTAGGCCAGTTTGGGCGACTTAGTCCTAGTTTTGAGAAACTTTACCAAAATGAGAATCTGCCAAATGGGTATCCAAAAATGTCAAAATCAGATTTCAGGCCCGGAAGTAGGACTAATTGGCCACTAGTGGCAACTTATTCCTCCTATAAATCTTTGGGAATTCTGAACAGAATTTGAAAGTCTATGATTTGTACTCTCTTTCTTGACAGGTGGTTGTATTTGATTTTGTTGAAAACGGCATAGAAAGCCTTCTCTAAGCATAAATTAGGGTTGTCTTGATTGGATTGACTTTGTGCACCTTTTGATCACTTTTCAACAATTATTGCATGATATTTATCTGCATACAAAAGTCACATGCAAAAGGGGAAAAATGGTTAAGGGTTAGAGAATAGGGGTTTTCCTTGGTCAAACCCCACTTTGGTAATCAAACCCTAAACAATGAAATGATATGAAAAGAGAGTGATAAATAGATAATATGCAAGTGCAAATGTCATAAACTTACCACACCATAGATGCTCAAAATCTAAAGATGTGCAATGATTTTCTTGTGAATGATGAATGCTTGTGAGTGATTTGATGAATTCTTGAATGCTTGTGAATTAGGAGTGTAGGAGGAGATGTAAAATGAGGTGAAAAGCCCTTATTTACACCTGATTTTATGAAAATTTCCTAAAAGTAACACATCACAGGCCAACCTCAAGGGATAGAGGACAAAATCCTGCTAGAATTTTGAAATTATTTTGAGTTTTGTGCCAAAAAGGACTAAATTTCCCCTATTGGTGACTTAGTCCCACTTAAGAAAATTAAGTGGGTGTGTCGAATTTCGGGGAATTAAAACTTGTCCAATGGGAATATCCTTAACAACACACTTGAAAATGACCAGAAAGTGTATTAAGGGGTCATTTAGACATGAGAAAGGGTTGAATAAGTGAAATTAAGCCTAGAAAAGCATGAAATCTTGTTACAAGACTTTACAACACTTCAAAATAGGAATTAATTTGTCATGAAAAGGTGATTTTTAGGTGAATTGTAATGAATAGATTCTAGAAAAGTGTAGAAATGCTTTACAACACTTCACAACACCTTCACAAGACATCATAATTTGAATGTTTAGGACCTAATGTGAATGTTTTGGCCACATTACAACATTATACCAAAGAAAAAAATAAGCCAAAGCCCATTAGAAAGAATTATGTGAGCATAAAAATGTCAACTATACATTTTTTGGGGTCACATTAATCCTCCACTTTAGTGAGAGGATGAACTTGATTCAAAATATTGCTAAAGTAGCTCAACATGCACATAGAGAGGGATCCAAATGTACTTGCATTGGTAAGATGAAACACCAATAATCGAGAGGAATGATCAAGCCCCCAGGATCAAGGTCTCATGGCAAACCAAACATAAGAATAAAAGGAACACACATCATGATGAAAGAAATGAAAGCTTCGATCATTTTTCCATCTTGTTGTGGATTAGATCTAGGTTGATTGTTTGAAAAAGAGAATGCATACTCACTCTGGGACGAAAAAACTCATGGTGGTACAATGGGTGAGAAAACCCAAAAAGGTGAAGTACATACATTAGTTGGCATGCACTCACAAACACATAGGTGGCTATGGGGAAAGTCATGCCTCAGAATGGGCTCCCCACTTAACCATATCAAAGTTATACCTCTTGATAACTTTAACAAGGTGCCACAAAAACAATGTTAGTTCATGCTTCATGAGACAAGCAAAGCTCCATATGCTTAGAACTCATGAAAAAATGCAATGGTACCATAGGCATGAAAGTTGTGTTATGCAAGGTGGTAAAAATGTAAAAGGTAAAATGCAAAAATGAAATGTAAAATGTGAAATATGTTCAAAGGAGTCTTGTTAAGTTCATGCAAGGTTTATCACTTAGTGAACATTGTGTCTAATGTTTCCAAGAGAGGGCCAATCAAAGAATAGAAGATCCACAACTTAGGGGATGCAGTGCATCACATTAGGCCACTAAGAGGAATGTAATATGATAAGATAGATCACACTTATGAAAGACATCACACCTAATGTCATCCAAAAAGTGACAAACACATCATGTGAAGTGACAAGGCTACACTAAGAATGCAAGAATGCAAATGAAATGATGCCAATGTATGCCCCCACTTTAAAGGAATTGCTACACACCATTTTGAGAGCGATTACTTTTAAATTAGTGAAGGAAAGAAGATGCAAAAAGGAGAAACATGACATGAGAGACAACTTGGAAAGCCCCTATGCCAAGTCATATGTTTCTAAGTTAGGTTGCTTCATATAAATGAACAAGAAAAAAAAATAAAATAGGGTTGCTCCCCAGAAAGGAATACACCAAACACATAAGGGATCTATGGATTTGGGGTCAGTATGTTCGTGGTTCCAATTTTTTTTATGAAAGAGCTCAGAACTATCATCATTCCCCAAAGCACATAGAACTGGAAGAATGACACAAAGAGAACAAAAAAAATGAAAAATGAAGTCCATTTTGAGGCAACATGGAAGATACATTTTGGTCGCAATCCTTTGCATCATTCCCAAAAGGAAAACACAAGTGAAAAGAAAATAAATAGGAAAAAGAAAAGGGAAATATTTTGGGTCAACATGAAGGGGGTGATCCCACAGTAGTGTTTTACAATTTTTGGCCAAACTAGACACTTAAATATTTTTTTTAACTAAATCTTCACTTTTGGGCACCTATAGCAGCTAAACCGTGAGGAATTTGAAGATGATGCAAACTAGAGTTTCGTGAAATTTTTTCTATAGATTCTAAACATATTTTTTCAAAATTTTTGGAATCAGATTACACTTCTTTTTTCATCTCCCTCGAAAACTAGTTTTTTTTAGAAAATAACACTTTTAAAAAGTTATGCTCACCGTATAACGCATAAATTTTTTTCCATGAATGATAAAATTCTAATTCTTTCAAATTTAGATTTGTAACTTTGATATCTAGTCCTTCCACTTTGTTAGATAGTTTTTTATTGAATATTTTTTCTTTAATAAAGTTTTGAAGTCAAACCAATTACAATTCAGACATAGCACGACCTTATAACTCAACTTTTTTTGTATGTATTGAAATTCAATTTTTTTTGTTGGATCAAGGACTTCAGTATTTGTTGCACTCATATTTTTCAATTTTTTTTGATAATATTCTATTTTCCCACATGTGCAGAACAAAGAGCTTCATTTTCGGTGAAAAACCTATGTTTAATAAAACTAAAAAAACAAATAGATAATAAAACCAAAACATATTAAAATTATATTCATTGGATAGCTTGTGCTGAGGACTACTTGATTCTAGTTGGGTATGTGAAGTATGCCATTTTTATCTGCAACCAAAGCTTTGAAGCACAAAAAAAAATATTTTTTTGGTCACAGAGAGTAGGAATCATTAAAATAGGGGGTTTTCTTGAACCAAGGGGGGTTCGAGTGAACCCCCAAGGGTTCAAGTGAACTTGAGTTCACTCAAACCCAGGTTTGACTAAACCCCCTTCCAAAAAGGTAGTTTCATGTGTTTTTTGTTTGTACAAGCATTAAAATGGTTTGCTTGAACCATGGTTTAGGAAAACCCTATTTTGGTTCGTTTGAACCAACAAGTTCGCTTGAACCCCCAAAATGATTTTTTTTGGCATGGGGCCATTTTTTTCTGGGATTTCCTTCCTCATTCAAATTGTAAACCACTTTTGTGGATTTACCCAAGGAGACATTTTGATCTCAATACCTTACATCATCCCCAAAAGGAGAACACAAAAAAAAAGCAGAAAAGAAAAGGACCTTTTGGGTCAACATGGAAGAGACCTAGGGCATCTCAACACTTTGCATCATCCCCAAAAGGAAAACACAAAACAAAAGAAAAAAAGAAAGGGACCTTTTTGGGTCAAGATGGGAGAGACATTGCAGTCTCAATACTTTGCATCATCCCCAAAAGGAAAACAAAAAACAAAAGTGAAAAAGGACAAAGTACGACATATAGCAGAATAGAGGTATGAATAGAAGAAGTGTACAAAGAGAAAATAAAATGCAAATGATGGGGGAACATGAAACACACATACAAGCAAATGAGGAATGTAAAAGGAGGCTAGTAATGCAATTTAAGGAAACCATTAACTAAGTTATTGGTTTCTCAATCTTAAGTAATATAAGCAGAAAGTGAATAACATAGTTAAGGGACAAAGAAAAATGCATTACAAGGACAAGGCTAACAACTTCTTGTTAGACAAGAATGAGCCAAGGTAGGTGATGGGATAGATCATGCCATAATGAGAATGGAAGATTCTACAACTATGGCATGATAAGAGGATTTTTTTTAAGGGATGATAAGAAAGTAGTTGGTATCAATGAAGTGATACTTGTCTAGTATTTCATTTAGGGTCGGACACTCTTTAGTTTGATGTCCCAGAACATGATGATATTTGTAATATGGTATGTTAGAATCTTTAGGATGAATGACCAACCTGTTTGAAGGTGGTAAAAGTATAAGAATTTTTTTTAGAAGTAACTAAAGTCTCCTTTCACATTCAGGTGGTGGATGAGTAGGAAACTTGAGTTTCTTTAATTTATAAGGTCATTTTCGTTTACTAGTTTCTCCTTGTTCATGAATTGAAGGAAGAGGACCCATGGGGATCCAACCATCCTTATCATTGGAATCAAGTAATGGTTGTTCACATGGAAGGATAATTTTCAAGTTAGGAGGAGAAGCAAAGATCATTGTACCATTATCCCAAAGTCTCCAATATTCAAAAGGAGGGTTACAGTTATCAGGAGGATCTTGATATCCTAATCCGATTGTGTTTTCTTCTTGTGGTTTTTGTTCAAAAAGTAGATGAATGTTATGTTTTTTTGTTGTATTGCAGCCTTGTTTGCTTGTTATAGTGAAGCCATTGCCATAGGTTTATTCAAGGTTGATTGGTGTGTTTGTAATTTTTTTATCATAAAATGGTTGTGGAGGTACTTTTGGAGAGTAACTAGGTCCACCTGAGGGAGGGAATTTAGGTCCTTCATTTGTTTTAGGGTGAAGATAATCAAATGTATTAGGGGGTGTAATAGAAGGGAGAGTGTGTGACCTCACGGAGGGGTAAAAGGCTGCATTAGCTTCAATGTTATCAAGACATTCATTTAAGGACTTGTTCATGCTATTGTCATCATCTCCAATGATGTCTACTTCATGAGGAGGACAATCATAAGGAGTTGAGAGAGCATGAGGAAGTTCAAGGTCATTAGGATCACAACCAAAGACACAATTAGACATGTCCACTAAGGATTTTAAGGAAGTACAAAGTTGAGTAAAGGAAAAGGACATGATGAAAGGAAATGAAATGCAAGGAACAAAAAGTTTGGAAAATATAACAGAGTGCAATAACAGGAAACAAAGATTCCAAAAATACCTAGAAATTACCAGAAATTGCAATGCAAAATATGCAAAAGGACTAAGTCGCCTAGGGTGGCGATTTAGTCCCACTGATGATTTTTTTTTATGTTTTTTCATAAATTTTAAATGTAATTCTATGTCTTTCAGATGCACAAATGTAACTATAGTATGTAAATGCATAGTTTTTGTCTTTTTCAATGCAAAAATGATGCAATAATGCAATGTGAAAACCTAGGATGCACTTTAACTAATGCAAGATGCAATTCAAGGGAAACTTAGGATGGAATTGAAAATTAGAAAGGAACAATTTTCAAAAGATATAGGTTCACCAAAATGTAAAGAAATATTTTAGGAACCCTATTTGACACTTACCCTTCTAGGATCTTTCACGTAAAAGGAATGAATAGGGTTAAAAATCTATTTCTTAACTCTCAAAGATAAATGTAAATGAGGGAAAGAAATGTGTCTAATTGAAATGTACAAATGCACTAATCTAAAAATGAAATGATGTAATGATGCAAAACTATGAAAATGCAGGTGTGATATGTAGAAATGCCTAAGAAATGCAATTAAATGATGAAATGATAGAAAAAAAAGGAAGAGGTGCACCTAGAATTAGAAGTTTGATGTTGGAAGATTCTAGAATTATGGAAATTTGACTAAAATGTTGACCGAAACACTTAGGCCAATCTGGGTGACTTAGTCCCAATTTTGAGAAATTTTATCAAAATGGGAATCTGCCAAATGGGTATCCAGAAATGTCAAAATCAGATTTTAGGCATGGAAGTGGGACTAATTTTCCACTAGTGGCAACTTAGTGCTGTTGCAAATCTCGAGGAATTCTGGATAGAATCTGGAAGTCTCTGATCTATACTCTCTTTCCTAATAGGTAGTTGTATTTGATTATGTCTCCAAGCATAAATTAGGGTTGTCTTGATTAGGTTGACTTTGTGCACCTTTTGATCACTTTTCAACACCTATTGCTTGATAAAATTTGCATACAAAATGTTGTCCCATAGTTTTTGTTGCACCAAAAGACTAACCTTTTAATTCCTGATACAACTTCTAGAGTAAACGAATCCATGGGAGGTGGTTAGTCCATGTCACAAATCCCAAGGGGAGCATTGACCATCTGCCAACAAACTCCCCCTTAGCATTACCTGAGGGGATTCAAACCCAACACCTTTGGCTCTGATACCGATTATTGGTCCATAGTTGTCGCTGCACCAAAAGATCGACCTTTTAATGCTTAATACAACTGCCAGTGTTAACAGATCCACATGAGGTGGTTAGTCCATGTCATGAATCCCGAGGGAAGCACTGACCATCTGCCAACACAAAAGTCACATGAAAAAGGAGGAAAATGGTTGAGGGTTAGAGAATATGGATTTGCCTTGGTCAAACCCCACTTTGGTAATCAAACCCTAAACAATGAAATGATATGAAAAGAGAGTGATAAATAGATAACATGCAAGTGCAAATGTCATAAACTTACCACACCCTAGATGCTCAAAATTTGAAGATGTGCAATGAAGACCTCCAATAGCTTGACTCAATAATTCTTGGTTTGCTTGAATGCTTGTGAGTAATTTGATGAATTCTTGAATGCTTGTGAATTAGGAGAGTGTAGGAGATGTAAAATGAGGTGAAAAGCCTTTATTTATACTTGATTTTATTAAAATTTCCTAAAAGTAATACATCAGAGGCCGACCTCAAGGGTTAGAGGACAAAATCCTGCTAGAATTTTGAAATTAGTTTGAGTTTTGTGCCAAAAAGGACTAAGTCACCCCTATTGGTGGCTTAGTCCCACTTACGAAAATTAAGTGGGTGTCGAGAATTTTGGGGCATTAAAATTTTCCAATAGGAATATCCTTAACAACACACTTGAAAATGGTTGGAAAGTGTATTAAGGGGTCATTTAGACATGAGAAAGGGTTGAATTAGTGAAATTAAGCCTAGAAAAGCATGAAATCTTGTTACAAGACTTTACAATACTTCAAAATAAGACTTAATTAGTGATGAAAAGGTGATTTTTAGGTGAATGGTAATGAATAGAGTCTAGAAAAGTGTAGAAATGTTTTACAAAAATTCACAACACCTTCACAAGACATCATAATTTGAATGTTTAGGACCTAATGTGAATGTTTTGGCCACATTACAAAATTACCCCCAAGCAAAAATCAAGCCAAAGCCCATTAGAAAGACTTAAGTGAGCATAAAAATGTCAACTATACATTTTTTGGCAACACAATTCTCCTGATGATCCTATAAGGTCCAATTTTCTTGGGCTTCAACTTGTTGTAAGCACCTTGGGGGTACCTTTCTTTGCGTAGATGTACCATGATTTGTTCCCCTTCTTGAAAGAATTTTCTTCTGTGATGTACATTTGCCTTCTCTTTATATTTCTCATTCATGGACTACAATTTAAGTCTAACTTCTTGATGTATTTCTTGAATATTTTTCAAAAAATCTGTGGTTTCTTCCTTATGGTGTGGACTTATTGGCAATTCAACTAAGTTTGCAACTCCCTTAGGATTACCACCATATACAATCTAAAAAGGAGACTTAGTATTTGATCTATTGATGCTAGAATTATAGACAAACTCAAATTGAGCTATCACCAAATCCCATTGTCGAGGATGGTCTCCAACTAAACACCTTAGTAAGCTTCCTAGACTTTTATTAACCACCTCTGTTTGACCATCGGTTTGGGGATGGTATGGTGAACTGAATTGCAATCTATTGTCCAACTTCTTCCACAATACCCTCCAAAAAGTGACTTAAGAACTTAGTGTCCCTATGACTGGTATAGTTTTTGGAACACCATGCAACCTCACCACTTCTTTGAAAAACAAATGTGCTACTTGAATTGCATCATTGTTCTTCTTACATGGTATGAAATGGGCCATTTTAGAAAAACGATCCACCACTACAAACACATAATCATTGCCCCTTTGGGTTCTTGGAAGCCCCAAAATAAAATCCATAGAGATATCAATCCATGGCTCCTTTGGCATGGGTAAGGGCATGTATAAGCCTATATTTTGACTTCCTCCTTTTTTTGTTTGAAAAACTCTACAAGTAGCAACAAACTTGTTGACATCTCTTCTCATGTTAGGCCAAAATAATTTTTCATTTACTAACCCAAAAGTTTTGTCTCTTCCAAAGTAACGACCTAATCTATTTGAGTGCATCTCTCTTATGAGTTTCTCCCTTCATGATCCAAAGGAAATACAAAGTTGTGATCCCTTAAAAAAAAATCCATATAACAACATGTGGTCTTCAAATGGTTGCATATGAGCATGGGTTTGACTGTTTAAAATTGCTAAGATGCTGCTAAAATGACAATCATCAACATATTCACCCTTCATTTCTTCAAACCCAATTATCCCATGACTCATGACAACCAATATATCATGTCTTCTACTTAGTGAATCAACCACTACATTTGTTTTACCACTCCTATGCTGCACCACAAAATTATAGGCCTACAAGAATGAAGCCCATTTAGCATGTTTATGGGATAACTTACCTTGTGAATTGTTGTACTTCAAGGCCTGATTGTGAGTCATCAAAATAAACTCCTTATGCAAGAGATATTGCATCCAATATTTTAGAGCTTGTATCACAACATATAATTCCTTGTCATACATGGTGTACCTCCTTTTAGCCTCATTCAATTTCTCATTGAAAAAGGAAATTGGTTTACCCTCTTGACTTAACACTCCTCCAACAACAACCCTTGAAGCATCACATTCAACTGTAAAAAGTTTCTCAAAGTCAGGTATGGCAAGGATAGGTGTTGTTGTAACCTTCTTCTTAAGCTATTCAAAACTATTATTAGCTACCTTGGTCCAAGTAAAGACCTTCCCTTTTGTACAATTAGTCAATGGAGCACTTATGCCATTGAAGTTCTAGATGAACCTTTTATAGAAATTTACCAAAACATAGAAGCTCCTTACTTCAATAATGCTTTGATTAGGCCACTCTAGAATAGCTTTGAGCTTTTCCAAGTCCATGCTGAATCCATCTGATGAAATAAAATTTCCCAAAAATACTAGCTTATCCTTGCAAAATTTACTCTTTTCTTGGTTGATGAATAACCTTTCTACTCTAAGTATATCTAACACTATCCTTATATGTTCTACATGCTCCTTCAAGGATTTGCTAAAAATTAGGATATCATCAAAATAGACTATTACAATTTTTCCAATGTTTTTTCTAAATACCTGATTCATGGTTTGTATGAGGTAGATGGTGCATTGGACAAGTTGAAGGGCATCACCACCCACTCAAATAACCCATCTTGGGTTTTGAAGGCCTTCTTCAATCGCCTTCTCAAATCCAGATTTGATGATAACCACTCCTAAGATCAATCTTGGAGAAAATCTTAGCACTTGAAAAGAAATCTAATAGATCATCCATCTTTGGTAGTGGATAGCGGTACTTCACAGTGATCTTGTTAATGGCTCGAATCCATACAAAGTCTCCACTTTCCTCCCTTCTTAGGGGAGAGTAGAGCGGGTGTAGCACATGGACTCATACTTTCTCTCACAAACCCTTTCTCTATTAATTTTGTGGTCTTCCTCCTCATTTCCTTATTCTCTAGTGGATTCATTCTATAAGCTTCTTGGTTTGGAAGTTTAGCACCTGGAATTAGGTCAATTTGATGAGTAATACCCCTAGAGGGAGGAAAACTAGCTGGCAGGTCACTTGGTGTCAAGTCTGAATATTATTACAACAGTTCTTGCACTTCCATTGGAATTGTTTGTTGGTATGATTTGTCTTTTTCTCATGGGTACAATAGATAACAAACCTCTCCCTTGGATTCTCTTAAAAACCCTATCCAACTCATTGTGGATAGGTACAAGGATGCTATTTTTGTTGACCCTTCTCCTTTGAAAGGCTTCAAAATATGAAGTTTACCCTCATGTTGTATCTCATAGGTATCATCTCTATCATGATAAATAACATCCCTATCAAATAGCCAAGGCCTACCCAACAATAGGTGACAAGCATCCATTGGCACTACATTGCACAATACCTTGTCTTCATATGGACCAATTTTAAATTGAAGAAAACAAGATTGATTCACAAGCACAATATGATCCTTTTGCAACCATAAAATTTTGTAAGGATTTGGTTTTAGTATGCTAGAAAGCTTTAATTTTTGTACCATTTCTATGCTTATGAAGTTATCAGTAGAACCTACATCAAAAATCACCTTGCACACCTTATCTTTGCACTTACATTATGCTTGAAATGTATTGTTTCTCCTAAAATCAGCTACAACAGTTTCCTTGTCTCCAAATATCGGGGTCCTTCTCAACATTAAATTTTCACATATCTCTATTTCCACTTCTTCTATCAAGGGCTCTTCTTTTTCTTCTTCTTGAGTCACCATTGTTCTCCTCAAAATTTTGAGGGAAATCCACAGTTTTGTGAGCCTCATTGTAAATATAGCATTTCAAGGGTCTCCAGCTGCCAGAGAACTGTTCTCCTCTTCCTCTAAAGCCACCCCTTCCTTGGGAGTTTGGCTTCACATTACCCATGGATTCTTCTTCATTAGTAAGCTTCGTCTATAGAATTCATCTTGACTAAGGCCAACTCATTTTGGAGTTGAAATCTAAGCCCATTAATATACTTGGCCACAACATGTTCATTATCTTCTTGTAAATTGGTTTTCATTTGTAGCTTCATAAATTCTTTAGTGTAGGATGATATGGAGGACTCATTTTGTCTTAAGTTTTGGAATTCCCTAAAAATATTTTTTTGGTAATATGAAGGCATGAATCTAGCCTTCAAATGTTTCAACATCTTCAGCCATAGCTTAATTTTCACCTTTCCTTGACTCCTGGTGTTTTCAAGATTTCCCCACCATAGAGTCGCATGAGACTTCATCTTTGAAGCTTCAATATTCACCCTTCGTGGATCGGCTTCCTCAATCCCTTCCATATCATAATACTTTTCTAAGTCTTGAATCCATTCCAAGAACACTTCAGGGTTTAGTTCGCCTTTGAAATTAGGAACCTCAATCTTGACTTTAGTTCCTTGTTTGTTGATGGGCTCAATAAGTCTCTCTATTGGGTCTATGATTGTAACTCGCCCTCTTTGAACCTCCTATTCTTCTTCAGATTCTTCATGAAGCATTATAGCCTCTAGATCATGTAGCCTTTGAAGTACTGCATCTAAGGAATTATCTCACAATCTAGCATTCCTCTTGCCTCTTTGTCCCCAATCCAAATGAGTTCCTCTCCAAGCCTTTTTTTTTGCTTTTACTTTGATACCAAAACTGATGTAGCGCTAAATTCATTCCTACAATATTAAGCAAACAATAGGAAATACTTTCTAGTATACATAAAATAGAGAAAATATGAGACTACCATAAAACAAGGGCGATTCCATTTCCAGAAAATGATTATACAATCGTTGAGTCTACCTTCTTCTCCCCATCCTTTATTTCCTTTTCCCTCCTAACTACCCCATCCTATGACAACTACTTGAATTACTCCAACTCCCTAAAAAACTCCTAAATTGACTCAACCAACTACAACACTAACCAAAATGAATGGATGTTCACAACAACGTCTCCTTAGAATTCTAAACAACAGCCATCCAGCTGGATGTGGGTGGGTAACTGAAGTAAATGCTCCACATCAAAATGGTTATGTTATAAGGGTTGAGCAGTCCATGTGAGTAGTGATTTTGTGTGTGTGTTGGGAAGTGCTATGTGACCCTTTAGTGCTTGGGGGTGGATTGAATTTCAATCCTATGGTTGGGTGGAAAGAGCCATTGGCCATGTTGTTTATCTTGTTGTTTACTTTTCAAGAATGGGTAAGGATGAAAACATCTTGAACAAACAAAACTTGTGGGTCATAAAGGAATGTTCATTTTGTTTATTGTGTGCATGGATAAGGGTTCAAATAAAAGAACTTAGTGGATATAGAAATTGGATTCTTTGTTACTTGGGAAAAATAGAAAGAAAAAGGAAAAAAATATTGTTGTTCTTGAAAATATGCCTCTTCATGCATCAATGAAAGTAACTATAATTATAGGGATAAAATTTTCAAAATTGTAGATGTTAATGTAATAGATAAAAATTTGGACTTGAGTTGGTGGAATGGTTAAGTTTGGAGAAAAAAAAAGGGGGGTTTATTTGCATTTTGATTTGTCAAGTGTTTGTGTTGAATTATGAGAGCAACTTTGATCATGTTGCTCTAATTTTAGTTCCATAAGTAGATTGGAATACATTTTTTTTAATTTTCTTATATATGGTGATACTACATCTCTTATATTCATATTTTAACCAAAATGCTTTATAAAGCTAATTTAAATATTAAGAAACCCATATATATATATATAGTTATTGTTTTTATAAATCAACATTTTAGAGCACACTCAACCCCTGATCGAAGGGGTTAGTCTAAATGTAGATTTCCCCTCCACCAAGAAATTGCCATAGGAGGTAGCCTATCATGGCCCTCACTCTCTGAATGGGGCGATATTCCTCAATTCCTATGGAGTTGGGCAAAGATTAATTTTTAATACCTTGAAAATAAAATAGCATGCATAATCATATACTTAACATCTATTCCCAAATAGTTAATCTTAACGAATTTTATTTGTATTAATTTCTTTTGTTTTATTTAATAGCTAAAATTTTAATTATTATGTCAGTTGTTGAGTTAGATTAACCCTCTAGTTTATTGGAGTTGATCATTATGTTGATTTTTGCATATTAAGTATGGTCTATAAAGGTATGTTGCAAATAGATAAGTATTAACTTTGATTTGATTTGAATTACTTCATAGAAACACTTACACGTAAACTTTGTTGTTCTCTTAGGCTTCATACTCAACTAGAGGTTGAAAAGAAATGTAAATAAATTGAATAATATTTAATTAAGGTTAAGTTAACTAGACCTTGTCAATAAATACATCCATAAATGATGCAGCTTTTAGAATGTCTAAGATAACCTTAAGGAGTGTATGATTCTCAAGCAAAATTTCATAATTCAACCATTGGTAAGCAAGTTTGTTAAAACATATTTCCTTTTCTTGTAATATTAGTAATCAATTTACTAATAATAAAATATGTAGACATAGAATACTGCTAACAAAAACTAAGTTACATAAATATCAAAAAGGGTTGCCTCACAATGAGACATAAGATAGAGTTTCCTTTAGAAGTGTATCTTGGCTCATGTTCAACATTGTATTGGGGAATCAAATTTTTAAGTAATTCTAAGAGCTAAATTTGAATTCTATTCATCAATTAAACTAATTATGTGGTACTTATTTTAATCCTTATATTAATTTTTGTTTATAATTTACTTAATGAATTTTGAAAATTCACCAACATAATTTTTTTGTTATGTAGTAATATAGTGGGTATTAGTTGTAATGATTATAGATTTTCTTTATGTTGTTAAATTAATGAAGGAATGTTCATAAGGGGTAATGGTGAAAACTCGATGGTGTGATGGTTAATCTTTTAAGTTCAGAAGGAATATTAATTTCATATATGTTAAAAATTGTTAGGAATTAAATTTGAATAACATTGGAAAAAAAATTAGCATATTTACTTGTTTTCATTTAGTGTAGACCTTTTTTTTATTAAAATTATTATATATCCTTGTTGGAAAATGCTCAGTGCTCCCCTTAGGATTTGTGACATGGCTTAACCACTTCTCATGGATCCGTTAACTCTAGCAGTTGTATCAAGCATTAATAGGTCAATATTTTGGTGCAACGACAACCTTGGGGCCAATAATTGGTATCAAAGTCAAAGGTTTTTGGTTTGAATCCCCTTAGGTAACGTTAGGGGGAGATTGTTGGCAAATGGTCAGCGTTCCCCTCGAGTTTTGTCACATGGATTAACCACCTCCCATGGATCCATTAAATTTGGTGGTTATATCAGGCATTAATAGGTCAATCGTGGGGCCAACAATGCTTAGTGAAATTTATTTTTGGTTAGGATAATGTAAGATAGAAAGAAATTTGTTGTGTGTTTTGTCATTTCATTAAGCTTTCTAACTTAGGAAATTCTTATCACCTGTTATAACTTAGTCTCCTTAGAATAAATTTGTAATGTCTCAATTTGAAATACTTAGAGTTAAATGTATACTAAATTCCTTCTTATGGAAGTTAAAGTGATAGGATTACATCGTAAACTGATGTCATCTATTGCAAGTAAGTATCTAAAACTTAAAATTGTCATAGTGGTAGTTAAAACAACAAAAAAATTGGTGGTTGTGTATTGTTTAGTTTTGTAATTTTTTTGGGGCATGAAAAACCACCTAGTTGACCAACTAACTAACTCAGAATTTTGTCACTTTTAAAAAATGGTAAATATAAGTGGGTTCTAAACACTATTATAGTTATGTTATAACGTAAAATAAACCCTAATGTATAAGTTTATCAACTAGGGAAATTTTTAGACTATTAAAATAAAATTTAAACCACATAAAGAATAATACAATCATAAAATAAAAAAGCATACAAAAATATAAATAAAAAGATAAACAAAATAAAATACTATATATACACATGATCACACAACATATAAAATAATATTTCACAACACATTACACGACCTTATTTCTCCATATGAGACAAGGTTGGTATTTCATAGGGATAAAACAATAGAAGTAGTTATGTAACCCTGTCCACCATTGAAAAAGAAAGTGTATGTCTCACCAACCTAAGTACAAGAAAAATATAATATTATTTTTTGAAACTTTCAATATAAGTATAGGACACATGCCCGGATGTTTCACATTCTTTTTATAATTTTTTTGCAAGTAAATAATTAGTTATGAATTTTTTATTAAAGTTTTTTAAAAAACATTAAAACTTCTTTGTCTGACCACCATAACTTGGTCAAAAAATTATGAAATTCATTTCTTTTTCTAATCCTATAGTATGGGAAGCATAGAATGTGCCACATCTTTTGAATTCAAAAAATGTTAAATTGTTTAAGAATTATAGATTTTTTTCAATCAGCCTATCAATTAAGACTTTAGTTAGAATGCATGTAGAAAATCAATAATAATTATATATTTAATTCCAAATAAGGCATATCTTATACTAGTGGAAATATGACATTTTTCTCAATAAACCCTTTTCATTTCATCAAATTCGGATAAAAAAAACTTGTCAACCACTTTTTTGTCATATCACCACTTTTTAGACCCCCATGATCTTGCACCTACCCAAAATGGTGTGAGTACATCACATGAATAATCCTAGCCAAATAAACTATTATGAATTAAGATAAAATTTCAAACTAATAATCAATTAGGAAATCAAATCTAATAACCATAAAATTTAACATATATAATTTTCATCTTCTCAATATCAACTCACATAACCACTTAATAAAATTAAAATGATAACTCCATCTAATGAATTATATGCAAACCCATCATCTAGTAATAATAATGATAGTCAAAACGTTCATTCAAATATAATAATAACATCTATGGATTAGGAAAAAAAATATCATCCATAAGGAACCTAAATATAATGTCCAACAATAAACACATGAAAATATTCAATATTAGTCATGATAATAATAAGAAAAATGTAGGAACCTAAAATTGTTCTGATGATATCACATACTTGATTTCTCTTACTAACACCATTTCTAGTCTATTTCACATAATTCATCCATTTAATTAAATAATGTAAATTATTTAGTTCAATTCACCTTTTCTCCTATTAATAATTTTTTTAGATTACAGGAATTAGTCAGGTATTTGTCCCTCTATAAACTATAGTGTGCCTGGTAAAAAAAATTCATGTGACTGGTGGCACTAGCATGGCATAGCCTCTGGTACCACGGGGATGGTGAGGAGACTAGACCTCATGACCTCTTTCCTACAATAGGATGCTTTAACCAATCGAGTTAGGCCCACCGCCCCAACCTCCCCTTTTCTCCTATTAATTAAATAAATCAATTTTATCTAATTAATTCATATTTCTTCGTGCTAATTCCATTCTCATTTGATTAACTAATGTAAATTATTTAATTAAATTTCATAATTATACTTTGATTAAATAATTCATGGTTATTTAGTTAAAGCCTCTAATCTCATCCACTTGTACAATTAAATGATTTTAATTAATTGTTCAATTAGCCAATTTCTTTCCAATCCTCTAACATCCTCAACTTTTACAAAGGACATTCCCATGGAATTTTCCCTTTTTCAAATTCAAATATTTCTCTCTAAATGGAAATATCTCCCAACACTATTCCTAAAAAGTAGGGAATTTGTTGAGCCTCATGGATTTTGAACCATTTATTTGATCCTTCATCCATGTCTCATTGATTATCATCTGTTTGATTGATCCTTGATCCATGTTCACTTCTCTCATTCAATTTCATCCATTGATTAGCATTTTTAATCATCATTGTTGATGATGATTTCCAAATTCTACAAATACCAATTATTTTTCCATGAAAAGGGATTCACAAGCATTGAGAAAACTTACTCTCTTGAATTGATTGGTCAATTTGATCAATTTGAGAGTATTTTGTGTTGCATTAGTGGTTGCTCATGCACCAAAAGATCAACTTTTTAATGTTTGATACAACCACTAGATTTATACAAGATCCATGGGAGGTGGTTAAGCCATGTCACGAACCCAAGCACCATGCTACACCAAGGAGACCAAGGGACACACCATTTTGCAACAACCCCCCTTAGCGCAAGTGAGCGGTTTGAAACTATGACCTCAGATATGATACCAATTGTTGCATTGGTGGTTGTCATCGCACCAAAAGATCAACTTGTTAATTCTTGATACAACCACTAGATTTATACAAGATCCATGGTGTTGTGCAATTTTGGCACACATGCCCCACTAAAAGCAAGGACCCTCTCTTGATTTGGTCTTTGATGCTTTTGATCCTCTAATTATGAAATTTGGTTGCTTTGAAATGTGATTGAATGTTTATTCTTCTCATGCGAATGATCCCTTTAAGTTACTCATTGAAAATCCTTAGTCTTGAGGTGATTTTCAAGTTTTTCACTAGTTTCAGGAATTTCCTCCTTGGGCGGATTTCCCTAATTTCCATCCATGCCTTGGATACCCAATGAGTACTACTTTACATTGTGATTTGAATATTTTGGCTCTTTACAGAATTTTGTGTCTACTAGAAATCCCCAAAATTGCTTTAGGCTCTCAGATCCCCGAATTTCCTTCACCTCCTCAGATCCTCGAAACTTGTCTTGGGTTGTCTTTTCGTTGTATTTATATTTGTTGTACAAATTTTGTAGCTTGTATTTAATATAATTTTGGGGGTTTTATGCTATCAAATTAGTGTCATTTTCTTTGCATCAAATTTTAAAGAGCTTATCCTTGAGTGTTGTGTGTGAATTTGGTGTTCGAGCTTTGAATTGTTGACTTTGGTGGCATTTTTTTTGGCATCATTTGCATCTGCTTGAGATTGAAGATTGTTTCATGTCATTTCCCTCCTAAATTGTTCTTCATCTATGGTATGTACATAGTACTCTAGCCTTTGATTGACAAGTATGAATGGTTTTGCGATGTTCTAGGCATGTCTTGAATCTGGGTTTGGCATGCTTGAAGATCTGTGTTTAAAACTAGGGTTTCCCATGGTTCTTTTGACATCTCTCCTGAGTATCGACATTGCCATTCCCCATTGTTCTTGTAATCTAACTATTCGAATCCTCGCTTGGTTTTCCCCCCCTTGACTTTGTATTGTGCATATTGTTAATTTGGTTTGATTGATCTAGGGTTTTGTGTGATTGACAGAATAACCATCCAAATACAAATTTGAGTTATCAATTCCCACTTGTATCTGCTCAATTGCTTGCCTTTGGTAGTTTGAAAGAATTGATTTAGTCTTAATGCAATAATCGAATATATCAAACCTTTGACTATTACTCATGGAAGAACCCTAGGATTTCTTGTTGTAAATTTCTTGCTACAGATCGATTGAGCTAGGTTTAAGTGAATCATAGGCTTGAATCATGATTGAACAATGTGGGCCAACCACAAAATCTGAACCAAGTCCCAAATTAACGATCATTTGATCAAATTGGCTAAGTTGTGACGAGTTGGAAATTTTGGGATTTCAAATTCTTCATGGAATTCCTTTTCCCTAGGGAATTCCCAAATTTCCATTACCCCTTCATTTTCCCAAAAATGTGTGAAGTCATGCTAGTTTTGTGGATTTCCATCCCTATTGGAAATCCTTGAAAAACCTGCCAAACATGAAGATTTGTAGAAATGGATACATTAATGTTGAATGATTTTTGCATTTCATGTTTGGTTTGAATAATTAAAGGATGAATAATGTTATTTCTTGAGTTTTTATGTTGATTAAGTGAATTTTGAGCTATAATTGTGCCTTCATCACTAATTTCCATCTAGCCTGAAAATCCCCAAATTTCCTTCCTAGCTTGATTTTCATGAAGGGGTGAAAATCCCAAACTTTTAAGGAGTTGTGCTTTATGAAATTTTAAGGGATTTTGATCATTGTTTGGACTTATTTGAATGATTAATATATTATTTGTGATGGGATAACCATGATCCTCATGTTGTAATGGAAATTTATTGTGATCTTTTGTTGAGTGTAGGCTGAATCAAGCAAGGAAATTGCTAGCAAGGCCAAGGGAAAAAAAATGGATCATGATGTTAAGGGATCCTCCATCTTAGAAGTTAAAAGGATGAAATTGGATACAAAGAATAGGATTCATGAGAGCAAGCTAGCTTCCATTTGGTTGAAAGTGACTGACACAAATGTGGGAAGATGGGACTGTGAGGAGTTCAAGGAAAGAATGGAAGTGAAGAACCCTCCTTTGTTGGAAAGAAGATTGGTAAGCTTTGGGTTGGCTCATGTGGTTGGATTTCCTTCTACAATGAAATTATATGAGTTAGTTTTGGAATATTCCAGACACTATGATCCAAGCACATAGAGAGTGATCAACCCACAAGGCAGAGTGCTTGCAAATTTCTCTCCTATTTTAGTGGCTCAAACATTTGATATGCCAAACATATCCCATGTGGTGTAGTTTGATATTGATGTAGCCAAGAAGTACTATGCAAAGGATACAAAAATTTCTTTACAAGTTATCAACTCTTGGTTGGAGAAACCTAAGGCACATATTTCCAAGCTGCCAAAGCAATTGTTCAAGGAAAAATCCAGGTTAGAGTATTATGATGCAATCACTCTTCTTAGTAGAGTGATGGGCTTGAAGAGTGTAGGAGTATTTGAGAATTGGATGTTTTACATAATAGTGAGAATGGAGCAGGATGTAGACTATCATTGGGTAGGTATAATCAGTGCCATGATTCATGAATAGTTGTGCAATGTATTGTAGACCAAGGGCTTCACCATGACATCCTACTTGGTCTATGCCTTGGAAAGATTCCATCCATATAAGGGATTGAGCACTTGAGGGGTCTTTGGCCAAGATGTGATCTATGAGGTCTATCCCCAACTGCATTTGGGTAGTTCTAGTTACAGAAGGGTGAATGATGCATTCACCATATATATTACAAGGTTGCTCCAAGGTGTTGAGCATGTGAAGATTTTTTATGCTACTAAGGAGTTGATTTAGAAGTTTGGGGAATGGTTCATACAATTTACCACCTTCTCCTACATAATGATTGAAGGTTGTCAAAGAGCTCCCTACAAACTGCCTAGATACCCAACTGATCACATCATACTTTTGGAAGTCACAAGGAAAATTTATGCTTTTGATGCCATTTTGAAGGACATGCATAAGACTAGTTTTGGCAATGACTTCCCATTGAGGATATGAGGCAATGATTCCTATCCTTCCTTGATCACAACACACTCCTCTAAGGAAGAAATGGGTACTTTGGGCTTGTCATTCCACTCCAATAGGTCTATATTTGATAGAATAGGTGGGGCTCAAAAGAGAGCCAGTAGATATTTCAGACATAAAGATGATATCGAGGACTATTGGACTAATTGTAAAGATGAATTTGAGGTCCAAAGGAAGAAGTTCTCAAGGTTTCCTGCTCACTTGATCAGATTGTATAGCATCAAGGCCATCCCTGATCAGATTGATGATGATGGGGAGGTGATACAAAGCCATGACTATGAACCAATCAAAGATAAGCCAATAGGTGAAATTGATTGGTTGGAAGAGGAAAAGATAGAGTTGGAGAAAATCAATGCTCCTATGATCAAATACACCAAGCTATGAATTAAACACAAGATTTGGGAATTGGACAATGAAGGGAAGCAATACACCTATGACCTGAGGGGAAACTTGGAATCCAAATCCACTTCTAAGGAAGATGAGCAGGACTCAAAGGGAAAATAAAAGGTGGGTTCTCCCTTCAAGATCAAAATCAGAGGTGTCCAATCAGAGACCGAGGAAGAAAAGAAAAGAAGGCCCAAGGAAAAGAAGAGAAACACTACTTCCAAGGAGAAGAAACCTGCTCAAGAAGAGGAGCATGAAGAAGAAGGGGAGAAATATAGTGTCCATGTGCCCAAAAGGAGAAGAGTGGAAAGAACATCAAGGAATAAAAGTGAGAATACTAAGGGAAAAGAGGGTACAGGACCACAATTGATAGATGTTGAGAGTTCTGGGGAGAAGATACAAGTCTATATTAGGAAGCTAGAACTCCATCTCCTAAAGAAAGTCTGGTGAAAGAAGGTGCCCCTACAATTCCCTCTATTGTGTAGCAACAAGAGGACACTTCTACCCCTCCTTCAACTCAATAATTGCATAATGAGGAAAAGGAGTCCACAGAGGTAGCCATTGATGATATCCCTCAAGGTGAGGATGTAGAAGAATTCAAGGTTGGGGATCTTCATAGTTCTGAGGTGAAAATTGATAGGATCTTGTAATCCTACCTAGTGTCATATGAAGACTCACTTGTTGGTAATGAAGGAGAGAAAACCATTGAAAGGGAAGATGCACATGAGAGAATTCCCTCTCCAATCCAAGTGGTAATAGAGACACTTGATCAAGAAGAGAATCAGAATCCAGAGGAGGACAAGGAGGAAGATGAGAGGGAAGATAAAAGTGAAAAAGTTCCTATAGTGTAAGATTTGAATGTTGACTCCTCCATAGATCAACCATAAATGAAAAATCGAGATGAGCAACAATCAAATGTCTCTACTCCTAGTTTACTCAGTGAGAGATTGAAGAGAAAGTAGATAGTTGTGGATGATACGCCTCCCAATTGGGATGAACTACTAGGAAATATTGGAAAGGGAAAAGAAAAGAAGAAGGCTATGGTGATTTATAAGATCACCAGGGATGAGGCAGATAACATGGTAATTCATATTGCTACTCTTGTAGTAGACAAAAACAAGGATGAGATAGTTCCTCGAGATTACACCATTCAGACAATAAACTTGGGGCCTACCGATAGTCGTCGTTAGGTCCCAATTTACTTTATAAGATAAAATTCAATATGTCGATCGGGCAGTGTCCAAGGTAGTTTGCAATAGAAGAAGACTTGACTATCTCCCTTAGATTTCCTAACTTTTTAGAGCAACTAATGTTAATTCTAACCTAAGGTCATCTAACTATTTAGCTATAAAGCAGTTTATCATAAAGAAAATTGGAAATATTTAAACTAAAAAGTATAACAGAACTAACTTAGAAAGCATGAAAACTAAACTAGAAAGTATAGAAACGATTAAACTAAGGAGCTAGTAAACTACGGAAGTGGAAAAACTTGTAAACAATCCATGAAACATCCTCTTTAAATAGTAACGATTCCAAAAGTTAGCAATAAGAAACTACGAAATGAAAGACAACGAGTGCTCCAGAACTTCAGACAACAATGACAAACCCAACAATTCCCTATAGAATGACTATCCATGCAATAAAAGCAACATAAAGGAAAGTACTTATCTATTTAAACTATCTTCCCTCGAGTGGCCAGCTCATGGGTTACTATGTTTGTTCTTAGGTCACATACACAATTGATTTGAAAGTTCTTCCATTAAACATAATTTTCATCCATAACTCAACAACTTAGAAGTTTTTACGTAATAATCTCATTATTCATAAATTCAGAAAACAAGTTGACAGCATAACATTACTATTTTGCATGTTGTCTTTTGCTTCTAGAGATTACATCTTTTATAGATAACTTCTAGCTAAATCCTATATTTCAGATGGCACAGATGACCATTGAAATATTCTATAACATATTGCAAACAACTTTTATGTCTTTAAAACCCATTACATAAATATTAAAGAGGCTCAAGTCGAGCCATGAAGTCTTTGACTTAAAAACATAATAGAAATTGAAACTTAAAAGCAACTATATCCTCGGTCCATCATCCTAAAGTTTTGGAGTATGTTTCTAGCGCACACCTTCAACTTGTTATGGAGCACGTGCTAGTTGAATGCTTCTAACTGCAACTTGATGACCAATTATTATCCTACAAAATACTTAAAACAACCCATTAAATTTGTATTGGAAAAATGCTTCAATAAATCATAAGAAATAAATTTTGTACAATTTCTCCTTAAAAGACAAGCAATTATTTCTCCTAAAGTTTAATTAATTGGCAAAGGATAGGAATTCTGCATATATGGAATAGGCCTTTATTATGTTATTATGATGAGGTTATTTTTACCTCATCATTTCCTCCCCTCGCTAATTCCTGGCAGGTCCTCCTACCCCTTGACTGCGGCCATGTCCTCTATTCCATTCTTCATATTTGGCACTAATATCATACAAATCCTTTGCTATTTTATCAAAATTTATAGGTGCATGGTGGAAGCCTCTATGAAAAGCAACTCCCTCTTGCCATTCACTAAAGATTTTATCATCTTGATCTAACTTAACATGGAAAGCAGGGGTTGGATAGAGTAATAAGGGAGGTCTATACCTCATCCCTATCCACTCTATTTTGAGATCTTTCAAGATTTTAGCCAAGGCATCTACTCTTCTAAAGGACCATCTGATGTTAAGAGGGGAGATCACCTCTCTTTTTCTTTATATATGCAGGTAATGGAGTGTATCTCTCTTCACATGTGTGCTTGGCTTTACCAATCAATTTATGCCCTTGATCTATGAAATGATTATAACAGAGTCGAATGCTTCCATCATATCTTTCTTTCATTTTCTCATCCAATGCAAGAACTAAAAAGGTAGCTTTGAAAGCTGCAGGTCTACTATTGGGGGATCTCATTTGAAGACCCACGTTTTTCTCTGTTTGGGCATATTCTCTGTTGTGCTCTTTCCAATGAATCTGATTCCACATGGTAGATAGCAAAGACCTCAGTTGCACTTCTCCAACAAAAAGGTTAATGAAGAAATCAATATGATTTTCTAATAAAAGATCATGAACAAAGAATTCACAAAGCATATCCTGATCTTTAGGAGTTGATTCTACAAATATTTTAACAAATTCTTTATCATCAGGTTCATAAGACTGATCATTATAAATTCTTAGCAGTTTCCATCTTAACCATTGTTCATTTAAAAACATTGAATACAATCTCGATGGTCTTCTACAAGATAAAAGAAATTCTACTATTTGACATGCATCTTGCTTCCCCCTATAGGCTTTATGAAATGATTCTTTTAACAATACCATTTCCATTTTCAACTTGTAGTTCTCAATCTTTGCATTTCTTAGGAAATAGCACCATTCCATCAACTTCATTAACAATGGAGGAATTTGAAATTGAAACCACTCAGTTACCGTTGGCTTGGTCTGAACTTCTTTTGATTCCACCATTGGTTTATTTGTGCTTTCCTGTAAATCTTGTTCTAATTCCACAATCCTACTAAGACAAGTATTCAGTTCTTCTTTTTGTCTTTTCTTTTCTTCTTCAAAAGCTGAAAACATAAGCATAAAATTCTTTTTTAAACTTTGAATTTCTTTATCTAGATCAGAACTATGTGTCCTATTTTCTTGATTACAATTTTGAATTTGTGTTTGCAATTTATTGATGAATGTATCCTTTTCTTGTATATGCAGTTTCAAATCCTATATTTCCTAATCTATTTTACTTATCACAACAGTGTGTACTATTATTTCTTGTTGTTGTAGTTCAATGTGTTCCTTATTTTTGTGCAATTGAATTCTCAGCTCATCAATTTCTAATCTTAGCTTTTCCAACTCTACATTAGTATTTTCACTTTCAACCATCTCAACAATTCTATTTACAACAGGGGACAAATTTCCTAAAACACTATCTTCAACCTCCATGGAAGGTGGAGATTGCACCTTTTATGCTTCCTATATTTCCTCATCAAGGGCTTCTTCTTCAAGCACTAGGTGGGAAAGAATTTCTTCAACAGGGGTTTCTTTTTCTGGGGACTGATGAATCTATTCACTTGTTTCTATGGGCTTTTGCTGCTTTTTGGATTTCCTTTTCTTTGATCCACTTCCTATACTCTACACTAGGATTTCCATAGACTCAGAGGATAACCTTTTGCTTCTCCTTGAGGGAGGATCATTTTGATAAGTAATATTTTTTCTTCTTTTCCTCTTCGTAAGGGGATTACTGTCTACATTTGGATATATAATCTCAACATCTACTGACTAGTCTGGGGTTTTAAATTCCTCATTTATAGATTCAGGCACTTCCTCACCAAGGGTTGTCAAAATTTGGGCTTCAGGAGTTTTAGAGGCCTCAGGAGAAGTTGCTCTGGAAGGTGAAGCGACTTGTTTAGAAGATTCCCCTGGTTCTGATTTTCTTTTGGGCGTAGGCTCTTCAAACTTCCACAAAAATTTCTCCCACTTGCTCTTAGGTTTCTTATGAAAAATGATGTTTGCAAATTAACTGAATTAACCCATGGTGCTTAAATGGCCCTGAACCATTCTTATATCTTTCTATGGAGGAATTAATAGAATCACTTAAAAAGTGAGGAAAATTAACCCTAAGGGCAAGGTTTTCTTTCCCATGTTGTAAATGTATTAACAGGTGAAATGCAGGTCCTACCACAGTAGTGAGTTGGCCTTCACATGTGAAATATTTGATAATCCATGCAATCGCAGTTCCCCAGGGTTCTAATATGGAGGTTCGTTGAAACCCTTTAATTTTTCCTCTAGTATTGATGACCATCATGGGCTAGGGGTCCCCCTGTCTAAGGAATAATTCTGTTAATTTTTTATATGTAATTTGAGTTGTTTTTGATATTTTAATGCCAAAATTATCCAACCCTGAGAGAAGAGAGATGATTTTTGGAATCACCTTAAAGTCAAGTATGTCCAAGATCATCATGGAAAAAACAAGCCCTTAGGTAGCAAGAAATTCAGAAAAATCAGTGTTAGGCAACTTGACGTAAAAATTTGAATAAGTTATCTATATTATTTCAAAAATATGTAAGAATAGAATCTATGAAAATTGAATGTAGTTTCTAAACTTCTAGGTTTATTTTTTTTTTAAAAAAATCTATTTGGTAAAAATTTGAAATTTCAATGCAAGAGTAATTTAAATTTTAGGGAAAAATAAGAAGTAGTGTCTATCCCGACCACCCTAACCATAATAAAATGAGAATATTTTTATAAGATTTTATATATAAGTAGAGGACCATGTATGGATGATGTATATTTTTTTGTAATTTTTTCAGAGTAAATAATTAATTATGAAATTTTTATTACAACTTTAGAAAATATAAAAACTCATGTCTAACCATCTTTAACTTGTCAAAATTCATGAAATCTTATTTTTTTCTTTTTTTAATCCTATAGTATATAAAGCATAGAATGTGATGCATTTTTTGGATTCAAAACATGTGATACCATTTGAAGGCTATAGATGTTTTTCAATTAGCCTAGCAATTAGGACTTTAGTCGTAATTCAAATAGAAAATGAATAATAATTATTTATTAAATTCAAAGTAAAGCATAATTTATATTGGTGGAAAGCTAAGAATCTCCTTTAAAAACCCTTTTCATTTTATCAATTTTGGATTAAAAAAAAGTCATCAACTACATACCCTACAAATACCCATTTCATATCAGCCACTTTTGGGCCCATCATGATCCTACACACATACCCCACTTCCATGGAGGTCACCTAACCATTGAGTATCATAATGCATTCACCAACTTTTCTACGTATCCTCAAATAAACTAGAAATGTTGCTTAATCCCAATAATTTTTCTACAGAAGCTGGCTTAGATTTCTTCTTTGTGCCCCCCATTTTTTGTCTCTTATCTATCACCCTACTAAAAATTCAATAGTGCAAGAAGCTTGTGCACAATTATTTTTGAAAATATAATCAAACTATGATTATTTATTTTGTCTTTGCTCAGAGCTTATTGTGCAATGATGTTAATTTGCATGGAGGGTCACGAAAAGAGTGTCGTACTTAGCAGTTAATCGCCAAGTGGCTCAAGTTACTAAATTAGGCAGGGAAACTTGTGCCAATTAATTACACCTTATTCAAAAATAACTACTTAAAGCAAAAATGTGTACTTACATTCTATGATCACTTGAAGATCTCGTACCTTTAATGATTTGATAGGATGATGAAATGGTATTGGCTGAGGTGACGACTTAGTTATTATGACATGAGCAAGGAAGCTTGCGAATGACGGAGTCATCAATGAAGAAAGGATGTCATGGCGGCTTTTATTTATAATGGAGAAAAACTTTAAAAAGAAAGAAGGCATGTGTATCAATGTATGACAATCAAAGCATCGAAGAAAATTGAAATTTTATGGAAAGAGGTGGCAGAATGAAAATGGATAAGTTCTGAAGCACACAGATGAGTACGCGCTCGAAACTAGTGAGTGAGTTTTGGAGCATGCGGGAGGCATGCATTCAAAACAAAAAAGGTGGATAAGTTATGAAGCATCACCGAAAGATGCAACCAAAATGGTGACCAAATGAAGGTTCTGGAGCATCATCGAAAGATGCAGTCAGAGTAGCAATCAAATGAAGGTTCTGGAGCATCGTCAAAAGATGCAACTGGAGCAGCAACCAAATGAAGGTTTTGGAGCATCGTCGAAAGATGTAGCCTGAAAGAAAAAAAATGGTTGTAATAAATGAACTCGAAGTTCAAGAGCTTTATACCATTCTACAGGAACGACCTTCTGACGTGGTGGGCTGAGGTGCAAGTTCCAGAGCATCAGGCGTTTGGACTGTCAAGTTCCGGAGCACTGGGCATCTGGACCATCAAGTTCTAGAGCATCTTGGAAAGGTGCTCCAGAAGTTGTTTATTCCTTCATGAGAAGTCCTACAAAATGGAAACACATGTAGTTAAGTCCAAAAATAAGAATTAATGAAAAATGCTTTGAAAACAAATTGGTACACATGTCTTTTTATTACAAATTTTCATGATTATATATATATATTTATTTATTTATTTATTTATTAGGTCAGATGGACTTTGCCTTGGCAGAGTCAATGCATTGGATCTCTCCCTGTATTTCTACCAATTTTGTAAATTCGTCTTTGTTAACAGGCTTATGGTAGATACGTAGGCAATGACCGTTGACGAAGAGAGTTTGTGTATCACCATCAATGGTTTTCAGCTAAACTGTGCCATTTGAGAAGACTTCAAAAATTTCATATGGCCCCAGCCAATGAGTCTTGAGTTTTCCTTTATGGTCTTTATATCTGGAATCGAATAGCAAGGCCCAGTCACCGTTATGGAACTCTCTCTCTTTAATGTGGTTTTCATGCCAAACTTTATGTTGATGTTGAACTAGTTCAGTTTGATGGACAACATCTAGATGAAGCTCATCCAACTCACTTAACTATAAAACTCATTCTACTTGAGCTCATTTCAAATCTAGACCCAACTCCATAGTTGTTCGTAGAGTTTAGAGTTCAAACTCAATGGGGAGAAGAGGTTTCTTCCCAAAAACAAGCTCATAGGGGCTGAATCCAGTTGTGGATTTCCATGTTGTGTTGTATTCCCAGACAACTTTAGGCAATTTCCTGGCCCAATCTCTTCTTCATGAAGAAATGTTTTCTAACTCCCTATTAGTCACCTCAACTTGACCATTTGCTTGAGGGTGATAAGGGGATGACTTCCTATGACTCACTTGGAAATGGTTTGTAAATGCCAGGAGAACTTTGGACATGAATTGGGGTCCCTGATCTATAACAATGGTTCGGGGGGCTCCAAATCTAAGAAGGGTCTTATTATAGAGAAAGTCAATGACTTGCTCTTCTCTAGAAACTCGTAAGGCTTGAACTTCTGCCCATTTCATCAGATAATCGGTGCAAACTATTATGTATTCTTTCCCTTGAGAGGAAGGATCTATGGGGCCAATAAAATATAATCCCCATTTTTTGAATGGTTCAAGGACTACCTAAGGCTACAAAGGAATTTCTGCAGAAGCAGTTGATCTTCCCATCCTTTGACATTCATCACAACAATGAACATAGTTTTTAACGTCTTTATGCATTGAAGGCCAATAATATCCAACGCCTAAAATTTTATGAGTTCTTTTTGCAGAGTAATGATCCCCAGAAGGATCATTGTGATAGGCCCTTAGGATACTGTAAGTTTCATCGGCCCTAACACATCTTCTCAAAACCATATCGGATCCACAACGGAATAAAATCCCATTAATCCATTTGAATGGTGCACTCTCTCAAATAAGTCACTTCCTTTGTTTTGATGTAAACCCTGGGGGTACTTCAGAGGTGGCTAAATAGTTGGCGATATCAGCGAACCAAGGGGTCTTTGTAGAGATGGAAAACATATTTTCATCTGGAAACTCATCTTGCACAGGTGCACATTCACCCTCTTCTTGTTTGATTCGAGACAGAAAGTTTTCCACCACATTAAATCTCCCTGGCTTGTCAAGTATTGTCACATTGAACTCTTCAAGGAGTAGTAACCATCTCATTATTCAACCATTAACTAAAGGTTTATTCATTAAATATTTTATAGCTGAGTGATCTGTATAGACTGTAACTTTATATCCTATAATATAATGGTGGAAATTTTTAATGGCATGAACCACAACCAAGAATTCTTTTTTTGTCGTCATGTAGTTCCTCTCAGTAGATGTCAGGTTTTTACTAATGAAATATATGGTATATTTACCCCCATCCTCATCTTCTTGCCCCAATACTGCACCAATTGCATCATCTGAAGCATTGACATAAATGTGGAAGGGAAGATTCCAATTTGGCCCACGCGATACGAGAGTAGAGACAAGATTCTCCTTTATTGTTTCAAATGATAATTGACACTTACATGTCCAATTAAACTCCACATCTTTCTGGAGAAGAGAAAACATGGGGGCCGCTATCTTACTGAAGCTTTCTATGAACCTTCTATAGTATCTAGCATGCCCAAGAAAACTTTGAACATCTATTTGCATTTGAGGAACAATCGGTTGTTGAATGACTTCAATTTTCTTGGTATCAACCTTTATTCCTTCAAAGGAAATATGATGACCTAATACTATTCCTTGTTCCACCATTATTAAACATTTTCGCGGCTAAGGGACAGTTGGTTATCCTCACAAACTTCTAAAACCCTGTCCAGGTTTTTAAGGGCTTCATCATACGTTGATCCATAGATTGCGAAGTCATCCATATAGACCTCTACACATTCATTGACAAGCGCAGCAAATATAGCCAGAATGGCTCTCTGGAAAGTCACAGGAGTGTTACAAAGTCCAAAGGGAAGAACTCAATATGCAAATGTGCCCCATGGACAAGTAAACATTGTCTTATCTTGGTCTTCTGGTGCTTTTTGAATTTGGTTGTAACCACTAAATCCATCTAAAAAGGAGAAATATTTCCTCCCAGCCAAGTTGTCCAGAACCTGGTCAACAAATGGTAAGGGAAAATAATCTCAATGAGTGGCTTTATTGAGTTCTCTATAATCTACACAGATTCTCCAATTCTCATTTTTCTTTGGTACAACAACCATAGGTGACACCCACTTACTATCAGAGATAGGATAAATAAATCCTGCACAGAGGAGTTTCTCAATTTCAATTTTGAGAAGATCCTTTAACGCAGGATTGAGTCTCCTTTTTGGCTGACGTACAGGCCTTATGTTAGGATCAGTGTAAATGTGATGTGTACAAACACTCGAGTGAATTCCCCTCATGTCTATATAATCCCAAGCAAAAGCTTTAGACCTTTTTAGCAACACATTAAATAATTTATCCTCTTGTATTTTTGTCAGCCGAATATTGGCGTTCAAGGTTTTTCCTGGCAGCAGCATAATTGATTTTGTTCCTGGATGGGCCGAAGTGACAGTATGTATTGGTCGTAACAAGGTGTTGAGAGGACAACTATGAGGTATAAGTCGGTGAAATATCATAATATCCTCAAAGAAATGGCTCATTATGGGAACCATATTGGCCAAAGGACAAGGCATTCCCATGGTAGCATAATTTTGTTCCATCCCACTTATATCAATCGATTGTCTCAAAAAAATTGGTGCATCCACCATTTCCTCATCACTCAAGCCCATAACAAGGTGTGCTACATCATTTACTAACTCATCCTCTAATTCCTCTCCATGTTGTTTAATCAATACCATGGCTAATGAGGCCAAACTTTCTTGATCATTTGATTCTTTTGGTTCATCAACCCAGACTTTATTATGTTCGGTGGGTTTAGCAGGAGGGTACAAGAATAAACGTTTATTGTTTCAACCATGTGAAATGGTCATTCCAAGGCTCTGTAATCAATTTT
>VDFB02000013.1:222427586-222567431 GCA_007258455.2 Sequoia sempervirens
AAAAGTCACATGCAAAATGGGAAAAATGGTTGACGGTCAGAGAATAGAGGTTTGCTTTGTCCAAAGCCCACTTTGGTAATCAAACCCTAAACAATGAAATGATATGAAAAGAGAGTGATAAATAGATAACATGTAAGTGCAAATGTCATAAACTTACCACACCATAGATGCTCAAAATTTGAAGATGTGCAATGAAGACCTCCAATAGCTTGACTCAATAATGCTTGATTTTCTTGAATGATTGTGAGTGATTTGATGAATGCTTGAATGCTTGTGAATTAGGAGAGTGTAGGAGGAGATGTAAAATGAGGTGAAAAGCCCTTATTTATACCTGATTTTATCAAAATTTCCTGAAAGTAATACATCACAGGCCGACCTCAAGGTTTAGAGGACAAAATCCCACTAGAATTTTGAAATTATTTTGAGTTTTGTGCCAAAAAGGACTAAGTCACACCTATTGGTGACTTAGTCCCACTTAAGAAAATTAAGTGGGTGTCAGGAATTTTAGGGCATTAAAACTTGTCCAACAGGAATATCCTTAACAACACACTTGAAAATGGTCAAAAAGTGTATTAAGGGGTCATTTAGACATGAGAAAGGGTTGAATTAGTGAAATTAAGCCTAGAAAAGTGTGAAATCTTGTTACAAGACTTTACAACACTTCAAAATAGGACAAAGGTGTTTTTTAGGTGAATTGTGATGAATAGAGTCTAGAAAAGTGTAGAAATTTCTTACAACACTTCACAACACCTTCACAAGACATCATAATTTAAATGTTTAGGACCTAATGTGAATGTTTTAACCACATTACAACATTATACCCAAGCAAAAATAAATCCAAATCCCATTAGAAAGACTTAAGTGAGCATAAAAATGTCAACTATACATTTTTTGGCAACACAATTCTCTAGATGATCCTGCAAGGTCCAATTTTTTTGGGCTTCAACTTGTTGTAGGCACCTTGGGGGTACCTTTGTTTGCGTAGATGTACCATGATCTATTCCCCTTCTTGAAATAATTTTCTTCTGTGATGTACATTTTCCTTCTCTTTATATTTTATCATTCATGGACTACAATTTAAGTCTAACTTGCTAATGTATTTCTTGAATATTTTTCAAAAAATATGTGGTTTCTTCCTTATGGTGTGGACTTATTGGAAAGTCAACTAAGTCTACAATTCCCTTAGGATTACCACCATATACAATATGAAAAGGAGACTTACCAGTTGATCTATTGATGCTAGATTTATAAGCAAACTTGCCTTGAGGTATCACAGAATCCCATTGTCGAGGATGGTCTCCAACTAAACACCTCAGTAAGTTTCCTAGACTTCTATTAACCACCTCTATTTGACCATTGATTTGGGGATGGTATGCTGAATTTAATTGCAATCTATTTTCCAACTTCTTCCACAATACACTCCAAAAGTGACTTAAGAACTTAGTGTCCCTATCATAGGTTATAGTTTTTGGAACACCATGCAACCTCACCACTTCTTTGAAAAACAAATGTGCTACTTGACTTGCATCATTATTATTCTTACATGATATGAAATGGTCCATTTTAGAAAAATGGTCCACCACTACAAAATCATAATCATTTCCCCTTTGGGTTCTTGGAAGCCCCAAAAAAAAATCCATAGAGATATCAATCCACGGCTCCTTTGGCATGGGTAAGGGCATGCATAAGCCTATATTTTGACTTCCTCATTTTGTTGTTTGACAAACTCTAGATAGTTAGCAACAAACTTGTTCACATCTCTTCTCATGTTAGGCCAAAAGAATATTTCATTTACTAAACCAAAAGTTTTGTCTCTTCCAAAGTGACCACCTAATCCATTTGAGTGCATCTCTCTTATGAGTTTCTCCCTTCGTGATCCCAAGGGAATACAAAGTTGTGATCCCTTAAACAAAAATCCATCTAACAACATGTAGTCTTCAAATGGTTGCATATGAGCATGGGTTGGATTGTTTAAAATTGCTAAGATGTTGCTAAAATGATGATCATCAACATAGTCACCCTTCATTTCTTCAAAACCAATTATCCCATGACTCATGACAACCAATATATGACATCTTCTACTCACTGTATCAGCCACTACGTTGGTTTTACCACTCCTATGTTTCACCACAAGAGTATAGGCCTGCAAGAATGAAGCCCATTTAGCATGTTTATAGGATAGCTTACCTTGTGAATTGATGTACTTCAAGGCCTGATTGTCAGTCATCAAAATAAACTACTTATGCAAGAGCTAGTGCCTCCAATATTTTAGAGCTTGTATCACATCATAGAATTCCTTGTCATACATGGTGTACCTCCTTTTAGCCTCATTCATTTTCTCATTGAAAAAGGAAATTGGTTTACCCTCTTGACTTAACACTCCTCCAACAACAACCCTTGAAGCATCACATTCAACTATAAAAAGTTTATCAAAGTCAAGTATGGCAAGGATAGGTGTTGTTGTAACCTTCTTCTTAAGTTGTTCAAAACTATTATCAGCTGCCTTGGTCCAAGTAAAGACCTTCCCTTTTGTGCAATTAGTTAATGGAGCACTTATGCCACTGAAATACTTAATGAACCTTTTATAGAAATTTACCAAACCATAGAAGCTCCTTACTTCAGTAATGCTTTGAGGAGTAGGCCACTCTAGAATAGCTTTGACCTTTTCCAGGTCCATGCTCAATCCATCCGATGAAATCAAATTTCCCAAAATTACTAGCTTATCCTTGCAAAATTCACTCTTTTCTTTGTTGATGAATAAACTTTCTACTCTAAGTATATCTAACACTATCCTTAAATTTTCTACATGCTCCTTGAAGGATTTACTAAAAATCAGGATATCATCAAAATAGACTATTACAATTTTTCCAATGTGTTTTCTAAATACCTAATTCATGGTTTGTATGAAGGTAGCTGGTGCATTGGACAAGTTGAAGGGCATCACCACCCACTCAAATGAACCATCTTGGGTTTTGAAGGCCGTATTCCACTCACTGCCTTCTCAAATCTGAATTTAATGATAACTGCCCCTAGGATCAATCTTGGAGAAGATCTTAGCACCTAACAAGCAATATAATAGATCATCCATCTTGGGTAGTGGATAGCAGTGCTTCATAGTGATCTTGTTAATGGCTCTCGAATCCATACAAAGTTTCTACTTTCCTCCCTTCTTAGGGGAGAGTAGAGCAGGTGTAGCACATGGATTCATACTTTCTCTCACAAACCCTTTTTCTATTAATTTTGTGATTTTCCTCTTCATTTCCTTATTCTCTAGTGGAGTCATTCTATAAGCTTCCTGGTTTGGAAGTTTAGCACTTGGAATCAGCTCAATTTGATGAGTAATACCCCTAGAGGGAGGCAAACTAGCTGGCAGGTCACTTGGTGTCAAGTTTGAATATTATTGCAGCAATTCTTGCACTTCCATTGGAATTGTTTGCTAGTATGATTTTTCTTTTTCTTGTGGGTACAACAAATAACAAACCTCTCCCTTGGATTCTCTTAAGAACCCTTTCCAACTCATTGTGGATAGGTACAAGGATGCTATTTCTGTTGACCCTTCTCCTTTGAAAGGCTTCAAAATATGAAGTTTACAATCATGTTGTATCTCATAAGTATTCTCTCTATCATGATGAATAACATCCCCATCAAATAGCCAAGGCCTACCCAACAATATGTGAAAAGCATCCATTGGAACTACATCGCACAATACCTTGTCTTCATATGGACCAATTTTAAATTGAACAAAACAAGATTGATTCACAAGCACAGTATGATCCTTTTGCAACCACAAAATTTTGTAAGGATTTGGTTTTGGTATGCAAGCAAGCTCCAATTTTTGTACCATCTCTATGCTTACCAGGTTATTAGTAGAACCTCCATCAACAATCACCTTGCACACCTTATCTTTGCACTTACATTGTGTTCAAAATACATTGTTTCTCCTCCAATTAGCTATAATGGTCTCCTTGTCTCCTGCTATCAGGGTCCTTCTCAACATTAAATTTTCACGTCTTTGCTTCCAATTCTTCTATCAGGGGCTCTTCTTTTTCTTCTTCCCGAGTCACCATTGTTCTCCTCGAATTTTGAGGGAAATCCATAGCTTTGTGAGCCTCATTGCAAATATAGCATTTCAAGGGTCTCCAGCCACCAGAGAATTGTTGTCCTCTTCCTCTAAAACCATCCCTTCCTTGGGAGTTTGGCTTTACATTATCCATGGATTCTTCTTCATTGGTAAGATTCATCTATATAATTCATCTTGACTAAGGCCAACTCATTTTGGAGATGAAATTTGAGCCCATTAATATACCTAGCCACAACATGTTCATTATCTTCTTGCAAATTGGTTATGATTTGTAGCTTCATAAATTCTTCAATGTAGGATGATATGGAGGACTCATTCTGTCTTAAGTTTTGGAATTCCCTAAAAATATTTTGTTGGTAATTTGAAGGCATGAATCTAGCCTTCAAATGTTTCAAAATCTTTGGCCATAGCTTAATTTTCTCCTTTCCTTGACTCCTCTAGGTGTTTTGAAGATTTCCCCACCATAGAGTCGCATGAGACTTCATCTTTGAAGCTACAATTTTCACCCTTTGTGGACCAGCTTCCTCAATCCCTTTCATATTATAATACTTTTCTAAGTCTTGAATCCAATCCAAGAACACTTCAGGGTTTAGTTCCCCTTTGAAATCTGAAACCTCAATCTTGACTTTAGTTCCTTGTTTGTTGATGGCCACAATAAGTCTCTCTATTGGGTCTGTGATTGCAACTCGCCCTCTTTGAACCTCCTGTTCTTCTTTAGATTCTTCATGAAGCAGTCTAGCCTCTAGATCCCATAGCCTTTGAAGTACTGCATCTAAGGAATTATCTCACAATCTAGCATTCCTTCTGGCTCTTCATCCCCAATCCAAACGAGTTCATCTCTAAGCCTTTTTTTTTTTGGTTTTGCTTTGATACCAAAACTAATGCAGCACTAGATTCATTCCTACAATATTAAGCAAACAACAGGCAATACTTTCCAGTATTCATAAAACAGAGAAAATATGAGACTACCATAAAACAAGGGCGATTCCATTTCCAGAAAATTATTTTACAATCACTGAGTCTCCCTTCTTCTCCCCATCCTTTATTTCCTTTTCCCTCCTAACTACCCCATCCTATGACAACTACTTGAATTACTTTGACTCCCTAAAAGACTCCTAAATTGACTCAACCAACTACAACACTAACCAAAATGAATTATTGTTAACAACAACGTCTCCTTAGAATTATGAACAACACCCATCCAATTGGATGTGGGTGGGTAACTGAAGTAAATTCTTCACATCAAAATGGTTATGTTATAAGGGTTGAGTAGTCCATATGAGTAGTGATTTTGTGTGTGTGTTGGGAAGTGCTATGTGACCCTTTAGTGCTTGAGGGTGGATTGAGTTTCAATCCTATGGTTGGGTGGAAAGAGCCATTGGCCATGTTGTTTTTATTGTTGTTTACTTTTCAAGAATGGCTAAGGATGAAAACATCTTGAAAACACAAAACTTGTGGGTCATAAAGGAAGGTTCATTTTGTTTATTGTGTGCATGGAGAAGGGTTCAAAGAAAAGAACTTAGTGGATGAAATTGTGAATTAAGTTTTAGAATTGGAAATAGAAATTGGATTCTTTGTTACTTGGGAAAAATTGAAAGAAAAAGGAAAAAAATATTGTTGTTAAAAAATATGCCTCTTCATGCATCAATAAAAGTAACTATAATTATAGGGATAAAATTTTCAAAATTGTAGATGTTAATGCAATAGATGAAAATTTGGACTTGAGTTGGTGGAATGGTTAAGTTTGGAGAAAGTAAAAGGGGGGTTTATTTGCATTTTGATTTATCAAGTGTTTATGTTGAATTATGAGAGCAACTTTGATCATGTTACTCTAATTTTAGTTCCATAAGTAGATTGGAACACATTTCTTTTAATTTTCTTATAGATGGTGATACTACATCTCTTATATTCATATTTTAACCAAAATGATTTATAAATCTAATTTGAATATTAAGAAACCCATATATATGCATATATTTAAATTTATTATTTTTATAAATCAACATTTTAGGACATGCTCGACCCTGATCAAAGGGGTCAGTCTGAATGTAGACTGCCCCTCCAAGCAGCGACCATAGGAGGCAGCCTATCATGACCCTCACTCTCTAAATGGGGTGATATTCCTCAATTCCTATGGAATTGGGAAAAGATTAATTTTCAATACCTTGAAAATAAAATAGCATGCATAGTGTTGTGCTGATATGGAAACATCAAAAACAAAACCTTGCTATAATTCCTCGAGGAAGAGTTTTAAATGAAATTTTATCCTTTCGGATAGATTATAGTGGTATTTACAAATCCATTCTACTTAGAATCTGCTACATAAATCTGCAACATGAAATGTTATGTTGTGGATCTACCAATGTTTCCCAACCTGCATACAGAGTAAAGAGACGTGCCACATAATTTAATCTGGAAATCCAATATGAAGAATATCGTTGCATGAACTTGCATATTAAAAAAGCAATGAAAGATCTAATTTAGGATGAATCTCCAAATGGCTGCAAATAAGGGAAATAATTACATGAAAAGAAATTTGGTTAGTTATAAGTCAGTTTTTTTTTTGTTAATAATAAATAGTTCTACTTAGTGGTTGCTTAAAATTAAATCTAGTCCTCAATAGCAATATAGATGATTTAAAGTTGTTAGGTGTCCAATTAAATCTAAATGGTTTCTAAATATTACTGATATTGGTAATGATCATTTGATATATGTGGGTAGTCTTAGTTACTAAAATAAAATATAAATTTGAAGATTCAAGATTTTAGTTATAAAGAAATTTGTAAGATAGTAGTATTGTATATATATATATATATATATATATATATATATATATATATATGAATTAAATGCTCTCTAAGGAGTTAATATTTAGTCATATACTTAACATCTATTCCTAAATAGTTAACCTTGACGAATTTTATTTGTATTAATTTCTTTTGTTTTATTTAATAATTAAAATTTTAATTATCATGTCAGTTGTCGAGTTAGATTAACCCTCTAGTTTATTGGAGTTGATCATTATGTTGATTTTTTTCATGTAATCAGAAGCATATTAAGTATGGTCTATAAAGGTATGCTGCAAATACATAAGTATTAGCTTTGATTTGATTTGAATTACTTCATAGAAACACTTACACATAAACTTGTTGTTCTCTTAGGCTTCATACTCAACTAGAGGTTGAAAAGCAATGTAAATAAATTGAATAATATTTAATTAAGGTTAAGTTAACTAGACCTTGTTGTCAATAAATACATCCATAAATGATGTGGCTTTTAGAATGTCTAAGATAGCCTTAAGGAATGTATGATTCTTAGCAAAATTTCATAATTCAACCATTGGTAAGCAAGTTTGTTAAAACATATTTCCTTTTCTTGTAAGATTAGTAATCAATTTATGAATAATAAAATGTGTAGACATAGAATACTGCTAACAAAAACTAAGCTATATTTATCAAAAAGGGTTGCCTCACAATGAGACATAAGGCAAAGTTTCCTTTAGAAGTGTATCTTGTCTCGTGTTCAAAATTGTATTGGGGAATCAAATTTGCAAGTAATTCTAAGAGCTAAATTTGAATTCTATTCATCAATTAAAATAATTAAGTGGTACTTATTTTAATCCTTATATTAATTTTTGTTTATAATTTACTTAATGAATTTTGAAAATTCACCAACATAATTTTTTTGTCATGTAGCAATATAGTGCTTATTAGATGTAATGATTATAGATTTTCTTTATGTTGTTAAATTAATGAAGGAATGTTCATAAGGGGTAATGGTGAAAACTCGATGGTGTGATGGTTAATCTTTTAAGTTCAAAAGAAATATTAATTTCATATATGTTAAAAATTGTTAGGAATTAAATTTGAATAACATTGGAAATACAATTAACATATTTACTTGTTTTCATTTAGTGTAGAACTTTTTTTATTAAAATTATTATATATCCTTGTTGACAAATGCTCAATGCTCCCCTCAGGATTTGTGAAATGGCTTAACTGCCTCTCATGGATCCGTTAACTCTAGCGGTTGTATCAAGCATTAATAGGTCAATCTTTTGGTGCAACGACAACCATGGGGCCAACAATTGGTATCAGAGCCAAAGGTGTTTGGTTTGAATCCCCTTGGGTAGCATTGAGGGGGAGATTGTTGGAAAATGGTCAGCACTCCCCTCGGGTTTTGTGACATGGATTAACCACCTCCCATGGATCCATTAAATTCGGTGGTTGTATCAGGCATTAACAAGTTGATATTTTGGTGTAACAACAATCGTGGGGCCAACAATGCTCAGTGACACTTATTTTTGGTTAGGATAATGTAAGATAGAAAGAAATTTGTTGTGTGTTTTGTCATTTCATTAAGCTTTCTAACTTAGGAAATTCTTACCACCTGGTATAACTTAGTCTCCTTAGAATAAATTTGTAATGTCTCAATTTGAACTACTTAGAGTTAAATGTATATTAAATTCCTTCTTATGGAAGTTAAAGTGATAGGATGACATTGTAAACTGATGTCATCTATTGCAAGTAAGTATCTAAACTTTAAAATTGTCATAGTGACAATAAAATCAACAAAAAAATTGGTGGTTGTGTATTGTTTAGTTTTGTAAGTTTTTTGGGGCATGAAAAACCACCCAGTTGACCAACTAACTAACTCATAATTCTGTCACTTTTAAAAAATGGTAAATATAAGTGGGTTCTAAAAACTAGTATAGTTATGTTATAACGTAAAATAAACCCTAATGTACAAGTTTATCAACTAGGGAACTTTTTAGACTATTAAAATAAAATTTAAACCACATAAAGAATCATATAATCATAAAATAAAAAAAATACTAAAATATAACTCAAAAGATAAACAAAATAAAATACTACATATACACATGATCACACAACATATAAAATAATATTTCACAACACATTACACGAACTTATTTCTCCATGTGAGACAAGGTTGGTATTTCACAGGGATAAAATAATAGAAGTAGTTATGTAACCTTGTCCACCATTAAAAAAAATCACTTATTTATTTAATAAAAGGGTTGGTGTAGTATCATGAGGGTCCAAACTAGGCCCTTAAGTGGCAAGGAAAATTCAGAAAAAACAGAGTTAAGAAACTTGACATAAAAACTTGAATAAGTTATTAACATAATTTGAAAAATATTTAAGAAAGAAAATTGTAGCTAATTGAATGTAGTTTCTAAGATACTAGTCCTTTTTTGGAAAAAAAGTAAATCTATTTGGTGAAAAATTGAAATTTCAATGCAATAGTACTAAATTTTTCAAGAAAAAATAAAAAGCAGGTGTATGTTTGACCAACCTAAGTACAAGAAAAAAAAGTATTATTTTTTAAAACTTTCAATATAAGTATAGGACACATGCCCGGATGTTCCACATTTTTTTTTAATTTTTGCAAGTAAATAATTAGTTATGAATTTTTTATTAAATTTTTAAAACATTAAAACTTCTTTGTCTGACCACCATAACTTGGTCAAAAAATTATGAAATTCATTTCTTTTTCTAATCCTATAGTATGGGAAGCATAGAATGTGCCACATCTTTTGAATTCAAAAAATGTTAAATTGTTTAAGAATTATAGATTTTTTTCAATCAGCCTATCAATTAAGACTTTAGTTAGAATGCATGTAGAAAATCAATAATAATTATATATTTAATTCCAAATAAGGCATATCTTATACTAGTGGAAATATGACATTTTTCTCAATAAACCCTTTTCATTTCATCAAATTCGGATAAAAAAAACTTGTCAACCACTTTTTTGTCATATCACCACTTTTTAGACCCCCATGATCTTGCACCTACCCAAAATGGTGTGAGTACATCACATGAATAATCCTAGCCAAATAAACTATTATGAATTAAGATAAAATTTCAAACTAATAATCAATTAGGAAATCAAATCTAATAACCATAAAATTTAACATATATAATTTTCATCTTCTCAATATCAACTCACATAACCACTTAATAAAATTAAAATGATAACTCCATCTAATGAATTATATGCAAACCCATCATCTAGTAATAATAATGATAGTCAAAACGTTCATTCAAATATAATAATAACATCTATGGATTAGGAAAAAAAATATCATCCATAAGGAACCTAAATATAATGTCCAACAATAAACACATGAAAATATTCAATATTAGTCATGATAATAATAAGAAAAATGTAGGAACCTAAAATTGTTCTGATGATATCACATACTTGATTTCTCTTACTAACACCATTTCTAGTCTATTTCACATAATTCATCCATTTAATTAAATAATGTAAATTATTTAGTTCAATTCACCTTTTCTCCTATTAATAATTTTTTTAGATTACAGGAATTAGTCAGGTATTTGTCCCTCTATAAACTATAGTGTGCCTGGTAAAAAAAATTCATGTGACTGGTGGCACTAGCATGGCATAGCCTCTGGTACCACGGGGATGGTGAGGAGACTAGACCTCATGACCTCTTTCCTACAATAGGATGCTTTAACCAATCGAGTTAGGCCCACCGCCCCAACCTCCCCTTTTCTCCTATTAATTAAATAAATCAATTTTATCTAATTAATTCATATTTCTTCGTGCTAATTCCATTCTCATTTGATTAACTAATGTAAATTATTTAATTAAATTTCATAATTATACTTTGATTAAATAATTCATGGTTATTTAGTTAAAGCCTCTAATCTCATCCACTTGTACAATTAAATGATTTTAATTAATTGTTCAATTAGCCAATTTCTTTCCAATCCTCTAACATCCTCAACTTTTACAAAGGACATTCCCATGGAATTTTCCCTTTTTCAAATTCAAATATTTCTCTCTAAATGGAAATATCTCCCAACACTATTCCTAAAAAGTAGGGAATTTGTTGAGCCTCATGGATTTTGAACCATTTATTTGATCCTTCATCCATGTCTCATTGATTATCATCTGTTTGATTGATCCTTGATCCATGTTCACTTCTCTCATTCAATTTCATCCATTGATTAGCATTTTTAATCATCATTGTTGATGATGATTTCCAAATTCTACAAATACCAATTATTTTTCCATGAAAAGGGATTCACAAGCATTGAGAAAACTTACTCTCTTGAATTGATTGGTCAATTTGATCAATTTGAGAGTATTTTGTGTTGCATTAGTGGTTGCTCATGCACCAAAAGATCAACTTTTTAATGTTTGATACAACCACTAGATTTATACAAGATCCATGGGAGGTGGTTAAGCCATGTCACGAACCCAAGCACCATGCTACACCAAGGAGACCAAGGGACACACCATTTTGCAACAACCCCCCTTAGCGCAAGTGAGCGGTTTGAAACTATGACCTCAGATATGATACCAATTGTTGCATTGGTGGTTGTCATCGCACCAAAAGATCAACTTGTTAATTCTTGATACAACCACTAGATTTATACAAGATCCATGGTGTTGTGCAATTTTGGCACACATGCCCCACTAAAAGCAAGGACCCTCTCTTGATTTGGTCTTTGATGCTTTTGATCCTCTAATTATGAAATTTGGTTGCTTTGAAATGTGATTGAATGTTTATTCTTCTCATGCGAATGATCCCTTTAAGTTACTCATTGAAAATCCTTAGTCTTGAGGTGATTTTCAAGTTTTTCACTAGTTTCAGGAATTTCCTCCTTGGGCGGATTTCCCTAATTTCCATCCATGCCTTGGATACCCAATGAGTACTACTTTACATTGTGATTTGAATATTTTGGCTCTTTACAGAATTTTGTGTCTACTAGAAATCCCCAAAATTGCTTTAGGCTCTCAGATCCCCGAATTTCCTTCACCTCCTCAGATCCTCGAAACTTGTCTTGGGTTGTCTTTTCGTTGTATTTATATTTGTTGTACAAATTTTGTAGCTTGTATTTAATATAATTTTGGGGGTTTTATGCTATCAAATTAGTGTCATTTTCTTTGCATCAAATTTTAAAGAGCTTATCCTTGAGTGTTGTGTGTGAATTTGGTGTTCGAGCTTTGAATTGTTGACTTTGGTGGCATTTTTTTTGGCATCATTTGCATCTGCTTGAGATTGAAGATTGTTTCATGTCATTTCCCTCCTAAATTGTTCTTCATCTATGGTATGTACATAGTACTCTAGCCTTTGATTGACAAGTATGAATGGTTTTGCGATGTTCTAGGCATGTCTTGAATCTGGGTTTGGCATGCTTGAAGATCTGTGTTTAAAACTAGGGTTTCCCATGGTTCTTTTGACATCTCTCCTGAGTATCGACATTGCCATTCCCCATTGTTCTTGTAATCTAACTATTCGAATCCTCGCTTGGTTTTCCCCCCCTTGACTTTGTATTGTGCATATTGTTAATTTGGTTTGATTGATCTAGGGTTTTGTGTGATTGACAGAATAACCATCCAAATACAAATTTGAGTTATCAATTCCCACTTGTATCTGCTCAATTGCTTGCCTTTGGTAGTTTGAAAGAATTGATTTAGTCTTAATGCAATAATCGAATATATCAAACCTTTGACTATTACTCATGGAAGAACCCTAGGATTTCTTGTTGTAAATTTCTTGCTACAGATCGATTGAGCTAGGTTTAAGTGAATCATAGGCTTGAATCATGATTGAACAATGTGGGCCAACCACAAAATCTGAACCAAGTCCCAAATTAACGATCATTTGATCAAATTGGCTAAGTTGTGACGAGTTGGAAATTTTGGGATTTCAAATTCTTCATGGAATTCCTTTTCCCTAGGGAATTCCCAAATTTCCATTACCCCTTCATTTTCCCAAAAATGTGTGAAGTCATGCTAGTTTTGTGGATTTCCATCCCTATTGGAAATCCTTGAAAAACCTGCCAAACATGAAGATTTGTAGAAATGGATACATTAATGTTGAATGATTTTTGCATTTCATGTTTGGTTTGAATAATTAAAGGATGAATAATGTTATTTCTTGAGTTTTTATGTTGATTAAGTGAATTTTGAGCTATAATTGTGCCTTCATCACTAATTTCCATCTAGCCTGAAAATCCCCAAATTTCCTTCCTAGCTTGATTTTCATGAAGGGGTGAAAATCCCAAACTTTTAAGGAGTTGTGCTTTATGAAATTTTAAGGGATTTTGATCATTGTTTGGACTTATTTGAATGATTAATATATTATTTGTGATGGGATAACCATGATCCTCATGTTGTAATGGAAATTTATTGTGATCTTTTGTTGAGTGTAGGCTGAATCAAGCAAGGAAATTGCTAGCAAGGCCAAGGGAAAAAAAATGGATCATGATGTTAAGGGATCCTCCATCTTAGAAGTTAAAAGGATGAAATTGGATACAAAGAATAGGATTCATGAGAGCAAGCTAGCTTCCATTTGGTTGAAAGTGACTGACACAAATGTGGGAAGATGGGACTGTGAGGAGTTCAAGGAAAGAATGGAAGTGAAGAACCCTCCTTTGTTGGAAAGAAGATTGGTAAGCTTTGGGTTGGCTCATGTGGTTGGATTTCCTTCTACAATGAAATTATATGAGTTAGTTTTGGAATATTCCAGACACTATGATCCAAGCACATAGAGAGTGATCAACCCACAAGGCAGAGTGCTTGCAAATTTCTCTCCTATTTTAGTGGCTCAAACATTTGATATGCCAAACATATCCCATGTGGTGTAGTTTGATATTGATGTAGCCAAGAAGTACTATGCAAAGGATACAAAAATTTCTTTACAAGTTATCAACTCTTGGTTGGAGAAACCTAAGGCACATATTTCCAAGCTGCCAAAGCAATTGTTCAAGGAAAAATCCAGGTTAGAGTATTATGATGCAATCACTCTTCTTAGTAGAGTGATGGGCTTGAAGAGTGTAGGAGTATTTGAGAATTGGATGTTTTACATAATAGTGAGAATGGAGCAGGATGTAGACTATCATTGGGTAGGTATAATCAGTGCCATGATTCATGAATAGTTGTGCAATGTATTGTAGACCAAGGGCTTCACCATGACATCCTACTTGGTCTATGCCTTGGAAAGATTCCATCCATATAAGGGATTGAGCACTTGAGGGGTCTTTGGCCAAGATGTGATCTATGAGGTCTATCCCCAACTGCATTTGGGTAGTTCTAGTTACAGAAGGGTGAATGATGCATTCACCATATATATTACAAGGTTGCTCCAAGGTGTTGAGCATGTGAAGATTTTTTATGCTACTAAGGAGTTGATTTAGAAGTTTGGGGAATGGTTCATACAATTTACCACCTTCTCCTACATAATGATTGAAGGTTGTCAAAGAGCTCCCTACAAACTGCCTAGATACCCAACTGATCACATCATACTTTTGGAAGTCACAAGGAAAATTTATGCTTTTGATGCCATTTTGAAGGACATGCATAAGACTAGTTTTGGCAATGACTTCCCATTGAGGATATGAGGCAATGATTCCTATCCTTCCTTGATCACAACACACTCCTCTAAGGAAGAAATGGGTACTTTGGGCTTGTCATTCCACTCCAATAGGTCTATATTTGATAGAATAGGTGGGGCTCAAAAGAGAGCCAGTAGATATTTCAGACATAAAGATGATATCGAGGACTATTGGACTAATTGTAAAGATGAATTTGAGGTCCAAAGGAAGAAGTTCTCAAGGTTTCCTGCTCACTTGATCAGATTGTATAGCATCAAGGCCATCCCTGATCAGATTGATGATGATGGGGAGGTGATACAAAGCCATGACTATGAACCAATCAAAGATAAGCCAATAGGTGAAATTGATTGGTTGGAAGAGGAAAAGATAGAGTTGGAGAAAATCAATGCTCCTATGATCAAATACACCAAGCTATGAATTAAACACAAGATTTGGGAATTGGACAATGAAGGGAAGCAATACACCTATGACCTGAGGGGAAACTTGGAATCCAAATCCACTTCTAAGGAAGATGAGCAGGACTCAAAGGGAAAATAAAAGGTGGGTTCTCCCTTCAAGATCAAAATCAGAGGTGTCCAATCAGAGACCGAGGAAGAAAAGAAAAGAAGGCCCAAGGAAAAGAAGAGAAACACTACTTCCAAGGAGAAGAAACCTGCTCAAGAAGAGGAGCATGAAGAAGAAGGGGAGAAATATAGTGTCCATGTGCCCAAAAGGAGAAGAGTGGAAAGAACATCAAGGAATAAAAGTGAGAATACTAAGGGAAAAGAGGGTACAGGACCACAATTGATAGATGTTGAGAGTTCTGGGGAGAAGATACAAGTCTATATTAGGAAGCTAGAACTCCATCTCCTAAAGAAAGTCTGGTGAAAGAAGGTGCCCCTACAATTCCCTCTATTGTGTAGCAACAAGAGGACACTTCTACCCCTCCTTCAACTCAATAATTGCATAATGAGGAAAAGGAGTCCACAGAGGTAGCCATTGATGATATCCCTCAAGGTGAGGATGTAGAAGAATTCAAGGTTGGGGATCTTCATAGTTCTGAGGTGAAAATTGATAGGATCTTGTAATCCTACCTAGTGTCATATGAAGACTCACTTGTTGGTAATGAAGGAGAGAAAACCATTGAAAGGGAAGATGCACATGAGAGAATTCCCTCTCCAATCCAAGTGGTAATAGAGACACTTGATCAAGAAGAGAATCAGAATCCAGAGGAGGACAAGGAGGAAGATGAGAGGGAAGATAAAAGTGAAAAAGTTCCTATAGTGTAAGATTTGAATGTTGACTCCTCCATAGATCAACCATAAATGAAAAATCGAGATGAGCAACAATCAAATGTCTCTACTCCTAGTTTACTCAGTGAGAGATTGAAGAGAAAGTAGATAGTTGTGGATGATACGCCTCCCAATTGGGATGAACTACTAGGAAATATTGGAAAGGGAAAAGAAAAGAAGAAGGCTATGGTGATTTATAAGATCACCAGGGATGAGGCAGATAACATGGTAATTCATATTGCTACTCTTGTAGTAGACAAAAACAAGGATGAGATAGTTCCTCGAGATTACACCATTCAGACAATAAACTTGGGGCCTACAAGCAAGGATCAGGAGAAAGAAGAGTTCCAAGAGTCCTCTCAGGCCATCCTAAGGAGGTTGGATAAATAAATAGAGGAGAAGGAAAGGTTGCAGAAAAAGTTACATGATGTGTATAGATATGTGCAGCATTTGATGAAGCCTCTATAGGCTATGGGAAGTGAAGGAGTGGCCCTTGAAGGATTATTTCCTAAAGAGGAATTCAATGAGCTTGAGAAGATGAAGGATTCCACATAGGCTACCTATGAATGGTTGCAAGTAGGACACTAAGGAGATAGCATGATCAACGAAATCTTATCAACTTGTGGAGATACACATAGGTCATTTGAGTGGCTATAGAATTTGTTGGGGTAGGAAAAAACTAATGTACACCTTCTCCTGCATAAAAAAAAGACCATCATGGATTATATTGAAGAAATATTAGTGAGTGATGAAATCTTTCCTTCCTCAAAGGTTTCAAAACCTTGGGAGTGGTATGAGTCACTATGGATTAAACATAAATTTTTGAAGAGAATCCATAAGTAGGGACAATAGGTTGGAAATGCTTTGAATGATATATACAATAAATGTATTTCATTCTTTGAGATAATGACTGGGAGTAAGAATTTTGCATTGAAACATCTGAACCTAGAGCAATTAAGGAAGTGGTGGCATGAAGTTTATGCCCCTATTGATGATGGTCCAATCATAGTCCACCATTTAGATGATGCATCCACCTATATTGTTGTCATGGAGAAATATTAGGATCTCAAGGTGGAATGGGATAAAATCATCAAAGAATCAAGGGAGGATATTAAATCCATTGAGAGAAGGTTTAAAGTGTTAATTACTCTACCATTGGCCAACTTAGAGAAGGTTTTTCTTAAGGTGCAAGATAAATTGGATCAAGATAAGGAAAAGGAGCCAACTAATGAATGATTGCATTGAAATTTGTGCTTCCCATTATCTCTCCTTTCATTTCCTGCATGCTTTGGATTGAGCTACATTGGAGAACCTAGGCCAACTTGGAAGAATCTCAAGCATTTAATGCAAAAAAATATTGTTTTATTCTAGAAACTTCCTAGGTCGACCTATTTATGGCCGGCCATCTTTGTAACCTTATTTGGGTTGACATAGCATGAAATTTCTATTAATGGGGCATTTTGCCTCATTTGTAAGGGCTATATAGTTGAACTTTGGAGCAAGTTAAGTGATAGATCCAAAGTTAGGATTTATTTCATTTTGAAGCAAGTGTTGTAAGACATAATATTGGAATTGTTGCAACTCTTTGGGTGATTCAATATAAGTAAAGACATTGTGCTTTGGTGATCTTTATTGTGTTGATTTAACTTGTATGGTTCTTGTCATTCTATTTTTTGAAATTTCTTGGAAAATATTGGATATATGTTAGATTTAGAGTTGGATATAATTCGATAGTGTTTATGGTTTGATGCTTGAAGTGTTTGTAGCAATCCCTGGTCCATAATTTTAGCAATTGGTTGATTGTGATTTCCTATGTAAAGTTAGTCTGGACCTTATATTTACTATGCTTAGTCCAATTGTGAATGCTTTGTTCATTTCAATTGAAAAATAGGGTTGGCTTGAATGAATGTCTCATGATTTGAAAATATTTAATACCTTAGAAGATTGCACTGTTTATGTGAGATTGCAGATGAAATCTGGGTTAATTAGAAATTAGTTTTGGGGGATTGGTCCATTTCAAATATTTCATTATTTGCATTATTGATCTTAGGATTAGTTTAATCTTAGAAATCTCTCTCAAACCCTCATCTTTTGTTATATCTTTTATCATTTGGGTTAAAGGTAGGATTTCAATTATCAAAATATTGCAAAATCGGATAAGTTTGAAGATCCAACTTTTTTTTGTAAGGTCCCTTTGTGATTACCAACATTTTCACATTTATCACTGAGTTTTTTTGCATTGTCAAGACCTAACATTAGAGACCTTGGGCTTATCTCTTGAGGCTTTCTGATAGGGATTTACTTTTCAAGAGATAGGATTTCCATATTATGCCTAAGTTTTTGTTGTGGAGAAAACACCATCAACACACGGGAGGTGGTTAAGCCATGTCATGAACCCAAGTGCCATGTTGCACTAAGGAGACCAAGGGACACACCATCTTGCAACAATTTTTGAGTCATTTAATCTTATTTCTTCATCAATTTCTTTGTAACATCATGGATTTTGTTTGAATTAAGCACTCCACCCATCCATTTTAATTCCTACCATGGCTTGGTATTTAAAAAAATGTTTGCTCATCCTATTGAGTTGTACCCTTAGGTTGACCTATCTAATTTATAGAAAAGGTTGGCAACACTCAGATGGGGGCATCTTCTTATACTTGTTTGTTGGATTGGATTCTTGTATTACAAAAGTTTTGTGGATATCATTCTCAAAAACCCCAAAAGCATCAGATAACATCAAAACCCCAAAAACATTCACAAACTCATCAAAATCCCTAAAAAATAAAATATTTGTAAAGTTCAAAATCTCAAAAAAATCAATTTATTTGTAAAGTTCAAAATCTCAAAAACATTCACATTAGATCAAAACCCCTAAGCAGGTCTAATACATCAAAAATTTCAAAACACTTGTTGAAATACATTTCCTCTATGTATGTACATAAGCTTGAGGCCATCATCAATGCACCCTCGAGGCATAGGTCAGTCCTTTAGGAGTCCATCATAATGAACTAATAATTTAAAATGTTCATATCTCATCAATAAATAGTCACTTGTTAGAATTCAATCGAACTATGTCGAGTCTTTGTCCTTATGTAGGCAAGGTCATCATCGATGCACCCTTGAGGCATTATTTCAATCCCTCTTTTTTTTTTTTCTTGGTATACACATGGGCAAACACAAAAACATTTAAAAATTATGAAAAGTCTAAATAGTTGTAGAATCTTGAAAACACAAAAACATTTGGGAAAGAGTCAAAAACTCAAAACAACCTCTAATAACTTGAAAATTTTAAGCATTCAAATAAGCATAAAAATAAAAATAGCCTCAAAACATTTCAAAACATAAAAAACATTCAAGTATTTCAAAAATCTCAAAACCATCCATCTCATCTCACTTTCACCATAATAAATTTTCATTCCTAATAGATTGATCATCATTCCCACTGTTTAGTGAAGCAAGTAGAAGCAAGTGCAACATTTGAGAAAGTAAACTTTAATGGAAACAAATTGTGAGTTCAATGTTAATCTTCAAGAACATTAATTAGGTTTATATCAATGGCCTAATCAAATTAATTTAAAAAAATCACTATCCAATGAATGTCCTAATAGTTCCTACAATGGGTGTCATTTCGGGTATCATTTAAGAACATCATAATATCTTTAGAAATAGATATCAATAACATTAAATATTTGTTCATTTTAATCTTTTCCTATGATTTATCTTATTGGCTCATTATGATGATCTCTCGATGATTTCAAAATGATTTAGATAAAGGAATGGGGCATTGCTCATTACTTTCATTTGCTATGCTTGGATATTCTCTTAGTACAACCTCGACGAATACTTATCTTGCATGTACCAAGATAGTCTCAAGTAAAATAATGGATAGGAAATATCAGGTTCTTCATACCTTTTTTGTATTAGTCTCCTTACTTTGATGGCTCACTCTTTCACATGGTCAAACAAGGTTTTTGTATGTTAGGTATGAACAAGGATACTCCTGTATGTTTGTAGAGTCAAATTCTATCACACTAGATACAATGCCACCCTAGTTCTTCAATCCTTGGTGCATTGTATCTATTTTTTATATAAAAAATAAGGATTGCTATGATGAATTAAACAAAAGTCCTATAAGAAAAGCAATATTATTTCTCTCATCACCATATCCAATAAAATCTTAGAATAATCATAGATTTATTTGAATTATGAATTGATCTGGATAATGGAAAATCTACTCAATGAGCATCTCATTCTTCCATCTTCTATAACTTTTCTATTCCGATTCTTACTAACATTCATGTATCATGGTTTAACAAAAATAATTATATACATCCTGTATCTATCAATTATCAACATGCATAGAATAACATGTCATATTAAAAATACAAAAAAGAAATGCATCCATATCATCCATAACCTGTGCATCTCATTTAGGAATCATATACATATACAAGCATCACATCATAAGTAGCATAGGAACATCACATTTTCATACATAAGCATACCTCATCCATAATGCATCCACATAGAATCATAAGGCATACACCACATGAAATCCTAAGCATGAAATAAGGCATCATATAATGGTCGCATCAATGATCACCTCATATATCAAAATCAAATGTCATGATACAAGTTGAAAGTATGTGATATATCTCAAAATATGTACATGAGGCTACAAAGAGATGATGAATGAATATACATAATATCCATTTGTATCAAAATTTGAATACAAAATAGCTATATACAAGCTAGCCCTTGTTGACCTAGTCCTCTCTATCGGGAGATGGCTAGTGGGATGGAAACCTATCATGTTGTCCACCTAAAAAACTTCCAAAATTTCCTTTCCCTCCATACTAGTCATGCAACTACCCCAAAAATGCACCCAATGATCTTTGAGGCCCCATGGCACTCAAATTTGAATATGCGGGTTGCCTCCTATGAGTTGTGGCTGCATGTATATAGATGATCTTGTAGTATGATAGCTCATCATGTATCTCCCTCATATTTTATTTGTATCTAGCAAGGGGGAAAAAATCTCCATCAGCCTCCAAATGCTATCTCCTAGCAATATCTTGAGATCTAACAATAGCTCTGCATTCTGTCATCATGTAACCTCTATATCTAGTTGAGATCGAAGTTGATTCCACTCTTGGCAGGCTTGGTCTCTCTCTTGGGTAAGTTTTTGGATACTTTTATCTATCTTATCTAGCCCCTGGCCCCCACCTACTGATATTGAGGCTAATCACCCTGATCTTGCACTGGAGGTGGTCCATCTAGACCTCTTTGTTGATCCTAATTTGGTTGTACCATTAGATCCTCCTGATCCCATTGATCATGCACCTATGCTAGTCTTTGTTGTCTCAATTGGCTACCCTCACCCCTCTACCTCTAAGGAAAATTTGTTGGATATGTGAATCCAAGTGACCTCTTGGCCACAAAACAAGTGCCATACTCTGCTATGGTGTTGAAATTAGTAGTTCCTTCAACATAATCCAATGGAATGGGTGTGAGTTGATAAAAATCTGCCAAGGCTATATCCTTGTCAACATTTGTCCCCACCATCTTTGTTCACTATGTGTGTACAAGAACATGCAACCATGTACTCAGGAGGGGAATTCTTTTGGATCTATCCAAACTATCTCATATGCCTTTATGGTAAATATCACTCAATAATAGTAGTAGTACAATCGATCAACCATCTAGTCTAGCAGTAGTAGAAAAGCTACTTGTTGTCATCATCCCATGGCTCACATCATAGCCATGGCCTCCAAGTGAACTCGGACATGTCATCCATCACCTATCTCTAGTATGGTAACTCACCCATGTGACGGTGAGTTAGGATTCCCTCATATTTGTACATAAATGGCTCCTCATCTCATTGGTGAAGGGCACAAACAAGACATAGAATGATAATATGCTCCCATGCCAAAATGTGTAGCATGGTGCAACCAACAAAAAGTGCAACACCTCCTTTACACACAACCTGATGTGTGTCATGGTACAAGTGTGCTAAGATACATGGACACTAGGAAAATTAGGTCGTATCCTCCAACATGCTCTCTAATGTAACATTCCATCCAACACTGGAATGCCAGGAACAATGATCAAGAAGCAATGTGCCCATAATAAGGATAGCTAGTACAAGAGTAATATCAAAAGTAGTATCAATAAAGGGTCTCAAGTCCACTTGATCCTCCACCAGAGGAACCTGTGGTACTCCTAGTACCTGAAGTAGTGTCTTTCCACCTCAAATAGTGCCATACACCACATGCTCACCATGAATATGAACTCATAAAATACACCTTAATCCTCTAGGGTAATGGCGACCTTGTTATTTAGTAAATGAAATGAAGCAATCTTTGAATGCCATCGCTCTACAACAACAATAATCAAAATAAAAATAGTAATCAAATCATAATGAGCTCTAATATCAAGCATGTGTAGAAGGTGCCACAATTCCAAAGCATGAAAGTAAATGGTCTCATCAAGACCGAAGCCTGCCCTTTGATCTAATAACACTAATTTGCACTCTCGGGAAGATAAAGGTAGTGAAATGACCTAGAAGCACAACATGCACCATGTTAACTTTACAAAGTTGAAGCAAGAATTTTTTTGTCAAAATCTTAAAAGTACAAAAGTACACTTTTAAAAAAAATGCAAGATTGTCAAATGAAAAAAGCATGGGTTTTTTGCAAAAGCACATGGCTATTGCAAAGGTGCGCATTGTTATAAATTTACAAACATGAAAGGTATTTCATAAACATGTAGGAAAAACATGCATGTTTATTACAATTTTGTAGGAATGAAATTGGGACATCCATACCTTTGTAGAGAAGTCACACCTCTATATAAAGGAACGACATCATTGAACAAGGCACATGGAAATAAAGTTATGTTCTTTTGTTTCCCTAAATTCTACACTACTTTTCACTAATCAGGAAAAATCACAAGGTATGTTTTTCAAAGCACATACTTGGCCACCTGACCCAAGAGGGTGTTGGTACTCAGGAACCCGATTAACTTGATGACTGACATGCATGAAAAAATTCATCACAACAAGTTCTCCAAGTAGCTCTCTCCCAAGATCTCTCTAATAACTTAGAATTTTCAAAAGTAAATTATGAAAATGAGCTGGCAGTTTCCTAAAATGAGCATATATACCTACCTAAACCTGGGGTTTTGACCCTAAAACTCATTTATCTAGACTTTTATGCTTCCTAGTCAATATATTAGCCTTTCTAGAACTTATTTTTTGTGCTTCATGCAATAGATCCAATCCCATAACCATGTTGTGATCCCAACTAAAAATTAGTTTTTTCACTCAAACTCTCAAGGGGAAAGTTTACTAGTATGACCATTCCTTCCACTGGGGCATAGTGGGGCATCTAAAATCAAGAAAATTTTCAATTTTGATCCAAGCAACATTAGTTCTTTGAAACAACACGAGTGTGTTACTTCAAAGAGGGGAAAAATGTAGACACCTAAAACTATCCTGATGATATCACATACTTGATTTATCTTACTAACACCATTTCTAGCCCATTTCAGATAATTCATCCATTTAATTAAATAATATCAATTATTTAGTTAAATTCACATTTTCTCCTATTAATTAAATAAACCAATTTTATCTAATTAATTTAATTTTCTTCATGCTAATTCCATTCTCATTTGAATAAATAATACAAATAATTTAATTAAAGCCTCTAATCTCATCCACTTGCACAATTAAATGATTTAAATTAATTGTTTAATTAGCTAATTTATTTCCAATCCTCCAACATTCTTAACTTGCACAAAGGATATTCTCATGTAATATTCCCTTTTTGAACTCAAATATTTCCCTCTGAATGGAAATATCTCCCAACATTATTCCTAAAAATTAGGGAATTGGTTGATTCTCTCATGGATTTTGAACCATTGATTTGATCTTTGATCCATTTCTCATGGATTATCAACCATTTGATCCATCCATGTTCACTTCTCTCATTCAATTTCATCCATTGATTACATTTTTGATCCTCACTGTTGATCATGATTTCCAAATTCTATAAATACCAAGCCTTTTTCCATGAAAAGGGATTCAAAAGCATTGAGAAAACTTAATCTCTTGAATTGATTGCCCAATTTGATCAATTTGAGAGTATTTTATGAGTCATTTCATCTTAGTTCTTCATCAATTTCTTTGCAACATCATGGATTTTGTTTTAATTGATAATATATCTAATTTGAGCATAATCCCACAAATGGGATTGAGGCTTTCATTTTTTTAGTTAGATTTCATTTGAATTGATTTTCTCTTTCATTTGTTTGAAGTCTAATTGATCTTTGTGAACAATTTCATTGGAATTGTGAAATTAGTTGATCATTTACATAGATTTTACATTCAATTTGATGTTATTTGGTCAATTAACTTTATACATCCACATAACATAAAGAAAATCAGGAACATAAAAGGTGAGATCTTACATATATGAAGTAAACTATCATCCACAAAATTCTTGAATATTGCAATCATATAAATAAAAAATCATGCAAGGTTCAACACAAATGGGGTCTCACAGTTGGTAATATGAAACTAAAAAAATAAGAACATTCAATTCCATACAAAATATCTTGGTTATAAAAATTGTAAGGTATTTGTAAGTGAATAATATTTATGTGAAATTCAATAGGAACATACCATGCTGAAATTTTGTATAATGTTATTTTAAAAAACTTTAATGTAATTTATTTAATATTAGAAATTTGTGCATAATGGAGAGAAAATACTTACATTGTGATGAATGAGGGAAAGACACATAATTTAAATTGATACTATATACGTTGAGTTTCAAATCGATATAAAAAGGAGCGCATCTAATGCTAATATTGTTAATGTTAACTATTATCATTAGAGGATCCACTTGCTTCTATACTTTTGCAAGTGAGATTTCATGTAGATGAAACATAATATTTAACGAATCCACATGAATATGATCTATCCATGCATTAACATTTTTCCTCCTTGTGGAAGAAGGAAAGAGAATATTTTGAAAGGATTCCTATTTAGCATACCTTGGTAAACTAGAGTAGTTTGAAGCAAATCCCAAAGCGAGATCTTGGCAAGAGTAAAACAAAGTTGCTCAACAAGATCATACTCACTAGGTGGCTTAACTATAGGTTTAGGCACTTGAGTCCAAGGCTTGGTTAAGAAGGTGGTAGATAAGTAGGTTGATTAATATTTTGTTGTTCCCTTCTAATATTGTAAGTATGGGATACCACTCTATAAGAGGGAGCCTTAGATTACATGAATCTCATGCAAAGTTTCAGCTTGTCATTAGTGAAAAGAACCCGATGAATATAATGAATTCTTTTAGAACATGGGCTAGAAAAAGTCATATAAATGACTAGTCGCTTAGGCCTTCGAGGGGCGACAAAGACTACAACCACATTCATGGACTCTTTGACTTGCAAAGAGGAAGAAGGTTTTAATGGAGAAGTTTATTTTTCATATTTTTAGATAAAAGGAGTTACCTCTAAGAAATCATCTATGGCATCATCCAATATATCCAAATCTTGTTTAGAAAATGCATTATTCAAAAAATTAAAATTTTAAAGAAAAATATCTAGCATGATTTCCTTTAGGTCAAGTTCACCAAAATGTAAAGGAGGGGATTCACTACTCTCAAGACTCAAGACAAGTAGACTCTTCAAGGAGAAAATAGCCATTGGTCACCTCAAGAAATAAAGCTCAGGTAACAAGATAAATAATAAAGGAATATTTTCATAACTTAATTAAATGAATACTAAACTATCAAAAGTAGGAATGATTTAAGATTGCTTAATAACATAAAATGATCATAATATTATAAATTATGGTTTATAGAAATAGAAACTTTAGAACTTACAAATTCCACCCCTAGGAGGGTTAAGTCTCAACCACAGACAGTGTCACACTACGACGATGTCTACACCCCACATTGTCATCCCAAAATCCTTGAATCTACAACATCTAGCTTGTCAAATTCATACATCTAGACACAAAACAAAGAGGGGAAAATGTTGGGGTTGTTTCATGGCTTCCCTTTGTCAAACCCTTGTTTTGGTGTTTTCACCTCTATAGACAGCTAGATAGATAGAGATAGACAAGAAAACATGAAATGTTAAGAAGTGTGGTAGAAGCAAACCCAATAATGGAGGAGAGCCCCTATCACAAATATAAAGATGTGTAATATAAAATATTGAATATACATGATAAAGAGACACGAGAGCATTACCAAGAGCCTATGGATCCCCTCTTGGCTTGATAGATATGGTGTATTTGAGTGTAAGAGAGCCTTGACTATTTCTTTGATAGAAATCTGGTATATCTTTGCTTTGGTAGAGAGAGAGAATGAGAATATTGAAGTAGAATGAGAAAAGAAGTAAGATTGAAAGAATTAGAATGCATGAGAATGAAAGTGAATAAAGGAGTTTTGTGAGGTTGCATGGGTGGGAAGAGCCATTGCATCTATGTTTCTACCATAATGACACATGTCACATGCAAGGGATGTGAAATATTCCCATTTGAATCTCAAAAAATTTGGGTATACTAATGCATCTTGGAGACATTTGCACACCGTGCAAGTGTCCTAATTAAAATTTTACAAGAATGAGAAATCTAGGCTATTAACACTTCATCATTGTCCCCTATGAAGTTGGAATCATGAAAATTTTACTTATAGGTTTTTTTCATTAATATGGTGGGTTGTCATAAATGCAGAAAGTTAGATGCACAAGTGTGAAATTGCCGTGGGGTGCAATTTTATGATATTACACATCTAAATGATACAATGTGTATCTTCATGCTATCTAATAACATGGATTTAAAATCTACAACACCTCAAAAAAATAGTCAACTAATGCTAGAGTGCTAAGACATGGTCACCTAACTATAAAAAAAATAGCCTCACCATTGCTACAAGAAAGGTGGCATTGGTGGAAGACTTACCAATCACAAGATGAAACCATTGTGATGAGTATATGAGAGGGGGAATTGACAACCAAACAATAATTATGTACTAACCCATGATTGCACTTGGTGATGTAGGTTTTATTTTTCTAGTGGGTTAATTTATTTTTTCTTAGTTATAGGTTTTACCTACACTTTTATTAAGCTTGCATAGGATAATAAAGTGAGTTTATTATTTAATAATTAAGATATAAGGTGATGAGGTGTCTCCACCCTTAAAGGGTGGAGTATTTACTTTTTCATCAATTTATTTAATATTGTTGGTTATTTGTGACCAATTCCTATTGGTTGATTTTCCACCTCCATCCTCTCCTTAGTTCTATATAAACTCACTACCTAGCTTGTATTTTTCATCTTGGATGCTTTTAATGCAATTATGTCATCTTGATATTGCATATCTCTCAGAGATTTTAGATTGCATTGTTTATGATTTTCCAATTTATTTAGCTTTGGATTTATCTTATAAATTTCCTTTGGTTATTCAATCTATTTCAGATTTCTAATATGGTATTAGAGCTTAAACTTTGGGAGTTTTTATTACTTGGATTCTTGATTAAGAGATTGGATTTTTATCTATGATCTTGTAAATACTTGTATGCTCTTCTCTTGTGTTTAAATATGATTTGGAGAATTAATTTTTTTTATGAAGATCTATTAATCCTATATTTGCATGTGTGTTTTTGGTGAGATTTGGTGATTGTAGCAATTATGGCTATAATGGTAGCATTTGTTATTATATCATTATGTTTTGGCGGCTAGAGAAAGTTAAACTTGGCTTTTATTTTTCTCAATTTTCCCACCATATGAAACAATAGTGAACAAGGGTTTGAAGCTTAGATCTAGAAAATAGCTCTTGCATGAGCATTTTCGACCAAAAAGGACCTTGTCATTATGATCAACGGCCAAGGAGACAATATTTTGATATAAAATTCACCCATATTTGGATCCAGGACCCGTTGAGGCAAAAAAAAATTACATAGGGAGTTGTAAAACCCCCTATTTACCAAGTCATATGAGTTCTTATAAAAACCATGAAAATAATTCAAAAAAAATAAAAAAATATTAAAAGTGATTTTAATCATTGGCCACTAGGGGATAAACACAACACTTATAGGGTCAACGCCACCTCTTGGCCCTAGCCATTGTGGGCTTAAAGACCCAAAGGGATTCTTAAAGTCCAGTGGCTTAAAGATGTAATGCAATTTTCAAACCATGACCATCGATTAAAATAATTTGCATAGCTAATATTTAAACTACAACACATTTTGAAAACTACCAATTGTCTTTTATATGAGGCCATCAATCCTCATTCCGACTTCCACCCAATAGCCACTATCGTTAGTGGTGTTGCTCGAGGGCCACTAGGGCCCTCCTATATGCCAAATTGGGCCTTTTTCAAAGCTCTATAAATTTTCACCATAGTGTATGTTTTTGATGAATCAGATCTATCAATGGAAAGCTAGATATGAGCACCTTCAATTTATTTCAAATTTCAATAATGATCTAGAAATAAAAAAAATTATGAAGATGTACTAATCCTATATTTTCATGTGTGTTTTTGGTGAGATCTGGTGATTGTAGCTATTATGGCTATAATGGTAGCATTTTTTATTGTCTCATTATGTTTGGGAGGATTGAGAAAGTTAAACTTGGTCTTTTTTTTACTCAATTTTCCCACCATATGACATAGTAGCAAACAAGGGTTTGAGGCTTAGATCTAGTGAATAGCTTTAATAAGAGCATTTTTCAGCCAAAAAGGACCTTGTAATTATGTTCAAGAGGCCAAAGAGATAAATTTTGATATAAAATTCACCCATATTTGGAGCTAGGACCCGTTGAGGAAAAAAAAATGCTTAGGGAGTTGTAAAACCCCCCAATTCAGAAGTCGTATGATTTTTTTGTAAAAATCATGAAAATAATTAAAGAAAATTAATAAAAAAATATTAAAAGTGATTTGAAGCATTGGCTTCTAAGGGCTAAACCTAACACTTATAGGGCCAAGGCCATCTCACAACCCTAGTTTTTGTGTGCTTAAAGACCCAAAGGGATTCTCAGAGCCACCAATGGCTTAAAGCCACAATACAATTTTCAAACCATGACCAACGATTAAAATAATCCTCGTGGATAATATTTAACCTACAACACAATTTAAAAACTATCGATAGTCTTCGACAAGTGGTCATCAATCCTCAGCCCGACTTCCACCCAACAACTATTGTCATCGGTGGTGTTCCTAAGGGTTGCTAGGGGACCACTAGGGCCCTCTTATAGGCCATATTGGGCCTTTTTCAAACTTTTGTAACTTTTCACCACAGTGTCAATTTTTTATGAATGAGATATTAATAGAAAGCTAAAGATGAGCACTTTCCATCCATAGAGGTATTCGAAAAAAAAAATTCCATTTTTTTCCATATATTTCAAATTTAATTTGTTTGTTACTAATTTCTTAAACATGCCATAAATTTTTCCCCAATGCTCTATTTTTTGCAAACGAATAGGCATTGGAATTTTTTTAAAGAGAACAACACAAATATATGGCTAATTTTGTCTCAGGTTCATTTTGTATTAGAGTTTGTAAATTTTTCGATTGTGGGCCTATTGAGAATTTTTGTTGAATGCAAAAGACAACTAAGGGGGCGTGAATCAATTGTTCCTTAAGACTTCAAAACCCTCATTAACATTCAAATTCACATCATTCGTTAAACCCTTAAATTTGTTATGATGAACTAACATGAAAAGAAAATAATAGAAACTAAAAAAATTAATACCACACACAAGAGAACACTAGATTTATGTTGAAAACCTAAGAAGGGTGTAAGGAAAGCTAAGGTGCGGAAACAACTCTCCTAAAGTCAAAACCTTAGGGAAGAATGCAGAGGTGCTTTTAAATTTTCAATTACAGTACAATTAAGATACACTTGAAAGAAATAACATAAACAAAGAAATGACCATACACATATGAACACCAAATTTACGTGGGAAAACCCTTACGGGAGAAAAACCCACCACACCAAGAGAAATCCCTTTGTATTACAATAATCAAAATTACATACAGAGTATGAGATTCACTCTCTGATGTCAAATTAAAACAACATACACAATGATCAACCTTGTATAGAACATTCAAGTTACAATGCTCTCAGAATTGAATTCACAATGATTACTCAACTGTTCATCAAACTATTCATCTCACTGATCGTCCAACCAAACATCATCATCAATCTTTGAGTATATCCATGTCATCCCTGGTCTATTGAACTTCATCACAAGAATGGTCACAACAGTCTAACTTCCAACAGTTCCCATTTTGCTTCCTAATTGGTCGAAGTCACACCACGTAGGATAGTTTTTCAATCGGTCAAGGCATTCAAATAGTGTTTGCATGTCAGTGAGACACTAGCTATGTCTCCCTGATGCCATAAAGCCCAACCGTCGATATCACCTAGAGTTATCACCTTCGGCAAGAGGTTACACCAAGTTCAAAAGTAGTTGGCGAGACAAACCATATCGCTAAGACATCATACCGATGATCACCACATGTAGCGCTATTCAGCAAGACTAGTGCTATTCGGTGAGAGGTCATACCGATATTCAAAATTCACATAGACATCAGTATTCCCATTGATGAGACTATCGCTATTCGGCGAGAGACATAACGAGCCCTCAAGTCATGCTGACAACAAACTACACCATCAGTAAGACAAACCTCCATCCCTAAGAGATCTTACTGAAGCCTTCATGTTACTCCAATGAATCCAAGTGTAACACTATCGGTGAGACATACCATCTATCACCAAGAGTTCTTACCAAAGTCACATGTTACACTGATGACTCCAATTGTATAACCATTCAACAAGACATCTGTTGTTGGTAAGACTTCATACCAAACATTCATATCTTTCCCCAATAACTATTGTCGCCATAGGTCTCCCCGACAACCACTATGAACCATAGTTAGTGAGAGTTCTTACCAGGTGGAGAGAGATCACAACGATAAGAAATGTTACAGCAACAACTCTAGTCAGTAAGACAACAACAAGGTCTCAACGACTTGAACATTCCACAAGGTTGCACAACTGCTAGTTGGCCAGACAATATGGATGTCAAACTGACTTGGCTCTTTTAGAGGTTTCAGCTTGTGAGATTGAGTCACACAATTCCAACAATCTCCCACTTGACCAAAATCACACAAGCACCTCTAGAGCACAACAAAACTACTAAAATTCATGGGAACTGAGGCCCATTGAACATGCACACCACCTGAACTTGTCTGTGCTTACTGGCTTCATCAATGGGACTACAACATTCTCTAGAGTATCCACTTTTTCTAAAGAGACATTTCCATCCTCCACCATATCTCATAAAAAATGATACTGCACATCAATATGTTTTGTCCTGGCATGGAAAGTAGGATTCTTCGCCAAACAAATAGCACTCTGACTATCACAATAAATTTTTATTTTTCCTGCATCAAAACCAATGTTAGAAGACAAATGTTTTACCCAAATTGCTTCTTTACAGGCGTGTGTTGCTGCCATGTATTATGCCTCTGTAGTGGACAAAGAAACTACAGCTTGCCACTTACTCATCAACTAACTGAACCACCATTCATCATTAAAATGTATCCACTGGTGGATCTCCTACTGTCAATGTCCCCTACCCAATCAAAATCCACATAGCCTCGAATGCTGAGAGTCCTCTATGATTCAACCAAATTTCCATGGTAACACAATGCATATTGAAGTTCCCTTCAAATATCTGAATACTCTTTTCATAGCATCCCAATGTGTTCTTCCAGATTATCCATAAACCAACTAAGTACCCCACTACTTGGGAATTGTCGCCTTGTACACCATTGCATACATTAGATTGCAAACTACACTAGCATAATTACACTAGTCATGTCCTCCATCTTAGTAGGATATTTTGGACAGTCTTCAACAAATAGCTTCGTTCCCTACAAAACTAGAACAACTAGCTGCTTACAATCATTCATGCAAAATCTCTCTAGAACAGTCTTGATATACTTACTTTGACTGAGCTAAAGTTTTCCACTATTCCTATCCCTAGTTATTTCCATTCCCAGAATATACCTTGCTACACCAAGATCTTTCATTTTGAACTTTGCAGACAATTGATACTTAAGATCATAAATCATTAACTTACTATTTCCTATGAACAACATATCATCAACATAGAGAGCAATAATAAGAACTCAATCACTTTTAGCTTTGTAATACACACAATGATCAGATTTTGATATTACAAATCCTAATGAGAAAACAAAAGTGTCAAACTTTGGGTACCACATTCTAGGAGACTGCTTTAATCCACACAGAGATTTTTTCAACTTGCAAACTAGTTTTTCTTTACCTTTCTCCACAAAGTGATCAGGCTGGGACATATAAATTTCTTCTTCAAGATCACCATGAAGAAATGTTGTCTTCACATCCATCTGTTCAATCTCTAAGTCATACGCTACTGCAAGTGACAAAAGGAATCTGATAGATGACAGCTTTGCTATAGGAGAAAAAATCTCCCCATAATCAATTCCCTCTACCTGGGAATAACCCTTCGCAACCAACCTCGCCTTGTACTTTTCCACATTGCCATCTAGACCAATTTTCTTTTTAAATACCCATTTGCAGCCAACATCTTTTCTGCCTTCAGGCAAGGGCACCAAACTCCAAGTATCATTCTTTTCTAATGATGCCATTTTTTCATTCATGGCTTCCAACCAAGAGTTTGAATCAGACATTCTAAATGCCTCTTTCACAATCCTAGGCTCATCAGTGTTAGAAATTAAAGCATAGGCACAAGTAGAATCTATCAAAGAAAACTCATACCTATCAGGTTGCTTTCTTTCATGAGTTGACCTCCTCACTTGTTGAGGTTGAGGTTGTTCTTCTTCATCAGAACTCTCAGAACTACTTGATCTCTCCTTAATTTTAGGTACATTTTGAATTTTTAATTCCTCTTTATCTGGTGTCAGAGGAATTTCAACTACATCCTTTTTGTTTTCTGATTTTGTCTCTGACTGCAGATCCAAGGTAGAAGGCTTTAGCTCATGAAAGATAATACTTCTGCTGTATAGAACCTTCTCCATATCAGGATTCCAAAGCTTGTATCCTTTTATGCCAGGACTATAGCCAATAAAAATATATTTAACAACCTTGTTCTCCAATTTAGATCTTTTCTCATTCAGAACATATGCATATTCCTCACAGCCAAAAATAAAATGTGTCTCAGAGAGGGATTCTTACCAGACCATGCTTCTAAAGGTGTTTTCTCAACAAGAGCAGAATTAGGAAAATAGTTTATCAAGTAACATGCTATAACAACTGCCTCAGCCCAGAACTTCTCCTCTAGACCAGCACTACTTAGCATACTTCATGCTCTTTCTATCACTATCTTGTTGAACCTTTCTACAACTCCATTTTGCTATGGAGTGTAAGGTGTAGTTTTATGTCTTTTAATCCCATGATCTTTACAGTACCTCTCGAATTCATCAGAACAAAATTCACTACTATTATCATTTCTTAAACATTTTATTTTTCTTCCAATCTTATTTTCTACAAGGTTTTTAAATTCCTTAAACGGACTGAACACTTCTGATTTACTTTTCAAAAAATAGAAAAATTCCCTTCTTGAATAATCATCAATAAACGATACATAGTACCTTGACTTAGATAAAGAAGGAACATTCACTTGACCAAAAACATCAAAATGTATATAATCAAGCAAACCATAAGATTTGTGAGGACTGGAATAAAATGAAACACAATGTTGTTTACCATATATACAATGTTCACAAAACTAGAATTTGAGTTTACAATCATCAAGCCCCTCAACCAAGTTTTTATTCTTCCAGGTTTTTAAATCTTTCTCTCCAATGTGGCCTAGCCTATGATGCCAGAGCATAGTCTTTTCTACTAGAAGTTTAACTTCCATAGATTTTACACCATCAGGAATTTTTTCCTCTTTTCCTCCACAAGTAGCTTTCTGTGACTTTACAGAGACACTATTGCATTGAAAAACATGTCCATCTAACTTATACAAGGTATCAATACGAGCACCCCTTGCTAGCACCATTGAGCCTCTAGTCATCTTGCAGCCATTTCCAGAGAATATGACTTGCACTCCAATATCATTTTAGCTTACTAACAAAAAGTAAATTTTGAGCCAGACTTGGTATATGCATTACATCATTGATTCCCTTCACTCTTCCATTAGGGAATTGAATTCTGACTCTTCCACAACCAAAAATTTCTAAATATGAATCACTCACCAAATACACCTTTCCACCATTGTATTTTTCATACTTCGTGAACCAGTCTCTATGAGATGTCATGTGGAAAGATCCTCCAGAATCAATCAGCCAGACATCATCTGATGCCTGTGTAGCCAAGGCTGCAATGAAGGCGACTGCATCACTTAGATGAATCATTGTCAGAAGAATTCTTCTTCTTTTTTTTCTCTTTGCAATCCTTTTGGACATGACCAGGTTGCCCACAATTCCAGCACTTCACCTTGGACTTCTTTCCAGGAGACTTTGATCTCCCTTCTAATTTGGATTTGGACTTCTTGTCCTTCTTTCCTTTTTCTTTCGATCTGCCTCTAATAGCAAGAGCCTCCTTCACCATCTCAGAATATTTTCTTCTCATCTCTTTTGATAACAAAGAAGCAATAACATCTTCCATCTTAAAAGTGGATGTCGTACTCCCAATAGCCATCACCAGGTGATCCCAAGAATCTAGCAAAGAACATAATAACAGCATACAATGATCTTCTTCATCAATCTTCACACCCACAGATATTAAATGTGCAATCAGAATGTTGAATGTGTTCAAGTGATCAGAAACAGACCCTCCTTCTTGCATTCTCAAAGAGTACAACTTCTTCCTCATGAACAATTTATTCACCAAGGACTTTCCCTGATAAAGAGCTGCCAGTCTTTTCTTCATGAACATTCAGGAGAATAAAGTCTTCTAAATAGAGCCTTATCAACCCCTTTGATTTTCTATTTGCAAGGTCCCAATCCTCTTGCTTCATGCCTATAAGCTTCGTTCCAGACACAACAATCCAAAGATCATGATCAACCAACAGATCTTCCATTTTAAGTTTCCACAACTCAAAATTGTTGCCATCGAATTTCTCAATTTAAATATTTTCTGACTACTTGCCATCTTAACCTGTAATTTGAATTACAAAACTTCTACAAGACTGCCACTGAAATAGAATTGACACAAAAAACCCAATGTACCCACAAGGATAACACAAATGGTCAGGCTCTAATACCACTTGTGAGCAAAGGTAAGGTGCAGAAACAACTCTCCTAATGTCAAAACCTCAGGGAAGAATGTAGAGGTGCTTTTAAATTTTCAATTACAGTCCAATTAAGATACACTTGAAAGAAATAATAGAAACAAAGAAATGACCATACACACATGAACACCAGATTTACATGGGAAAACCCTTACGGGAGAAAAACCCACCACACCAAGAAGAACCCCTTTGTATTACAGTAAAAAAAATTACATACAAAGTACAAGCTTCACTCTTTGATGTCAAATTACAGTAGCATACAAAATGATCAACCTTGTACAAAACATTCAAGTTACAAAGCTCTGAGAATTGAATTCATACTGATTACTCAACTGTTCATCGAATTGTTCATCCCACTGATCATCCAACTAAACATCATCATCAATCTCTGAGTATATCCATATCATCCCTGGTCTGTTGAACTTCCTCACAGGAATGGCCACAACAATCTAACTTCCAATGGTTCCCATTCTGCTCCCTGATTTCACACCACATAGGATAGTCTTTCAATTGGTCAAGGTGTTCAAACAGTGTTTGCATGTTGGTGAGACACTAGCTATGTCTCCCCAATGCCACAAAGCCCAATCGTCGATATCGCCCAGAGTCATCACCTTCAGCAAGAGGTTACACCAAGTTCAAAAGTAGTCAGTGAGACAAACCATATCACTAAGACGTCATACCGATGACCACCACATGTAGTGTTATTTGACAAGACTATTGCTATTTGGTGAGAGGTCATACCGATGTTCAAAAGTCACATAGACATCTACATTCCCATCAACAAGACTATCACTATTCGGTGAGAGACATAACGAGCCCTCAAGTCATGTCGACAACAAACTACACCATCGAGAAGACAAACCTCAATTGCTAAGAGATCTTACCGAAGCCTTCATGTTACTACGATGACTCCAAGTGTAACACTATCGGTGAGACATACCATTTGTTGCCAAGAGTTCTTACCGAAGTCACATGTTACACCGATGACTCCAAGTGTATGACCATTCGGCGAGACATCTCTTGTCGGTAAGACTTCATACCAAACATTCATATCTTTCCCCGATAACTATTGTCGCCACAGGTCTCCCCGACAACCACTATGAACCACAGTCGGTGAGAGTTCTTACTGGGCGGAGAGAGATCACAACGACAAGAAATGTCATAGTGACAACTCCAGTCAGTAAGACAACAACAAGGTCTTGACGACCTAAACATTTGACAAGGTTGCACAACTACTAGTTAGCCAGACAATAAGGATGTTACACTGACTTGGCTCTTTTAGAGGTTTCAGCCTGTGAGATTGAGTCACACAATTCCAACAAATGGAAAAACCATGATGAGGATTAGGTCAGAATATAAGTAATATCAAAACTTAATACAATAGGGCTCACTATCGGAGGGCTCATTTCCCAAAGAAGAAAGGCTCACTCCCAAAATAGAAAACAAGATAGAGAAGGAACATTACCTAGAGAAAAACATCTCAATGCAACATAGAATCAACCACAATGATATCAACACCTTTGTAGTCTGATTGAAGAATTGTAGCCAACCTCTACTCAATGCATCTGGTAAACTAACAAATGAAATAAAACACTACATTACTCAATTTTTCACTCTACAACTCTTCACTTCATATCATTTTCATCACAAACATCTATCTTTACATCATTCAACAACTCAAACCATGCTTATACTATCTTCCACCTTGAAACCCTCTCCAAGGTTGTCTATGCACCTCAAACATGCAAATTCAAATTAGGCCAATGCCAAAACACTTTTGTGGTGGATAGAAAAGAATGCAAACCACATAAAACCTTATTTGGGACCCAAATCAACAACTTCACTCAACCACATGCTTCTATAAACAATATTATCCATTACATGTAGTGTAAACACCAGGTTAGTCGTTACTTGTGAAAATACCATAAAAATTTTAAGTACACACTTCCTCAAACCCAAGGACAACTTGTGAAACACACAAAATGCTTGAACATGATCTAGAATATTCTATAAACACCCTAAAATTTATCAAACTCTTTTGCAACAACTTCCACTTGAAGAGTGTACACACCTAGTACACTCAAACAACTCTACCATACACTATAACTCAAGAAACCATATTTAGAAGCACCAAACCTCAAACCACCTTGAATAAAGTAAACTACCAAAACCATCATCACGCCTTTAGAATTGCAAGACTTGAAACATAACTATAGAGAAACACAAAGCAGAAACATTTCTCCCAAACACCTCTGTAATGCATAGCCATACATTGGTGAACACAACTTCTTCCATAAAATGATCCAACACACCAAATATTGAATACAACACCTCTCAAAAACATATTATAATTGCATAGGAAGACCTTAAACCTATAAGAAATGTGGAGCAAAAACAAAACACAACTCTGCCACTCAAATCACCACTACAACACATTGTTTCCTTTTTTTATCAAATTTTCTCAAAAGCACTTGGAAACCAAGCATCAAAGACACATCCTCATCATATTCAACACTTCCACAACCATATATAGAATCTTTATAGGTTGAAACTAGTATTTTACTAATTACAACATAATGCAACTAATCAAAGATCGACTACTCACACTATTGTAACAATCTCATTCAACTACATAAATCATTGACAACAGAGGTTTATTGAAATCAATTACAACACAAAATACTCAACCATCTAATCATTCTTGCAACAATTATATCTTGGAAAAATACTTGTAAACACACTAATAATAAAGTGCCAACATTGTAATATCTTGGGAGTTGATTTTTAAGACTAGTGGAAAGTGGGGATTTCTCTTGATGTCTCTTTTTGCATTCACTTAGAGTGACTTTTTTGTATCAACCTTGGGAAGATTATATAGGAAATTTTTAATCACAAAATAAGATAATGTTCCATTTATGGGGGGACTAATCATTTCTCTTAAAGCTTATTTCCATCCTTTTATTGTAACTTTATGGGGGGTTAATCATGTATCTTAAAACTTATTTCCATCCTTTTGTTTTCAAACTAAATTTTTATAACTATTTTTCCTAGAAAAAAGGGATAAAGAATCATTTCCTTAGGTGGGATCTACTACCCTATCTCCTTGGACTCATTCTTGGTCCAAGTGACTATGACCAAAGGAATGAATGGTTTAAGGATAATGACATGGTCTATGTAATAATATGTATTAATATTTTTGATGATATTCTACATCATGTAGAGCACATTAAGTCCACTTTCCCTTCTTGGACTATCATCCAATAGTTGTATAGAGACATTGGATCTTCATCTAAAAGTGATGTTTCCTTGGAGAACCAAGCTATTGTCAATGATATTGAGACTTATGTTTCCCCATATTGTGTGGACACATCTTTTATGGATGATTAATGTTGCAAGTATGAAGGTGTTTTCATTGATGTCAACTATGTGTTGAGGAAGTTTGTTGCTTATGGAGGATATTGAGAAAATTTAATAAACAAAGTAAAATATGTTGTGCTGGTGGTCAGAGTGTGATCCCATATTGTGTTTCATTTTTATTTCATTTTGAGGCTATGTGTGTGTGTGTTTTATATATTGTTCAAGGTTGTCAGAGGTTTCTATATTCAAAATTTGGGTTTCTAGATTGTTGCACAGTGAAAGATATTTTTACCAATGTGTGAACCAATTTTTCAATGATATTTTCTATGGCCTAGGAGAAATGTATTTGCTTCATGTTTATCCATTGTTTGGATTTATGTTGTGTGGATTTGGGAAGTTGTTTATAATGCTTATATCTTTTTGTATTCAATATGTTACTTGATTTGGTGTAGTACAAAGTGAGTTTCATTTGTCAGTATACAGATAAGGTTTACCAATTGTTCTGAGATGAAGTATCTGCATGATGCAATATTGGATGAATTTTTTGAAGAATATTAAGAATTTCATAGATTATTCTAGATCATGCTCAAGTGAATTATGTTGTCTAAAAGTCACAGATTGATTTAAGGAAGTGTGTACTTAATGATTATGGTTTTTTAATAGTAGTATTGGCCAACCTTGTGTTTAACACTATATGCGAGCTTATGAAAGCATGCTGAGGTGTTTTGGGGTCTATTTGGGTCCTAATTAAGGATTTATGTAGGTCTCCTTCATTCCTATCCATCATGAGAGTGTTTATGTGCCAAACTATTTTGAATTTGTATGTGTAACAAATAGTTTCTGATATTGGATAAGGTTTTTGAGGATGAGGTTGATATAAATAAGTGTAGTGGTGTTGTTAGATGAAAGAGAGAAGCAAGATAGATGTGAGGTCAATGTGTTTGATGTGAATTTGAGTAGAGCAATGCAAATTTTAATGTTAGGGTTCTTGAAGGCATCAAAAGTCTTTCATGCAAGACTACGAAAGTGCGCAATTAATTGTGGAGCATTCTCTGTTGTATTGAGAAGTATTCTCTATGTAAAATTTATCTTATATCTTCTTGTATTCTCTTTGTGGTAGTGAGCCCTAGCTGTGAGCCTTTTGGATAGTGTGTCCTATTTTGGTAGTGATCCCTTTTGACCAGTTTTGCTATTACTTATATTGTGAGCTAATCCTCACCATGGTTTTTTCCTCATTGGGTTTTCCACGTAAATGTGTTTTCTCTTGTGTATGATGTTGTTATTTTAGTTTCTATTATTTTAATTTCATGTTTAATCACACTAAAAAAAAAAGGGTATGATGAATGCATGCAGATCTAATTGCTATTGAGGGTTTTGATGTTTTAACTTGCTACAACTTATTCACCCCCCTCTCATTTTTCTTGTTCATTTCAACAATTGGTATCAAAGTAAGGTTTCTTGGAAAAGAGCTTAACCACTTGAGGTACATCTAGTATGGAAAACACGGTTTCTTTGGAATGCCCTAGATTCAATGACACAAATTATGCATTTTTGAAGACAAAGATGGAAGGATTTCTGGAAGCCCAAGGATGTGAGATTGAAAAGGCTTATACGACTACATATAATCCACCTCAAAATGGTCCAAGTACTAGTGCATAGATCAAGGTACATGAGATCAATGCTAAGGAAAGATTTATTATTGCGAATAGTCTTTTAAAAATCAAATTAGTAAAAATTATGAGTTTGAAGAATGCTAAAGAGGTTTGGGATAAGCTAGAAATAATTTATGAAGGAGATCAAAACATCAAACAAGCAAAGATGTAGAACTTGAAGGCATAATTTGAAATGATGTGGATGCCTGAGGATGAAATAATTAAAGTCTACATACAAAGAGTTGATGAGCTGGTTAATTATATGAGAGGTCTTGGTGCAAGAATTAAAGAATATAAAGTAGTAAAGAAAGTTATTAGATCTCTTCTTGATTGCTACAATGAAAAGGTATCTGCTATTGGGGAAACTATAGATTTTTAAAGTTATTCCATATATCAGTTGATTGGTACACTAACTATATTTGAAATGAGGAAACTTGGTTTGAAGAATGATACAAAAATAGATACTGCTAACTTTGTGAGAAAGATGAAGAAGGGCATTGGTAAGTACAAAGGTAAAAGTTCTACCTTTCAAATGATCTAGTTGTGGTGATATAGGTCATTGTGCTTCAAGATGTCTAAAAAGAGCTATAAACAATAAGAATAAGTAAAACAAAGGAAATTTTATTAAAAGAGATTACTATGTTAGAGAAGATGCTGGTATTTTTTATGATGAATCTTATTATGGAGATTTTGATGATGATGAATGCTTGTTTTTGGCTATAAAAAAAAATCTAGTTCTTCTAACCTTGAAATTTGTGTGAAGGAAAGTGTTTTAGAAATGAAGGATAAAGTTTAAGGTACTTTTGTATATATTTTTCATGCTAAAGAAGATAATAACTACTAGTTTGTTGATAGTGGTTATTCTAATCACATGAATAGAGAAAAAAGTAAGTTTGTTAAACTTGAAAAGTATGATGGAGGATTAGTTAATTTTGGATATGATTCAGGTGCAAAGATTTGTGGAATAGGTTTAATCAGTTTTGATGGCAAGCTCATAACATTGACAATGTTTACTATGTTAAGGGTTTAAGGCATAACATTTTGAGTGTTGGAAAAATGTGTAGCAAAGGATAAAATCTTGTATTTAAGGATGAATGATGTGAGATGAAATGGTCCAAAACTTTAATTGATATTGGTAAGAGAATAGATGGAACCATTTATCAATGTAAGGGTGCTAATGGATATTTCTTTATGTCTTATATTAGTGACAGTTGGTTATGGCACGAGAGGATGTGTCACATGAACTTTGATAATTTGGAAAGAATTAGTTTAGTTCATATAGTGAGAGATCTACCAAGAATTACAAAACCTATCAATGTTATTTGTGAGAGTTGTCAATTTGGAAAATAAACAAGGAGTAGTTTCAAGGGAAATGAACAATCTGCTATCGGATTACTGGAATTAGTACATACAAATCTTTGTGGTCCCACAAAGGTGAGAAGTCTACAAGGTGATAGGTAATTTATTATTTTGATTGATGATTATTCTAGGATGACGTGTGTTACCTTTCTTAGAGAAAAATATGATGCATTATATAAATTCAAGGCATTTAAAGCTATGGTTGAAATGAAATGGATATGAAAATCAAAATTTTGAGGTTTGAAATAGATGGTGAATTCACCTTCAATGAGTTTAACATGTTTTGTGAAGTGCATGTAATAAAGAGACATTTGACTGCCCTTAGAAATCCTCAACAGAATGGAGTTGAAAGGAAAAACATGACTATTCAAGAAGCTATAAGGACTATGATGAAAGAAGAAAATCTATTGAAAGTCCACTAGAGAGAATCTATTCATACTTATTTTTACATACTTAATAGAGTTCACACTAAAGCTAATAGCACAAAGACTCCCTATGAGCTATGGTATGGAAGAATTCCTACTATGAAGTACTTTAGAGTATTTGTAAGAAAATGTTATATCAAAAGAGAAGAAGAAAAATTAGGAAATTTTGATGTGCAAGGTATGATGAAGGTATCTTCCTTAGATATTATACTAGAAGCAAGATTACATATGTTACAACCAAAGGTTGAGAAAGATAGTTGAAATTGCAAATGTTAAAGTTGATGAAAACTTGCAAAATTCAATTACAGTAGATAGATATGTGTCAGATGAACCTGACTGTAGACAAGTTGAAGAAGAAAAGGATGATGAATAAGTACATAAATGAAGAGGAAGAAGCTCCATAGAAAACCCATAAAACCCTAAGTAGGTGCAAAGGAATCATTCTAAAGATCAGATCATTGAAAACAAGAGGAAAGGTGTATTGAAAGAAGAAAAGCTACTAAAGTTGAGGTAAATCTATGTTTAATTTCTAAATTTGAACCTAAAATAGTGAGTGAAGCATGCGCAGATGAACATTGGATGAAGGAAGTGTAAGAACTTATGTAAAGAGAGAAAAATTAGACTTGGGAATTGGTCCCTAGATTGAAAAAAAAACATAATTGGAACTAAATGGGTATTCAGAAACAAGCTAAAAGAGAATGGAGAAGTGGTAAGAAATAAGGAAAGAATTGTGTGTAGGGATTACTCACAAGTGGAAGATATAGAATTTGAGGATTTTTTACTCTTGTGACTAGGATGGAAGCTATTAGAATGTTTTTGGCATTTGCAGCACATAAATATTTTAAGGTTTATCATATGGATGTGAAGTCTACTTTTCTAAATGGTGAATTGGAAGACGGGGTTTACATGGAACAACCAAATGGATTTCAGTTGTCAGATCTACCAGTTATGGTATGTAAGCTAAAGAAGGCACTATATCAATTGAAGCAAGCTCCTAGAGCTTGGGATGCAAGATTGGACAGGTACTTGATACACAAGGATTCAGTAAGGCACTACAGACAAGGTATCTCCCATAATACTGGTTTACAATTTTTGGCCAAATTGGACACTGAACTAATTTTTTATAACTAAATCTTCACTTTTGGGAACCTATAGCGGCTAAACCGTGAGGGATTTGAAGATGATGCAAACTAGTGATTTGTGAAATTTTGTATATAGATTCTAAATATTTTTTTTTTTCAACATTTTTGGAATCATATTGCACATCTTTTTCTATCTCCTTCGAAAACTTTTTTTTTCAGTAAACACCATTTTTAAGGAGTGACTCTCACTGTATAACACAAAAAAAATTCCATGAAGGATAAAATTCTACTTTTTTTGAATTTAGATTTGTAACTATGATATCTAGTGTGCTTCCAATTGGTTTTATAGTGTTTTATTGAATATTTTTTCCTTAATCAAGTTTCAAAGTCAAACCAATTACAATTTAGACAGAGGTGGACCATATAACACAAATTTTTTTGTATGTATCGAAATTCAATTTTATTTTTTGGTTGGATTAAAGACTTCAATATTTGGTGCACTCATACTTTTCAAAATATCTTTTTGATAATCTTCTATTTATCCACATGTGCAGAACAAAGAGCTTGATTTTTGGTGAACAACCTACATTCACAAGAAATAAAAAATAAATATAATAATAAAATTAAATTTATTTAAAATTATACTTTTTGGGAAGATTATAATAAGGACTACATACTTACAAAAAATAAATTTTAAATGAATTCATTTGATCCCCCAAAAGGTAAATAAAAGTGGTATTTTTATCAACATTTTGATAGGTGTAAAGGAGACTCCGTTATAGGTATGGTTTAAAACTAGTGGGGTTCTATCCAAGGGGGTTTGATCTAAGGTAGTTTGATCAAACTCTCTTCATTTGGACTGATTTAAATGGAATTTTTTAAGACTTAAATCATTATATTTTCTAAAAATATGTGATTTTAGCAAAAATCAAAATCTCTCAGAAATTGTAAACCAACATTGTGGGATCACCCAGAATAATATTTACTTCAAAATTAAGGAAGACAAGATCTTGATAGTGGTTGTATATGTGGATGATATTATATTTTGTAGAAATGAGGCTATGTGTAAGAAGTTTGTAGAGGAAATGAAGAAAGAGTTTGAAATTTCATTGTTTGGGGAGATGAATTTCTTCCTTGGAATACAAATCAATCAAACAGATAAAGGGATATTCATTTCACAATCAAAGTATGTCAAAGAGATGTTGAAGAAGTTTGGAATGGATGATTCCAAACTGGTATGCACTCCTATGGTGACTGGTTGTAAATTGAGCAAAGATGATGACTCACTTAAGGCTGATCAGAGAAAGTATAGATCTATGATTGGTGGACTACTATATTTAACTACTACTAGACTGGATATCATACATGTAGTTTGTATTGTAGCTAGATTTCAAGAAGATCCTAAAGAAACAAATGTTGCAATAGTGAAGAGGATATTCACATATCTAAGAGGCACTCTAGATTATGGCTTGTGGTATTCTAAGGATACTGATTTCACATTACGTGCTTATATAGATGCGGATTGGGCTAGTTGTGTAGATGACAAAAAAAGCACAAGTGGTGGTGCATTCTTTCTTGAATGTAGATTGGTGTCATGGTTGAGTAATAAGTAGAATTCAGTTTCTTTTTCTACTATAGAGGATGAGTATATTTTAGCAGCATCATGTTGTACACAAGTATTATGGATGAGACAAACATTGAAGGATATCATAGTTGTATATGATGAGACTATATCTATCTTCTATAACAATAAATGCGCAATTAACATTTCAAAGAATCCAGTGATGCATTCAAGGACAAATCATATATCCATCAAGTATCACTTTTTTAGAGAAAATTTTACAGAGAATGAAGTGAAGCTTGAGTATATACCCACAAAGGATTAGATTGTTGACATTTTTCTAAGGATCTTCTTAAGGATACTTTTGAGTATCTTCGGGAGAAGTTGGGGGTTACTTCCCCTCCTTTGAACTAGATGCATATGAAGTTGCATTAGTCTAGTGGATCTATGGATCTAGTTTCTTTCTAGGTTGATGTTATTGGCTACCTTTTAGGGGGAGTAGGTAGTATCATGTGTTGTCATTGAGTTGATTTATTTGGGTGTACTCCTAAGGGGGAGTATTCAAAGTAGGTATTTTTGGTTCTATGTTAAAGGGGGAGAACAATGTAAAAATATATATCATTTTCCATTGATGTCAAAGGGGAGAGAGAATCTTGTAAGGGGGAGAGAGTGTAGGAATGTTGTGTAGGCTATCTAATCCAAAAAAAAGGAGAGTGTGTATATTTTGTTTGGTGGTTTTTCACATCTTGTGTTGCCATCAATAAAAAGGGGGACATTATTGCAAGTATGAAGGTTTTTTCATTGATTTCAATAGGATTTCTATTGGTTGGTGTTGTCATTGATTTCAACTATGTGTTGAGGAAGTTTGTTGCATATGGAGGATATTGAGAAAATTTGATAAATAGAGTAAATTGTGTTGTGTTAGTGGTCAGAGTATGCTCATGTATTATGCTCTATGTTTATTCTATGTTGAGACTATACCTATGTGGATCTGATATGTTGTTTAAGATTTTCAAAGGTTTCTATATTCAAAATTTAGGTTTCTAGATCATTGTACAGTGTGAGATATTTTCACCAATGTGTGAACCAGTTTTTCAATGATGTTTTCTATGGCCTAGGAGAAATGTATTTGATCTGAATTTATCTGCTATTTGGCTTTAGGTTTTGCAGATTTGGGAATTTTCTTATAATGCCTATATCTTTCTATATTCAAGATGTTACTTGATTTGGTGCAGTGCAGAGTGAGTTTCATTTGTTAGTATACAAATAAGGTTTACCAGTTTTTCTAAGATGAAGTATTTGTATGATGCAATATTTGATGAAGTGATTGATGAATCTTAAGTAGTTCATGGATTATTATAGATCATTCTCAAGTGAATTATGTTGTCTTGAAGTCATGGATTGATTTATGGGAGTGTGTACTTAATGATTCTGGTTTTTTAACACTAGTATTGGTTGACCTTTTGTTTAACACTATATGTGAGCTTATGAAAGAATGTTGAGGTGTGTTGGGATATATTTGGGTCCTAATTAATTATTTATGTAGGTCACCATTATTCCTATCTACTATGAGAATATTTAGGTGCTGACCTAATTTGAATTTGTTTAACATATAGTTTCTGACATTGGAGAAGGTTTTTGAGGATGAGGTTCATATAAATAAGTGTAATGGTGTTGTGAGATGCAAGAGAGAAGCAAGATAGATGTGAGATATATGTGGCTGATGTGTGTCATACAAATTTGAGCAAAGTAGTGTAAATTTTAGTGTTAAGGTTCCCAAAGGCAGTGAGCTAAAGGAATCTGAAATCTTTCATGTAAGACTATGGAAGTGTGTGAGAAATTATGGAGGATTCCCTGTTACATTGAAAATTATTCTTTGTGTAACATTTCTCTTATATATTCTTGTATTCATTCTATGGTAGAGAGCCCTAGCTATGAGCCTTTTGGGCAATGTGTCATATTCTGGCAGTGAGCCCTTTTGTACCAATTTTTCTATTACTTATATTGTGAGTTAATCCTCACTATGGTTTTTCCCTCATTGGGTTTTTCACATAAATATGATATTCTCGTATGTATGATGTTTTGATTTTAGGTTCTATTATCTACATTTCATGTTTAATCACACTAACAAAATAAGGGTTTGATGAATTCATGTGGATCTAATTAATATTAAGGGTTTTGATGTTTTAACTTGCTACAACTGATTCACCCTCCCTCTAATAAGTTTTCTTGTTCATTTCAACAACTAATTCATTGATACCTCATCAACAATACCTATTGTTACTTCAAATTCTAGAGATGCTTGTTTGAGAGCTTACAATGATTCATTATAGAAGTGTTATTTATTTATTTTGGATTTAGTTCATTAGGACCAATTTCTACAACACATCTTATTTTTTATAGAGTGCCTTATTTTGGATCTAAATGAAACTATTGAGGAAAAATGTATTCTCTTTGAGGAAAACTATATTTTTTCCTTACATCTATTGCTACTTCAAATTGCAGAGTTGCTTCTTCAAGAGTCTCCAGTGATTTTTTGCAATAGGACATACATTGTATTTTATATTTAGCTTGGGATGATTTCTTCATAGGTATTTTAGACTTTTTTATGGAGACACGTATTGTAGATTTGTGAGACACTATTGATTGTGTGATGCAAAATTATTTTTAGTATCTTAAATGATGCAAAATAGAAAGAAATGCAACAAAGGAGAAAAACAACACCACAATACCTCAAGCTTAGCCTAAGTTGAACTTAAACAAAGAAAAGATAAAACAATGATTATACCTTGTCTAAGTTGATCTTCTTGGTTGTCTCTTTGATGTAGCTTGAATGTGTGCTCCTTGATGACAAATAGACTAAAAATAGATACAAAATTATGAGGATGTAATGAGGTTTGAAATGATGGATGTGGGTATTTGGATAAGTGTTTAAAATGAGTGCAAGATGAGCTTCAAGAGTGCAACAATGGTGGATGAGAGTGCTTGAGAGTTGTTGAAAGTTGGAGAGATTGAATGGATGAGTGCATAATGAGAAAATGAAGCCAAAAATCATATATTTTAGGGGCAAGGCCTCTAGGGATTTGAATGGCTAGGATTTAGCCAACATGGATAAGATGGAGGATTGTCGTGAGTTGAGGACTCACAAGCCTTCACATCTTGCCATGTGGAAATGAGATGGAAGAAAGGGAATGTGTGGTGGAAAGAGAACATGTGAGGTGGAGGTACTTGCAAGTACCTTGGGATTAGGGTAGATTTCCTCAAAAAGGAAGTCCTTGTCCCCATATGAGAATGATGGTGACAAGTGAAGACTTTTAGAATTCCTCACTAATCATCATGGGGAAGAGAGAAGTTGTTGCGGGAATAAATGTGAATTTTAAATTCACATGATGAGAAGTAACTTGTGGATAAGACAAGGTCCTTATAAAGGAAGCCTTTGTCCCATGTGAATGATGTGAAAAGTGAGATAATTTAGAATTTTCCAACAATTTGCATGGGAAAGAGAAATGCATTGAATGAATAAATGCCAAGGCTTAAAAGGGAAAGCACTTATGAAAGGTTGACTTGGAGGACATACCAAAGATGGCATGTGATTAAATTAAGGTTGTACAAACAAGTGAATAAGAAGATTAATGAGAGATTAGAGGCAAGTGGCAAAATATGGAGGATGTGACATTAATCTTGATTAAGGGTGTGCACATCCTAATCAAGGATTAATTAAACTAATCCAGATTAGTAGAGGATTATGGAGGATGTGACAAGGAGAGAGAAAAGAGGGAATTTAAAATTGATTTAAATTCAAAAAGGATAAATGACTTGATTAAATAAATTTATATATTTATTTAATTTAGAGAGGAAAAGATCAAAGGTAAAGTATTTAAATTAAATACTTTATAAACCTTAGGAAAAAGGTGAAATATTAATTAAATAAATCATTTAACTAATATCGATGGGGAATATGAGATAGACGAATAAAAGAGATGAATTTGACCATATGAGAGTGGTCAAATTTGGATGTCTACATTTTTCCCCTCTTTGAGATGGTGTTACGAAGTAGAATCGTTTCAAAGAAGATTAAAAGATAGGACCAAGAAGAAGATGGTTATTTTAGAAAAGATGCCCTAGTCATTCAAAGTAGTGACTAGGAAGAAAGATGATGGGGTGAAGACAAAGATTACGGATTACGGATGCCCCCTCAAGAGGACATGTGGGTTGAAGAGAACACAGGTGTGCTCTCTAAATAGATGAGATGATGAAAGGGTATATGATGAAGATGATGCAAAGTGATGGATAAGAGAGGATGATAAGTGATGGGATATTGGAAAGCACAAATGGATTTAAGGAAAAAGGTGATGTTTCCCCAGTCAAGCTACAAGCCAAAATGGGTTGATGATGGATGGAGTGTTGTCGATGAGGGAATGATAAATCCTGAAACAACACAAGGATAGGGAAGGATACATCCTGATGATGATGATGATGAAAGTTTTGTTGATGAGGGAAGGATACATCCCAAAGATGATGATGATGTTTGGATCAAGTCTTGTAGCAAGGCTGGGAACAAGACCAAGGATGTGATTAGATGATTTGTGTTAGATATGATTGGATTAGCATTGGATGGAGATGTGAGTTGGTGGAAATGAAGGAAAATGATGAAGGAAAAGATGCCTAGAATAACCAAATATGATTAATCTAAACAACTTAAAATGAATAGGATGTAGCAATGCACATGAGATAAAATGCAATGAACCTCAAATGTGGAATGAGATGCAATCCTAATGTAATTTTCCATTTTCAGAGTACTAATTTTTGCTATAGCATAAGACACCAAGTGCTAGGGTATGTGTAGCCAAGGAGGATTATTGTCCAATGCATGAAACAAACACAACAGACAAGAAGGCTATCCCAACACTCCAAAGTTGTGATGACTTTGGTCGGGCCAAGTATTAGAATACCCACAATCACAAAGGATGCCCGAGCGTAACACAAGACTATAGGGATCTTGGTGGGTACAACGTGGGTCAACCAGGAAGACAACAACAAAGAAAAGATCAGGACATGCCCCTATGTTTACAAGTCAAAACACACCATGATATGGTAGATCATGGTGTCCTTGACAAGTTGTGATAGGGAGCTCAAATGATAGACAAAAGCCAAAAGTATCAAAATATCATAATCAATTTCAAATGTCCTTTTCCATAGGATTGAGAGGATGGATGAGATTGATGAGGTATGTTAGGAAGGATGCATCTTGTTGAGACCAAAAATGGGTACTAAACTAAAAGATCAATATGACACCAGATATGTGAAACTAACTGAATCTCATGATACAAGTGGATCTCATTTATTAAGAATCGGCTAGATAGGGACATACTTGACAACACGACATGGTTATGTGTAGGATCATCATAGAAAAAATAGGTCTTAAGTGGCAATAAAAATTCAGAAAAATCCGAGTTAGGTAACTTGACGTAAAAATTTGAATAAGTTATCGATATTATTTCAAAAATATGTAAGAATAGAATTTGTAGCAAATTGAATGTAGTTTCTAAAATACTATGTTTATTTTAAAAAAAATCTATTTGGTGAAAATTTGAAATTTCAATGGATTAGTTCTTAAATTTCAGGGAAAAAATAAGAAGTAGGTGTCTGTCTGACCACCCTAGAACCACAATAAAATGATAATATTTTTTTATAAGATTTTATATATAAGTAGAGGACTCATGTCCCAATGTGATGCATATTTTTTTAAATTTTTTTCCAAGTAAATAATTAATTATGAATTTTTTATTACAACTTTTTAAAAATATAAAAAATTGTATGTCTGACCACCTTAACTTGGTCAAAACTTCATGAAATTATTTTTTTTTAATCCTATAGTATGCAAAGTATAGAATGTGATGCATGTTTTAGATTCAAAAAATGTGATACCATTTGAAAGCTATGGATGTTTTTCAATCAGCCTATCAATCAGGACTTTAGTCATAATTGAAATATAAAATGAATAATAATTATTTATTAAATTCAAAGTAAAGCATAATTTATATTGGTGGAAAGCTGAGAATCTCCTTTAAAAACCCTTTTCGCTTCACCAATTTTGTGTAAAAAAGAGTCATCATCCACATACCCTATAGATACCCATCATATTGTCACTTTTTGGCCCATCATGATCCTGCACATACCCACACAAGACATGACACACCCTAAAGACCTAAGGGCTCAAGGGTCGATAAAAAATTAGCCTTGCCTACGTGAAAGCATAGAGCCCTCATAGTTCGATAAAAGGTTGATGACTAACCATGGATAAAATTAGGAAGAGGATGATGGAGACCTCAATGGATGATAAGATGGAAAAAATCCCAAGGAGCAAATCAAAACATCAACCTTGCCTATGTGAAAGTGTAGGGGAAATGTAGTTCAAAAAAAGACCAAAGACAAATGATGGATAAGGGATAATGAGATAACCTTGATAAGGGGATAAAACAATGGGACTGATATGATGAGACAAGATAGACCTGGTGGATAAGATAGGATGATGGTGGTTGCACGAAGCTCGGGGATGGGATAGTTATCCAAATAATCAAAAGATGAATTAGGAGGATGATACAATGGGGAGATGAGTGATGAGAAAAGATAGGAGATTGTGCAGATGTGCAAATGAGGCGAGAGTGATGAAAATTAGATAGATGGAATTAGATTGCATGGGTAAAAGCCTATAGCTAGATACCAATGACAAGGGATTATGAGATGGGATGAGGATAGAGATGAATGGATAAGGAGATAAGGATAGAGGATGGAAGGGATGTTATGATGGATAGATAGGAAGATAAGGATGGGGAGATGAAAATCATTGTTGGGATTGGTAAGGAGGTAAGGATAGGTAGGAAGATAAGGATGGGGAGATGGAAGGGATGCTATGATGGATGGATAGGAAGATAAGGATGGGGATATGGAAGGGATACTATGATGGATAGGTAGGAAAATAAGGATGGGAGATGGAAGGGATGCTATGATGGATGGATAGTAAGATAAGGATGGGGAGTTGGAAAGGATGATAGGATCGATGAATGATATCTCCAAGTACTATGTCACAAAGAAGGAGGTGCCCAACTCTAGATATGTAATGTATAATGAGGAAGGAGGGATGGAAGTTAGAAGGATGGGAAAATAAGGGAGTGAGATGGATATGGATAGGATGCATGGATAAGGAAGGGAGATTGATGGTAGCGTGATAGGTGGATAAGGAAGGTAGATGGATGTGGATAAGGATTAGGATAGTGTGTAGGTGAGGGGGAAGAATGCCAAGAGGTGACCAAAGCATGTATGTATGCTTTCCCCTATCTATATTAAGATCAAAAGTAGGAAAAAGGGATTGGGATAAATGAGATATGACAAGTAGAATATGTAAGATAGGTGAGATGGAGTGAATGGGTGAAGAGGATGTGGTTGTTTGGGTGAAGGGGATGCAGTTGCCCACAAGTGTGAAAGTAAACTGGATGGGGGATTTACACATAACACATGTCTTCCAGGTTTTCATCATGGTACTTATCCAAGGAACTTATTTTCCAAGTTTTCACTATTGTACGAATTATTTTTCTTTACTTTTTTCTTTTTCTTTTTTCTTTTTTGTTCTTTTTTAATTTTTTTTTACTGTTTTAATTTTTTTGTATTGTTTTTTATTTTTAGATAGTATGTAGATGGAGATGGATAAGAATAGGTATGTGGATAAGGGGATTTAGAATATATGTGATAAGGAGATGGATGAAGGACACAAGCATCAATTTCCATACGAGGTATTAAGAGCCCATGTGGGAAGTGATTATTGGATGTTGGTACAACCTTATGAGGATAAATGGATTATGCAAGAGAATGGATTAAAGGGATTTGATGAGGGAGATATGTGGGATAATGAATGGGATGTGGAAAGTGTATGGATGGAATGAAGTGGATGTGTGATGGGGTAATTATTTCAGGACCAACATTGGCACATATGGTGGTGGATGTGAAAGGATAGGAGGATTAATGGATGCAGGATGTGGGGATAATGGAGGAGATGGGATAGTGAATTTTGGGGCATAAGGACCCAAAATAGATTTTGGAGATGGAAGGAGTGTATGATTAGCTTTTGGATTAGCAACTTTGGATGTTGTTATAGATTTTTCATTTGAAGGCTTTGCATCTTTTTTCTTTGGGATCCACATGGTTTTGATCTTTGCTTTGGCAGACCTTTATGGCATGTGGGTTTGATTTGGATTTTGAATTGGATTTTTCTTCTCTTCAACATGTCCTTTTAAGGGGACTTGAGGAGATTTAGATTCATGTATTGTTACTTTGGCATCCAAAGTGCTTTCAGTAGCAATGGGATGGGTGGAAGGAGATGGATGATGTGGAGTGATGGAGATAGGATTTTGGGGATGATATGTGGATGGAGGATTTATGGGTATGTGCCTTTGTTGATTCTGATTAGGGAACAAGAGAGTGGGATGTTGATGATGGGTGACATGGATAGATGATGGAGGGATAAAAGGATGAATATGATGAGATGGAGGAGGTGATTTTGGGATATAAGGGCCGAAAATGGACTTAGTAGCTAGAGGATATGTGATGGTGGATGGAGGTACATAAGGACCCAAAATAGAGGGACTAGATGAAGGATGGGAGAAGGTGGATGGAGGGACATCAGGACCCAAAATAGAGGGACTAGATGAAGGATGGGAGATGGTGGATGGAGGGAGATAAGGACCCAAAATGGATTTGGAAGATGAAGGAGGAATATGGATGGTTGTTTGGAGGTGATATGATGGAGGAGGGGGGATAGAAACAAATGATCTGGTGGAGTGATGGGAGGAGCCTCTTATTCATTTAGAGGAGGATTGTTGAGGGTATGTGGAGGTTGTACCAACATTTATGAATTGTGATTCACTAGCAGTACATCTGAGACCTCATGTATAGGAGTGTTCTTTGACCTGGATGGGCTCTAAAATTCCTTGATAGTTCATGTTCTTGAGCATTTGATCCATGATAGGATTTTTGTTATTTTGGAAACATGATGCGAGTCCATTATTAGGTGGACGATGGGTGGTGTATATGCTCGGCTCCTCGTCTACAAGGAATCCACCATAGATGAATGTGATAGTACCAAGGGAATATAAAAGTGTTGTGGGGATAGTAGGGTTAGGTGACGATGGAGGATCATGAGATGGAGATGATGGGATAACAACATCTTGATCAGGAGGAGTGAGTGATAAGGTATCAAGAGAGGGATTAGGTGATATATTAGGATCTGGATTTGTGGTAGTGGGTGATAAGGGATCATGAAATGGAGTGATTGGATCTTGAGTTTCAAGGGAATCATGGGATGGAGTGGATGGGGGACTGTGATCTTGAGGTGGACTAGATAGGATGGTAGGATCTTGATCAGGAGGAAGGGATATGTTGGTATGATTTAGATCAAGCTCTTGGAATGACTCATCTTATGTAGGTTGCACGATGATGGAGTGTTGGAGGGACTCTTCAAGTGGGGGAGATGGAAGGATGGAGGATTCATGAAGTTCATGGGAATGGATTTCAGTGATAGTAGGAGTGGGAGGAGTGGATTGGACTTGCGTGTCTTCATCGGATTGGGCGGATCTAGGAGTGGAAGATGGTGATTGGGTTTGGTTATCTTTGATGGGCTTGGTGGATCTCAGAGTAGGAGATGGGGGCTCAATGGATTCAATGGGTTTGATAGTTCTCATGGTAGGAGATAGGGTTTTAGTGGATTTTATGGATTTTATGGTTTCAAGGAGTTGATTGGTGCTAGGGGTGGTATTAGTAATGATAGGTGTGAGATGGAGAAGGGTCTCATCACTAGTGACCATGATGATTAATTGGGATGGCATGGTTTCATGACTTCAAGATATGGATTTGGGTATATCTTCTTTTCCGTGAGTCCTTGGAGAAATTTTGGAGTGAGAATCATGCATATTCTAGGCTTAGATGGCGTGGTAGGAGTGGATGAAGGATTATGAAATGGAGGACTGGAATTATGGATTGGTGGACTAGGATTAGATGAAGGAATGGGATTGGATGGAAGACTAAGAGTAGGTAGAGGATTAGGATTAGTGGGGGTTCAAGATTAGATGGAGGTTTAACGAAGGGATATTGAGATAGCGGACTAGAATAGGAAGATGTGGATGGTGGATTGATGTTAGAGGAAGTAGATGGGGAATTAAGATAGGAATATTGGGATGGTGGATTAGGATAGGAAGATGTGAATGTTGGATTATGATAGGTTGATGGGGGTGTAGGATGAAGATAAAATGGTGTGGATGTTGATTTAGGATAGGTTAATGGGGGTGTAGGATTAAGATAAAAAGATGTGGATATTGTATTAGGATAGGCAGACTAGTAAGGAGGATTAGGATAGGAGGACATGCAAGGGGGATTTTAATAGAGTATTGGGATGGTAGATTGGGATAAGGGGATGTGGGTGTTGGATAAGAGAAAGATGTAGATGAAGGATATGATGAATATGTGGATGGGGAAGATAATGGATATCATTTGTTAGAGGTAGCATAAGGAGCATTATTAAGCATGTATGAAGACATAACAAGATAGCTCAGAGGGGTGATTGGATTTTGGAAAGCGGTTGGGGAAATATTACTAGAAATGATAGCATCAAGAGAATCTATGTCATATACCTCTTGATCAACAAGAATTTCATTATCATTTTCAATGTAATTAGGATTCCCCTTGATCACTTTTTTTGGTTGCATTGGTGAAGGATAAGGATTCAGGATGTTAGATTATAGGGATATGGATTGAAAAGATGGGAACGAATGATTAGAAGGAAAGAAAAGGTGATGAAAGGATAAATAGGATGAATTTGAAGAAGATGGAGGAATGGATCTTAAGATTTGTTTTGATATAAGAAGATTTTGGATGTAGATGGACTAAAGCTCAGATTGGGATTTAGGTTAAGCTCAGATTGGGATTGGATTAGAGCTCATATGAGTATTGGAATGAAGCTTCGATTAGGATGATTAGAGGATGTGATGGGATTAGATTGGATAAGATTGATTGATGAAAATATTGATAAGATTAGATGATGGATTAGATAGGATGATGAAAGGGATTATAAACCAAGTTCAAAGATCACCCTAGGTGACTTAAGGCATTGATTGATCTAATAGAAAGATAGATAGATGATTAGAACACCGAATCCACCTCAAGATGGAAGCATATTGATTAGGCCAAAGATGATAACTAACTCAAGATGGATGACAATCTTGAGTAGATGTGGATGATGATGATTAGATTTAGACACTTAGGTCAATTCAAATAATAACCTCTAAAATGAAATTTAGGGGATTTAGATCAAGAAAACGATGATGGATACACAACCTAGAGTCATTCTAATATGTGTATATTTGATTTAGATGATGAATGGATGACCTACAGATGGAATAAAGTGGTGATTACGGATGAAAAAAATGTGCAAATGACTTGCAGGGGAAAGGTCACCTATCTTGAGGGAAAGTTCGCCTATCTCTGGGGCAAGGTCTCCTATGTATGGGTCAAGGTTGCCTATCTTTGGGTCAAGGTCACTTGTCTGCTAGGCAAGGTCACCTATCTTCTAGGTCAAGGTCACCTATCTATGTGTCAAGGTTGCCTATCTCTGGGTCAAGGTCACTTATCTGTTGGGCAAGGTCACTTATCTACTGGTCAAAGTCTCCTATCTCTGAGGAAAGGTTTCCTATCTATGGGTCAAGGTTGCCTATCTATGGGTCAAGGTCACCTATCTCTTGGGAAAGGTCACCTATCTCTAGGTCAAGGTTGTTTATCTACTTTCAGACCCTCGGATAAAAGAAATAGACTCTCGAAATGGGGAGACAGACTCTTGGAATGGGTAAATGGATGCACTGAATGGATGAATGGATGCTCATAATAGGGAGACGAACTCTTAGAATGAGGAAAAGGATGCTCAGAATGAAAAAATAGATACACAAAATAGGGAAATGGATGCTCAAAACAAGGAAAAGGATACTTGGAATGAGGAAATAGATGATCTAAATGGAAGACAGATGCTTAGAATGAGGAAAATGATACTCAAAATAAGGAAATGGATGCTCATAATAGAAGATAGATGCTCAGAACGGATGAAAATAAGCTCAGAATGGATGAATGAATGCTTATAATGAGAAACAGATGCTCAAAATGAGAAAACGGATACTCAAAATGAGGAAATGAATGCTCAAAATGAGGAAACATATGCTCAGAATGAGAAACAGATGCTCGGAACAAGGAAATAGATGCTTGGAATGAGGAAATAGATGCTTAGAATACGGAAACGAATCCTCAAAATGAGGAAACAAATTCTTAGAATGAGTAAATGAATCCTTGGAATGAGGAAAAAAATGCTCAAAATGAGAAACAGATGCTCAGAATGAGGAAATGGATGCTTGGAATGAGGAAAAAGATGCTCAAAATAAGAAAACAATTTCTTAGAATGAGGAAATGGATGCTTGAAATGAGAAACGGATGCTCGAAACAAAGAAATGGATGCATGAAAAGAGAAAATGGGTGATTAGAATGGGAAAATGGATGTTCAATGACTAAATGAAAGGCGAAATGGGTTGTTCAGGATGCAAAATCGCATAACTTGGGTCAAAGTTGCCCAACTTGGGTCAAAGTTGCCCAACTTGGGGCAAGGTCACCCAACTTGGGGCAATGTCGCCCCTCTTGATGAAACAGGTTGTTTGACTAACAATGACTTAGGCAAAGGGTAGAATTTCCCCTATTTAGGGCAGGGTCACACCTGTTGAGGGAAAGGTCACCCCTATTCAGAGTAGCGTCACCTATTCAGTGAAAGATGGGCGATTCTAATAGAAACAGATTGGGAAATGACTAAGACAGAAGGCAAGGTTGCCCCTGTTGAGGTCAAGGTCACCCCTGTTAAGGGAAAGGTCGCTTCTATCAATAGACCTAAACTTGACTTGGATGAAAATGGCTATGGAGAAGGACAAAAAACAAGCAAAGGTAAGACTAACTTGACTAAATAGAAATTCATTGGTTTTGCATAAAAAAGAAAATTCAAGCAACACAAAATCCTAAGATTAGTAAGATGGGTATAGCCAACACAGTCATTTAACTAGGCTAAACAAGGCAATCTAGGGAGTCCTCGATATATGCACGATACATGAGGCACAACTGTGAACACCAACTCATCTACAAGCATGAGTTGGGAACTCCAACAAGGTACTCAAAGCTAAGACCAACTCTTCATGTCTTATCTAGGTATCACCCTAGCTTCGACACTCTCCTAGACACGTTGTGACTAGATTGGGATACAAATTTGGCTCTCCCCCTTTATATACCCTGTCAGTACATGTGGTTGGGATCATCCCTTGGGGTGATGAAATCCCCAAACAGGTCCCACTAAAAAGAGAACACTAAACATTTTTGGCTACTCCCAAGCTCACACAAAGTGTAAGGGGAAAGCTTAAACAATGTGGTGCCCCCTAGGTAACACAAAGGACTAAGTGAGCTATGATTTCTCTTCACCTAGGATCACCAAATGGGTCAAGGGGATTAGATAAGTCAATAACCCACTTGACAAGCATGGAAAACAAGTATTTTGAGTCCCCCTAATTAGATCTATGTGCCTAACTAGTATGAAAAGGACAAGAAACAAAAATTAATAAGACACTTCGCCCGTTTATCATGCAAAAAATACATTAGAAGTTTTAACCTTCGGTCTTTGACAAGTGTGAAATAGCTACACAAATGTTAGTAAAACATGCAAATTCAAAGAAAAGACATGTTAGGGGGTCAGTATTAAGCAAAACAACAAGAAATAGACTCTGGAAATGAAGTTGTCATTGTTTTACCTCACATATGCCTCTGTCTAGGTTAGGGTCACCCCTATTAAGGTAGGATCACCCCTATCAAGGCAAGGTCACCCCTGTTATGGTTAGGATTTCCCCTCTCTGGGGTAGGGTTGCCTATTCAAAAAATAGAGGGAAGATTCATTCTATTTCATAGATGGTCGATTCTGTAAGGTAGAATTTCCCTTGTTGAGGGCAGGGTCACCCAACTTAGGGTAGGGTCACCCAACTTAGGGCAGGGTCACCTTGTTGAGGGAAAGGTCACCCAACTGGGGACGGGGTCACCATTGTCAGCTGTAGAGTCGCCTCTATGTCACCTGAACCTACAAAATGTCAAACAACAAAAAATGTAAAAGAAAGAGACACATTTGTGGTTCCCACCAAGCATGCTAGAAATGTGATGCAACATTATTTTTACTATCCTAAATGATGCAAAACAAAAAGAAATGCAACAAAGGAGAAAAACAACACCACAATACTTCAAGATTAGCCTAAGTTGAACTTAAACAAAGAAAAGATAAAAAAATGATTATACCTTGTCTAAGTTGATCTTCTTGGTTGGGCCTTTGATGTAGCTTGAATGTGTGCTCCTTGCTAACAAATAGACTAAAAATAGATGCAAAATGATGAGGATGCAATGAGGATTCGAATAATGGATGTGGGTATTTGGATAAGTGTCTAAAATGAGTGCAAGATGAGCTTCAAGAGTACAACAATGGTGGATGAGAGTGCTTGAGAGTTGTTGAAAGGTTGAGAGCTTGAAAGGATGAGTGCATAATGAGAAAATGAAGCCAAAAATCATTTATTTTAGGGGAAAGGCCTCTAGGGATTTGAACAGCTAGGATTTAGCCAAGATCAACAAGATGGAGGGTTGTGGTGAGTTGATGACTCACAAGCCCTTACATCTTTCCATGTGGAAATGAGATGGAAAAAAGGACATGTGAGGTGAAGAGAGGACATGTGAGGTGGAGGTACTTGCAAGTACTAGGGAATTAAGGTATATTTCCTCATAAAGAAAGTCCTTGTCCCCATATTAGGATGATGGTGACAAGTGAGGAATTTTAGAATTCATCACTAATCATCATGGGGAAAATAGAAGTTGTTGGGGGAATAAATATGAATTTTAAATTCACATGATGAGAAGTACCTTGTGGAGAAGACAAGGTCCTTATAAAGGAAGCCCTTGTCCCATGCGACTGATGTGACAAGTGAGAGAATTTAGAATTTCCCAACAACTTGCATGGTGAAGAGAAATGCATTGAATGAATATATGTGAATTTTTAATTCACATGGGGAATAGGTCAAAGCTTAAAAGGGAAAGCACTTATAAAAGTTTGACCTGGAGGACATACCAAATATGACATGTGATTAGATTAAGGTTGTGGAAAAAAGTGATTAAGAATATTAATGAGGGATTAGAGGCAAGTGGAAAAATATGGAGGATGTGACATTAATCATAATTAAGGGTGTACACATCCTGATCATGGATTAATTAAGAAAATCCAAATTAGCAGAGGATTATGGAGGATGTGAAAAAGAGAGAGGAAAGAGGGAATTTAAAATTGATTTAAATTCAAAAAGGCTAAATGACTAGATTAAATAAAGTGATATATTTATTTAATTTAGAGAGCAAAGGATGAAAGGTAAAGTATCTAAATTAAATACTTTATAAACCTTAGGAAACTTTTGAAATACTAATTAAATAAATCATTTAATTAACAGCGATGGGGAATATGAGATAGACTAATAAAAGAGATGAATTTGACCATATGAGAGTGGTCAAGTTTGAATGTCTACAAATTGTATTCATCTTCTCCTTGATGTATTTGATTCTTCTTCAAGTTGTGAGGGAATATTTTGACTCCCTTGTTCATTCTCTATATGATCATTCATTACAATTTGACATGAGTGTGGATACTTTGCATGAACTTTTAGCGGAGACATCTTCAAAGGAGATACTCGAGTCTTTTGGAAATTGTGTTCTACATCAATCTAGGAGATTTTAAGTTTTCATTTTCAATAATATGGCCTAGAATGCTTGATTTTATTGTGAGTTAATTCAATATTGACAAAGAGACACTTGAGTTGAGTTCAAAGAATCCATACATATTGATTTTTCTTCCTACATATTCCTTTTAGGAGTGGGGAGATAGCTTTCATACACATTTGGTTGTGTTTATTCCTAAGGGGAGGAACATTTTTTGATAATCATGGACCATCTTCTATGTCTAGTTTTGTGCATCTACCATTGGATCTCTTTAGAGGGCTTCTTTTTCATTCAACTTCATTTCTCTCTCTATTATAGGGGTGTAATTCCTTGTTGGGGAGGGGGATTATTCTTCTTTTGGGGGGATTTTATATGTACAAGGGTACCTAACATAGCCTTATTTTTTGAGACCCATCATCTTTTGTATCCTTCTAAGGTATGCTTAAGGGGGTATTGGTGTAGGTTTTCATTTTCCTAGTGGGCTAATTTATTTTCCCTTAGTTATAATTTTTTCTTACACTTTTATTAATCTTTCTTAGGATAATAAAGTGAGTATTATTTAATAACTAGTAGTTAAAGTGATGAGGTGTATCCACCCTTAATGGGTAGAATATTTAATTTTTCCTCACTTTATTTAATATTCATGGTTATTTGTGGTCAATTACTATTTGTTGATTTGTCACCTCCATCCTCTCCTTAGTTATGTATAAACTCACTACCTAGCTTATATATTTCATCTTGGAAGATCTTAATGCAATTCTATCATCTTGACATTATATATCTTTAGGAATTGTTGGTTTACATTATTTATATTTTTCTAGTTTATGTAGCTTTGAATTTTTCTTATAAAGGCCCTTGTGTTATTCAATCTATGACCAACTTAAAAATATGGAAAAATGAATGATTCTTAGAGAAAATAATCCATGCAACATCCACTTGAAAGAATCAACACTCTAAAAAATTGATTCTTAGCAATCCAAAAGCTAACAAAGAACATCCAAGGAATAAAAAATGGAAGAAAAAATTTATTATAGACCACAATGATGTTCAACTATGATCAACCTAAGGGTTAGAAAACCCAACAAGATCATGATACCATGATCAACAAGATAAACAACTTCTACAAGGCTCAAACACCAAATATTCTTAAAATGGAATACACTAGGTGGGTGATTCTTCATGCAATAATTACATCCATTCTAATAGTAATCTATAAGTTCCTCACAAATATTAAGGAGAAAATCCTAAAACCACAAGAATAACCTCAATTAGATACACCAAAATAAACACATATATAAATATATTGTAATAAATATAAATAATATGTTAAAAAACACTTATTAATGCACCATCATACTCCTACACTATGTCAAATATAAGTATAGATATATAAACTACAACTAAATTATATAATGTGTGTATTCATGTTATCAAATAACACTGCTTTAATGTCTACAACACCTCAAAAAATTAATCAACTAATGTTAGAGCATTGAGACATGGTCACCTAACTACAAAATAAAAACCTCACGATTGCTACAATAAAGATGGCACTAGTAGAATACTTACCAATCATGAGATGAAACCACCATGATGAGTATATAAGAGGGGAAAATGACAACCAAACAATAATCAAGTACTAACCCATGATTTCATTCTCTCGTAAACACAATGCAATGGTAGGATTAGAAAATTATGAGCCTCAAATGTACACAAATTCCCATTTACAAACTCATACAACATCAAAGGAAAACTACATAAATGGAAAAATGGTTGGGAGATAACTTATCTTGAATAGATGATGCCGCCACCAATTTCTTGAACTAGGAGTAAGATAATGATGACAACAACCTCCAATCCACTCAAGAATGTACCAAACAACACCTAACACCAAGGAAAACCATCCAAAAAAGTTTCCTTACTTAGAAGAACAAGCTCTCCACCAAATAGAATGTTGAATGGTCATTTTTGAGAAATGACATGCCTATCAATGTAAAAGGTATACTAACTCTCAAGTTATGAAACTTGTCAAAAAAGTGACAACTTGAGAAGAATCACTAGGCCAATAGGGAAAAAATTATAGTATACAATTATTTTGTTGAGAAATGGCTAAAAGAAGTCACTATCTAAACAATAGGTGATACCAATTTCCATAGGATAAAATAAGAGAAAGAAAAGTACTTGAACAATAATAGTTGGTAAACTAAGTCACATCCAACCATCTACTAACTTTTAGATCCATGTACATTCCAAGGAAGTAATTCAACACAACTCATTATCAATCTCATTTAGTAAAAATGCCAATAAAACTCATATAGAGATTCAATTACATATCACTCAACAAAAAATAAATATTCACAATAATGCACAAACTAATCATAGCCAAAATTTCCAAATGCAGAAAATGAAATTCATAATATTTCCAAGCATTTCCAAAATCATCCACCTACATTCTACAAGCAACAAGGAATTTAAAACTTAACATAAATCTAATTAACACAAACATCAAGAGCTAGTACATTCTCTACAATTGAATCCCTTATAGACTACTTGTTTTCCCATGTTTTTCATTGCATCAAAATATCAATCTATCAACACCCGATACAAATGGTAGAGACATGGATCAAGAGATACGGTTAGTCCCATGTCGCGAATCTTGAGGGGAGCATTGACCATTTGCCAAAAATCTCCCTGTAAACATTACCCAAGGGGATTCAAACCTATGACCCAATAACATGTGACATATCCACACCTTTAAAAAGATAAGGCTAAGCTAAGACACTCAAGCTCAAGCCAAGGATATTGAACACATTCACTCATGCAAGGAATGGCTAACATTAAATCATGTAGAAAACCTAAATTCCATGGGATATGAATTTAATCACGTCATGCATTTCTACATCATACTATAAAAAAATAAATTATACTTGCTTCAAAACAAACAATACATAGTTGGAGGCTTTAATCCAAACAAACATATTGATTTCATAATGCAAAACTTAATTTTCACAATTTAATATGCACACTATTTAAGAGGGATAAAGCACAAATAGTTTCAATCAAGAAAGGATTTACTAATTTATTATTTATTTTCCAAATATTTATCACAATCAGTATTCATATGACCCATTTACCCCAATTTCTTTAAAAAATGTTAATGTAATGAAACATCTAGGTTCCCACCAAAATCTTAGGAACAAACACAATTTGGGGATATACTTCAATGACCCAAATACTATTAGAAAAAAAATACAATTTTCTCTCATGCACATCATATGTATTTCAACATATGACATGGACACACATGATGACCAATACACAATGTACTTAAGGAAAATATTTCAAAATACCACACAAGAGGGAATTAACATTTACTAATTATGACAAGGTGGAAAAGAAAGGTATGCTACTTGTGTAACATAACCTACATGCAAAAAGGTATAGTATGCAAGATTCCTTTAAATAAGAAATACCACACCACCACCTTTTTCCACATATTATACATATAAACAAAATAACTCTTTCACTTTCAAATGCATTGCAGACACAATAGTACACAATGCTAAATCATAAGATAAATCATTATCATTTCTTTATAGTCAAGAAAATTTTCATAATCATACCATTATAAGAAATTAAAAATGCACAACAAGACCATCCAAGGGTCCTCATACTCACACAAAGAAAGAATCAAAACATCAAGAATTAAATCACACACAAAAGAATATTCTCTAGAAGCTCAAGGGTCTAACTAACAATCCAAACATGCACTCCTCAAACATGCCATGTAAGGAGACATATTAGTTAGAAACACCTACTACCAATAGCACACAAAACACACTAAGGCCCTTCAATAATCATAAATAACAAGAAAAACATAGGAGAGTGATCAATATCCACCTTAGGAGACTTTCAACTAGGGCTAGACTTCCTTCCTTGTCAAGTGTGGTAAGGCCTAGGAGGCACCGTTCCTCCACAAACACATTGCATAGGTTAGGTCACATTTAACTATCTAAAATGCCATGCCAAGGCACAATAAGAAATAAACCAAACAACTAAGTCACTAAAATAAGCATTTGATAAATCACAGATCAAGCACACAAAAACCACATGGGAAAGTACATGAACCCGAGATCACAATTTTGTGGCATGGCCTTTGATACTAAATGAAAAGCCCCAAGCCACACACTTGAGACATTAATAGATAAAAAATAGGTGCATATTTTTTTCTAAGTTCTATTTAGCAATCAATAAAACACTTAAACTTGCACAAGGTGTCATAATAACCTATTATGACACACTTGTGAAAAAAGAAATGCATAAAACATGGTAACACAAGCAAAAGAATTTAAAATACCATGAGATAGAAAACCATGGTTTGCACTAAAAATGAGGCATGGGGAAGAGTAAATATTCTCAAAACCATTGAAACATCCTCCATTCCCTTTCTAGAAAATCACCCTCCAAATCCCACTAGGGTGCATGACACACAATAAAATGGCTAACAAAGTTTTAAAGCCTTTCTATTAGAGGTCACCAATAAGCCCTAACAACCTAAAAGGTATTAGAATTACCACAAGTCCAATAATGGCATTGGGATTTCCATAATTTTGATGCATCATTGAGCTTCTCTCAAGGCCAATCCCATAGTATCAAACTTTGAAAGGCTTGATACAACAACATTAAGCTTCAAGAAATTTTGATGCATGACACTCGGTATCAAACTTCTCTAAAGTCTTATACCTTGAAACTTAGGTGTGTAGTGGACTTCCATGTGTTAGATGTTGATTTACTAATGATGCAAAAATATTAGTGATGATTAAAAGAATTCTCTAAACTATTGAATTCTTTTTATTTTACCCTAGCCCATTTTTGTGACTATGAATTCAACCATACACCCATAGATCTAATCTAACATGTGGATTCAATTTCTACCTATAGATTCAATCTTTAGTATTTTATTTTGGTCCAACTACAAAAATGGTCCTTATGCTTTCTAGTTTGCAGATGATAGGGATAATTACTCCTATTTGTAAAACCATGTATGTATATCTAGTCCACAACTAACTTAAATATTGAGAACACTCTCAAACATGTTAAATGTATTAGATGTGGGTGTAATGTAAATTATTTGATAAATGGTCATGTTAATGCATGTAAGTAATAATGATCTAGGATTTACAAGAGATCTAGATGCCACTAGGAGATGATCAAATATATCTTAATGTTTAAAATGAATAAAGGTTAAACCTTGAGCGAGCACATAATGGTTATATGGATACATGAAGTCAACCTTAAACTAGAATTTGAATTATTTTTTAAGAGAATCATTTGCACAAAAGAATAAAATTGAAGACCAAAACTGATATCTATAAGTACATATAGATAAAAATAAATAAGACCTAGATTACATACTCACATTCAATAAAAAACACAACATTTATATGATTATTATTATATAAAAGATACTCTAAACAAAATAAAACAAAAACATAAAATAAAATAACATATATATAGCTAATACCAAAAAATAATATAAAATTAAATCAAGGAAAAAAAATTTCAACTTAATATATAAATAAAAGAGAGAATTTTATTTGTGCTGACTCTACCAACTTTTAAAATCTGGATATACTACTTTGCATCTCTTGCACACATTAAATTAATTATTATAATTAATAATAAAAGTCAGAATTCAAACCATGGATATGTATGAAGTCATAGTTTTGAGAATGGTCCTTAACCTACCTACAACTTGCAGACAAAGTTAAAGAAGGTTGGATTCCTCAAAGTGTACAAAGGACAAAGATTTAACAATAAAACATATTCCTAATGCTCATGAAAGAGTTATAAAAAACCATTAGCATGCCCTATAATAGGGACAATTTGGTAAGCCTTAACCTACCTACAACTTGCAGACAAAGTTACAGAAGGTTGGATTCCTCAAAGTGTACAAAGGACAAAGATTTAACAATAAAACATATTCCTAATGCTCATGAAAGAGTTATAAAAAACCATTAGCATGCCCTACAATAGGGACAATTTGGTAAGCCTACCCACATAAATTAATGCTAAGCTTTCTCGTATACAATACCTATGGTTTGAAAGTTAACATTACTTGAGACAGATGGAATCTTACCAGGTGCGAAGTCTTTCCAACCCTTCTCATTGCTTGCTATGCAATTCCTGATAGAACAGAATCTTTATAGGTTTACAGACAGCTATTTCTTTTTATATTGAACTCAAGCTACAACAGTTAAATATTACAATAACAGAGACAGCTCTCTGTCAACAAAAACAGAATAATAAGAGTGCAAATTAGAGAACAATGTACTTAAATGATATGTGACAACTCTACCATACTGAAATTCGAAACATAAAAAATATTGAAAGAACCAAACAGACTTTGAACTCTTTCAATCACTTATCAATGATTAATTAGAATTTGATATTAGATTAAGAAATTGAATTCAAACTTTAATATTCATCATGTAAGTTTATAACTTAAGACATACATCTTAATAGTAAATCAATACAAAATGATAGCACATTATATTATTATTTTTAAGTTATATGTTTGTTATATATTTTGTAAAGATCGTTTATGTTGATTGTAGATAAGTATTAATGTAATACATTATTATCATTTGATTGCAAATATATTTGATAGATGCCGTCAACTTATTTGATAGATACATCCAACTCCCTTCCACCATCTATTCAATTGTTTTATTACCCTTAAACTTTACCTCGCACAGAATTTTAAAAATCAGACTAGTTTATTGTAGACAGATAACAACATATTTCAATATCATCATTTGAATATGAACGTTCTTGATAGATACAACCAACCCTCTTCCACCATCTATCAAATAGTTTTATTATCCTTAAGCTGTGCTTTGTACACTTTTTTAAAAAATCATACAGATTTATTGTAGATGGATAACAACATAATTCAATATTATCATTTCATTGTGAATCTTTTTGATATATAGATACAGCAAACCCTCTTCCACAACGCATGAAACAACTTTATTATCCATAAATTTATTTTAGACGCGTAACAATATAATACAATCAACCCTCTTCCACCACCTACTATCAACTGTTCGATAGATACATCCAACTCTCTTCCACCATCTATCCAACTGTTTTATTATCCTTAAATTTTACATCGTACACAATTTTTAAAAATCAGACACGTTTATTGTAGTTAGACAACAACATAATTCAATATCATCATTTGACTATGAACATACTTGATAGATACAGCCAACCCTCTTCCACCATCTATCCAGCTATCTTATTATCCTTAAGTTGTGCTTTGTACACTTTTAAAAAAAATCAGACAAATTTACTGTAGACAGATAACAACATAGTTCAATATTATCATTTCACTGTGAACCTTTTGATAGATACAACCAACCCTCTTCCACCACCCATGAAACAACTTTATTGTCCTTAAATTTATTTAAGACACGTAACAATATAATACTAATACATCATTATCATTTAACTAAACCCTAATTAATAAATACAACCCACCCTCTCCCACCACCACCGCCTACTATCAACCAAACCTATCACAGGGACATTACTGGACCATACTTTTTACTAAATGAGTTTACTTTGAGGGATTTCATGTCATGTCGTTCTCCTAATATGTGGAGGGAATAGATAATCTTCCTGTTATCCCTCTTGTGCTTTGAGCGATATTATTATTATGGTTTGAAGGATAAGAGGACAGTCACTTTAGACAAAAATAAATAAATGATTATATTCGCATGCATATATTTATACCATTGTCCTTGCAAAGGTCGCATGCGCATTCAATATTATATGTAAATGCCTGTAACTATCAACTCATGGACAACCATCACATTATGTTTTGTACTTCGGCTACAATTTGCTTCACTAATATTATTCTCTTCCAAGGAAAAAGTTCTTTTTCTTTTTTAAAACAATAGATTCTGCAAGTCAAAACCACTACTTTGCTTTAGAGTGGTGAAGGCAGTATTTGGGTGAATACTGTTTCTTAATATCAATTGAAAGGTATGAATACTGTTTCTTAATATCAATTGAAAGGTAAGTTCTTGTTCTTTCTTATTGTTAATTCATATAGCACAAAAATGCCAACTTGGTTGGTCGAAAGTGATGGAGACAACAACACTCAATAATTGCATGTTTATGTTAAAATTTACTGTTTGTCAACTAAATATCATAGTTTTTAACAAATGTCAAATTAGGCAATAGTATATAATAAAAAGAAAGCACAAGGTACCTACAAAGTTCTAGTACTCCCACACAATCACACAAATACATGTATCTTTCTATATTATTCCTCTACACTCAGAGACATATGCATATGTCTCCTCTTCTTTTATATATCTATATATATACAAATACGTGTTTGTCATTTTATTAATTAATTTATAAAATATAAAGACATAAATAAAGGCAACTTTTTGGTTTGATTTTTATATTATTTATATTAATTATATTTATTTTTTTAAAAAAAATAGGCCACTTCATATTATAGATGTTTATTGTCTTTTTTTTATAGCTTTATGTCTATTTCACTCTAATTTGTGAGGGTAAAAGTATCTTAATATTTTAAATATTGCTGAAATATACATTAATCATTTCTATCATTCACTTTAACCCTTAATTAAATGTGTTTTAGAAGTCTTTTATTTACAAAACCTTCTTTGGTTCTCTAATATGACATCGTTGCATATAATACCAGTAGTGGGTCTATTCACAAGAAAGAATTGTACCACTCCCATTAGGTTGAAATCCCCAAAGATAGGTTAATGGAGCCCAATGGTCATAACCCACAATGGTACCAAAGGAAAGCACAAAGATAACATGTTCTTGAGCTAGACGAGAATAATCAAAGTCTTCACAAGCCAAAATAATTATAGTTTGACTATATTAAAAGGGTGCAACTATGAACAATATGAAGAGGGAAACATCCCTATATGTAATAATGAGCATATAAGTATCACACATATATATGAGTAAATGAACATAATATGAAGCATGATATAGAGAGGTAAGTGAGATGTGTCATCAAAGCATAGACAAGAGATATATAAGTAGTGAGAGAAGAATATAGAATCATGAATGTGATGTATACTTGAAAATTTATTATGATGTGATGAATATATGTGAAGCACATTAAGTTGATGTATATGAATGTATGTTTATTTTGAAAGGAAGCAAGGTATGTGGAAATGCTTCCTAATGTTGATCTAAGAGGAGAGATGTACAATTTTAGTTCTTTTACAGTTATAATAAGAGATGCACAATAGGAATATTATAATAATAATAACACATGCAAGTATCAAAATCTCACAACATAAAATATATGTGGGAAAAACCCTTTCGGGTGAAAATCTCCACACTCCAAAACTTGCACAATGTATTATCTAATCAATAGTGATTACAACACACTTGCAATACAAGCTCTTTCAAGAGAATACAAATGTTGAATTCTAGAGCTATTCCAAAAACCTAATGATACTTGCAAATTGAGTATGTGCAGGATCATGATGGGCTAAAGAGTGGCAATATGATGGGTATGTGTAAAGTATGTGGTTGATGACCTTTTTTTTACCCAAAATTGATGAAACGAAAAGGGTTTTTAAAGGAGATTCTCAGCTTTCCACCAATATAAAGTATGTTTTACTTTGAATATTCATTTTCTGTTTGAATTAAGACTAAAGTCCTAATTGATAGGCTGATTAAAAAACACCTATAGTTTTCAAATGGTATCACATTTTTTGAATTCCAAACATACGCCACATTTTATGTTTCCCATACTACAGGATTAAAAAAAATCAATTTCATGAAGTTTTGACCAAGTTAAGGTGGCCAGACATATGAGTTTTTATATTTTTTAAGTTGAAATTTTAAAAAATTATAATTAATTATTTACTTGAAAAAAAATTACAAAAAAATATGCATCACATCTAGAAATGAGTCCTCTACTTATATCTAAAATCTTATAAAAAAATATTATCATTTTATTGTGGTTAGGGTGGTCAGACAGACACCTACTTCTTATTTTTTCCCTAAAATTTAAGTACTACTACATTGAAATTTCAAATTTTCACCAACTAGATTTTTTTTAAAAATAAACCTAGTAGTTTAGAAACTACATTCAATTTACTACAAATTTTATTCTTACATATTTTTGAAATAATATAGATAACTAATTCAAATTTTTACGTCAAGTTTCCTAACTCTGATTTTTCTGAATTTTTTGCCACTTAAGGGTTTTTTTTCCATGATGATCCTACACATACCCAAATACAACATACTAAACCCACTCCAAGATATCCAATATATAGAGAATACAAGTATGAAGGTAGCTTCTAGAGAAAGCTACAAGAGATGACATCCAAATCCACTTGGCACATTTTTCCACCCCAACAAAGCATGCAAATGACACTTGTACAATATTCTTTGACTCCTCATTCATACTTCCAAACTTGGGTGCTCCATTTTTACTCAAAATAGGTATGAAAAATGCTCTTACACACCTTGCAACCATCATAGAATCTATCATATATGAAAAAAATTACAACGGTAAGAGAATCTATCATAACTAACTAATAATAAATGATTCACTTACAACTTGTCTTAGTCAAACTTGGGTTCCTATATTCCACATGAAAAGAAACCTTCCAACACTTGTCAAACCTATCATAGAATCTAGCTCTTACATGTCATAAGATCATCATAGGAATCCATCATAAGATCGTCATAGGAATCCATCATAATATTGTGATAGATTACCTCAAAGATGCGAACACATGTCAAAGGAATCTCTTATCAAAGTGGGACACCTACATTTCCTTGTGGGTACCACAACATCCATGTCACATTCCATGTCACGTTCATGTTGGAAGTTTATTTTTTCATTGATGTCAATAGATATTTGTTGCATTGATGTGAATAGGTCTATGAGGAGATTGTTTGAAGTCTACATGGAGATGCTTTGATTGGTTGCATTATGTTTTCATTAGTTGTATCACTGATGTCAACCTTTAGAGTTGCTTTGATGAGCATGTATTGGTGATTGGTGATGTTCAATCTCTTGTGTGGTTGCGATACTGTAGAATTTTTCTAAGTGATGAGTTTGTGTTTGTGGTTCTTAGTTTCCAAGTGCTTTTGAGAAAATTTAAATAAAAGAGGAAATAATGTAGTGAAGAGTGTTTAATGTGACAGAGTGGTGTTCAATGTTTTTCTTTGAATTTTGCATGGTTGAAGATCTGTTTGTATGGTTCAAATAAGTTGATCAGAGTTGTTCATAGGTGTTATATCCAAAGTTTCAAGTTTTGGATAATTGTCCAGAGAAAGTTGTGTTCATGAGTGTGTGAATTGTGTAAGTAGTGTTGCCTAGGATAAATAGTTTTGTTCCACATTTCTCCATAGTTTGGTTACTAGGTATGCAGATATGAGGATGTTCTTATATTTCTCATATCTGCTTTAGTCTAAGTTATTTTTTTTGTGCTCCACAAGGTTGGATTCAGGTGTTGCAGTGTGTGGAAGGTTAGCTAGTTGTGAATAATGAATATGTTCTTCTAGTGTATGATGTTGTGAGGGATTTTTTGGATTTCAAGATGTTGATGGAATATTCTAGATGGTGTTTAAGTGTTGTTTGTGGTCCATGAGTCATCTTTTAGATCAAAGCAATTGTGTACTTAAATCTTTAATGGTGTTAACATAGGTTTGGTTGACCTTGGGTGTTTACATTTATTGCAGATATGCTTCAATGTATGTGGAAGTGTTGCATGGTGTGTTTATGTGGATTTAGGTCTGATTTAATGTTTCCTGTGGTTAAAATTCATTACTCTCCATTGTGGGAATGCTTTGGTGTTGACCTAATTCAAATTTTCACATTTGAGGTGCATAACCAACCTTGTGAATTATTTTCAAGACCTTGAAGATAGTATATATGTGTGATGATTTGATGGAGGATGATGGTGTGAAGTGTGTAATTCAAAGTGTTTAGATGTGAAGCATGAAAGTGATAAATGAAGTATGATCTTTGATGCCTAACACTATTGGAAGTAGTGAGCAGAAGGTGTCTATATTCTACAGAGAGTGTGTGAATGTTCTAGTGAAACAATGGTGAAACTGTTTTGTTACTTTGAGATGGATTTCTCATTGTAACAATCTTCTATCTTCTTATTTCTAATATGGAAATGATCCCTTCTTTTCTTTTTGGTAGTAAGCCCTCTAGCAGTGAGTCTATTGTAATCAGTGTTGCAATTACTTTATATTACGAGCTAATCCTCATTGTGGTTTTTCCCTTTTAGGGTTTTCCATGTAAATATGGTGTTCTCATGTGTTCTCATGTGTTTACATTATTTTTTCTCATGTTTACATTCTGCTAATGCATGATAAGGGCTTGATGGTTGTTAAGGTTTTAAGGACTAATACATGGGTATGTGCAAGATCATCATGGAAAAAATAGGCCCTTAAGTGGAAAAAAATTCAAAAAAATCAGAGTTAGGCAACATGATGTAAAAATTTGAATAAGTTATCTATATTATTTCAAAAATATGTAAGAATAGAATCTGTAGAAAATTGAATGTAGTTTCTAAACTACTAGGTTTATTTTAAAAAAAAATTCTATTTGGTGAAAATTTGAAATTTCAATGTAGTAGTACTTAAATTTCAGAGAAAAAATAAGTAGTTGTCTGTCTGACCACCCTAACCACAATAAAATGATATATTTTTTTTATAAGATTTTAGACATAAGTAGAGGACTCATGTCTAGATGTGATGCATATTTTTTTGTAATTTTTTTTCCAAGTAAATAATTAATTATGAATTTTTTATTACAACTTTTAAAAAATATAAAAACGCGTATGTCTAACCACCTTAACTTGTCAAAACTTCATGAAATTCATTTTTCCTTTTTTTAATCCTATAGTATGTGAAGCATAGAATGTGATGCATGTTTTGGATTCAAAAAATGTGATAATGTTTAAAAGCTATATATATTTTTCAATTAGCCTATCAATCAACACTTTAGTCATAATTCAAATAGAAAATGAATAATAATTATTTATTAAATTCAAATTAAAGCATAATGTATATTGGTGGAAAGCTAAGAATCTCCTTTAAAAACCCTTTTCATTTCATCAATTTTTGGTAAAAAAAATTGTTAGCCACATACCCTACAAATACCATCATATTACCACTTTTGACCTATCATGATCCTACACATATCCACATATCTGAATGTTAATGAGGGTTTTAATGTTTTACTATACAACTGGTTCACACCCCCTCTCTTAGTTGTCTTATGCTTTCAAAATTTGGTATTAGAGCAAGGTTCCTTATAAGAAAGCTTAACCGCTTGAGGTATATTTGGGATGGCACATAAGAGGGAGGCTCCTCTATTTGATGGATCAAATTATGCATTCTAGAAGACCAAGATGGAAGGTTTCCTTATTTGACTAGGGTTTGGAGTTTGGAAGTCTATTTAATTTAGATATACTATGCATGGAAATGGTCCAAGCACTAATGATGAGATCAAGGCCTATGAAAATAATGGAAAATCAAGGTAAGCTCTTTTGAGTGGTTTTTCTAATACTAAACTTGTGAAATTTATGAATCTCAAATCTTCTAATGAGATATGGAAGAAGCTAGAAAGTGTTTATGAAAGAGATGAAAAATTCAAGCAAGCTAAGATGTAGAACCTAAAGATAAAGTTTGAAACCCTATAGATGTCAAAGGATGGAGATATTACAAGATACATGCACAAAATAGACAAAGTTCTCAATCCCATCAAAGGCCTTGGTGAAAAACTTAAAGAAGATGAATTGGTAAAGAAGGTACTAAGAACTCTTCCTAAGTACTATAGTCATAATTTTTTTGCTATTGAAGAATTTCAAATTTTAGATCAATACTCTAGAGATAGGTTACTCGGTACTTTAATTACTTTTGAATTGCAAGAGTTTGGTCCAAGTGATTCAAGAAAAGAGACTACTTTTAAAGTTGGAAAAGAAGAGAAGAATAAGGAATTTGATCTAGATGAATTTGATGAGTTGGAAGGAAACTTTGTGAGGAAATTGAAAAAGAGCACTTGAAAATACAAAGGTAAGTTACCTTTCAAATTCTTTCATTGTGGAAAGCTTGGTCATTATGCTTTGATAAACCCTATCAAAGCTTCAAGAGATAGACCTAAGGATAATAAAGGTAAATCAATTAAGAAAATTTATTATGTTAGAGAAGATGCCAATATATATCTGATGATGAATCTAATTATTTGGATGATGAAGATGATGAATGCTTGTTCATGGTTCTAAATTCTAGAAATAATTCTACTAACTATGAGAGATGTATGAAAGAAAGCAATCTAGAATCAGGTCATAACATTGGAGGAGCAATGGTGATTGATTTTCATGCTAGAGAAGAGAAGAACAACTAGATCATTGAAAATGGATGCTTAAATCAAATGACATGTGATAAGAGTAAATTTGTTAAGATTGAAAAGTTTGAAGGTGGTTTATTTAAGCTTGGTGGTGATACACCTGCTATGACATGTGGAAAAGTTCAATTAGTTTTGATAGAAAGCATAATACAGATGATGTTCCTTATGTTAATGGTTTACAACATAACTTTTTGAGTGTAGGAAAAATGTGTAGCAAATGATGTAATCTTGTGTTTTAGGATAATGGTTGTGAGATCATAAAAGGCTTCAAAAATTTGTTTACAGTAGTGACGAGGGTACTAACTCGAGACACAAAATAACACACACAAAATAGAGAATAATATTTTATTCAAAAATATGGAATTCTTACATGTAGAGGATCTCAAATCCCTGAGCTCTGCAATACATGAAAATTACAAAAAAACTACAAAAAATTCCCTTTTCCCAGTATTCACGCTTTTCCCAGAAAGCTACCAAAAATTAGAAAACCCTGCCCATAAATAGATCCTTTTCCATTTTGGAGCCAACCAAAATTTGAATTATGAGTTTTGGCAGTTTGGCGCCAAAAATTACAATTGAAATTCAAAAATTGAGTCCTAATTCGAAAATTGGCAATTTTCCAAAAATTGACCAATTTCCGGAAGCCATAACTTTTGATCCAGGACTCCGTTTTTCGAACCGTTTGAATAGTTGGAAAGGTCTCAGAGTGAAGAAAATGCTAAGAACCACCTCTATTGGTTTTGAAAAAATTTGGGCCCATACAAGACCATTTAGTGTCTCAAACTGGGCTCGAAAGGTTTTACAAGGCAAAAAGCAGAAACTGAAACTTGAATAACTTTCAAACCGGGAATGATCTTGACCTGATTCTTTTGTAAAAGTGATTATTTTTCTATCTTGAAGCTTCACATAAATTTTTTTCCTCCTCACACCTTCAAATTCAATACTGTTAAAATTAGAAATTGAGCAGAAAAAGCATAAATACAATTTCCAAAGTTGGGAACTCTTATTCGATGAAAAGGGTATCCAGAAATGAAAAACCATATACAAAAAGCTAACAAAAGGAAACATAAAGGAAAACATCTTTTTGGGTGATGCAAGATTACCCTTACACCACTGGATGCTCCTGCATCAAGTAGGAAGAAGGATAGATGGAAATTTTTATCAACTTAAGGGTGCAATTGGTTAATGTTTTATGACTCAAATTAATGAAAGTTAGCTATGGCATAGAATAATGTGTCACATCAATTTTGATAGCCTAGTAAGGATCAATTCAAATCAAGCTGTGAGATATCTAACAAAGATTACAAATCCTATCAGTGTTATCTGCACAAAATTTCAAACTGGGAAGCAAGCTAGAAAGAGTTTCAAAGTCAAAGAACAATCTACTACTGATCCTTTGGAGTTGGTGCACACAGATCTTTGTGCACCTACAAGAATCATAAGTTTTCAAGGAAATAGGTATTTCATGCTATTAATTGATGATTATTCTAGAGTGACTTGGGTTACTTTTCTCAAAGAAAAATAAAAAACTTTAGATAAGATTAAGGCATTCAAAGCTATGGTTGAGAATGAAATAGATATGAAGAACAAATGTTTGAGATCTGACAGATTTGAAGAGTTCACATCTAGTGATTTTAACACTTTGTGAAGATCATGGAATAAAAAGTCAATTTTCATCCCATAGGACTCCTCAACAGAATGGAATTGTGGAAAGGAAGAATAGGACTATTCAAGAAGCAGCAAGGACAATGATAAAGGAAGCAAATCTACCAAATGTCTATTGGAGAGAAGCAATTCACATTGAATTCCACATACTTAACAAAGCACACACAAGGAAAAAAAATTCAAAGAATCCCTATGAGTTGTGGTATGGAAGAACCCCTATTGTGAAATATTTTTGAGTGTTTGGAAGAAAATGCTATATCAGAAGAGATGAAAAAAACTTAGGAAAGTTTGATGAAAGATATGATGAAGGAATATTCCTTGGATATTCTACAATAAGGGAGGATTATAGGTGCTCCAACAAGAGGCTAAAAAATATTGTTGAAAGTGCAAGTGTCAAAGTGGATGAAGACTTACATAAAATTCTAGTGATGATAGATGGATATGAATCAGATGATTCCTCTTGTAGAGAATAAAAGAAAGATGTTTAGGTAGGGAAAAAGAAGTATAGGTTGAAGAAGATGAAGCTCTAGGAAAAATACCTAAGACCCCTAAGTATATACAAAAGAATCATTCAGAAGATTAGATCATTGTTGAAAAAATCAAAGGTGTGTTGACAAGAAGAAATGCTTCTATGATAGAAGAACAAGTAAACTTATGTTTACTCTAAATAGTTGAACCTAAAATAATGATTGAGGCATGCAAAGATGAATATTGGATCAAGGCCATGGAAGAAGAGCTAATGAAAATTGAGAAGAATCAAACTTGGGAACTTGTCTCAAGACTTGTAATCAGGAATGTGATTGGAACTAAGTGGGTATTCTAGAACAAGCTAAATGAGAGTGGAGAAGTGGTAAGAAATAAGGAAAGACATGTGTGTAAAGGCTACTCACAAGTTGAAGGAATAGATTTTGAGGAGAAATTTTCTCTTGTGGAAAGGATGGAAGCTATTAGGGTGTTCTTATCTTTTATAGAACATAAGGATTTCAAATTCTATTAGATGGATGTGAAGTCTGCATTCTTGAATGGTGAGTTGGAAGAAGAGGCTTACATTGAATAATCAAAAGGCTTTCAATTATCAAATAATCTTGATATGGTCTACAAATTGAAGAAAGCATTGCATGGGATCAAGCAAGCTCTCTGAGCCTAGTATGCAAGATTGGATAGGTACTTATTGTAAAAGGGATTTAATAAAGGCACTATAAATAGTAACCTTTATTTTAAAGTTAAAAAGATCAAATCTTGATTGTGTTTGTGTATGTTTATGACATAATATTTAGAGGTAATGAAAATATGTGCAAGATATTTACATAAGAGATGTAAAATAGTTTGGGATTTCCATGTTTGGGGAGATAAATTTCTTCATTGGAATTCAAATCAATCAAACATAGAATGGTATATTCATTTCACAATCTAAGGTTAAGCACACTTGAGTTGGAGTGGTACTGGGATGGGTGACCTCCTGGGAAGGTCCAATGCTTCACCTCTGTGAGCATCACCTAGATGTAATGAGTGCTAAGTAGATCATTCATTATCATGAGAGATGGGTTCTTGTGAACAATTGCTCATGAACCATGGGTCAATGAGTTTGACTCATAAAACTACATGGTTGAATCCTAGTAGCAATATCACAATTTGACATGTTGTGGAAAATACCTCCTACTTATCAATCTAAGTATGTGAAGGAAATGTTGATGTTTGGGATGGAAAACTCTAAATTGGTATGTACTCCAATAATTATTGGTTGCAAACTGAGCACAAATGATGAATCTCCTAAGGTTGATCAGAGCAAGTATAGATCAATGATTGGAGGACTGCTATATCTAATTGCTACTAGACTAAATATCATGCATGTAGTTTTTCTTTTGGATAGACTTCAAGAAGATCCCAAAGAGTCACATGTGGTAGTAGTGAAGAGGATATTCATATATTTAAAATGAACTCTAGAACATGGTTTGTGGTATCAAAAGGATAGTAATTTATCTCTGAGTGCTTATACAAATGCAAATCGGAGAAGTTGTGTGGATGATAGAAAGAGTAAAAATGGTGGTGATTTCTTTCTTGGAAGTAGGTTGGTGTCTTGGCTAAGAAACAATAGTATAGAAATAGAAATATATGACTAAACCATTTTTAGTCATTTATTGGTTGTTTTGATTGATCAATTTGGTAGTATATTTAGTCATTAATTGTTGTAATCTAGTCACTTATTTAGTCATTTTTTTATTGAAAATGATATATTTAGTCATTGATTAGTCATTGATTGTTGTAATCTGGTCACTTATTTAGTTAATTTTTATTCACTAATATATTTAATTGGTCACTTATTTAGTCATTGATTGCTATAATCTAGTCACTTATTTAGTCATTTTTTATTCATTGATATATTTAGTCATTAATTTAGTCATTGATTGTTGTTAACTAGTCACTTATTTAGTCATTTTTATTCACTAATTTTTGTCCATTGGCAGTGTATTTAGTCATTAATTTTAATCATCATTTTGATCAATTTGGTAGTTTATTTAATTATTTTTGTTCATTGATTTCTATCAACTAGTAGTATATTAACACATTTTTTATTAATTGCATAATCATTATATTTAGTCATATTTATTCACTAATTTTTGTTAGTTGGTAGTATATTTAGTTAATCAATATTTTATTTAATTGTTTTTGTTCATTGATTTCTACCTATAAGTGTTGGAAATGAGACAATGCTTTAATTAAGTTAAAAAATATAAAAAAATAGAAAAACATAATCAATCATTCATTTGCACATAATGAAATAGCTATTAAGAAGTAAACATCCTAAAATTTTATTGAGAAAACATGTTCTTATATACAACAGATAGAAGACAAAAATATGTATCTTTGCTTTGAAAAATGTATTATTAAAAAGTGTGTTTCTTAGTGTTTTGATTGAGAAAACTGAGTTACAATGCCTTTTTTTTCTTATACATCTCCAAAACAAAAAAAAAACTAAGATCCTTCAACAACACATTCAAACTATTGCATAAAGCAGTGGGCCAAGCTATATAACAACTAGTACTACATGATAAGAATCAACTATGTCATTTTTTTCAAATATTTTAGTTGCCACCATGTGAAGGTCTCTTCTTCCTCTGAAAGACGAAAAACTCCATATATTTTATCTTCATAAGCAAGGGGTATGTTACTTGTGACCTTTAAAATACTTGCATTTGCATCTCCTGTTCCTTTCAACTTGACTCCATATACAATAGGTAGTGAGTGAATCTGCCCAATTCCAATAGTAGCACCATCAAATAGATCCAACACTTCAACTTTATCCCCTTCTTGGAGTTTATCAATAAATTTCTGCAAAAAGAAAAAAAATACACATTATATTATTTTTGATAGTTTTACATTTAATGTCTTATGTCTTGGAACAAATTAGTTTTTGTATGTGCTTTTTTTTATTCTATTGAATAACAAAGAAGCAACTTTTTACTCTAAAAAAAAATAGCCCATTGTGAGGTACAAACAAATGTAGGGAAAGACTACAATTGTGATAGACTCTACGAGTACTCCAAAAAGAGACATGGATTGGAAATGAATTCCCCCAACTGAGGACCACGACATCCCCAAACACAATGCACTAATTCATTGTCAAAATCTATGTATGCACTCTATTACAACTAAGTGTACTCTATTACAACTAAGCTCTAAGATTCCATATGTAAGTTATATGTTCCCTTTATTTCCATAATCTATGTATACTAGCTAATTACACTTCAATACTATTCTAACCAGCTTCTATCAAATAGGTAATGATTACCCTTACACAATAAAACAACCATTGCTTGAATAGTACTTGAGTATTACTTACTTTCTTGTGGTTTCATAGCACTCACCTTGACTTCAACATGACTACCACTATGAATATCATGTGCATGCTCATCGAGTTCATCATCATAATCACTATTAACGTCATTGCAGACATGAAGTTGTACAACTTTGCAGAGAGTTCTATTGACATGGCCTTTTTCTTTTCATTCTGCTTTCATATAATTGCTTTGCATGTGGCTTAATCATCATGTAAAAATTAATATAAGTCAAGTAAAGAATTCAAAAGCTATAAATTTTTGTTCAAAAGAATATTTTAAGCATGAATAATGACAAAACATTGGAACAAATTAACTTACAACTTAAAGAATGAAAAAGCTATAAATTTTTGTCCAAAAGAAGAATGACAAAACATTGGGACAAATTAACTTACAACTTAAAGAATGAAAAATCTACAAAATTTTTTCCAAAAGAATATTTTAAGCATGAAGAATCAAAAAGTATTGGGATAGATAACTAACAAATATTATATTAATTACCTCAACTTTAGGACAACTAAGACAATTGTGCTACACATTCTTGTCCACTTCACCATGATCACTATCAATATCAACAACTTTGTTGACGTCATGAAGGCATTTTTCTTTTCCTATTACTTTGATAAGATTGCTCTGCATGTGGTTTAACCATTGTGCAAAAAAATATACAAAGAATTCAATATTCAAGTAAAGAATGCAAGCTATAAATTTGTCCAAAAGAACATTTTTTGGATCACTCCAACAATAAAGAAACTGGGTTGGATTCTCTTATGCTCAGATTTCAATAATCTACATATTAAGAGGAATTTGTATATAGAATTTCCAAAAAAATGAAATGAGATCAATAGAGCCTCTTACCTCATCAAAATCCATGGATTTATGTTCATTCCATGCAGAAACTATAGGGTTATTAGAGGCAACCAACTGCAAAACTTGTTGAGTGAGACTGAATATGTAACTCATCACCTTTTGGTACCCTAGTTCATTTGAGTTGACATGATCTTATACAAAGTCTTCTACTGGGCATTGAACAAATGGCTATGAAATCTCTATTCGAGAACTAGATTTCCACTTCATCCTACTCTTAGATTTACTAGGATCTAGTGCTGCCATATAATTGACAATATCTTCTACACCTACTTCTCTATTACTATTTTCCACCTAAAATACAATGTTAATTTCAGCATATAGTCAACTCAATAAAAAATTTAAATAAATAACACAATGGAAATTAAACCAAAAATCTATACACTTAATGCAAATTTGTCCATTTTGGCATCCAGTCCACTTCATCCAAATGTATATCTATCCCTCACATTATCTCTTGCTCTCTTTCCTCTATTACTCTTTGCCAAATATTCTTTAGAATGCATACTTTCTTTCAATGCCTCCCATTGTTTGGGAGATAGAGTGGAGTCTAACCTATCTTTTCTCTCCATGATTGTTTTTCTGCAATTGTATCTAAAATTGTTCATCAAAATTCTCATCTTTTGCTTGTAATATTTTCTAGAGATTTGTACACCAACAATCTCAAAAGCATTTTCCATTTTTTGTATAACATTTTCCATAGTTCATGGATCTTGCTTTGTAAAATTTGATTTGAAAATATCCAAATGGGACCTACATCTTACACCCAACTGGGTGGGCCACTTTGTAGCATTTGGCCTAATGGGCTCACCATCTCTTGACAGCTCAACCAAGAATGACTTCTTGACTTTTAATTTTCTTTCTTTTGCATTCCTCTCTATAGATCTATATAAATCTTGACTCAATCTTTGTCTTTTGAAAAAAGGAGACACATCTTCTATTAAACCACTACTAGTATTTTTGGGTGATACGCTAGTTCCATCAAAAGTTCTAGATGCTATAGGTGCACTCTAAGGAACAACATATGCAACTAGCAGTCTTTCTTCATGACTTTCATTAACCAAAACTACATGCCCCTTGGCCACATCAGGTGTGGCATGAGTAGGTAGATCAGTATTGGTCTCTATAGATTTCACTTCAAACACATCCTTTAATGATGAATAAATCATTTGCACACCTGTTGTTCTTTTGCTCTGATGTTGTTCAATAAACTCTCTTAGACTTTTTGCTAAGAGGTCATCACGACATTGCAAATCACCATATTCTATATCAAATTGCACATCACCATGTGCTATATTAGGTTTCACATCACCATGTGCTATATTAGGTTGCACATTATTGTTTTCACTAACTACAATTGTTGAATCACAAATGCGTTGGCTTCTATACGAGATGGTTTAATTGTATCTTTTCTTTCCTTTTATGTTTTCTCTATATTTCCTTTGCACTCTTTTTCTTGCCTATAAAAGAAAAAAAATCATATTATGTCTTATATACAAAAATCTCTTGCCTATAAAATTTCATTAAACACTATTAAAAAAATAATATAATACTTAGTGGATTTACAACTTGCCTATTTGTCAAACCAAGACTTGATAAATATTCATTATTCTTGGCCACTTTTTCACTACGCAAGTCCTCATAACCTGTCACTAAAATTTTAGTATTATGATCATTATCATCTAATATGCACCTTACAGTCCTTTTCCTCATTCCCTGAAGTCAAAATAAACAATAATGTATAAATAAACAACTTGAATCAGTAATACTTTATTGAGTTCATAAGTTGATAATTTTTGACTTTGTAATTCACTAATAACCATAAATGGAAACTTAAAATAGAATTTAGTTTACAGATTAAAAAGGAATTTGCAATAAAAAACCAAGAAGATGTTTACAATTACAAGTATCAGAAAAATTTTCAATAGGGATATATTCACAAGAAAAGAACTCATAAAAAACATAACACAAGCAGGATGAAGGAAAAAAATAGTCTAGTTCACTATGAGGTGTGTTAGAACCTCAAATTTTTCCTAGTTTCATCATCACAATTAATCTTGAGCTCCATGACCTGAGCCTCAACCCTTATATTCTTTTTTATTTTTGACTGAGCCTCCCCACTATAAACAAACATATAATTTTTTTAGGTCTAATTGACACTAAAATACCTATACAAAGCCAAAAATTCATCATATGTACTTAAGAAAAAACATGTCTAGCTATTTTACATCTATAAAATTCCTATACCACAATATCGTAGCAAGAATTTGAACCCTTAGTGAGCTAGCAGTATATAAAAAACAACATAAAAGTATTCACTGCAATACCGCGGGGGTATTCTAATAAAGGTGTGATTGGGCAGTATAAAAGAGCTTAATTACATTATAACCACAATACTGTAACAAGGAAAAGTGAACAATGCAGTATAGTGGGGAACCTGCCACCCCATAAGGAAGGAGACAATAAATAGTAGTAGTGCAGTAAGAGTCTTGTTGCCCCATGATGAAGTATAAGGAAGCTTGCGGTATAGTGGTATACACCTCACTATCCCGCAATAGAGAAATCTCAAGACAACAGTATAGCGGTAAGTTGGATAAATAAAAAGATTCAATGCCTCACTATCCCACACCAGTTAAAGAAAGAGGCAGTGGTGTTGTGGTACAAAATGTCAGGGAATTATTACATAACTCTTAACAACCCTTAGATCTTATGAAAATCAATGTCACACATTCAAACTCAAAATATGAGTCGATCATAGAATATTTGGCATAAGGTTTATATTAATGACGACATGGCCAAACTAATAAGCCATTAAAATTGAGAACTCGACATTGTTTTGGAATTCATTTGCAAGGATTGTCGTGCATGAAGCTAGAAGTTCAATAGGGTGAAGTTCTGCAACTATCACATATCAGGTAAGTACACTGAAATTATTGAAGTAGCTTTACAAGCATATAATTGTTTGAAATCTTGCATTTAAGCAGTTAGATCGAGTAGAGGTTGTCATTAGATATCATGCCACCTAAAAGGAAAGAACCTAAGACTAAGAAGAAAGAGCCTAATAGTAAAAAAGGAGATCAACATTAGGTATCATGCCGCCTAAAAAGAAAGAACCTGAGACTAAGAAGGAAGAGCCTAAGGATAAAAAGAGATCATTACAACAATCTATCTTAGATATCTTGCATAGCTCGACTAAGAAAGGATACAAGAAGGTTTTCAATTATACGACTCATGGTTGTAGAGATGACCTTATTCCTATTTTGGGGTGGGAAATGTTTTGGTATTTCTATGAAAAGAGCAAAGGGAGAATTCCAGTATCAAATCCATGGACATTAGACTTAGCTAAGCTAATTGTCCCTAACCTCTTCATAGATGTGGAGTTCTTTAGAGTTCTAGCCCAGAATTACCACCCTACTAACAGGTTTGTGAGCTTAATAAATGGGTCACTATTGGTAATATTAACAAAAGCTATAATCATTGAATCCTTCAATCTAAACAAATAGGCCCTCACTAAGGTTGACTTACAAAAAAGTGAGGAAGAATATATTACCTGTTAAGGAGAAAACATAGAAGTGATGAACTCCCCATGGACATGAAAAGGGGTGTTAACAACAAGGTGATACCTATCTCACCCTCTTCCACCAAACCATTTGATGTACAACGTTTTTAGATTTATTTCAAGAAAACCTACTTTTCTTTCTGTCAAGTACTTGGGATAGATGCACAAGAAAAAATTTCAGTTAGTTTGATGACAGTGGCTATGAGAATTTAGGACCCTAAGACAAACATTGAATATTTTTTTTCCTCATATCTTCAAAAGGAATTGCTTGAAGGCTTCCTGCAAGTCAAAGATAATAGGGCCCCTATAACATTTAGGCACTATTCTTTACCGTGTCACTTGATATTGTACTAGAACAAAGATAGATGGAACAAAAGGATGTGTTTGGGTAAGACTGATCAACAAGGGAACTTGTTTCCCATGCAATGATGGTGTTATACATGGGATAGCAGATGCCAAAACTCTAATTATGTAGTGTTCCATGATGACTTTTTGTATAGAGTTATGAGAGTTCTTGGCTGCTCATCGCCAAGATTACACACACATATACTACAACTATAGAGGCCCTTGGCTTTGAAACCAAAACAAGGTCATGCTCATAAATATGGTGATTGGATTTTTTTGCAAGATGTCACAATAATCAGGATTTATGGGTGCCCGTAGGCCCCACATATATTGCAAAAATTTGTTCCTCTTTAGCTATCCTTTTTATAATTTATGTGGCAGATGTTGTGGATGGAAAAGGATGTCATGCAGAAACAAAAGAAGGGTACATTTCTACCTAACTTGAAAACATGTGAAAAATTATTTGTTAGATATGACACCCTTGAAGAATTACAACATTACCTTTAGATAAGATATTCTCTGAGGCCTAGAAGTGAAAGCATTTTTGACCCTGAGGGCCATATGAATTTTATAAGACGAAACCTCCTCACAAAGGCCACAATCACTCATCAAGTGGATTATGAAGAGGATTTGATTAGAAATTGCTTCACTCCCCAAGAGATATATCAGAGGGAAAGAAAATGGGAGACCATGATGAAGCTCCAAGAAGAAATGAAGAATAAAAATAACGCCTTCTTGGGGTATTTTGTAGAAGAAGCAGATCCTCTTAAGAAGATAAATTTGATATTTGATAAGTTTAATGAATTGTATGCTAACTCTGTAGTAGAGGAGGAGAGGCCCATCAAATTATCTTTGAAAAGGCCAAGTGGTATTTCAATTTTAGAGTCATCTCCTGACGCTATTTCATTATGTCAAGTTCCTCAAAAATCACCTCTTGAACAACCACTTCCTAGGAAACAGAAGACCCAGGAGCCACATAGATTGGTCTCCTATGTAACGAGTGAAGAAGTGGGCGATATAGAAGAAGTGGCTAGTGTAATGAGGAGTTTGAAGGATGATGTTGAGGTAGTTGATCAACCAACCCATGAAACTAAATCTCATAAACCAGAGGCTAGAATTGATATCCATATGCAAGGAGAAAGGGAAATGCAGGATTATGAGAGGGAATTTGTAGCTCACAAATTTATTGAAGATGGTGATTTTATTAAGACCCTCGAGTTTAAGGATTTTTGGGTTAAAATGAAAATGAGAGAGTTTGAAGGAAGGGTAGAGACAAACAAGATGGGTGCTAAAGAGTCTCAACACAATTATATTTTAGCCCAAACCTTCAATGAATTGAAAATTGATAATGTTGATATTAGCCTAGAAGAAGCTAGGGATATGGTTTTGAAGAGTAATATACTCATTATCTCAGGTATGGAACTAAATAAGGTATTCTTACTTGACTAAGTAATAGCACAATAAAACCCAATGATGATTGTTGAATTTTATTTTGATGAGGGGATAAGTGGCACAGGGTACAACCCTAAGATTAAGACCTTGGCATTTTGGGTCAAGCAAAGAAATACAAAAAAACCAAGGTTTTTAGATGTGGTACAAGAGATGAGAGGAACGACTATAGTAAAAACATTGAAGGTCGACACGTCTCCTTTAGAAGCTACAACCATGAAAATGCACTCATCCATGTTCACTCGAGCTGCTGCTAAGGAAATGGAAAACAAATTGACAAAATATGAAAAGGAACAAAAGTTCTTAAATGATGAGGTAAATAAACTGTTAATAGAAAATGTAAGACTAAAAGAGCAATTGAAAGGACTAGGGCCTTCATAGAGTAAATAAATAGTATTATATCAACCTCCTAGACTACCCAATCAACTGATATAGATAGTGCATCCTCTGAACAAATGAATGTACTAATACAGAAGATCGAAGAGTTGAAAAAATCCAATAATGAAACCAAGGAGGGAGTGAGGGACCAGATCATCATCAATGTCATGGAAAAAATATTGGATCATAGGATCAAACTTATTGAGGATAAATTGGAAAGTTTGTATGATTGCTACACTTCATTATCCCAAGAAATTGACCAGATGAAAACCCATGCACTTATATTGGATCCTCTTTTCAAGAAGTGGCAGCCAATTCATCATACCTTGGTGACTTTATGTAGGGTATTATAGAGAAGTGTTGAAGCTCCTTCCACTTTGAAGCCAACTAAGGGGATGGTTAAGATAGTTCTAGAAGAATCTTAGTATATAATGGGAGAAGATTAGAAGATCAAAATAAGGATGGAATTATTTCATACATTGAAGAAGTGTTTTGTGCCAAGGATATTAAAGGATGATGACCAATTGAAAAATACTAGTGAATGGAGAAAGGAATTTGGATAAATTGTTCCTAATTGCATTGATCATGTACAAAAGGATGGTGAATTTAATGTCCACAACCTCATTTTTATCATGGATGGAATGATAGCCTTGGACACCAGATATTTTAAATTCATTATAGATGATAGAGGGTTACTCGACAATAGATGGAGGAATCACTTAACAAATATATCAAAGATTCAAGAATACAAATGGACTCATGACTACATAGTATACCAATGGGAGCAAAATTATTTGGATCCTCCAAAAGAATAGGGCCTTGAAGATGTTTTAGTGGAAGAACCAAGCCTTCAAACACTCTATCATGGAGAGGGGGACTTTTCTAGATTAGGATGATCACAGGTCTCCTATGTTGATTAACGAACTACAAGTGTATTGCAAGTGTTGTGGGCTTCCAATCAATATTGTCTACTTTCTCTATATTCTCTTAATTATGTTTTAAGCAAAACTAATGCTTAGTTTATATGAAGAGGCATGAATTTTGAAAATATGCCATATTTTGTAATGGTCTAAAGCTTGTTGCTTCTCTTATAAAAGAGAAACCAAGACTGAATTTTGATATCATCATCATAGGCATTTATAGAAACACATATGAGGAGACTTTTGTTATATTGTAATATCTATTTGAAGCAATCAATGGAGAACAATATTTAATCTAGTGCTCAAATTTTGGCCTCAATTATTTGTTGATAATATTGTGTATGATTGTATGGTTGTCTCTAGTTTAATATTTCCTTGTTATTCAAATTAAGTATATAATGTATATGTTTAATTTGTCATTGCACACATGTTATCATTATGTGATTTTTTTTAATTGGTTCCTTCAAGTAAGGATTAAATCCATTTAAATAAATCATAGTAACCTAGAAGTATTATTTGGATCAATAAGAAGGACCATATAATTGCATCATCTCACATCTATGCAAGTCATAGACTCTCACTATGCCAAATAATTAGAGTGTCAGCTAGAAGTAACACATATATCACCCACATCTTGACTTCATTTCCAAATATGAATAGGGAATAATTTATTTCACTTAAAATATTATTTCACAACACCTCATTCACATATTTCCAATTTTCAGTGTCAGTTAGACCTAAGAGATCATTTCTTTGTTTGTAATGAGGAGGCTTAGTTCACCTAATGTTAAGATATCTATATGTATTATTATATCATATATTTTCATCATTGATAATAAAATTGCTGATTACATTGCATTTCACATCTTTCAAACTCAAAGAATTACTTCACATTGCATAACTAATAACTAGATGTTGATAGATGACAAAATGCAAAAAATTGTAGAATAAGAGACATAGACTATTTTTTTTATCAAACAGTTCACTGCCTTGTTGCTATGACTAAAAGACTACATTTTTTTTTTTCAACAAGCTATGTATGCTTTGAAAAAATATATCAAAGCATAATAGTAAGCAATAACATAGACAAGGTAGTGAACTAGTTGAAAAAATGCCTCAAAGAAATGTGGTCTCATGGTGATGGAATGCCATGAAAATCCATAACAATTCGCTTGTCATGGAATTTTTCATCGCATTCCATCGCCATGAGACCACATTTCTTTGAGGAATTTTTTCAAAGTTCATTTCCTTTTCTATGCTACCACATTTTTCATATATGTCTACCAAAGAATTTTATCAAATAGTTCATTGCCTTGTTGCTATGGCTAAAAGCCTAAATAGGTGATTTCAAACAAGCTATGGATGTTTGGAAAAATATATCAAGGCATAATAGTAAGCAACAAGCTATGGTCTCATGGTTTTTTTTTGGCACGAAAATTAGTGTGATTTTATTTGCATTTTTTTACAGGTTTTAAACACATTTTTTTGGTAATTTTGTTGTTTGAAATGGGGACAAATCTCTATGGTGGGTTTTGTACATTTTTTAATTGTAGGATTCTCACAGTTAGTGAAAAAGGTATTGTTCATGAAGGAATGAAAAATATGCATAGATCCTTTGAATTATACTTGTACTGTGCAATGGAATTGAATCATTTCACAAGCCATATTTTCTTCACAAGGCAACATTTTCTTATGGAATAGTTGACTGAGATACCTCTTCTTATAACTAACCACAAATATTTATGTATAGGAAGAACATCATTTCCTAATGCCTCCATAAATGTTTATTGAGCCAAATCTAGTTCATCACACTAAAAATGAAGAACCCCAATGTTGTTTAACAATTCAATGGGTACTTCTTCTCTACTCTACTTCGAAAGATACTTTGGAATCTTAAGAGAATCTAAGGTTGCACTAGGCTCTAATGATATTAATAACTCACCCATCTTGATAAATGCATCAAAATCATATGGATCTATGCAAGTTTCCTTTCTTAAAATTTCCAAAGCCTTCTATGCCTACCCTTGTTGAGCATATATATGGCCTATAGCTTTTAAGCTCTCATAGTTCTCAGGGTGGACCTCTAGAACTTTTTTTAATTTTGAGAGAGAACTCTTAATATCTCGCAACTTCATTTGAACTTGTCCAAAAAATCCTATGGCCTCTAGCTTTCCTTGATTGATGCCATGTAATAGCGGCTAGTGGTGTCACTTAGTGCCTTTGTACATACTACACATCTTAATTGATTTTCCACTACTTTTAATATAACTGTCCACCAAAACCATACCCACTAAGTGAGGTCACTTAGTATCTTTAGTTGGGGGAGGAGTATTCCTTAGATTTCTTGGTTTTTAGAAACTCTCTATAAAACCTTTTTGTTCTTTTCCTCCATTTTCAAAGGACACAAAGTTTAGAGGAGAGGAAAGGGTTCTCAACAACTAAATTGAAAGGTGCATTTGAATAAGAACAATATTCTAGCATCCTTTAAATCAAATTTAGATGCACTATCAAAATTCCAAGACTTTGTAGTAGGTTCTTTTAATTTATCACCAAAGGCATTCTCCCTTGAATCTTTATTTGTTTCTACCATTATCCAACTAAATTAAATTCTACTATGCTAGAATATTGTTCTTATTTAAATACACCTTTCAATTTAGTTTTTGAGAGCCCTTTCCTCTCTCTAAGCTTTGTGTCTTTTGAAAATGGAGGAAAACATCAAAAAGGTTTTGTAGAGAGATTTTAAAATCCAAGAAATTTAAGGAATACCCCTCCCCCCAACTAAAGATACTAAGTGACCTCACTTAGTGGGTATGGTTTTGGTGGAGAGTTATATTAATAGTAGTGGAAAATAAATTAAGATATTTAGTATGCATAAATGAACTAAGTGACACCACTAGCTACCACTACATGGCATTAGTCAAGGAAAGCTAGAGGCCACAGGATTTTGTGGACAAGTTCAATTGAAGCTAGGAGATCTTAAGAGTTCTCTCTCAAATTTTGAAAAGGTTATGGAGGTCTTCCCTAAGAACTATGAGAGATTAAAAGTTTTATGCCATATATATGCTCAGCAAGGGAAGGAAGAGAAGGTTTTGGAAATTTTAAGAAAGGCGCTCACATAGATCCATGTGATGCCAATGCATTTATCAAGATTAGCGAGTTATTAATATCATCAGACCATGGTGTACCCTTATATTCTCTTAAGACAACTGTTATATATTTTTTGCCTCAGCTCAAATGGAGGAGCTGGCTGATTGTTTTCAACAATAAGTGGAATTGCAGATTGTTTATAAATGCTATTTCACATTACTTTGTGCATTTGAATAACAATTATGCATTTTTGAAGTTATGAGTTTGCAGAGTGCCATTCAGAAGTTGCAGATTTAAATGAAAGACATAATTAAGTACATGTGCAAAATAGCATTTCAGATGCTTTTATTCATTTCAAAAAGAACTCATATTTTTACAAGGCTTCATTTGATATCACAATTAGAATGAGTGTTACAACATTGCATGAGATGCATTTTCTTTTCAACAGAAAAGAAAAATTGAAATCAAAGATCCACACAAGCTGTGGATATAACTATAACTGTTCCAATACATTTCTAACAGCACAATGTACTACTGAAGATGCGAAAGGAGAACATATAAGCAATAACATAGTCATCATTTCTTGTTATCGACGCTTGACATTGAATGGTGCACCATCGTCATCTCAAGCTTCATCGACCTGTAAGAGGAAAAGAAGGGTGTCAGTGGCTCCAACTATGACATAACTCATATGATGCACCTACAATAGTACAGTATACTATGAGCAATGTATTGAAACAATCAGAAGAAAATAAAATGCAGTATGAAGAAGTGAACTGAAGGAGAAGTATCAACATCATAATCAACATGTTTCATTTTTTATGCTAACACTGTTTGTCTCCTTGTGCAGGTATACGTTAAGTCGTGAAGCTAAACATTATTCGAAGACCAAGCATGTGGAGTAAAACGGGCTCCCACAAGGGTAGAGCCCGACATGCTGCCTGATGCATTTAATGCGCTGATTTTTGAAAGATATTTCATCATATACATCAAACAAAGTGAAATACATCTGGAAGAGTAAAACTGAGTTATCCATCAAGTAACAAAACCAATTATGCATTCATAACGATTAATATTTCTTTCTAAAGGCTTCAGGTGAATAGGGAGTTTTGTTCACTTAAGAAATTTAACAAAGTGAATTTGCATCAGAAATTGCTGAAATACATCATTTTATGTGTTGATTATAATCATATATCATGTGAGTTTCAATTCATTATTTATCTTTTGGATAGTGAACTGGCATACATATGCCTTAATGTTTTGTTCTAATTTTCATCATCAAAGAGGATAGTTTCTGAGAACAGTTTGTGTAGTGAAATTTGTATAAAATGCATGAAGAGTACCATGTTGCTCACTAGAACAAATAGACAGTGCACCTGAGTGTTACACAAATTTCTAGTTCTGAGTTGAATGGTGAAGAAATGCTGCATTATCAACGATAATAATAAAGTGACCTTTTCAGAAAAATAACAGAGGAGCAAGTATTTTTCTTTCAGAATGATTCTAACTTATCAGCTATACATTTTAACCGGTGTTTAAAAGTGATTCATACTGATGCAATGTTGCAGTCCAAGAATAAAAGGTAAAGCCTCTATAGAATTCAAATAAAGGAAATGAAAGTTATGTTAAAGTTTAGTACTGGTTATTAAGAGCTTCAAGAAAGATAGTGAACTCATTTTGATCGTGCCTCAAATAGGATCGTGTGTTGATGATTAGTCAAGGACATCAATTAAATGTGATACACTTTCATTTTGTTTCTTGTGAGTTATAGGTATCAGGTAAGATGTCACTTGTAATTGGTCAAGTCATGAATTAAATATAACAAAGATGCAGGATGGTGATTTTTCCATATTACTCAGTCAAGGTCTTGACAAAATAGTGAAGTAAAGTTTTGTCCTATCTCCAACATTGAATATAGTATGTAGTCAGGGTCATAATGAAATGATCAAATTCGAGCTTAATACACATATGAAGTTTTGAATTCAAAATAGCTCTTTTAGATTCTCATTACCTGGAGAGTACTCTCAGAATGTGAAAGTTGGATGTTCTTTTAAGGATAGTTTACAGCTCTATGATGTTTTCAGTTCTGTGATTTAAAATCAGGTGTTAGGACTATCAAAAGAGTACAGAAATGCCAAAATGAAAGCTGGGTATATGAATCCAATGAGTATAAACAAATACACAAATTCTTGTTGTTTCATCATAACTCTTGTATACTTCTAAAGGCATATTTTGTTTTAGAAGTTATACAAAATGTCACTGGTTATAGTCAAGATTTTGAAGGAAATGCCAGTAAGTTTACAGTTTATCACCATTTCAAGCAAGTATGAGAGATCGAGCTCTGTTAGAAACCAAATACATGCTTTTGCTTTGGAAAATTTCCAAAAAATATGATATTATTTTGCTTCAGAAGTGTGGGGTATTCACTATTCGTTCTAGCTCGAGCCATATGGATGAAATGATGGTAGTACTTCATAGTTTCAAATGTTTTCAGAACACATAAAATGCATTTGTTTTCAGATATTTCCAAATACCCACATGAGGGTTTGCTCTCAAAGAATATAGAAGATTAAAATTTCCAATACCCACATGAGTTATCCATGAAAACGATAGCATGACCATGAATCTGAAAGATTCTGTGATAGATCAAGCTCAAGAAAGTAGAAGATAGACTTCTTTTTAGAAATTTCAAATACCCATATGTGGGTTATCCTCAAAATACAAAAAATGGTGTTTCTTTGAGAAATTTCAAGTACCCATTTTCAGGGTTGGTGTCACAATGCAGAAAAAGATGAATTACAGAAATACACATGTGAAATTTCAAAAAGATGGCAAGAATATACAACAAGTGCAAGCTATAGATTTTAGTTGAAATACAGAGAAAGTAAAATACAATTTTTTATAACTTTCTGTCATACCCACAAGCCGAAATGTTACCAAATTGACATAATGGAAGTTTTCCATTCTGGGTCAAGCTTAAATTCAAAAAAGTTGCTTTCTACAGAGTTCTTTTGGCATGGCCTGTACATGGCTAGAGGAATCATGAAATAAGGAGAGCTTTTGGAGTTTCTATAGAGTAAAGGAACTTACCAGCTTAAATTTCTGTTAGGGTCTAAAGCCGCGGCCATAGCTTCTCTTTAGTTTCCCAAGGCATGATTTTGAAGCTTTGAAGAGTGGCCAATTTCCTATGATGAGTATGATACACAATGCAGAACACACAGAAATACAATATGAGGTGATAGTAAAGTATATTAGCCACAACTTTAAGGCCAAAATGAGCAGAATACAAAGCCAAAATGGAAGCCATAAAGACCATTAAACTAAGCTTACCTCTGCACGGTAAAAGAAAACCAGAACATAGGTCGAGCTTCCATGGAGTGGACTGTAGAAGTTGAGCTCGAATGGCATGGAGAAGTCAAGGAAAAATAGAAGATCAGAAACAAATTCTCACAGGCCGCGCCCTTAGGGCTTTTTGATGTGCAAAATAATGGAGTGAAAAAGCTATTTTGGCATCAAAGTCAGACTTACCCACTGAAGATTCGGTCAACTGGAGAGCAAGGAAAGACTACTAAAGCACACAGGCTCGAATCCAATGCCATCATGGTGGCATTGCTCATGCAGACAGAGTTCCTCTCTTCCAAAATCACGGGTGTTAAATGAATGATAATTAGGGTTTGACCCTTTTTCCTCATGCCCAATTCGAATATCATCATTTTCCAAAATGTTCGGTTTTGAGCATGTGTCAAAATTCAAGAGGGGTTAAAATTTTAAGCTTATGCCTTGTGTTCTTCCTAAGTCCAAGTTTAATATTAGAAGGAGGCCGAAGTTCTATGCTTAGGTTATTTTTTAAGTCTTTAAGGCTTATACTTTGTGCCTTAGGAGAATAAGGGTTAAGAGATACTTAACCTTATATTTGTTTTATTGATTTTTTAAGAGGAAAATCAATGAGGTATATTATCATTTAGGGTTTTCCTTTTCTTTGAAGGTTAATGATCATTTTAGGGTTATATTTATTTTGGATTGATTTTGGTAAGAAATCAATGATGGAGTTAAAAGGAAGATTATTGAATATGTTTTTCCGATTTTTTGAGAAAATTGGAATGATATTATGGAGAGATAAGCAGTTTTCTTTTGCAAAAGATTTCCAATCTTTGAGTTGCAAAAATAGAAAAATTGAGGAAAAAATATGCATCTTGTAAAGCAGAAGCATGAAAGTGATATGTTATAAATTGCTTTATGTTTTCTTGCTATTTTTAGCAAATCTTTGACTATTTTTTTTCTTGGTCGAATTTCAGATTTATCTTGGAGAGATAAGGTGTTTTTTGTGCTTTTAAAGCAAGATTTCCCTATTTTTAGAGGCTTGACAGTGTAATCAAAAAATCCTTGTGCTTTTTTCTGCTTTAAAGCAGTTTTTGAGTTTGTTTGAGGCCTTTTATCCTTGAGCTTTTTCTGAGCTCGGATTAGGGTTTCCTTGAGAGTTGTTTTGATTGATTTAGTCTTTCAACTCTCAATTCTCATTAGTTCAGATCAGTTTCTTCCCCTCACTCATTTCAGGGAGCTTGTAAACCTTTTGATACTCAGTTTGAACAGATTGACACTCTTCCAGTTTTAATAGAGCAGCATATTTCTCCTTCTTATTTTCTTTGTCAAATTTTGTAATAGTAATCTGATATACTTGTGTTTTGAAATTGGAATCCTTTTGTGTCTTGTTGTTATAGTTTGTGTTTCAGAATTTCATGTTTTAGGTTGCATGTTGTATTTTTTTCCAGATCTTCATGCAAATCACTGATGGGATATGTGCCAATGAGATTGTGAGGATTACTACAATAAAGAAGTTGTTATGAGTGATTAGGTTTGAATTCTTATAAGTTTGGTGAATCATCTTTAGAAATAGGTTTTATGTTCAGTTATTCTTCATCCCTTTCCTCAGAAGTTGTTTTAAATTCATCATTCGGAGAACCAACTCACTCTGGAGATTCCTCTTTTGCATAAGATCACCCACATCTGAAAGAGGTTTCCATGTTTCAGTAGTTTGTTGAATATTGCATTCAGCAGGGTGCAAAAATATTGATAACATTTTTTGGCATGCCCGGTGGGACCTTAAAGGAAACTTTCATAGAATATTTCATATTTCAATTTGTTGTTTGGTGTATCCAGCAGATTTTTACATCCTTTTGGAGGCTTTTAATATACCTAGCAACTCATGTTATGTTTTCTACATGCTAGTACAACCTGCACATGAAAAACATTCAAACAAGATCAAGTTCAAAACCTTTCAAATATCAAGAGTTGTCCCCACCATGAAGAGCAGGCAGGACAACAAGAAGGATTTTTGAAGCCCCTACAAGATCAAAGTCAACACCTCCCAGTTTTGGTGCTCTAGTTCTGTCACCTGGTGTACCAGTACCAATCTCTCAAGTACCACCAATGGCAGCACCACTGAGGCAGCATCCGTTCGCACCCTTTAATGGAGGCAGTCCATTAGATATTGCCCAACATGATGATATTATAGTTGCAGCACTTCAAGGACTACCATATTTCACCAGAGAGGACTACACCACGCCAGTTGAACACATCTGTGACGTAGCCACGTTATGTTTAGTACATAACATTACTCAAGAGAACGTTTCTCTAAGGCTGCTAGCTGCTTCACTCAAGGGGAAAGCACTATAGTGGTTTAGAGGTCTCACTGCAAATTCAATCAGAACATGGGACGCTCTAGGTAGTGGTCTATACCAGCACTTTGCGGATAAATCTGACAACTTATCTTTGTTAGAGCAGTTGAGTACCATTCAAAGGGCATCGCATGAACATTTGGTGGATTTCAACTACAGATTCTAGAGGACTTGGGATCGAATCCCGGCAGTGGTAAAACCCTTACCGACACATGCATTTCTATTTTATCTAAAGGCTTTGAATAGTAAGATTGCTGTTATGACTTAGTCCATGGGTGGTTTAACACTTCCAAATGCTTATAACATTGCTATTAATGCTAAAAATTGCCTCATTCAAGCCGAAGACATAGCTCCTAGACCCTCCATGCCCTTATTTCCAGAAATACAGCCACCTATTCTTGCTGCTATACCTCCCTTGGCTGTTGTCCTGCTAGTTCCAGCAATAGGATATCATGGTACAGTCCAAGAGATCACTGCCCCAACCCTAAATCCAGAGATGCAAGAGCTAAAAAACATATTAAAGACTGTTGGGAACGACCTCGTGACTATTAAGAAGCACGTTGGCCAGGAACATAAGCCTTACCAAACCTCATATCAGCAAAACCAACAAAATAGACCCACTTTCCAAGGTGATTACCAGGCTCAAAGAAGGAATTTCAACCCCCGGCCATTCCAGCCATACAATCCAAGCCCGACCAGCAGGTCAAAAGAGCTTGTGCCGCAAAAAAATGTCGCTCAAGATTGTGACTGGTGTTACCCATGCAATCAACCCCACAACCAGTCAACATGCGCCAACGGAGTGAGAAACCAGGCTTTAATGGTGCAAAATATATATGCTATTTCAGAAAACACTACAGATCAGAATCAAGAACAGCAAGATAATGTGGAAGTTTCCTTGTTGAACTGGCACAACTTCAAATTTTGTGGCGTGAACGGCCAAGATAGACAAAATTCCCCTATTTTAGCCAATACTAGATCTAAAAAGTGAGCTATGGATTTAGGATAGCAAGTTGGAAGTTCGCAACAGTAGCCACCAGTTAGTAAGCAACCTGTTTCATCAGAAATTAACACTGCCACTCAGCCTAAAATACATATTCTGCAAAGGGGGTAGGAAATACCTAACAAGGAACTATAAAAAATGCATTTTTAGCCTGCACAGAAGCAAAATGAAGCTGTTACAAAAAACCAGCAGAAGGTAAATGTGTCATCCTTCAATATCATTGAGCATCTCAAGAAAACTACTGTCAATATGTCGATATTAGACTCTTTGCAGCTTCCAGGACAAAAAAGCTTACTGCAGGATGCATTAGCTGAGTTGTCTATTTCTGACAACACCAATCAAGGAGTTGTGAAGGTTGTATTGGAAAATGACTCAGAGAAAAGTAGGCAGAAGGCAAAAGAGGTAAAACCCCCTCTGTTTTACTTAAGTCTGATCATAGGTGATAAAATCGTGCATAATTTTATGGTCGACTCTGGTGCTAGTAGTTCAGTCATGCCCAAAAGTTGAGCTGACAAATTGGGTCTAGCTTATGAGCCTAACCCTTAGAAAGGCGTAGTGCAATTAGATGGGTCTACTGTTAAGACTAGTGGAATTATTAAAAATTTGGCTCTTACCTTGCATACATCCCCGAGTTTCGCTATTCACCAAGATATTCATGTTATTGACTTACCGCCGCACTTCGCCATTTGTTTATCATGAGATTTTATAGCCAAGTTGGGGGGGTTTTTGTCTTCTGATTGGTCTCATTTTTTTTTAGAACAAGGTACGATATGAAGGTTACCATTAAGTCCAAGCCTCTCACCAAAGACCATATCGAACCATACTCTCCAAGCCCTATAAATGCTAATCTCTATGCCACCTCTACAATGGAGGAGCAAACCATGACCTCAGACTGTAGCACCCAGGGAGACTACATCAGCCTCGATGAATGGGCAGCCAAAGATCACGAGCTTGACCCATTCCAGAACATAGATGAAGTAGGTCTAGGAGTTTATATGATTCGTGAGTCTGATTATGATATACCTAGTCTTTGCAAAGAGGATGAACCATCTGCAAAAAATTATAATGAGTTGTGGAAACTTTATTTTGATGGTTCGAGGGGTAGTGTTGGTGCCGGAGATGGAGCTATGTTGATATTGCCTAGAGGAGATAAGTATTATTCAGCCTACAAATTTGCTTTCAGTTGTTCAAATAATACAGCTGAGTATGAAGCATTGATACATGGCCTTGAGTGGGCCCGCAAACGAGGTATTAAATTTTTGCAAGTTTATGGTGATTCAGAGTTGATTGTGAATCAGATCAAAAATTTAAATGCTGCAAAAAATGATTTACTTAAGAAATACAAGCATCGTGTATGGGATTTAATGGAAGATTTTAATGCTTTTAATATCATGACGATTCCTCAGAATCAAAATAAGCATGCTAACAGACTCACTGCCATAGGAGCTTAGGTTGAAATTCCCAAAGAGATTCATAAAATAGAAGCACGTCAGTACGTGAAAATAGTGGTCAGACCTTCTGTACCTGACAATAACGTGAGCTGGTAGGTTTTTGACAGCGATCAGCAAATCATGAATTTTTTGATTATTGAAGTTGAGTTCGCAGATGAAAATCAGCAAAAATGGTAGCAGCAATATGAGGATCAAATCGTGCAATTAAGACCAATAAGCTGTCAAAAGGTTTGGTGACATTAGAATCTGTCTTTAATTCAGATGATCAGGTTCAGAAGGACAAATGTAGCTTAACAGTTAAAGAGGAACATTATTTAGCTATTAAAATTTTCAAAGGCAAGCTTCTCAAGCTGGGTAAGGTGTGCAATCAAGAGGAACAACAAGCTTTCATTTTGTTATGTCAAAAATATAGTGATGTTTTTGCTTGGGAATACAAAGATTTAAGAGGTTTTAACCCTGATTTAACATAGCATACCGTCGAGCTTGAGCCTGATGCAAAACCAGTAAGGTAGAAGCAAAGACCACTTAATCCTAAGTTGGAGCACCTCATGAAGGTTGAACTGAACAAGCTAGTTGAAAGCAGTATCATTTTTCCTATCAAGCACACCTCCTAGGTGTCGAATTTAGTACCAGTCAGGAAGAAGAGTAGAGAAATCAGACTTTGCGTCAATTTTCGAGATCTGAATAGAGCGTCTTTGAAAGACCATTATCCACTCCCTTCTATGGGGCAAATTTTATAGGTAGTTTCTGGTTCTGAAAAATTTTCCTTGTTAGATGGCTACTCAGGTTATAACCAAATTCTGGTTAAACAAGAGGATCAGTTTAAAACAGCGTTCACAACCAAGTGGGGCACGATGGCCTACAAGAAGATGCCTTTCGGCTTATCAAATGTTGGAGCAATGTTCCAACATGCTATGGATATGGCCTTTCACAGCCTTATGAACAAGTTTGTTTTGGTATATTTAGACGATATAACTATTTTTTCCAGAAATGTTAATGAACACTTGAATCACTTGGAACAAATTTTTCAAAGGTGCAGAGAGTTTGGAGTGTCTCTCAATCCAAAAAAGTGTATCTTTTTGGTGCATGAAGGCAAATTGTTGGGACACATTGTTTCAAAGAAAGGTATTTCAATCGATCCTGAAAGAGTTTCTACAATTCTCGAATTGCCATTACCAGCCCATAAGAAAGGCTTACAAAGCTTTCTTGGGGAGATAAATTTCATAAGGAGGTTTATACCAAACATCGCAGCTTTGCTGCAACCTCTCACTTCTATGCTGAAGAAGAACATGCCATTCAGTTGGACCAAGGAAGGAAAGAGGAGCTTTGAGCAGATCAAAGAGGTGCTCGTAGCTACTCCTACTCTCATTAATCCAAATTTTGACAAAGATTCCATTCTTTATGCTTTTGGAGGAGTGGATATAGTTTCAGCCATGTTATGCCAGCAAAATGAGGAAGGCTTAGAGTAGCCTGTTGCATTTTTCAGTCAATTTCTGCACGATTACGAGGTAAAGTACTCTTTTGTGGAGAAACATGTTTTTGCTGTTGTAAGGAGTTTGAAGAAATTTAGACACATGTTGTCCAACATCAAGGTTCATTTATTACTGGCTCATTCAACTGTCAAAGATTTCTTGCTTAATAAAGATAGTAATGATAAGCGTGTTGGTTGGATCACTAAAGTTGGAGTTTGATGTTGACATTAAAGTAACCAAGCTCATTAGAGGCAAAGGCTTGTGTGAACAGATTGCTGGAAGTGAAAACAACAGTTTAAAAGAGGCTTCAAATACAGAAACAATATTAAATAATGATGTTCTGAGTGCTGTTCAAACACCCCTTGTTACATGGTTGCAGCAGATGATACATTATCTACAAACTAGTGAATGCCCTGAAGGCTTAGACAGAGCAAAAAGAAGGTACTACAGATTACAAGCCATTCCTTATGCAGTCATTGATGGTGTTCTTTATAGAAGAGATTTCCAAGGTGTTTTATTATGTTGCATTCAGCCTGATTAGGTTGACAAGCTACTAGCAGAGTTTCATGATGGACCTTCTGGAGGTCACTTTGCTGCGAGAACAATAGCTCTGAAAATTATGAAAGTTGGTTATTATTGGCCAGATCTGTTTAAAGATGCTATTACATGGGTCAGAAAATGTGAAAAATGTGCATTATTTGCTAGTAAACAGAGGCTTGCACCACTGCCCCTGCACCCTATTCAGGTAGAACAACCCTTTGCCAAGTGGGGCTTAGATTTTGTTGGTCCTGTGAACCAGCCTTCGAGTGCAGGTCATAGGTGGATTCTTATTGCTACTGATTATTTTACAAAGTAGACTGAAGCTGTCACTTTAAAGGAAGCAAACGAGACTTCAGTGCTTAATTTTTATCAAGATCTCATATCAAGGTTTGGTGTTCCAGATTCAATCATTTCAGATAATAGTTTGGCTTTCATCAAATTAAAGATTTCAGATTGGTCTGTCAGAAATAATATCAATCTGAACACAAATAAGAATCTGTTTCGGATAATCAAGAAGAGTGTTGAAGTTAACTAGAGAACATGGCATGAAAAGTTGAAGCTAGCCCTTTGGGCTGACAGAATAACCCCTAAAAGAGCCACTAGTTGTTCACCTTTTGTTTTGACTTATGGCAGAGAGGCTAAGTTGCCTATTTCAATTGAATTACCAACATTGAGTTATGTTAAAGAACTGGAGTTGCTGAATGAACAACCTCTTGAAGTGAGGTTTGCACAACTGGTTGATCTCGAAGAAACCAGAAAAGAAGCTCTGAGATAGCTAGAAATACATCAAGCACAAATGAAGAATACTTTTGACAAGAGGGCGAAGCCTCGTGATTTCATTGTTGGAGATCTAGTCTTCAAGTGGAATGAATTTAAAAGTAGACCTGATCGACATTCCAAGTTTGATGCAATGTGGGATGGGCCTTATGTGATTATGGAATGCAAAGAACACAACGCATTCCAACTTTCCAAGATCACTGGTGAGGTGCTGTCTATTCCAGTGAATGGGATCCACCTCAAGCATTGCCTTTGAGATAAGTTTTCTCACTGTAGTAGAGTAGTTTGTAAATAAGTGTGTTACACACATTTCATTTCAATAGTTTGCTTTCTCTAAGCGCTGTTGCGCATTGTTTTGTTGGCCACTAGGGCCTGTTAGTTTGCTTTCAGTTTTGTTCATTTTCTTGCTGCTGTTTTCAGTGTTGTTGTTCATGTTTTCTGAGTTTTAAGAAGGGGCAGATTTGACTCCGCGCCCAGTGAATTGTTTTAAAAGCCACTAATCTATGCTTACTAGGGAAGCATATAGTGGAAAATTCCAAAATGTTATATATTTTTCACCTCAGCTCAAATGGAGGAGTTTCCTGATTGTTTTCAACAATAAGTGGAATTGCAGATTATTTTTAAATGTTGTTTCACATTACTTTGTGCATTTGAGTAACAGTTGTACATTTTTGAAGTTATGAGTTTGTAGAGTGCCATTCAAAAGTTGCAGATTTAAATGAAAGATAGAATTAATTACATGTGCAAAATAGCATTTCAGATGCTTTTATTCATTTAAAAAAGAACTCATATTTTTACAAGGATTCATTTGATTCACAATCATAATGAGTGTTACAACATTGCATGAGATGCATTTTTTTTTCAATAGAAAAGCAAAATTGAAATCAAAGATCCACACAAGCCGTGGATATAACTATAACTGTTCCAATTCATTTCTAACATCACAATGTACTATTGAAGATGCAAAAGGAGAACATATAAGCAATAACATAGTCATCATTTCCTGTTATCGACGCTTGACGTTGAATGGTGCACCATCGTCATCTTGAGCTTCGTCAACCTGTAAGAGGAAAAGAAGGGTGTCAGTGGCTCCGACTATGACATAGCTCATATGATGCACCTACAATAGTATAGTATACTATGAGCAATGCATTGAAACAATTAGAAGAAAATCAAATGCAGTATGAAGAAGTGAACTGAAGGAGAAGTATCAACATCATAATCAACATGTTTCATTTTTTATGCTAACACTGTTTGTCTCCTTGTGCAGGTATACGTTAAGTCATGAAGATGAACATTATTCAAAGACCAAGCATGTGGAGTAAAATGGGCTCCCACAAGGGTAGAGCCCAGCATGCTGTCCGATGCATTTAATGGGCTGATTTTTGAAAGATATTTCATCATATACATCAAACAAAGTGAAATACAACTGGAAGAGTAAAACAGAGTTATCCATCAAGTAACAAAACCAACTATGCATTCATAATGATCAGTATTTCTTTCTAAAGGCTACAAGTGAATAGGGAGTTTTGTTCACTTAAGAAATTTAACTAAGTGCATTTGCATTAGAAATTGCTGAAATACTTCATTTTTTGTGCTGATTATAATCATATATCTTGTGAGTTTCAATTCATTATTTCTCTTTTGGATAGTGAACAGGCATACATATGCCTTAATGTTTTGTTCTAATTTTCATCATCAAAGAGGACAGTTTCTGAGAACAGTTTGTGCAGTTAAATTTGTATAAAATGCATGAAAAGTACCATGTTGCTCACTAGAACAAATAGACAGTGCACCTGAGTGTTACACAAATTTCTAGTTCTGAGTTGACTGGTGAAGAAATGTTGCATTATCAATGGTAATAATAAAGTGACCTTTTCAGAAAAATAACAAAGGAGCAAGTATTTTTCTTTCAGAATGATTCTAATTTATCAGCTATACATTTTAACCGGTGTTTAAAAGTGATTCATATTGATGCAATGTTGCAGTCCAAGAATAAAAGGTAAAGCCTCTATAGAATTCAAATAAAGGAAATGAAAGTTGTTGTGTTAAAGTTTAGTACTAGTTATTAAGAGCTTCAAGAAAGATAGTGAACTCATTTTGATCATGCCTCAAATAGGATCATGTGTTGATGATTAGTCAAGGACAACAATTAAATGTGATACACTTTCATTTTGTTTCCTGTGAGTTATAGGTGTCAGGAAAGATGTCACTTGTAATTGGTCAAGTCATGAATTAAATATAACGAAGATGCAGGATGGTGATTTTTCCAGATTACTCAGTCAAGGTCTTGACAAAATAGTGAAGTAAAGTTCTGTCCTATCTCCAACATTGAATACAGAATGCAGTTAGGGTCATAATGAAATGATCAAATTCGAGCTTAATACACATATGAAGTTTTGAATTCAAAATAGCTCTTTCAGATTCTCATTACCTGGAGAGTACTCTCAAAATGCGAAGGTTGGATGTTCTTTTAAGGATAGTTTACAACTCTATGTTGTTTTCAGTTCTGTGATTTAAACTCAGGTGTTACGACTATCAAAAGAGTACAAAAATTCCAAAATGAAAGTTGGGTATATGAATCCAATGAGTATAAACAAATACACAAATTCTTGTTGTTTCATCATAACTCTTGTATACTTTTAAAGGAATCTTTTTGTTTTAGAAGTTATACAAAATGTCACTATTTATAGTCAAGATTTTGAAGGAAATGCTAGTAAGTTTACAGTTTATCACCATTTCAAGCAAGTATAAGAGATTGAGCTCTATCAAAAACTAAATACATGCTTTTGCTTTGGAAAATTTCCAAAAAACATGATATTATTTTGCTTCAGAAGTGTGGGGTATTCACTGTTTGTTCTAGCTCAAGCCATATGGATAAAATGATGATAGTACTTCATAGTTTCAAATGTTTTCAGAACACAGAAAATGCATTTGTTTTTAGAAATTTCCAAATACCCACATGACGGTTTGCTCTCAAAGAATACAGAAGATTAAAATTTCCAATACCCACATGAGTTATCCATGAAAACGGCAGCATGACCACGAATGTGAAAGATTCTGTGATAGATCAAGCTCAAGAAAGTAGAAGATAGACTTCTTTTTAGAAATTTCAAATACCCATATGTGGGTTATCCTCAAAATACAGAAAATGGTGTTTCTTTCAGAAATTTCAAGTACCCATTTTCAGGGTTGGTGTCACAATGCAGAAAAAGATCAATTACAGAAATACCCATGTGAAATTTTGAAAAGATGGAAAGAATATACAACAAGTGCAAGCTACAGATTTTAGTTGAAATACAAAGAAAGTAAAATACAATTTTTTTTTAACTTTCTGTCATACCCACAAGCCGAAATGTTACCAAATTGACATAATGGAAGTTTTCCATTCTGGGTCAAGCTTAAATTCAAAAAAGTTGCTTTCTACAGAGTTCTTTTGGCACGACCTGTACATGGCCAGAGGAATCATGAAATAAGGAGATATTTTTGAGTTTCTATAGAGTAAAGGAACTTACCAGCTTAAATTTTTGTTAGGGTCTAAAGTCGTGGCCATAGCTTCTCTTTGGTTTCCCTAGGCATGATTTTAAAGCTTTGAAGAGTGGCCGATTTCCTATGATGATATGATACACAGTGGGGAACACACAGAAATACAATATGAGGTGATAGTAAAGTATATTAGCCACGACTTTAAGGCCAAAATGAGCAGAATACAAAGCCAAAATGGAAGCCATAAAGGACATTAAACTAAGCTTACCTCTGCACTGTAAAAGAAAACCAGAACACAAGTCGAGCTTCCATGGAGTGGACTATAGAAGTTGAGCTTGAATGGCATGGAGAAGTCAAGGAAAAATAGAAGATCAGAAACAAATTCTCATTGGCCATGCCCTTAGGGCTTTTTGATGCTCAAAATAATGGAGTGAAAAAGCTATTTTGCCATCAAAGTCAGACTTACCCATTGAAGATTCGGTCAACTGGAGAGCAAGGAAAGACTATTGAAGCACACGGGCTCGAATCCAATGCCATCATGGCAGCATTGCTCATGCAGAAAGAGTTCCTCTCTTCCAAAATCATGGGTATCAAATGAATGATAATTAGGGTTTGACCCTTTTTCCTCATGCCCAGTTCGAATATCATCATTTTCCAGAATTTTCGGTTTTGAGCATGTGTCAAAATTCAAGAGGGGTCAAAATTTTAAGCTTATGCCTTGTGTTCTTCCTAAGTCCAAGTTTAATATTAGAAGAAGGTCGAAGTTCTATGCTTAGGTTATTTTTTAAGTCTTTAAGGCTTATACTTTGTGCCTTAGGAGAATAAGGGTTAAGAGATACTTTACCTTATATTTTTTTTATTGATTTTTTAAGAGGAAAATCAATGAGGTATATTATAATTTAGGGTTTTCCTTTTCTTTGAAGGTTAATGATCATTTTAGGGTTATATTTATTTTGGATTGATTTTGGTAAGAAATCAATGATGGAGTTAAAAGGAAGATATTGAATATGTTTTTCCGATTTTTTGAGAAAATTGGAATGACATTATGGAGAGATAAGCAGTTTTCTTTTGCAAAAGATTTCCAATCTTTTAGTTGCAAAAATAGACAAATTGAGGAAAAAATTTGCATCTTGTAAAGCAGAAGCATGAAAGTGATATGTTATAAATTGCTTTATGTTTTCTTGCTATTTTTAGCAAATCTTTGACTGTTTTTTTTCTTGGTTGAATTTCAGACTTATCTTGGAGAGATGAGGTGTTTTTTGTGATTTTAAAGCAAGATTTGCCTATTTTTAGAGGCTTGATAGTGTAATAAAAAAAGCCTTGTGCTTTTTTCTGATTTAAAGCAGTTTTTGAGTTTGTTTGAGGCCTTTTTTCCTTGAGATTTTTCTGAGCTTGGATTAGGGTTTCCTTGAGAGTTGTTTTGATTGATTTAGTCTTTCAACTCTCAATTCTCATAAGTTCAGATCAGTTTCTTTCCCTCACTCATTTCAGGGAGCTTGTAAACCTTTTGATACTCAGTTTGAACAGATTGACACTCTTCTAGTTTTAATAGAGCAGCAGATTTCTCCTTATTTTTTGTCTCAAAATTTGTAATAGCAACCTGATATACTTGTGTTTTCAAATTGGAATCCTTTTTTGTCTTGCTATTATAGGTTGTGTTTCAGAATTTCATGTTTCAGGTTGCATTTTGTATTTTTTTTCTAGATCTTCATGCAAATCACTGATGGGATATGTGCCAATGAGATTGTGAGGATTACTACAATAAAGAAGTTATGAGTGATTAGGTCTGAATTCTTATAAGTTTGGTGAATCATCTTTAGAAATAGGTTTTATGTTCAGTTATTCTTCATCCCTTTCCTCAGAAGCTATTTTAAATTCATCATTTAGAGAACCAACTCACTCTGGAGATTCCTCTTTCACATAAGATCACCCACATCTGAAAGAGGTTGCCATGTTTTAGTAGTTTGCTGAATATTGCATTCAGCAGGGTACAAAACTATTGATAACAACAACAAAGTCTCTTTTGAAGAAGAACAGAGAAGAAGTAACCATTCAATTACTAAAAAATATTAGGGTTCTTCATTTTGAGAATGATGAACTAGAGTTGGCTAAAGAAACTTTTATGGAGGCATTAGGAAATGGCATTTGGGTTGAATTCATAAATTAAAGCCCTAGTGCCAATTTTGTAGTTTTTCTTGTGCTCTTTAAGGATATGGAATTCTTCCATTGACTAGAAGAAGGTGGTGTTTCACTTGAGTTACCATGGGATAAAGTCACAACACTATTTAATCTGCTATGTTGTTTCAATACCTGCATGATAAAAAGAAAATATTTTATATATGCTAATATTGTTCAAGTTTCCTAATTATGTGGATGCATATCTACGTCTTAAAGCCATGGCTAAAGCTTGGAATGAGATCCATCTAAGCCTAAAATTGATTGGGGGTGCACTTAAGGTGGAGAAAGACTCATCAAGTGCTTTATTTATGCTTGGAAAAATAGAACTGAAAATAGATGACTAGCTTAAAGTAAAAGAAACAATTAAAGCTGCACAAAGTGAATCAAATGCAAAGAATGAATATGTTGAAATTTCACTTGGAAATTGGAATTATTTTACATCTTTTCACAATGAGAGGAGGGATCCAAAGGTGGAGGCACAGCATCTTGAGAAGGCTAGAGAACTGTATTGTAAAGTGTTGGCATAGAGACCAAGAAATTTTTATGTTGTAAATGGGGAAACTATTGTGCTAGCTGAAAGGGGTCAATTTAATATTGCAAAGGAATTTTTTACACATGTACAAGAAGTACAATAGGAAACATCTTTGTCCAAATTCTTGATGTGTGCATAAATCTAGCACATATTTACTTTTCACAACAATAGTTTTCACTTGCAATGAAAATGTATCAAAATTATTTGAGGAAATTCAATTTTGGTACTGACACCCAAATTTTAATATATTTAGCTTGAACACATTACGAAGCAAAAAAGTGGCAATATTGTAAAAGAATAATATTAAGAGCAGTAGATTGTAACTACTATAAGTTTCCAATTAAAAAGCTATAGATTTTGTGTTTAATGTAATGAGGGTTTCAAATTACCTTTGAATTTGCTATAGAGGGCATCCCCAAATCCGACTTTACTACAAAGGGCCTCTCCAACTTCAAATACTTTGAAGCGAACATCGAATTCCTTTCCTACCTTTTCAAAATTCTCTAGGTCCTCTCCAAACAATCTTTATTGCCCATGCAAGTAGTTTTTGTAACTCAAAACGCTTCAAAATGAATAATGAATCACATGTCCATGCGAGTATCCTCAGTGTAGTTGTCAAGTACTTCTAGGCTAAATGTGAATAATGAATAAGGTGCAATTCACTCCCACCAATCATTTCCTCACATATTTTTTAAAATTTTGTCTAATTTGTATTCGCATGATTAACTGTTTAGTCATTTTTATGTGTGACTAAATAATTTTTTACTTGATGACCAAATTAGTCATTTATTTACTCATTTATAGATATGTTGCAAAGAATTAGTAGAATTTAGTCATTTTTAGTTGTTGTTACTAAAATTTTTAGTCACCTAGTCCTTTATTTTCTAAATTATACTAGTGCAAGAAGCAGGATTCAATGTCATTATCTACTACAAAGGTAGAATACAATGTTGCAACATCATGCTACACACAAGTGCTATGGATGAAGCAACCTTTGAAGGATATAAAGGTGGTATATGATGAGAATATTTCTATATTTGTGATAATACAAGTGTTATTAATATTTCAAAGAATCTGGTAAAGTATTCAAGGACAAAGTAGATTTCAATCCAGTATCCTTTTTTGAGAGAGAAGGTTATAGAGAATGAGGTGAAGTTGGAATATGTGCCCATTAAGGATCAGGTTGCAAATATCTTCATGAAGGCTCTTCCTAAGGATAATTTTGAGTATCTTTGGGAGAAGTTGGGGGTTATTCCCCCTCCTTTCAACTAGATGCATAAGGTTCTACATTAGTCTAGTGGATCTCAAGATTCATTCCTTTTTTTACTAATGTTGTCAGCTACCTCTCAGGTGGAGTAGGTAGTAGCATTGTTGATTGTTGTAGTTAGGGGGAGTAAGTGTTTTCATTGTTTGGTATACAACTATTTTCCTTTGTTAGCTGCATCAAAGGATATCTATAGACACGATGTGAAGAAAACAAAGTGCAATAAAAGAAAAGGTAGTTGCAGAGTATTTTTTGTTCCTTATAGGAATTGTATTTGAGGGAGAGAAATGATGAAAAGAATGGGAATAACCTAGACTATTGATACCATATTTCACAAAAATGGGTTCATTCCTTCCTCGAAGTTCAAAGGCGATCATGACATGGTAGACCTTTAACACAATGATAGTCCCTTAAACTTTCAAGGGTGGTAGACTCTTCAAAGGAATGTGACAACATAAAAACCATAAGAAAAACATGTTATGATGGTATACATGACATCTTAGGCTTTTCAACGGTTTTCTTAACCTCCAAGTGCATGGGCAGACCTTAAAATAACAACTTCCAATGAAACAAGCTTTAGGACAGTCTTACTCCCCTTGCACAAAAATGTAACCTTCAATCAACAAGGAAGGATGGATAACCAATAGACCCTAAGGGCTTAGACCATAATGTCTTACTTTTCTCAACATGCATCAACTAGAACACAATGCTTGAATTCCAAGGCTTTAGCATTTAATCACAATGCAAGGTTACTTGACTATAAGGAGACAAAACATAATGATTGTAAAACAAGATCTCTCTCCACATGCAATTTTTAAAGCCCAAATATTGGAGGAAGTTAATATACATCAATACAGAGTTATATACAATATCTCACATTTTTATGGTTTCTTGGAACCCTAGGTAGGGTTTGGAGCAAGTTACAAAAAAATGATGATATCTCCTTCAAACCTAGATGAAATTTGATCAAACCAAAACAAAAATAAATCTAATGCATCCCTCTACAAGATAAAATCACCCTTCCATCTATATAGTGCACTATAATTTTGTACAATGTGACAAAAATCTATAGAATGTAGGAAAACACAAAATTTTCACTGTGAAATGCATAAAAATTTCATTAATAACTTTCACAAAACACCTAATGAGGAAAATCACTCTAGTGAGATCATAGATAACATAGTTATAGAATCTCCCTCAAATTTTTATAAATATCTAATGGTGGAAACAAAATTTATGACATTTTTTTCCAAAATAGATAACCCTGGGTAGGGATTCAGGAAAGTTTTGGTAAATCTGCAATAACTTTCAAAATACTCAATGAAAAGGCACAAAACCAAATGAAAATGAAAGTTAGTTCATCCCTCTATAAAAAAAAAATCTCAATACTATACCAATCTGTACTAGTCTGTACCATGCAATGGAGAAGCAATATTGCAGAAAAGAAACATAGAAATAGTCTCCACATTGATTCAAATTTCATTCAAATCTCCAACTGACCCATCTCCAACCTTTTGTTCAATGATACAAGGAAAATATAATCACCTACAACCATTTCAAGCTACCTCCAGCCATATTTTTGTTTAAGGAGTTAACAAAACATCATTATGGCCTCTTGTTACAAAAGTTACGAAAAGTTGCTTTGACAACATTTGGACAACATTGACAATTTTGACATTTTTGCATTGCCTAATATGTAATGACTCAAATATGAATCCAACTGACATGAAATGGTATAGAAAGATATTATTACATGAAATCAACCCACACAAGACAAAAATCTAAAAATTCTGGCACAAGGTGCAACTAAAACCAAGGGTGCCCCTACACCATACTTCCCAAAGGAGAAAAGAACTCAAGTTCCACTTGAGTCAAGACCTGAAATAGTAAATCCATACCTGATAAGATCACCCTCAAAAATACAAGTAGCATCTTCATTAGGCATACCCTTCCACTTAACTAAATATTGAAAATAGGCTTGATTTCTTGGCCTTTTGAGTTCCTTTGTGTCTAGGATACACTCCAACTCCAGAGACCTGCTTGGTGGAAGGTCCTGGATTGACTCAACATGTTAACCTACTTTTTAACCTTCTCCATTACCTTGTATAAGATAATTGAGCCACTACTCCATATGATGGAAAAGAGGTTGCTTGCAAATCTCAACAACTTTCTAGAAATATGCATTATCTTTATACACTTCCTAGAGTGATGCAATACCAACACTCTAAAACCAAAATCCATGAACTAGAAATGTCCTTCCACTCCAAATATCAACCTCCTTATGAATCAACCCCTTCCTCTTCTTGTTTTTGAAAATGTAGTGTTGGAGATACTCAACCCACTTGTTGTTCCTAATATTTGACAACTATATACCCTTCTTGGATGACACTCTACACATGTCTATTTTCTCTAACTCCTTCCCATTAGTTTCTATCATGGTAACCTTGGTACCTTCAACATTACATTCATTGTCATTTCTAACTTTGTTTTGTTGTTCCACTTGTAGCGGTTGCTTGTTTAACTATCCATCTTCCATCTGCAACTTAGTTTGATCATTATGTTGCTCTATACTCCATTTTCCCCTCAAGAATTGCTTGCTCAACACTGCAATCTCATTCACAACAATCCTTTTTCATTTAGCATCCAAATTCCTTTCATTTTCAACCTTCCAAACAAGTACATCATCTATGTTTACACCATCTCTTTATTTAGACACACTACATTTTTTATTTTATTTTTCATAGGATACTTTATAGGATAGACCAACCCCTAGTACAAAAGCTATATAGTGACTAGCATCTCTCCTTGGAAGCAAGAATTTAGAAAGTTCATCAACCACTATGTCCACATCATCCTTCAATACATCTTAAACTTCCCATGGAAACTCATCAATCTTTGTTGATGTGAGGAAAACCCTAGGTTTGTTCTCTATTGTATTGCCTACCTCTTCCTCTTTCACTAGCTTTAAAAACACTTTTATACCAATTGACATCACTCTAGATTCCACTTGTGGGTCTTGAATTTCTTCTTTCAAAGGTGCAAGGGTGTATGAAACTCCATCTTTCTCTATGAAATATGTGTTTTTCCTACCATCATGAGTTGCCTTCCTATCATACTACCAAGGCCTCCCAAGAAGAACATGGAAAACATCCATTGGAATTATGTCACACAATACCTTATCCTTACAATCCCCTATGTGAAAATCTACCCAACTTTGCTCATTCACAACTACTTCCTTCCCTTTGTTAAGCCAAGATACCTTATAGGGAGTGGCATGAGGTAACCTTTGTAATTTCAACTTCTCAACCATTTCAAGAGAAACCAAATTGTTTATACTACCATAATCAATAACAACCTTGCAACACTTACCTTGGATTTTACATGTAGTCCTAGAGAGTGACTTTCTCTATGCTAGTTCCTTCTCCATTGGCCCTTTTATTAGATTTCATCTCATCTACAAAAACTCTCCAATATCTAGTTCCTCAATGTGTGGTGAGGAATGTACACTCTCAACATCATCTCCACCTTGTGCAATCTAATTTCTTCTTTCACTTCCAAAAGAAGTAGATGGCTACTCCTTGGTACATTGCCATGCTTGATGGCCTACAAATTTTTTGCACTTATAGCACTTCCCAGTAAATCCATTTGAACCTCCTCTTTGGCCTCCAAATCTACCCCTAGCATCTGAACTTCTTCACCTAAAACCGCCTCTTGAACTTGTAGCTTGTTCTTGGGTATTGCTTGTCTCTCCTTGAATCCCATGTGGTAAACCTGAATCAGCAAATGACCCTCTTCCTCTAAAATTCATTCCTCTACCATTTCTTTGCTTTTTCCTATCTTCTCCTCAACTTATCTTTAGCCTTATGCCCAATTGATAACACTCTTCCACCACTCTTGGGTTTGTGAGGCTTAGTTCATCCTGAAGGTTGTATCTCAACCCATTGATATATCTTGCCACTTTTTCCACATCATCTTCTACATGGCATTCCCTTATACTCAATTTGTATAAATCCTCTATATTACCATGGCCTTGGTTATATACCTAAGTGTCCTAGTCCATCAAATCTTCCATCTATCCTAGGTCCTCATCCTAGTCCATCAAACCTTCCATCTATCCTAGTTCCATATCCTATCCATCAAGAACAACAAAGGCACACATCCTCAATGCCCTTTCAAAATTATACCTACATTAACCCATCCATGATACCTCCATATCATTCATCTCAATCCATCTCTTACATTGATCTTGGAAGCAATTTGGGTACCAAAAGTCAAAAGCTTCCATATCAAAATCCACATGTATCAAGGGATCAACATGTCTCCTCGAAGAGGCATTGAAAAACAAAAGAAAAATTGATCCAAAAGCAAAAGAAAAATCTAAAATTCCATAAAGGCCCATCAAAGAAAAAATAAAATTTTCAAAGACCACAAAGGTCCATAAATCAAAAGAAAATTTCAAAAGGCCGCAAAGGCCCATCAAAGCAGAAAGAAAAATTTCCAAGACCACAAACCTGTCCATAAATCAAAAAGAAAAATATGAAAGGCCACAAAGGCCCACAAAGTAAAAATAAAAGTCAAAAGCTATGTGGATTCCTAAAAGTCTCATAGAAGAAATAAAATCTAAATTGGCATCCAAAATTTATAATCCAAGAGCTTCCTCCAATCTTCCATATAAAAACCTATCACCTTCCAAATTCATTTCTCCTCCATCACTCCACCACCCTTCAAGGTGTGTGCCAACATTGATCTTTCCATCCTTTCCATCTATCCATCAACAAGCCTTCCAACCTCCTACCCATTATCCAACATTCATCCCCCATCATTCTCCTTTAATCCAAACCTTTGCATAAGTCCTAGGCTTCTTCCATCATACCATTAATTTTCCAACATTTATGAGTCTAATCCTCATTTCCATGATTTATTAGAGCACATATTCGAGGGATATTGGTCATGAAACTTGATGCTTAAGTCCTTCCTCTATCTCCCTATCATCCATATCCTATCTTCCATATTCCTCTTGCACTCTACACTTGGGGGAAATTTTCATCCATCTTATCATTTATGGTCATTATACTCTCTATGTTCATTCGTTACATTTCCATCTTTGATCTTGACAAGGTTAAGGATCTTCTTGAACATCATATATCTTATCCTATACACTTTATCCATATCTTTCATACTATATCCTTCACCTTATCTATATTCCATAATTCTTTCTAAATACATCCTTTCTTCCCTTGGTCTTGATGAGGAATAGGGGAAAAGTACTTGGGCATTGTGTTTGTATCTTATCTAGTTGATCTTGATCATCCCATTCATTATCCCTATCCTTGCATGCTTCCATTCCATATCTCCTAGCTTATCAAAATTCATGTCCCATTTCCTTTCTCTATTCTTGATGAGATTAGGGAGAAAATTGGTCATCTCATTCCATCATAAATGTCTTGAAAAATCCAAAAAAATTCAAAAAATCATAAAAATCCAAGAAAAAATAAAAAAGTCAAAAATCCAAAAAAAAAAAATCCAAAAACAATTAGGAAAAAAAAGAAAAAAAAATCAGAAAAAGATAAAAAATACAAAAAAATCATAAAATAAAAAAAAATGTAATAAATGGTTGGTTTCTCACTGGAGGAAAAATCCTAAACTCACTAGGGGCAACCTACTTTGAGCTTAAACAATAGAAAGACAATGGTCAAACAATGCAAGAAACACAACGATCACATCAAAACCCAACATTGAACATCAATCACAAATTTTAAAAAATCAACTATCCAAATCAACAAGATCATTCAAAACAAATCTAACTAGATGATACTCTTCTGAAGCATGGTTTTAACAACTTTAGCATGAATGTTCAACTATTGTATCTTGATTTTTGTTATCATTTCTTTGGAACAACTCGAGGATGTCATGGACTAAAGAAGCTATGATCGAGAATGATATTTTTCTTTGTTTGTTGTTTGTGAGTTGATCATTACTACTATGTGAATTGTTGCGAGACATGCTCTACAAAGTATCATTGATGACATTCCGAATTTGCATAGGAAAAGGATTAAATCTTGTCTATTTTATGCAAGCAATACTCAGGCCATCTCTGTTCAATTATGCCTAGATGCTTGTATTACCTTGCAATATCAAAAATCCATGGAAGTTGTACTTAGGTCATCATGGTTTAATTATACCATTGATGTTTGTACTAACTTTCAACATTTTAAAGGCTCAATGATGATACCAAGCACAAAAAATCAGATGACAAAATGACAAATTTTCATATTAGTTTTGCATGGTTATGATAGATTGCATCCATATTAGTTTTGCATCTGCATTTTGGGTTTCCCCAAGGCGGGTAAAACTTCAAAATGATGTTATCTTTCTCATCAACAAATTGAGTATAGTTTACATTAACAAAAACAAGTTTATTTACACATATGGTTGCATAGGCATTATCATAAGCATATCATACATGCATTAGAATCATCATAAAATTCATCTCATATAGCAATTAAATCATATATTTGCATTAAAAAAAAACAATAAAATAGCCTACATTGCATCTCATCTGCATAATCAAATCCATCTCATATAGCCTAAAAGCATCATTCATAAAAAATATAGAATCATAAATCATGCATCATCATTTCATAATTATAGGCATCACATAGCATATAGAATGGAAATAAAAGGCATCCACAATACATGCATAGAGACATCATTTAGATCAATAATATTAGTTATATCTCATATATAATCTCAAAATAAATGTCAAATTGTACAATGATATCGTAAAGCATGGAGAGATATATCATAAAAAATGTGGCAAAATAATCATCATGTCTCTGAATCAATGTATACATCATCAAATAAGAATACAACAAATGTCAACATTGGAGCTATGTGCTACTCCCCCCAGACAATGTTGGTCCCACTGTGCCGCTTGCTCCACCACCCAATGGCCCTGCACCTAGATCTTTGTGCAGTGGCCCTAGCACACCCCTACTAGTAGTCTGAGAGTGGCTGCGACCTGATTTAGCACTGGATGACTATGCATAGCTCACACACTACTATGTAGGCACTACCTCATGATACTGCATCCTATAATACTCGGCCTCCCTAATAGAGCGTCGTACCTCTTTGAGGTAATTTTTTTTCATGGTCCCCTCAACAACTCTTCATAATCTCTCTAACAAGGCCTCTTCTTGCTCGCATCATTGTCTTAGAGTATCTCTCTGCTATGAGAGAGGTGATATGTGTCTGTGTTTGTGCCTATGTCTGAGCTTGTTCTTGTGCCTATGCCTGTATTTGTGCCTGGGCCTGAGTCAGCTGTCCCTGTAATTTCTATACCTATGCCTATAAAGCAACTATTTGAGCTTGCTCTTGATGGGATGGAAAATGAATGTGAATCTGTTATGGTCCAATAGATATCATGGATCTCCTCCTCTAAGTCACTCTTGCCTACAATATCAGCCCTGCACCTCCATCACCTCCACCTACATCCCCATCTGCTCCATCACCACTACCTCCACCATCCCCATCTCCATCATCTCCATCATCACTGCTATCATTCTCCTCCTCATCAACACCTCCACCACTCCTCTATCTCAGTGCTTGATCATCATCTAGTGAAGGTAGTGGCTCATCTAGACTAGATATCATCGGGAAAGGATGTGCAAAGAAATAATGTGCATACTCCTATGACATTGCAACCTTTATGATCTTTGGATGATAATCCAATGTAACTGCCTGTAACACAAGCTACTCTTGACAGACTAAATCATATGATAATGACGGTCCCAACTCTGGTATGTCCTATTATTTGCGTGCATATAGTGAAACTCCTTGAGGCATACCCTATACTTGCCTGTACTGTCGCAACACTCTCATAAGAAAAAATATCTCTATCACAAACTACATCCTTCCAATCAAGTACCTAGCAGTGCACACATACAACATCTTTGTATCATCATCTGACCAATCCTCACAGTCTAAATAGGGTTTCTAGGTAACTGAACCCAGATCATCCAACACTTGTCTCTAGTACTCTAGTTTTCCTAGCTTATGCTCAACAACCAGACCTATATATCCAAAAATGTATGGTTGACCAGCCAAACATTGTCTATTAGCCACTAGATGAGTAACAACTATGTGCTCCCATGCCCATATCTGTAGCAGTGTCACCCCATCTGACAAACTGGCCCCTCTAAGATATACTACCTGATGAAGATCATGGTACAAGTGTGCTAGCATTCAGGATCCCCAGGCATATCGAGTACTTTGGGTAATCATGCTCTCCAATATCTGACCCCAACCAACTAACAGTCCCTTCAACCTACAGTCAAGACATAAGAAACCTCCAATGAATCTAGCAAGAACATATGGTATTGGCACATACAAATCAACCATCTCCCACCATGGAATCTCATATCCACAAATCTAATCATCAGCAAAAATCCTCCCCAGTGCATTGATGCCTCCCTGCTCTGTGTGATCATAAACCATGAGCTCACCAACAACAAGATTCCTCAAAATCTGATAAACATCCTCTGGCGTGACTTTCATCTCACCAATAGCTAAATGAAAGGTGTTGTGGTCACTGTGCCACCTCTCATCCAAAGCAGTCAACAATCCCCTGTTGATCCTATACTGGGGCATGTCTATCAAAGAATTCAAACCACATTGTCCAATCACATCTAAATCAGCCTGCACCAAATGGGGTATCATATCCTAGGTCTTCGGGAATCACTCCCGAGACTGAAGGATCCTCGAAGGCTCCTATCACCATAACATATCACAAATCAACATATCAATCAATCATCACCTATCCTATCATTAACCCTCACCTATCATGAGGTCAATCATCATCTATTCTATCATTAACCTTCACCTATCATGAGGTCAATCGTCATCATCCTATCATTGATTCTCACGAATCATGAGATCAATCATCATCTAATCTATCAACATCATCAAACATCATCAAATCAATAGCTGACACAATCATCAAGCATCAAATACAAGGAGGCAACATAGGGCATCAATTAATCAAATTGGCAAGTTCAATATTATTTGTCGAGAGATAAATCATTGAGACATAATAAAATTTGAAAATCATCATCAAATCATTAAAAAATTCAAAAAAATCCTAAAAATTCAAAAATTCCCCAATTTATCTCCTGAGGGGGCATATATCCATCATCACTTAAAAATTAGCATCTGGGGCATATCAAAAAAATTTTGTCAGCATTACCAACAACTTTTTCTTTGAATCAATGTGTAAACACATCAATTCAAAGAGGGGAAAAATGTATACACCTAAAATTGGTCTGGAGAATCAATTAATTAAATACAGTTACTTAATTAATAAACCTTTTAGTTCGTCTACTTATAAATAAATTCTAAATTTATTTATATAGTTCATTTTCTAATTCTTCTATCTTAAATCATATTCTTCTAATCTTAATTAAATAAAAAAATTTAAATAGTTTGTTTCATTTAATTAACTTTCCTCTTATTAAATTTAAATTCTAAATTTTAGTTTATTCACATGTCTACAACTTTTTCCTCCCTCCACCTCATCATGTGTCTCAACAAATTAAATATGTCAAATATTTAATTTAGCATTATCCTCAACAAATTTCCAAACAACTTCGGGACACTTGGCTCTTCTATTTCATTTATTCTTCTAAACACTTGGAAGATTGTTTTACTAAAGGGAACACTCTCCTTGATTCTCTCCAACTTCTTCATCCTCCACCCTCGATCTCTCCAGCTAAAATTCTGACCATTGGTTGCTGCCACATCAGAATATTCCTTGGAAAATCTATAAATGTAGCCTCACTCTACAACAAAAGGATTCCAATCTTGAGAAATCTTACTCTACAAAATTTTCATTAGAGAATTTGTGAGCATTTAGTAATTAGCATTTTAGAAGCATATTAGTTTATAATCATGGCTTTTCCATTAGTTGCATTTTAGTTATTATAGTATTTTTCATACAATATTTGCATCACAACATTTAACATCATATCCTTATCACAACATCATTATCATAGCATCACTATCATATAGTTCAATCAATCATGTAGGAATAGATTTCTTGCACTTTCTAGCATCTCGTTCATTAGGTTGTCATTCTAAAGGTCATGGTGCATAAACAATCTGAGAGTCATTATGATTTAATGAATCCTTGGAGATAGAGAACAAATGGGACGACTTTAGAGAATTTATTTGTTTCAATTCAATTAAATTTTTTATTTGAATTCTCTAATATAATGTTTCATTTATTGTGTGGTTTTATTACTCATTCACATATTTTACTACACAAATACAACCACCCTTCCATTTGTACAATGCTCAAGAATTCTGTACAACATAATAGAAATTTGTAAAATGTAGGAAAAGACAAAATTTTCACTATGAAATGCAACAAACTGTCATTAATAACTTTCAAAAAACCTCTAATGAGGCCATTCACCCTAGTGAGATTGTAGATAACATAGTTAGAGAATTTTTCTCAAATTTTTATAAAGATCTAACAGTGGAAACAAAAGTTATTACATTTTTTCCAAACCAAATAACCCTAGGTAGGGATTTAGGCAAGTTTTAGTAAATTTGCAATAAATTTCAAAATACTCAAACTTTTTTTTGATGATACAAGGAAAATATAATCACCTACAACCATTTCAAACTACCTCCAGCCATATTTTTGGTTAAAGAGTTAGAAAAACATCATTATGGCCTCTTGTTACAAAAGTTACAAAAAGTTGCTTTGACAATTTTGACATTTTTGCATTTCCTAATACCTAAGGACTCAAGCATGAATTCAACTAACATGAAATGATATAGAAATACCTTATTACATGAAATCAACCTACACAAGACAAAAATACAAAAAATCAACCTATGACACAAGGTGCACTTGAAACAAAGGGTGCCCCTACACCAAGAAAGTATGTATGTTTGGTGTCAAAGGGGGAGAGATACAAGTGTGCCACCCTTTTCCATTGATTTCAAAAGGGGAGAGAGAGTTAACTAAAAAACCTTATGAAGTAAGGAGGAGAGAAGTCAAGAGAAAGAGAGAGTGTTCAAAAAAGTTGATACTTATGTAAGGGGGAGCAGTGTGTATTGTGGTGCAATATATGAGTTGGTGATAAAAGTTGGTGTTTTTGTTGTTGATGCTTCTTCCATGTGTTTCCATCAATGAAAATGGGGGATATTGTTGGAAGTGTAATTTTTCATTGATTTCAATAGATCTTTGTTGCATTGATTTCAATAGGTCTATGGACAGATTGTTGGAAGTCTAAGGAGATGCTTTGATTGGTTGCATTATGTTGTTATTAGTAGTATCATTATTGTCAACCTACAGTGTTTCTTTGATGAGCATATATTTGTTATTGGTGATGCTCAACCTCTTGTGTGGTTGAGATACTATAGAAGTGTTCCAAGTGATGAGTTTGAGTTTCTGGTGCTTGGTTTCCAAGTGCTTTTGAGAAAATTTAAATAAAAGAGGAAACAATGTGGTGAAGGGTGATTAGTGTTTTGATCTTCATTTTTTCATGGTTGAAGATCTTTCTATGTGGTAAAGATATGTTTAGCATAGGTTTTCATTGGTGTTATATCTAGAGTTTCAAGTTCTCGATCATTGTACAAAGAAAGTTGTGTTCACAAGTGTATGAACTATGTAAGCACTGTTGTTTGGGAGAAATGGTTTTACTCCACATTTTTCTGTAGTTTGGTTTCTGGTCTTGTGGATCTAAGGTTGTTCTTATATTTCTCAGATCTATCTTCAATCTAAGTTGTTTGTGTTTTTGTGCTCCACAAGGTTGGATTTAGGTGTTGCAGTGTGTAGAAGGTTAGCTAGTTGTGCAAAATGAATATGTTCTTCTGGTGTATGATGTTGCAAAGGAGTTTTTGGATTTTGGGATGTTGATGGAATATTCTAGATGATTTTTAAGTTTTTTTTGTGGTTCATGTGTCTTCTTTTGGATAAAAGAAAGTGTGTGTACTTAATTTTTTAATGGTGTTAACATAGGTTCGGTCAACCTTATGTATTTACATTAATTGTGGATATGATTCAGTGTTTTTGGAAGTGTGGTGTCATGTGTTTATGTGGATTTAGGTCTAATTTAAGGTGTGTTTGGTCCACCTTCATTCCTCTCTACTATGGGAATGTTTTGGTGCTGACCTAATTCAAATTTGCACATTTGAGGTGCATAGCCAACCTTGTCAATTATTTTCAAGGTTGAAGATGGTATATATGTGTGATGATTTGATGGAGGATGAATGTGTGAAGTGTGTAATGCAAAGTGTTGAGATGTGAAGTTCAAATTTTCTAAATTTAGTATGAGCTTTAATGCCTAAGACTACTAGAAGCAATGAGTCGAAGGTGTCTACATTATATAGAGAGAGTGAATATTTTGGTGAAGCAGTGGTGGAACTTTTTTGTTTCTCTAAGATGGATTTATCATTATAGTAATCTTTCATCTTCTTCTTTCTAATCTTATTGTGATCCATTGTTAGTGAGACCTTTTATTTTGGGTAGTGAGCTTATTGTATTAGGTGTTACAATTACTTTATATTATGTGCTAATCCTCATCGTGGTTTTTCCCTTCTTGAGTTTTCCACATAAATCTCGTGTCCCTGTGTTTTTAGATGTGTTTGCATTACTATATCTCATGTTTACATTTTACTAATGCATGATTTTTACTAATGCATGATAAGGGCTTGATGGTTGTTAAGGGTTTAAGAAATAATGCAGATCTAAATGTTAATGAGGATTTTGATGTTCTAATGTACAACAATTCACCCCCCAATTATCTTGTGCATTCAAAACTTCTTACATGTTGACAACTCATCGTGCCAAATCATATTAGATGACAAATTAATATGAGCAATAAATTACAACATAAGTATAATAAAATTAATATTTTAATTCTAGGAAATTGGAAAGGTTGAGACACCTTAATTCCCAACATTCTCCCACTTGTCAAATACCTTTCAAGATCTAATCTAATTACATAATAAAATATTAGGGGCCAAAAGTCCCATAGACTCCAAACACCCTCTAAACTTCTTCATGCTCACTATCTTTGTCAAGGAATCTACACCATTCATTAAAGTATCAAAATTTTCAATCTACACCTTACCATCTTCCACCATGTCATAGAAAAAATGGAATTCAATATCAATATGTTTTGTTCTAGAATGGAAGGTAGGATTCTTTTCTAATAAAATAACACTCTGATTGTCACTACAAATAGTAATCATCCTTGCATCGAGCCCAATATCTAGACACAATCTTTGAATCCAAATGTGTTCCTTACAAGCATGAGTAGTTTTCATATACTCTTATTCTACATTGGACAAAGTGACTACAACTTGTCACTTACTCATCCAATTGATAGCACCACCAAACATAGTAAACACATAGGCACTAGTGGATCTTTTGTTGTCAATTTCACCTACCCAATCTGAATCCATGAATCCATGAATACAAATAGAATGAACAGATCTTATATGATATCCATGATAACATAAGGAATAATTAGAAGTACCCCACAAATACCTAAATACTCTCTTTACTGCATATCAATGTACTCATCCAAGATTAGGCATGAATCGACTGACTCCCATTGCTTGGGTAATGTTTGGTCTTGTACAAATCATGACATACTTCAAAGTATCAACAACACTAGCATGAGGTACTCTCATCGTATTCTCCACCTCACTAGGATATTTTAGACAATCTAAAATTGATAACTTTCTCCTTATCACAATAGGAACACACAATGGTTTAAAATCTACCATGTTGAATCTCTCCAACACAGAATTTATATCTTACTCTAGCCTAACCAAAGTTTTTTGTTTTCCTTGTCTCTTCTAATTCCATACCTAGAATGTACTTAGTTTCACCTAATCCTTCATTTCAAAATGTGTTGAAAGCTCATACTTCAAATCAAAAATAAAATATTTACCATTCCCAATGAACAACATATCATCAACATACAATGCAATAATGAGAATGTGAATCAAAAGTTTTAAAATAGACACAATAATGTAATTTCAATCTCAAAATTCCCAAACTCAACAAAAAGGCATCAAAATTATGGTACCACAACCTAGGTGACTATACAATTTGCAAACCAAATATTGTATACCTTTCACAATGTAATGCTTTGGCTATGACATATATATCTCTTCCTCCAAATAAACATGAAGGAAAGTTGTCTTCACATCCATTTTTTCAATCTCTAAATTGTATGCAGAAACAAGTGATAAAAAAATATAATGGATGTCATATTTGTAAAAGAAGAAAAAATCTCACCATAATCAACTCCCTCCACTTAGGAATAACCTTTTATGACCAATCTTTCCTTATATATGTCAACACTACTATCTGAACCAAAAAATTTCTTGAATGCCCATTTGCAACCATTGGGTTTACATCCATCAAGCAAGGGCACTAGATCCCATGTGGTATTTCCTTTTAATGTAATCATCTCTTCATCCATGTCATTTATTTAGAATTTTCATCATGCATGTACATAGCCTCCCTTATGGTCCTAGACTTATCATTGTTAGAAATCAAAGAAAAAATACAACTAGAATCATGCAACGAATATCCAAACCTATTAGGTTGGTTCCTTATCTGTGTAGACCTCCTCAAAGGTTGAAGTTGAGGATCTTCATATTCATCTGAGTTTTCAAAGTTTCTTGAGCTCTCCTCATCATCAGGTCCATCAGATGTTTTCTATTCTTATTTATCAAGGTAAGGAGGAATAAAAACCACATCTTTCTTTTCTTCTTCCTATGGCTATAAAACAACTATAGGAATAACAAGTTACTTGAAAATCACATTTTTTCTATACAATTTTTTTTTCAACCACAAGAACCCAAAGCTTGTACCCTTTCACACAAATTCCATAACCAATGAATATACCTTTTACAACCTTGTTCTCCAACTTATACCTCTTCTCCTTAGGAACATGAGCATATTCCACACAACCAAATACTTTAATATGTCTCAATGAGGGATTTTTACAAGACCATACCTCCATGGGTGTCCTATCCACAAGCTTTGAAGTAGGAGACCTATTAATTAGGTAGTAAGAAGTGGCAAAAACTTCAGCCCAAAACTTTTGTTCAAGGCTAGCTCCACTAAGAATACTCCTAGCCCTCTCCATCAATTTCCTATTCATTATTGTTTCAACTCCATTTTGCTCAGGGGTGTAGGGATTTTTCTTATGTCTTTCAATCCCATGTTCTTTATAGAATCCATTGAAATCTTCCAAACAAAGCTCGCCAACATTATTAGTCCTCAAAAATTTAATATTTCTATCCTTGTGATTCTCTACAAGATCCTTAAACTCTTTGAATCTATTAAATACTTTAGATTTGATTTTGTAGTCATGTAAAATATACTGATTGATCTCGTGCACTTGATCTTGATTTACTAACACCAGTTCATCCTAAATCACTCCTTTACTTGATTAAATTCATCATATTTCATCTTTTAATTAAATAAATCCATTTTATTTAATTGAATCATTATCTTCTATTAATTAAATAAATTATTTTGTTTAATTAATCCTAATGTACCTCTTTTAATTAAATAATTCATTTTATTTAATTAAGTTTTAAAGTCATCTCCTTTAAATTAAATAAATTAATCTTTATTTGATTTAAATCTAACACCATCCCCTTTGATTAAATAAATCAAACTTTATTTAATTAAGTCAAATATTCATTATTCCTCTCATTTTGATTTATTTAAATCCTAAAATCTAAGTCAAAGTGTCAAATCAGCTAATCATCATCTAAATTAACCAAATCATGATTAATCCTAACACTAATCCCTCAAATCCTCTAGATTTTGCAACTTGTGAATGTAAATCAATTTAATTGATTTATTAAATATCCTATTTTCATTCAAAAGGGGATCAAGTTGGAATATTCTTCAAATTTGAAAATTCTCTCCCAAAAGGACTTGTCCATCCAACAATGCATTAAAGGCTTCTTACATGTCATTTTTTCTTGAGCCAAGTGGCAATAACTCTCCTTTCTTCTCCCTCCAACATGTCACTTCTCCAATTTCAAATATCCACCTAATGGCATTAATGTGCACATTCATCAAAATATGTTCCACCTCTATCCACTAATATGTTGACAAGTGGCATTTTTCCATTGGTTGATGTTTTATACCTCATTCATCCTTATTACTCATTCTTCCATCATTCTCTTCTATAAATAGAAGGCTCTTTTACTAATTTTGGATCCACAACTTATGCAAACTCATTATCTTCATGTTTTGAGCAATTTCATCCATTCTCATCCAAGTTTCATAGTTTTCATCAATTTCATAGCTAGGTTATGGAAAATTCTATTAAGGAGCATCATTGATCATCACCAAGGTTGCAAGGAATTGGGAAACGACTATTTTCCACATCAAAATAGCACCAATTTTCCCATGGGATGAGAGTTTGAATGTTTTGAGAAAGATTAGATAGCTTTCATTTGGTTTATTTACTTTGTTTCTTGTTTTTGACATTCAAATGAATATTATGGGGAATGATGGTTTTGATTTGCATAATGGACTAATATTGTGTTGTTTTTTTGTGTTTGTGCATGTCTAGATCCACCATTCACATTTTGGCACTGGAAGGAGGGTGGATCTAAAGAAATTAACATGTTTTTTGACCAAAATTCTGCCATTTTTTTGAAATTTTGTGTCTATAGGAAAGTGCAACATTGCCAGGGTCAAACTGCATTGCTATCAATCCAACAACACTATTTAGCGATGCCATCAAACTTCAAACTATGATGCTGAAGACATTTTTACTTAGGACTAGTAAACTCAAACTCCAAAGTGCACCACTGGGTGAAATAGTGATGCAATTGTAGTCTCTATTTCTCCACAGAACATCGTTGGCTTCACTAGAGCGACGTTGACCTACTCCAAATTGCATCACTTTTGTAGATTGTCACTAGGGTGTGGTAAAAAGCATATTTTAAGTTATTTTCAACATGTGCTTTTTTCATTTTGACCACCTTTGAATTCTAATCTGTTTTGTGCCTTTGTTTTCTGTGGATTAACCAGTTTTTGTAGGTTGGATCAATCAAAAAGGAAAGGAGGAATCAAATACAAGACTTCTTATGACATCTTTCTATTGTATCAAGTGTTTTTAAACACTTTGGAAGCACTTGAATTCCATCTCAAGGATTTCGTTACTTTTAGTTTTAGGACTCAATAAATTTCATTTAGGCTTAAAAATAACAAACAAAGGGATTAAAAATAACTTTAGGAACTTACTAGAGTTTTTTTGGGATTCTAAAATTGAATAAACAAATTTCACACTTCATCTTGGTGCTTGAAAAGAATCCATTCTTTCTTTTGAGGTTAAAATGAACATGTGCATTTTGTGTTTTGTAATTTCTTGTACAAAGTAATATCATTTAAAGGGAATATGAATTTCTCTCGTGCTTCATGGTGATCTTGAGAATCAAAATTCTCTTGGTGATATTAAGTTGTATAAAATATTGCCTCCACACTTCAATTGGGTTTTTAAAATTAAACAAAATCTTGCTAGTGTGAGTGGAGTATATCACATGTGTTCTCTCTTTGTTCACGTAAACAAATATCGATCAAACTATAGATGTGCTTGCTTTCTTTTGTTTACCCTTAGAGAGGCCTACCTAAGAGACACATCTGAGAGGAGAACTTGAAGGCAACTCCAACCAGATTTTCACTTAGGCTAGTATATAAAAGGATAAGACTAAATTGTCAAGTCCAATGGTATGTAGGCCTTAGTTGTACAGTGTCTTTCAGAATGGGGTACTACCTTAAAAAGTATAAGAACCCCTAGTAGGATTGATTAAAGCCTTTAGTGGCTTGTTGGATGCTTGCAAGGTGCCATGTCCCTAATCACCTTGACTAAGAACTAATTTGTGTAGAAGCCAAAATCCTTACTATTTGTTGGTGCAAGAACGGTCGTTCTGAAGTCGTCCCACATTCTTGTGGTTCTTAGTAGAGATGAGAAGTATGCCATGGGAATTTCATGGGTACTAAATCTTGGTTTACCCATAGAAGTGAGTGTCGTGGATGGGAGCCAGTGTGGTCAAGCTTTTCATTCATCTACCAAGAATAAGCGCAGCTGGATTTATCCAAGTGGGAATTCAACAAATATTGTCTCTTTCTATCCATAGGATTATGCATTATTTTGGAATCAAAACACTTTTCTTGGATTTAAAACATTAGAAAACAAATATTCAACCATGATCATCAAATCTCAAACCCTTTAGAGAAAGCAAATACCTTTGACAAAATTCAAGTGCTATTGCTTGCCCTAGGGATTCTATCCTTAGAGGCTTCTAAGAATTTGAATTTATATCTCAATTTTCTCTCACTACAGTCAACATTAGGGAACTATTTCCTTAATTTCCTTGATTTCCACATAATGGACTTGTGGGATGAGAATAAATTGGGACATTAGATATTTAGTTTGAAAACCTAAATCAAGAAAGTGTTTGTGGTAAAAAGGACTCATTAGGAAAAGATAAGAAATAGTTGGACCCCACACATGTGCTCTTCCAAATGATTTCCCAAAAGATCAAAATCTGAAAACCAAAGTCCAAAGATCTTAGTCAAAAATCTTGCAAGAAACATTTGCCTATGCTTTACAAATTTAGAGAAATATTGATATTCAATTTTTACAAATGTGCATCAAAGAACAATAATTTTTTTTATTAATTTTACTATTTTCAAAATCCAACACTTTTTCAAAGGTTTGAGTATCTCACATAGGAAGCATAGCATGTTCTTCAACACCTAGGTCTAGTAAACAAAGTTTATCTAAGTCTCTTAGGATCAAAATCAAAATCCACCTCACAAACAACTCTTGGAAATTTTGAAAAAATTCTTCATGTTAAACTTTGGGAAAACCCTTTGAAATTAAAATCAAAATCATCTTGTTTGACTAGGTGTGTGTAGATGAATCCTTCTTTACACACTTAGTTAAATTATCATCTTGTGGAGAATTTTTCTCTAGGGAAACATCCAACCTCTTAGAGTTTATAAGTTCATTATCCAAACCAAATTCAATCAAAATAAAATCAAACCAAACACTACTGAATTTGGCTCCATTTTCTGACGAACGTTCGTTGGTCGTTCGACAAATATTTGTCGAAAAAGCGATGAAATGACAAAAAAAAATTCATCACTATTTTTTTGTCAAAATTTCAATGACTCATTAAACATCAAAATAACGGCGCAGATTCATCAGTCATCGGCATCATAAAATGACTCAGATGTTCGTCAGAATATTGACGAAAACTTCGTGTATCCACCGATGAATTACAACCAAAATGCAATTGTAATGGCTCTTCTGAAGCATCGAAACAACACCAGAAGTTCATCACCATTTCAACGAAATGGGAAAGGAGTTACAATGAAGCCTTCATCGTAGCTAAGCAACTTCATCAGACCTTTTATGTGATTCATTAGTAGCGTTCGTCGAAATTGCAACAGAATGGGAAAGGAGTTACAATGAAGCCTTCATCACAGCTAAGCAACTTCATTGGACCTTTTATGTGATTCATCGGTGGTGTTCGTTGACATTGTGATGAAATGGGAAAGGAGTTATGATAAATCTTTCATCGCAGCTAAGCAATTTTGTCAGACCTTTTATGTGATTCGTTAGTGTCCGTCGAAAGTGCAACAAAATGGGCAAGGTGTTACGACGAAGCCTTTGTCGTAGCTAAGCAACTTCGTCAGACCTTTTATGTGATTCGTTAGTGGACTTCATAAAAATTGTGATGAATTGGGAAAGGATTTATGACAAAGCCTTCGTTGTAGCTATAGAAACTTCATTGGACCTTTTCGGTGATTTGTCGGTGGTTTTCATCGAAATTGCGAGGAAACAATGCAATTTTTTTTTTAAAAAAATATTTGTTGAAATGTACCATCACAGAGAATCTTTGCGATGACCACCAAATCCAACCCATCGGTGAGAGATCAATCATTGACACATGATAGAAAACTCACTCCGATAGTCCATGTCTTGCCAATGACTTCCGTCAGCAAGACAAATCCAATGTCACACCGATCTGACCTTTTCAGGAGTTTTGAACACTGTTGGTTATCAACAAGACATTCTGAGGGTCTCGCCGATTAAACAAGTGTCTAAGAGCAAGTAAAAAAATGGAACCTATTAATTTTCTTATTTTGGGGTTCTTTAAATCATAGAATAGATACCATCTTCTTGTGTATAATATACTTATATTCATATTTGAATTTGAGACCAATTGTCATTGCACATTCCATTTTACTTGAACAAAGTATTCTATAAGCAATATATTGATAATGCCAAATGATTTATGGTGTTGTACAACTCTACCTATCATCACAGTTCTAGTGTTCCCCCCATGAGAATCCTACAAAGACAAGTTTACAATACCAAGTCAAATAATATGAAAAAGACTTACTTCCATACAAATTAAATGATTATTCTCACAATGGCAATTGTCTAATTACAACAATAATTCCATGAAAGGTTATCCATACTTCATAAGAGATGATTGATCATACATACAGACTATAAGATGCATAGAAAAAGAATTACACTTGAGAACAACCAAGGGCTAACAAGGGAAGGAGTTAAGAAACAACTCTACCTATCATCACAGTTATGCTATTCCCCCTGTGAGAATCCTGCAAAGACAAGTTTACAATACCAAGTCAAATAATATGAAAAAGACTTACTTCCATACAAATTAAATGATTATTCTCACAATGGTAATTGTCTAATTACAACAAAAATTCCATGAAAGGTTATCCATGCTTCATAAGAGATGATTGATCATACATACAGACTACAAGATGCATAGAAAAAAAATTACACTTGAGAACAACCAAGGGCTAACAAGGGAAGGAGTTAAGAAATGTCTGGATTGAAGAGAAAATGTGTAGGGAAAATGTTGAGCAATGTCAAGAGAACAGAGCTTGTAGAACATATTCTTAACCTAATCAAGCTCTTGAAGAACTTAAACAAAATTAAAATACTAACACATACATGAGACATGTAATGAACTTCCAATATCTGTTATCTTTTTCATTAATGCAGAGGTAGGTAAAGGAGAAATAATTATAATTGTAACACTATTCATAGAACAGTAAATTATGTTTGTAATTTATGTTCAGTGGACCTCAGCTTTATCATTATACTACCCATCTAATACCATATTTTAATCCAAGGTTCAACTATCTCAGATCTAAAGAATCGCCTTCAATTAACCATTTAAAGTACTATAAAATAAGGTAAGACTTTTACTTGAGAAAGATTGGGTACACTTGTAGGATTAAAGTTCTCACAATCATTAGGATTTATTGGCACACAAACACAACCCACAACATATGAAGTAATGGATGAATACAAGTTAGTGAAATGGTCCTTAATATGTGAGTGGTTTGCAAATTGATTGGTAGAAAATAAGGTTACAAATAGATCTACATGAGAAATTATGAAGACAATATACTGTAATCATCAAAATAGATGAAAAATGCAAAGGAAAGAGTCGAGCTACATCTCTAGAGCCTAAAAAAACACATACAAGAAACATCAAAAAAGAACAAACCAATTTTTTGGATGAATACAAAATGGTGCCTTCAACAAGTGATTCATATGCTTTCACACCTAACACAGGACATTAAGAAGATTTTAGTCTTCCTCTATGAAATTAACTACTTATAGAATAAACCTAGAAACCAATATTATATACCTCCATGTCTAGCTGAGGGTAGGTATAAGAGAGAAATTTCTTCAATGCAATGCCGAAAAATATCAATGTGTGTGTAGGTTTGTATTACTCAAAATATCATTTCGCTGCCTAAGGAAAAATACCAAAGTGATGTTTTAAATTTCAATCTTCACATAGGCACCCTTATTGCTACACATGCATATACAAGCATTATTTGAGCTCTAAACTATTCAAATATTAAGGATTTAATTATCTATAAGATGGAAAGTTGTTGTTTAGACATAATCCATCATATTTTACATATCTTTATTCACTCCTAGCGCTTCAAATAAATTTGTGTAAATGAGACATAAATGTGAATCTTTTATGACAAAGAAAATTCTTAAAAGGAGGGGGAGAGAGAAAAGGGTGGGGGAAAGAGAATGATTGAATGTATAGCAAATTATAACATTTTTATCATTATAACAATGAAACAAATCTTAAGTTTGAAGCATTAATATCATTTACAACATTTATGATCAAGAATGAATGTAAGTAGAGAAACTTTTGCATACCTGCAGATGGTGCAAAATTTCATGATTAAGTCAAAGCCTCCCATCAACAACAAGATCCAAATATCCGTGTATCTATCTCAATCGAGCCTCTAAACCCTTCAAAGCTGTCAATTTTTCCACTAACCTGTTATGCACAAAAGTCAAATTTTAGAGTTACGCCACCACTAAAAATAGAAGAAATAGAGCTTTGAAACCAAATCCACACACAACACAATGTGGTATTCATACAAAGCCATAAAAACAAACTAAACTCAGAACATTGGAATGGAAACAACTTCAAATTATGATGCAGAGCATGGATTCAGGGTATAACGAATCATTTTTCTACCACCATAGTGAAAAGTTAGCACTTTCTTTCATCTTTGCATATTGGTTTGATGCTTCAAACAATGCATTTCTTATATTGAAAAGTGCATTACCTTATTGATCTTCTCTTTGTTTTGATAATAGTTTAATATTCTATACTTAACAGGGCCAACCACGTGATGGTGGAAGCTCATTTGGCCCCTCCCCCCCCTCACATCACTCTCAATTCCCCATACCCAATCATATAACATTTAATCATTCATTCATCCATTAATAACATATAAAATTCATTCATTCATCCATTAATAACATATAACATTCATTAATTAACATATTCACATTCATTCATTAACATATAATATTCATTCTTTCAGTTTTTACATATTATCAAAAATATGGTTGTCATGATATGATTACAATCACTTCTTTTTTTTTGTTTCTTTTTTAAAGCTACAAAAATCTGAACTAGAGTATCATTTTCTAAATCAATATCTGTCCCCCCTTTAGTTGTCCTTCCCTCTACTCATGATCTTAATGTACACCTAGTCATTTTCTCATGACGTGGATGCCGCTGCAAGGGGGGGTCTGCTGCAATAAGAAAGAAATGTTAAACTGATATGTTTATTATTATTATGACAATTATTTCATTAACTAAAAGAACATTAGATTGGTTCTCTTTACCTGATGGGTCCATATCATGTTCCTAAATTTTTTTTATAGACTCATGCTCAACATGCTGAACACCCTCTAAATCCTAATCTGCAGTTGAAACATGAAAGGCTACATTAATAAATACACCAATTGAAATTAAATATGTTTAACAGAACAAGAGAGTGGTCCTCTTTACCTGATGGGGCCACATCATGTTCCTAATATTCTCTAGCTTGATCATGCTCAACACGTTGATCATGCTCTACATGCTCTAAAGTTGAAACACAAAAGGTTATATTAATTAATACACCAATTGCAATTAAATATGTATAAAAGAATTTCAGAGTGGTCCTCTTTACCTGATGGGGCCACATCATGTTCCCGATCTTCGCTAGCCTAATCATGCTCAACATGTTGATCATGCTCTACATGCTCTAAAGTACCGGGATGCACACCATGACCTTCATCTGCAGGTTGTGCTCCACCCTCACCAAGTTGCATTCCAATGTCATGTGCAATATTATTATTGCTTGAATGTTTAAAAAAAATAGGCATGTAATTACTTTAGGGTAGAAATTAATATTGAATATATTGCACAAGTATTCAATTTTAAATAAACTTTATTGATTTTATTTACCTAAGTGTCGGATGTAGTGGAAGGTTGTGTTTTCCCAGTCAAGACTCTTAGGCATTTAGCCATAGCTCCATAGCCTTGCTGGAAGGCAATATTTAGGTCATCTTCTATGGGAACTCTGTTGAATTCAAAGCCCTACATTTTTGCATAAGATCATGAATTTTGCTTCTATGGTGTGATAAAACCAAAATTGTTTTCAATTTATTATTTGGATACTATATTTCATTTATTGATACTTACAATTCGTGCAACTAATTTCATATAACCACCAGAGCCAAGTTTGTGTTGCCTATGTTTTCTAGTCTTGCCTTTGTTTCCTTTGATGTGTTGGGCAGCCTATGAAAAGTTTGAAATATGTTAGATTATGTAAAAAGAAAGAGTAATCAATATATAATTATATTTTGATAGTATCACATACCTTCCTTGGCCCGGTGGTGTCTTTCCTTTTTTCTTTTCAGCCTTCTCCTTTCCATCCGACACCAGGTCCTTCCACTCCCTCTCTGAAATCATGGGGGGACACTCATACTTTTTGTTCTTCTCTAAATGTGACCTATATTGGTCCCTCACATACTTTAGATAGGTACCAACTTTCTTAAGGACCTTGGTTCGGTTGATTTTTTTATCACCGAAGAGCAAAACTAAATGGTTAATGAGCTCATCTTTTAAATCTTGATTTTTGGCATTCCACCATGTACGTATGGTGGGTCTGAAGAGCTCCAATGCAATATCACTTAGATGTTTATAAAAAACATCATTTCTTGCAAAATGATCACGGGATCAATAGTCTAAAAAGAGCGATCAATAAGTAAATTTCAATTGGATTATATATAATAATAATTAAATTTTTTTAAAGTACCTGGGACCTTCTCTATCTTTATGGGAATGAAATCCTCGGTCACCACAAATGTGACTGGAAATGTTCCCGTACTAGTAATACAGGAAGATCTAGGAAATGCTACTAAAATATCACCAGTACTAGTGGCCTTTGCATCCCCAGGTACATGTCCTGACGCATGTTCTGGCATGTGTTCGCCACTAGAGGGTGCACTAAAGGATGCCTACATGGTATGTGTTGCCGACATTTCAAACAACAATATAGGCATGGATGATGGGGTCAGATGATGTGATGTATGCATAGGAAGATTAGGATGGACACTTGTACCAAACCCTACTCCTCGGGCAACACTTGTAGTACCCTGATCATGACCAGGAGCATCATGAGGACGCAAAAAATCCTGTTAAAACAACACATATTTTAGTTCATGACATAAAAGAGTACATAATATAAAACCATGAATGAACTTATGTTATAATTAAAGACCTCATGATAGCTTACTTGCAAGTTTTGTGATCTCTCAGTCAATATTTTAACCCCCTCTCTTATCTCATATGTTTGAGGCACTATGCATAACAACTTAAGGATTTCTTCATTTCATTTTTTTTGGGTCTTCCTTATCATATCGAGAGGGCTTGTTGATTAAGCAATGTCATCATCACATAATATTGACTGCACCTCCCTATCGATGCTCTCATCTACTGCTGGTGCCTTTCCTTGATCAGTCGACTGCAACAAGAATATTAAAAACATTATCAAAATTAACACAATAAACTTATCAAAACAACATAATAATAAAAAAATTTACTCGTATCTAATTTGTACAATTACAATGAGGTAAACTTGTTGGGTAGAAGCACGTGAAGATAAATTGCGATCTATACTCTAGGCTGGAGCCTTCTCCATACGATCAATGTACCAATGTGACAAAAATTAAATATAAAAAAACATTAACAAAATGAAAACAATAGACTTACGAAAAAAAACATAAGAATAAAATGGTATAATGGAGTTATTAATTGGAGGTTGGGTAAAATAGTACATAGTAGTAACTGTGTTTGTAACTAAGCAATTCAAATTGTAATTGATTAGCAACTCTTCCCCTGTAGTTATTGATTTTATCGCACATATGAATACATGGTTTCCCTCTCGCGCCTCGAATATGCAATTGGGTTGCTTATTTGTTGACCCAGGCTGTGTACTATTTAAAAACCCTACAATATTCCCTTATGCTTTTGGCCTTCCATCAATGTACATAGCCACCCCTTTATTTTGATCCTTATCTTTTAGTTGTATATAATTTGCTAACAGTGCATACTTACGCATACTTCGTGTATATTGAACCAGTTGCATCCAATCTTTGTAACTATAACAGGGTCTGACATACTCCATCAATTCAATAACTTTGGCATAATAGACCTTTATGCCTTCCATGCAAAATAGGCCCAAACCATGTAATGACGATGGTACTATACGATATATCCTCTTGTTGACACAAAAATCAATGTTTATTGGAGGAAGTTCCTTGGGTATCCATTATTTACATAGATGTTTGTACCTCAAGGGCACCTCAATGTCGCTTATGCTCTCATCATCATAAGAACATGACCCCCCTTCAACAAGAAAAAATTCCATGCATTTACAGAATTTTCTTCTAGTCTTTTGACTTCTAGTTGATCTCCCTCTTTTAGACATACTACATGTCTCGCTTTCCTCTTCTCTTCCAAAATTTCCCTCACTCAAGGAAGACAGATCTAAAAAATACCTATTTGATGGTACCTGCACTCATAAGGATGTTGGATGAAGCTATTTCATGGTGATGTGATCCTAAGGTGACATTATGATTAATCTATCATTTCATCGCTAGAATTTCATAGGTTATAAGGTAATCAAGTCTTGATATATTGCAAGTTATTGTTACTATCGTCCAAATGTGTTTATCACAAATCAAATCTACTTAAAATTTTAACTCCCAAACTTTGTAACAAGTGTTAAATGTGACTATGGTCCACCAGTTACACAACCAAGGCCTCAAATGTATGCTCTAATTGTAATCAAAGGACTTTTTCTATTCATTCAAGTAAATAAACTTGAAGGGAAACACCACCAAGTGGTTTATTGGACACCTACATGACTAAAAATAGAAGAAAATTTACATTTAATTTCCACATGTCTAAGTGGTTAATGGGGCGGGAGTGTGTACTAGGCCTGGTTAAGTCATCATAAGTTTATGCTTTGGCAATAAATTTTTTTTAAGTCATCTTAAATCTTCCTATGTCTAATTTCTAGGAGACTTTTGGTATGTTTTAAGGTAGGATGATTGAAAGAGCCCAAAGATCCTTTCTCCATGGTATCCAGGTACACATATCAGTGGTCTTCTCTTATACAGTTGGACATGATTTAAAGAACTTAGCTAGGAATTATTCATTTAACCTAAGATTTTCTCATAATGCCATCATTGGAAAAGTATGATCAAATTCTTCTATTATGAAGAATTGGTCTATGTGCCTCTAGTAATCACTATAAATGTTTGTAAGGATAAAATGACTAATTGCATCAGGTAGGAGAGAATCAACTTTGAGTTCTTCAAAGATTATATTCCTCTATTCATAATTTTTAAGGGTTGTGTGTGGAGGAGGTTATCACTACCAAGAAGGGAGGAGACATTTCCTTGTATTCTTTTATAATTTTCATTATTCTTATTTATTTTACACTACATTTACAAATACACATACATATGCATTTACTATTTTTATCTATTTCTCATGTAGTTTAATAGTTTGATCGATTTCATATATATGTGTTGAAGACTTTAAAATTTCAATTACATTAATTTATGGATATGTTGTATCTATAACACTACAAAACCATATGCTCTTTGCATTTACACTTGCATTTATAAATACACATTTATATACATAGATATAGATTTCTTTAATGATATGTTGCATTTGACCAGGAGAACATCCAATAATTGCATTACATTTACATTTACATTTAAAATACATATGCATACATACATACATACAGCCACATACATACATACATACATACATATATATATAAATGTGTTATGTGTGTGTATGCTACTTCATTTATAAGGGGTTTTCAAAACAACCCATTAGGTCTGTACATGGATAAAAATTCATAAAATCATATCTCCCATACATGTTTTGTTGAAACCTAGGCTTGAACCTCTCATTTCACATGGTTTTCTTCACAAAACTATTGAGGACAACAGCTATACCTTCTTTATTTATCATCCTACGCCCTATTCATGCATCCTACAATCACAATAGTATCCATGGGGCCTCTTACACAAGCTATAGTAATCACAAAAAGTGTAAGAGCCCCTTTATATCATGTTTCAACTGCAAAACCCTCAAAATAGGGTAATTCAGATTATGATTTGTTGGTGAGTTGTATGAAAAAAATCATTAGCACTAACTCATTCTTGGAGTCTTTTGAAAGAGAAGCGAAGCAGGTGGTAGTTAAGTACAAACCTTATAGTGTCAAGGTGAATGAGGTTATCAATTTTGATTGGCCAACTGATGAAGAGTAGAAGAAATGGGTAAATGTATATTTAACTGAGGAAAAGTGAAAAGGAGTAGGCTGCTAATGGTTGACAAATCAACTATTGTAGTTACAACAGATTCCAGTTTTGTTTTCTGGTGACAGTCTAGGCACGAAATTCTTGATTTCTTTTGTTGCTGCATCAACCATTCTCAGCAGGCACAATGACCAAGAAGATTCTTTGGGGAGATTGTTGTTGTAACAAATTTTTGGAATATCACAAAGCGGTCCAATTGGCTGGTGACACATGTGCTTTCTGGCCCAATGCTTGTTTTCTCCTTCTTTTTCTATAAGAAGGATTTCAAGGCCAGAAGTATGGGTTAGCAAGTTAGATATTTTTGGTTGAGTCTAGATGAAGTTGCAGAGCAAATTGTAAAGTCCAATGGTTTTAGGGAAAATAAAATTTAGGTTTTGAATTCATGAGGATTTGATGTTTTATGATAGTACTAGCATTTGAATTGATATGATTAATTTGAACTCATGTCTCCCCATTGTACAAGCATATCTGAATTTTGAATAAAATGATCAAGGGTTGTTTTGTTTATCTCACTATTGTGGTGTGTATGATTCTTGTTTTAGGTTTAATTCAAGGAATTAATTAAAATGCTTGAATGAGATTGTAGGTGGATATGTTATATATAAGGATTTGATAAGTAGTATTGGGTTAGAATACATATTGATGAGATTGTAAAGCAATGTTATCGAGGATCTTATATGTTATGTGTTAAATCTGTCATAAACCCTTAGATGCTTATAAATTTGACTCCTCCAATGGATATATGGCACTAATCTAAGTTGTACTTATTCGTATGGTTCATTATTTGTTTGCCTTTACCTAGAGCTTGCTACAAATTTCAAATCAATGACTATCTTATACTATGAAATGTTTTTGTAGTTATCTCATGCTCCAAATAGTTGATATTATTGATAAACAGCCAATTCTATTTGGTATTATCCTATTATGTTGAGCTATTAAATGAGATTATCTGTTGTTGTTAATGTTGTTTATGATGAAGGTGCAGAGGTTGTAAACACATTAAGGGATCACCCTCCCGGGTCTTACAGAGCCCAAAGTGTAGGAGGTCTTTCAAATCCTCGTTAGTTGGTCTAGGTCCTTCGAGCTGCCCTTTATTGGAATTGGTAATTCCATAGGTAGATTAGAAGATCAACTTGATTACCGTAAAAACAACCAACACCTTCCATATGTTTGTGGTGGAGGTATTAAAGAAGAATTGTATGCCTCTATTTCCATTCATTAGACCTACCTTAGCCTAGCATATACTTGGGCTAAGTCTACATTTGCTTCATACTCATGCGATGAAGGCTATGTGTGATGAAATCCTAGACCTCAACCAAGATGTGGGTAGATTATGGGAGTTTTGCCAAGACCTGAGGTTGGTGGATAAAAATTTGAAAAACTAAGCTATTTTATTTTTCTTGTCTTATCTTATACCATTTTACGAGAATGGGGGTGCCAATGTACGAGAAGATCTTTGGAAACTAGGCATGAAAATTGATGATTAAAGAGAATGGGGATACCAAACTTATAGTACTCATTGCCCCTTGGTCGTCAATTTTCCCTGAGTGCCCTCAACCTCATCCTCGGCATTGGTATTGACCTTATTTTCACTCCTCCAAACGCTTCCTTGACGCTGATATTGACCTTGTTTTCACTCCTCCAAACTCTTCGTCGGCGCTGGTATTGACCTTGTTTTAAATCCAAACTCTTCCTTGGTGCTGGTATTGACCTTGTTTTAACTCCAAACTCTTCCTTGGCACTGGCACTGACCTTGTTTTCACTACTCCAAACTCTTCCTCGGCACTTGTATTGACCTTTCACTTCTCCAATTTGATGAGCTACAACCTAGTTTCGTTAGTTTTTATAGTATGTTAATTAAGTTTAAAATTTTGGTGCCATTTAGCTAGGTTTTAATATTCTGCAATATAGTTAAGTATATGCTAGCTATATTTTACATAATAAATAATATAATTATTCAACTTATTATAATTATATATTATATTTTTTAACAAAAGTATTAAATACATATAAAATTATTATGATTAATAATTAATAATAAGTATATTTTTATATAATACAAAATATAATTAATATAATATATATTTAATATAATAGTAATATATATTAATATGAGAGAGAGAAACTAAATTTTGATTGGTTGTTTCATGTCAACAATCCAAGGATGGTATGTGTCCTTGGGGATTTATGCTCAAGGTAGCATGCCAT
>VDFB02000013.1:222573960-222665718 GCA_007258455.2 Sequoia sempervirens
CTCCCTCTCTCAAGTCTCAGCCTCCTACCCCCTCTCCCTCTCTCAAGTCTCTCTCTCTCACTCACTTTTATCTCCCTCCCCTCTACCCTCTATCTATGTCCCACTCCCTCCCTCTCTCTCTCACTGAATCCCTTTATCTCTCTCCCCTCTACCTATTGGTTGTTTTTACTTTAACTAGGTTGGTCTTCTAATTTACCTATGGAATTTCCAATTCTAATCAAGGGTAGCTCGAAGGACCTGGACCAACTGACGAGGATTTTAAAGACCTCCTACACTTTGGGCTCTACAAGACCCAGGAGGGCAATCCCTTAATGCGTTTACAACCTCTACACCATTACCATAAACAACATTAACAACAACAGATAATCTCATTTAATAGCTCAAAATAATAGCATAATACTAAATAGAATTGGTTGTTCATCAGTAATATCAACTATTTGGAGCATGAGATAACTACAACACATTTTGCAGTGTAAAATAGTCATTGATTTGCAATTTATAGCAAGCACTAGGTAAAGACAAACACAATACTGAACCATACAAATTAGTACAACTTACATTAGTGCCATATATCCATTAAGGGAGTCAAATTCATAAAAATCTAAGGGTTTATATAGATTTAACACGTAACATATAAGATCCTTGAGAACATTGCTTTACAATTTCATCAACATGTATTCTAACCCAATACTACTTATCAAATCCTTATACATAACATATCCACCTACAATCCCATTCAAGCATTTTAATTAATTCCTTGAATTAAATCCAAAATAAAAATCATACACACCACAAGAGTGAGATGAACGAGACAATCCTTGATTATCTTATTCAAAATTCAAATATGCATGTACAATGGAGAGACATGAGTTTGAATTAATCATTTCAATTCAAATGCCAGTACTGTCATAAAATATCAAATCCCCATGAATTCAAAACCTACTATAGAATGACTCAAAACCTAAATTGTATTTTCCTTAAAACCATCGAGCCAGAAAGTACCTCTCATTTCACATGCTTTTCTTCACAAAACTATTGAGGACAACAACTATACCTTCTTTATTTCTCATCCTACACCCTATTCATGCATCCTACAATTACAACAATATCCATTGGGCCTCTTACACAAGCTACAGTAATCACAAAAAGTGTAAGAGCCCCTTTATATCATGTTTGGACTACAAAACCCTCAAAAATAGGGTAACCGGGTTGTATGCAAAGAAATGAAGCTTTCTAACTCAAATCAATGCCTTAAGCCCTGAAATTAGATTAAAATCAAAGCTAACACATATCTTCATAACCTGGAATTTATTTCACATCAAAATATGGCTAGATGTGACCATACAGTGCTGGATAACAAGAAAAATACTAAAATTTTGAAGAAAAACATAGATTTTTGAATGTCAAGAGCTTGTATTTTAAATCCTCAACCATCAACAACCATTACAATGATCACTTTATTCCTTTTAAAGGACTTTACACGTCAACCACTGAACAACCACCTCTACAATTGAATTTTTAATGTTTTATGATCACATGAAACATAAAACACACTAATTTCAAGGTTGTTAACATCACTATTGAAATATTTTAATTTTTTGACCTTCCAAACATTAAAAAGTACATCATTAAATTAATTATGTAATGGCATAAAAATTAAAAACATTGTGAATTAATTATGTAACCACAGAAGTCAAATATAATTCTATCAAGAAATTAATATCAAATAGATAATATAATTGCATAACTCATACATTTCAATGTCATTGATCTTCTTCTTCATCCAACTCTTTGTCCTTATCATTTGATCTAAATTCAACATTGTACGGATTCGTCATATCATCAACATCGTCATCATCGATATTAGTGTCGATAATTTCATCATCCACACAGATATCATCTTCATGAACATTAACTCCTACATCATCATGATCTAGTTCCTCCTCTTCGACATCTTCATTAGGGACATCATCAACTAACTATTGATCCTGATCATCATCTACATCATCTTCTAGTCCTTCGGTATCTTTTACTTCCACCACATTATACTTTACCGGCCTTCCTCTTGGATCATTTCTAACAACAAATTACCAACCCGATTTACCTTGAACCTCTGAGTAAAATACTTGGTCACATTGGCTTGGAAGAACATAGGGCTCATTTCCAGCTTGCTCGATCAACCTTGTATTAACCATGGTAAATCCATTATCATGTTCAATAACAGTTCTCTCAGGATCATCTTTTCAATTGTAGCCTATATCATAGGATGACGAACAAAATTAATCTGAAGGACTTAAAGTCACACTCAAGTATATCATCCAAAATCCCATAGTATCAATTTTCTGAGACTTCTGGATGTATGTCGCTTCTAGATGAAACATTAGTCACCTGAAAAACTACAGTTATACCAGAATCATAATTTTTCTTCATGTCATCCAACATTTTGATTCAAATTTTGTGACCATTGCACCACATAGTCTTGTGGTGTTTCACCTGCAATATGTAAAAATTATTGCAATATCGTCAGTTGATAAACATATTTATTCTTGGCTGAATGTATGAAAAGAAAATAATCTCAACATATATATACATCAATATAATTGAAAATAATTATATAATATGGGTGATTAATATATTTATACGTACATGTTTATCTCTTAAACCATATGCTAAATCAATTTCCCTTTATGTAACATTGGAATCTCTATTACAATGAGCTTCTTTAACCAATGAAGCCACACCTTCCCATGTTAATGCACGACCAAATTTTTGACATCATTCAATCCATACCATCATTCAATCAAGATTTTTTGCAACGTACAAATGTAGTGCATCCCACTCTCGACCAACTGTATTAAAAAAATTTGAAATTCACAAACAATGTATAATTAGTTAAATACCACAGTATACGACCTTAATTTATAATTGATGTATATTGAAGATTAAAAATTAAATAAGTACAATATACATAAAAAACATATGTAAAATGTATTCCAATTAATCTCCATGACCATCTTATAATTACCTCTAATTTTCCTCAATCTACATTTCCCCATTAGGTACTCCCCTTCGAATTTGTTAATGGAGTTGGGATCCCAAATGCGATCTACATGGATCTTTACTGCAAACATAGGAAGATATTCACTAATGTACACCATGGTATAGTATACCATATATCCCTCCACCATAGAACCCTCAGGATGTGCTCTTTGTCTAACCAAAGCCTTCAAAAATTTTAAGTGTCTCTCAACCATCCACATTGACCTTGTGTGTACAGGTCCACACAATTCAATCTCCTCAACTTGGTGTATGAGGTAGTGTTCTTGTGCACTAAAAAAATGTCGAAGGTAGACACTTTTGCAATTTACACATTAGACGAGGAATTTTTCTCTTCCAATAATTTATATCTTCTTTATGGATTTCTTTAGATGATAGCCATCTACAAGTGATTCAAGGCACAAATATATTAACGAGATTTAACAAAAATATACAGTATATTACATAATAAGTAAAACAAATGGCAATTATAAGATGTATACAATGAATTGAACAAATATTTCTACTTACCTCATGTATTTTCCAAGATCATATATAACTTGCTTGACATTGTTGTCAAAGTTGTCTGGGAGAGATAGAGGTAGAACGTACTGCAACAATTATAAAATGATCTTTTCATTATTTTTCCAAAAGTAGTAAACACAATACCTGAAAAGTACATGCATTATACAAGTGTATATAATATACCAAAATAATTACCTTAATGAAGGTATGCCAATCATGCATTTTCATCCCGACCCAAATTCGCCTTTCTTTGTTATTATATTGTTTATGTTCCAGCAAATCCCATGAAATTTTTTGTATGGCTTCTTTTATAGGCTTTGATGCTGTTTAATAACCAGGAAGGGCACTTATATTAATTTGGTCTCCATCACTATTTAATTGAATGACATTTTTCATTGCATGATTGACTTCCTCAATGTCACTACAAATTTTGATAATTTTTTCTTTGTCATGCCTTCCATCCAATATTTTCCATAACGTTTCTGTTATATTCTTTCGATATGCATTGTATCAAACAAATGCACAATTTGTAGCTGCTCATAGTAGGGCAACCTACTAAATTGTATGGGATAACTTTTCAGTCCCTGTGGAAGCCAACCATTAATGCCTTGATGAACTTCATGAAGCATATAAGTTAAACAAATTAACAATGACAATCATTGTCAATTACAACATGAGTAAACACAACACAATATAAAAATATAAATTCAAAACATATCATATATGATAGATAAACAATTTGATATGATGTATAACCTTGATGATTAATTCTATTATATTCCAACTTCCATAGGCGAGGTGTCATTCTTTGTGGTTTTGATGTAGTCTCCTCTTTCCCATTGAAAAGATGTTTTTCAGTAGTTTGATACTTATGATTTCTATGGAGGAAGTTCCTATACTCATCAAACACCTTCTTTCCTAAACTTGTTGAACGATGAGATTTCATATTTGGACCACAAATTGGACATGCAAATTTTCCCTTTGTTTGAAGACCTGCAAGATCATATATAATTTGATTAAATATGTCAATTTTTATAATTATATATAATGAATAGATTATTTTAAAAACATGCATGATATCTACTTCATCAAATTAAATATTGTTAAAGTGCAATCGAATGTTATAACATACCACAAAAATGTGTTAGCCCTGGGACATCATGAATTTTCCATACAAGCATTGCATTTAATTGAAATTGTCTTTGTCCTCTTGGTCTAGAGATCTCATACATAGTGATGCCATTCCATAACTTTAGTAACTCGCCGATAAGAGGCTCAATATATACATTCATATTTTTAACTTGGTACTTACCTAGTTGAATAATGAACATAAACATTACATAATTATTATAACCATTTTACTGCAATATATATAAATTAATGTACATGACTATTGAATGAAAAAAAATATCATTATGCAACAAATAAGACAAATGAGATGCTACTTCGTTAAAGAAAATTGATGTCAACAAATACCTAGAACAGTTATTGACAACATTATGTGCTCCCTCTTTATTGACATCCATGGAGGAATGTTATTGTTGATAACAAAAATAGGCCACACTGAGTAAATAGATCTCAACTCTCCAAATGGATTGACACTGTCTGATCCCAATGAAAGCCTGAGATTACGAGGTTCTTCTTTAAAGTGTGGCTATTTTTCTTCCATGCCCCTAAATGCAGAACCATCTACAAGCATTCAAAGAATTTCATCTCCACTTCTATTCCGTGCATGGTAATCCATAAATTGTGTTAAGCTTTCACACCTAAATAATTGTTGCATACGTGGAATAATGGGAATATAATGAAGAACCTTGTGAGACACCTTTTTTGTTAGTTGATCTATTTGATATCTACTGATATGACATTCTAGGCATTTTGTTGCAAATTCATGTTGTTTATGATATATAATATGATCATTGAGACATGTATCTATTGCTTGATACTCTATTCCAATATCTTTCATAATGGCAGATAAATATTTGTATGAGTGAGGTAAAATATTTGATGGTGGTAAGAAAAATTTACCAATCAATCTACAACAAAAAATAATTTGTTAATATAAAGAATATTAATGGTACATATTTCATCCTTTATTTACTAGTGATGAACTAACAACAATTAAAATAAATGAAAAAAGATGACATATATGACATACCTTAACATCTGTGAGATTGCTATGTTTGATAAACCATTCATAACCTTCAACTTCAATAGCAACAATACAACAAAGAGAAGAGTTGTCTGGGAGTTCATAAAGTGGCTCGTATGCCTTCTCAAGTACAAGTAAATCATGAACATCATCAAAGTCATCTCGATCATCATGATCAACTCTACCACTAAATGTTTCATGGATCAATGTATTTGTACCATCATCTTCAACTGTGTTTTCTAGCGCATGATCATCTTCTTCCATAGGATCATTAACTTCAACTTCGATATTCACAACTCCATGTTTGTCCTATTGCAAAACCACATTCTCTGGGCCATGATAATCCATATCATCTGCCCAAGGGCACCTCACCTTTATAATAATGATAGACACAAATAAACCATGATCATGATCAAGTGATTATATATATATAAAATGTTAAAACTATATAAACATTTACAAATTCAATCAATATAAACAGATATAATAAACAACTTACCAATGGATGATAATCATGCCCCCTTCAACATGACCATGCTTCCTACAATGTTTCTCAGCTGTTGTGATTAAAAGTTGTCTCATCTTTAAGCCCTTGTAATTATTGCAAGGACAATAACATTTCGCATCACCCTTTCTTTTCAATCTAGCCCACAATCTATCAAGTGTCTCTTCATTTTGTTCTAGACTAATATTATCTAACATGATTTTTCTTTACCAAGCTTGACTATTTAGATCTTCAAAAAATATCAAACTCACACTCCAATAATTTTTATTCATAGACAGGTAACAAAATCTAATAATTCTAATATTTTACACCAAAAAAATTTGGCATGCCACCCCTTGCAAAAAGAAGATAGTCTGTAAATGACCCCAAAAAATACTTTAAAATGCTAATTCCAAAACTTATTAAATTCTGATTTTACTATGATTTCCAACCATTAAGACTCCTAAAATTAGAATATTGAACTTGATCATAAACTTCCTACAACGATGGAGGTAGCGAGCTAGTAAGAGCAAGTGACCCATTCCTAAGGAGCAACAAGTCAGAATCATCATTGCTAATGTCAATATAGATTTATCCTTTTAGTTAAAGATGCAATGTGTCAATTCTTATGGGCTTATCCCTAGGGCCCTCAACATTGAGAGAGATCCCTAATGTCACGGGAAGCACACACTAGTAGAATTTGGGCAAATAAATGACTAGGTGACTAAAAATTTTAGTCACAACAACTAAAAATGACTAAATTCTGCTCATTTTTTGTAACTCAGCTATAAATGAGTAAATAAATTACTAGTTTGGTCATTGATTAAAAATTATTTAGTCACACAAATAAAAATGACTAAATACTTAGTCATTTATTTAGTCACAATCCATTTGAATAAATCATTTAAGGAATCAAGAATATAGCCCACCAAAATACTCAAACTTTAATAAACATACCTTGAAACTTTTGTCAAAATCTTATTTTCAGGCGTAGCCCACCAAAATGGAGTTTTCATTTTAATAAACATACTCTAAAACCTTCGTCAAAACATTATTTTCAAGCATAGACCGTCAAAATGGAGAAGTGTTTCTATAAAGAATGACAAAGAATAGTGAGGAGATGTGCGTGCGAGGAGGCATAGGATTCATTGTTGCTTATCTCATTCCTACTCTACTCAACAAATCTTACATTGTTCCCGCTACTATTTGTAATTTAGGTATTTCCTTGTCATATATTTGCATAATCTCAAATTCCTTTAGAGGTTTTTGAAGTATCAATGTACCCTATATAGGGTTTAGAATGATTTCTTTTAATTAAAAAAATAAATAAATGATGTATTTCCCTATAATTAGATAATGTGGAGATCTCCTAAATCTGCCCCAGCACACTATCCTCTTTGGCATTGTATTCCTTACTCCAGCTACTAGGGTTTTTCATGTGACATCTTTAATATCTTCATGAACATGGCTTTTAAATAGATCTCAGTCTTTTCTTTAATCCTTTTCATGGTAACCCTTGAGTTCCATAATCCACCTTCAATCTCTTCTAAGAACAGTGTCTTAAGCTAGACTACATAGTATGCGTATAAAGCAAGTCCTTCATACCTGCCATTGTTCCAAACCACCACTCACTCCCTTGCTTAAAATGTTTCCTCCATAAGCACAATAGCATGTTTTAAAATCATGGTTGCTAGTGATTGACCATTAAGGTCACCACTTTCATCAAGATACAATGAGATTTTTGTCTTCAAACTCAAGGCATTATGCAAGATAACATTGTGAATTTTTTGTTGTGTACGATTTGATTTTCTTGCACATTTACTGCTTTGCTAACTTCCTTTAAACTGGGTATTGTACCCTCAGTTGTAATCTCAAATAGCTCACTCACTATCACTTGAAGATTCCTTTCATGAGCATCCTTCTATAAAATCAAACTATGCCCTATAGATTGCCTACTTACTACAAGGGACTCATTGTTTCATGGTATTGTAGATCTTAAGATCCTTCAACCTTATTGACACTACTTCACAGTCCACAAGGTATTATTCACTATTCTCCCATCTTTGATGAGTCTCAAAACACTGCTCAAACATGAAATCCACTACCTCCATTATACATTAATGGCTAAGAAGAAACATTGAACCTATGATTAGCATTGTTACTTCATTTGGACATTCATTCCCTGATTGCATTTACCTTGTCTAACACTACCAAAAGCATTTGAAAAACCCTTAAGGTCAGCAAGGGGGTAAGGAAACTGACTGTTAAAATCTCCACTTTACTATGCAAGGTTTGAGCTTTATTATCTTGTCACTGCCAGCCTCTTTTTGACTATCACATCTCAAGTGACTGTCATTCTTCTTACCGTAGATTGCATTTACAAATGTCACTAAGCTACATAGTGTGCTTGTTATTGGCTACAATCTTTAGATTGCAAGATTTTGTTATTAGCTACAATGTCTCAAAATTTCTAGTATTGCAACCTCACTAATCCTCTAGAGTTATTGTTTATGTTTCTATGGAGGCCTAGGGTTTGTACCCTTATCATGCTCTTACCAATGCTTTTGTTGGTATTAAAAAATAACCTTAAATCTTGGGTCAAAAAATTAGTTGTCTTGACAAAGTTGTGATATGATCTTGGATTGTATCCTAGAGTGTGTGGGAAGCTTGTGTTTGATCATTAAGGTATGTAAACCTGATCAGGGAAATGTATCCTATATATCATGTGTCTTTCTTTAATACTTTCCATAATGGTTATTAACAAATCACATTATTATAGTTTACGGTAACCCAAGATTGCATTCAAGTATGTAACAAAATTGTTTTGTAGTTTAAGCTATACACTTTTAAGTAACATTCATAAGGTTGAGAAAATCTTGATCACTCTCTAGAATAGCCCATTAAACATGGGTTGTTCTTGAATGCACTATATAATTGATATAACACAACCACTCTGCATATCAACCAGAGTTATAGGCTCTCTATTGTAGCAAGAGGTAATCACTCTTTGATCATGCTATAATTACATCCTAACCTATTAAAATTGAGACAACCTGAATGCACCCAATGATGATTGACACCTACATTATAAAACTTGAATTAACTACACTATATGAGTGCCTCCATTTCTATCACAATATAGCCACATTAAACTTGGGTCACACATGAATGCATCCTATATTTGTTATATCACAACTGTGCCACATGACCAATAGAGTTATGGATCACATAATTATAGTCATAAGAATTTGTTTCTTGGTTGTGATCTTTTGGTGATTCCACACAACAAAATTTGGACATGAAATTCTCAAAACCCTAAACCTATAAAAATGAAATCTGATGAGATGTTGCTTTAAAATATGATTTTCAAACCTAGGACTACAAATTTGAATTCACAACTAAATTCTGCAAAAAGACAATGACTACCCTAAACCTAGTGATATCTTCTTGAATTTTTTCTGATTTTTCCCAAGAAAATCATCCTTAGTTCTCCACAAACTGTCTCAAGTAGAGCAAAACACTGTCGCAATAAATTAGCGAACTCACTTTTCTTTATGTCGGTCACAATTTTATTTTTTTCTTATTTTTCATGTTTGTCAAAATTTCGACAAAACTGATAGTCGACATTTTGATGAAACCTAGGTTCGTCGAAATTTCGACGAACATCGGGGATAAAATTTTTAAAAATTGAAAATTACGCATCAAATTTTACAAGCACCCGATGATACATCAAATTATACATATTTCGTCGGACATTTTTGTTTCGAATTTTGCAGTCAAATGAGTTAGTGAAATCAAACATCAAACCAAAAGTCCTAAAGTTTAGTATCCTCCTCAAGGTTCCCTAAGAGTTCAATCATTCACCAATCATCCATCTTGCATTTTCTCATCATCATCCTTTGATCCTTAATATCTTAGACTTTCTCTTTTGTACCTAAAGTTTAGATCAATCCAAGGAGTTAGAGGTTCACCTCCCACATTCCTAAAAATTGATCATTATTTTATGGTCCAAACTAGATATCAACACAAGAAGAACATGGAAACAAACAAAGAAACATCCACTTCAAGTGACTTGAGTCAAACCGCACCTGAAATCAATCCCATTGGGTCTAGCAATCCCACACTCAATCTTCCTCCACTTCCACAAGATTCTCAAGAAGAAGGTGGTCAAGTGGAGGACATCACCAACAATGTTCTAGGGAAGACTCAAGATGAAATCATTGAAATGGTCAAAAATACCGAGACTCACAAAATTGTCAATGCCATGATGAAACTTAATCCTTCACAATACATGCTAGAATTGGCAAAAAAATGGGCTAAACACCCTTCCGACTATGACATGAGCACTCTTGTGGAGAAACCTCTTGGGATCATTCCACCAGTCTCATTCACACCATCCTTTCAAAGCATCACTTAAACCATCTCACAAATCACATCATCCATTGCTCTAACTCAACCAATTGTCAACAAGGGGAGCTCATTACTTCATGCTCTTCAAACACACCCCCTTGTGAACAACCAAGATTTGGATGGAAACACTATATTGGGTCAATCCATTCCTCAAAATATGTTGCACCCATATGTTTTGCTCACCGTTCATGACCCCAAAGACCCATCCTCTTTTCACGCAACATGATCATATCCTCTCAACACACAAGACTCTCTCCTCATGACCTCACAAGGAGAGGGTCGATTATTTGGACAAGGGGGATTCTTTGACCCCTCATCATCATCATTCCCTCAAGGGAACATACCACCCATCTTTCCACCATTTCCATCTTTACCATTAACATCCACACCACTCCTTGGTTTAGGGAAACCCCCTTACCAAACCTCAATCAAAAAAATCAAAACAATCCCCTAGTTGTAAATCAAAACATCATACCAAATCCTCTAATTATGCCATCGATATCACAACAATAGGTGGTAACCATCCAAACAACACAAGAAATCAACACATCATCTATGATACCTCAAAACATGGTCTCTAAAGGACCTATCACAACAATCACACCATCTAACACTCAAACCTCTATCATCAATCCAACAACACCTCTCATCACATCAACTCACACCATTTTGAATCTACCACCACCACCACCACCAAGACCAAACATGGCCAACCAATATAGCATCACATTACAAGCAGCTCAACTAGCCTATCAAAAGGCACTTCAGTAGTTCCAAGCTCAATAAGCACAAAAAAACATGCAAGTTGCACAACAAGTTGCTCAACCAGTGCAAGCATCTTGAGCTTCTTAACAAGCGCAAACACAACAACAAACCCAACAAGCACAATAGACTACCCAAGCTTAGGCTTTGTTGCAACAACAACAAGCCACCCAATCTCTGCAAGCAACTCAAGTAGCTCAAGTTGCACAAGACGCACAAGCTACATAGGCTGCCTAGGCTACACAAACTGTCCAATAGGCTCAAGCTCAACAAGCACAAGTGCAAGCACAATATCAGGCTACTTAGTAACAAGCATATCAACAAGCCCTACAACAATATCAAGTGCAAAAAGAAGCAACCCAACTATTAGCCCAAAAACAAGCATTGTTGGCACAACAACAAGACCAACAAGAAGCGTTGTTGGCACAACAATAGAAAGACCAACAACAAGCATTGTTGGTGCTGATGAGCCTAGTTTTTGGTTAAATCTTGGGTAGATTTTATAGTTCATTTGTTCGCATTATCATGAAATTTAGTTGTCAAATGTTAATATTTTTTATAATGTTTCCCTCCAACCATTGACAATGGGTTTATCCTATCCTTGTGAAGTTTCAATGACATTAACATATTATGCAAATTATCTATATTAATTTTGCATGTGATTGATGAATGTTCTCTAAGGTGATTTTAGATGTTCAATTATTATGCGTACTGACATTGCCATGCAGGACATAATTGGTGGATGCTAAGTTGCGAAAGGAAACCGACAAATGATCATGCAAGGGAATCATTCAAAGGAGTCAAATGAAGAGTGATGGCGGTAGATTCCCTGTGGTAGAAAATTGTAACCGTCTTGCATTTGTGGCATTGAGTAATCACGGGAGTTACTGTAGCGTTGAGTCCATGTTTGGGCATGCATGTTTAATTGGATTCCCTACAGGCGTAACTGCTCTACCACTCTTTTCCTACTTTCCCTAAATGGTGTCCTCCCAATTAGTGGAAGTTGACTGCCTTGTTTAGCTGGTTGAATAAACATGGATTTAAATCTCCTTCTAGAGGAGTTCGGCCCGTAGTTATTGATTGTTGAAATATGATATTGATGTATTGAGCATTCTCTATTTTTTCATATAGCCATGCTGAGTACTCTATTTACATAATTTTCAATGAATGAGATGATAGTCTGAATTTGAGTATTTGAGTTTGTATTAGTTTTAGTGGATACTCTTCCAAGGGGGCCCACTTGGTGAGTAATCCTTTCTTTAGAGTAATTAGCTTAGTGTTAATTTCTGTACTTAGTTCAAAATTTGATATTGACTGTTCCTGCAGCCACTAGAAGTCCATTCTATGTCTATTCCTACAGCTAAAGAAGACAGAGTAGTTTCTTGTCTATTTTCCCAGATCTTTATTCTTGTTATGCACCTTAGTTTAGCATAGTTTTTGGTTAATGCTTAGCTTTTTCTTAATTTCCTTCCTACAATTTACTTTTAGTATTGTGTGATTCTTAGTTGTAGATTAGAGATGGCTACTTAGGAATTCCTAGTGCACATATAGTGTTGACCCATTTCAAGTCTATGTCCATGGGTTGACAAGTTAAATACACCTCCACAATGGTTGAATAGCTATTCAAGTTAGATGTATAATCTCTGAATTATGGCTATAGAAGCCCAGTTAGGAGATCCTTGTAGGAGGCCAACATTTTTGGCATCGTTGTCAGGGATAGTATCAAGCTAGGAGTTTCTTCAAAGTCATTGATATTTTCTCTATTATAGCATTTCTTCCAGGTTGTTCTTAGAATACCCCTTGTCTAGGCAAATAATGATCTATTGTTCTTTTTCTCATTCTTTGTGTGAGCTAGTTGATGCTAAGTTGATATTGCAAAAATTTGAGATCCCAATTCTGCCCAGTAACAAAGAAGAAGAAGAACCATTTGACCAATTTTGAAGCTTCCATTACAGACCCAAAATTAGATTGATTGCCCTTTGCCTTGAAAATATATCAAGAAAATGTGGGTGATACCTTCTTGTTTGAATATGACCTACTCTGTCAGGATCATGACTACGTCATTGATACTCTTGAGCTTGAGCTACTTCCCACCACTTTGAGAGAAGCTACACTAGGATGGTTTATGAGTCTAGGTAGAAATACCATGGAAAATTTGGAGGACATGAAGAAAAAGTTATTTGGAAAATACAAGGAATATTGTTGGGGCAGTGATACAAAAGGAAGTGATGCCTCTAGGATGCAGTAGAAGGAAGATGAGAGCTTGGAAGATTATCTTTCAAGGTTTTTGTCCAGCATGTAGGAATGTCCACACCATGCACCTAATGAAGAGTCTCAGAAGCTACTTTTCTTGTTAAGAATCAATGAGAGTTATACTGATGCTCTATAATTGATGGCAAGAGGAGATATCACTCAAGTCTCTTGGGAAGATATCAAGGAAATATGTCAGGACTATTCTAGGACAACTTCAAAAGAAGAGAGAACTTATGGAGTTCCTATTGGAAATGTATGTCTCAATCAATATAGGATGAAACCTCCATGAGAGCCAAGTCAGTGTGACAGCTTCAATGTTTGGCCAACAAGCAGTGTGTATCATTATGTTTTGTACAGGTCACTATGACCTTACAAAAGTCTTGCCAAAAAGTTACACTGTGAAGCCTATCACTGTGACAAGGAGTACTCGTTATGACCTCATAGCGCTCAGGAGACCTCTGGCCGACAAGCCATTTAATCGTGTATCAGGGAGACTCTTGGTCACCATGATCTTCTGTGTAACACAGCAGCTCGGTGAAGCATCTTAGCGAAAGCTAATGTCTCGCCGACAAGAATATTGCTGGTATCTTCGCCGTAACATATGGTTCGGTGAGAAGTCCCAGTGAACAATGAAATTCTTGCCAACATGGGACACATCCAAACATTCTTCAGTGTAACTCAAAGCAATTAGAGAAACCTCTTAGAGATGGTGAATGTCTTGCCAATAGCCAATGGCTATTGGGGTAACCCAAAGGTCTCGGGAAGACGTCTTAGTGAATGTTGAAGGTCCCACCGATAGGAACATTTTTTGGGATCTTCAGAATAACTCTTGGCGACGGATGACACTTCGGGGTGAGTCCTAAAGCTTGGTGTAAAGTCCTAGTGAAAGGTGTATGTCCTAGCGACTGCTGACGATTTTGGTGAAACAAATGATCTTGGAGAAACCTCTCGGTGCAGGTGTTAAGTCTTGCCGACTAGTGATTGAAGCTCGGTATGACTTGTCTTGTTTGGTGTAAAGTATCAGCGAAGGTGTTTAGTCTTGCCGATAGGTGTATGCTTTTGGTGTAACCTAATGTTGCTCTATGAGACCTCTTGGCGATATCGGTATGCCTTGTCAACTATCTTTTGGAGCTCGATATGACTTGTGTCTTTGGTATACCTTTGGTGACTCGCTATGATCTCCTGGAAAATGCGATAGGTCTAGGCGACTGCTTGGTGACTCAGTGTAACTCATGGAGCTCGATAGAACATCTTGGCGACTACGGTGACTCTTGGTGACATCAGTATGAAGGCTATGTGGCATTGACAAATTATGAACACAGTGCGAATTTTGTTGACCGAGTAAGAATTTCTAATGCGGCATCTCATGGATGAATAGGAGGAGCCAAATATGAATAGTTGGAAGACAGTCAGTTGTGATGGTTCTGTGAGGAAGTTCTATAGATAGAGTTTGACATGGATATATTTAGAGATGGCCAATGGTGATTGGTTGGTTGGTTCAACAGATTGTTGTGTGATTGAAGCAGTGGAAGAATTCTATTCTGTGGACTATATTTGTGAAGGTTCCTATGCAATTTTGTAAATGGTGAATGCTACTATAAACAGACACCTGAATGATAAGTCTATAAATTGTATGTAATCTCAATTACTGTAATACAAAGTGATTTCTCTTGGTGTGGTGCATTTTTCTCCCGTAAGGGTTTTCCCACGTATGTCTGGTGTTCTTGTGTGATTGTCAAAACTTTGTTTCTGTAATCTATTTCTTAGTGCATCTTAACTTGACTATAATTGTAAAATTTAAAAGTACATATACATTCTTTCTTGAGGTATTGATGTTAGGAGAATTGTTTCTGCAATTAATTTTCTTTACAAGTGGTATCAGAGCCTGATCAGTTGTGTTATCCTTGTGGGTACGTTGGGTTTTTTGTGTCAATTATGTTTCAGTGGGAGTCTTGTAGAGTTTTTTATTTCTAATTATAGATTAAGATGGCTAGTACATCTGAAAAATATTGAAATAGAGAAATTCAATGGCAATAACTTTGAGTTGTGGAAACTCAAGATGGAGGATCTTCTTGTTGACCATGATCTTTGGATTGTTGTGGTTGGAGTGAAACCTATAGGCATGAAGCAATTGGGACCTTGTAGATAGGAAGTATAAAGGGCTGATAAGGCTCTGTTTGGAAGACTCGGTGCTTTTGAATGTGAATGAGGAGAAGACTGCATATTCTTTGTGGAAGAGACTAGCGTCTATTTATCAGGGGAAGTCCTTGGTGAATAAACTATTCCTGAGGAAGAAACTATACTCTTTGAGAATGCAGGAAGGAGGGTCTATAGCTAATCATTTGAATGCATTTAACATGCTGCTTGCTCAATTGACATTTGTTGGTGTGAAGACTAAAGAAGAGGATCGTTGTATGCTACTATTGTGTTCTTTGCCAGACTCATGGGATCATCTAGTGATGGCTATTAGGAGTACAACATCCAGTTTCAAGATGGAGGATATTGTTGGTTCTTTGTTTTCAGAAGAAATGAGAAGGAAATCCTCTGAGATGGTGAAGGAAGCTCTTGCTATCAGAGGAAGGTCAAAGGAGAAAGGCAAGAAGAAGGACAAGAAATCAAAATCAAAATCAGAGGGGAGATCAAAGTCTCCTAGCAAGAAGTCCAACGTGAAGTGTTGGAACTATGGGCAACCTGGTCATGTCTGAAAGGATTGTAAAGAGGAGAAAAAGAAGAAGAAGGGCTCTTCCAATAATGGTTCTTCTCATAGTGATGGTGATGCCTTCATTGCAGCCTTGGCAACTCAAGCGTCAGATGATGTCTGGCTGATTGATTCTGGAGCATCATTCCACATGACATCTCATAGAGAGGTTCACAAAGTATGAAGAATATGATGGTGGAAAGATGTACTTGGCGAGTGATTCAACTTTGGAGATTTTTGGCCATGGAAGAGTTAGGATACAATTCCCTGATGGTAGAGTAAAGGGAATCAATAATGTTATGCACATACCAGGTCTGGCTTGAAATCTATTATCTGTAAGTATGCTGAAAAATATTGGAGTACAAGTTACGTTCTCTAGAAATGGCTACAAGATGACAAGAGGTGCTTGGATTGGTACCTTGTACAAGTTGGATGCACAGGCTATTCAATGCAACAGTGTCTATGGAAATTCACTAAAAGCTGCTCATGGGGGTAAAGAGGGAAATGTCCCTAATTATGTAAACTCTATGGAAGTAAAACTTCCTACAGAGAAGACTATGCTTTGGCATAATAGGTTAGGCCACATAGGAGAAAAAGGTTTAAAAACCTTGAAGAATAAAAACCTGGTTGAGGGGCTTGAATATTGTAATCTTGAATTTGAATTCTATAAACACTGTATATATGGAAAGCAGCACCATGTTTCATTTTATTCCAGTCCTCATAAATCTTTTGGTTTGCTAGATTATATTCATTCAGATGTGTTTGGTCTAGTAAATATTCCTTTTTTGTCTAAATCAAGATACAATGTGTCATTCATTGATGATTATTCAAGAAGAGCATTTGTATATTTTCTGAAAAGTAAATCAGAAGTATTCAATCGATTTAAGGAATTTAAGAACCTTGTAGAAAATCAGACTGGTAGAAAAATAAAATGCTTAAGGATTGATAATGGCGGTGAATTTTGTTCTGTTGAATTTGAAAGATACTGTAAAGACCATGGAATTAAAAGACACAAGACTACACCTTATACTCCACAATAGAATGGAGTTGCAGAAAGGTTCAATAGGACAGTGATGGAGAGAGCACGAAGTATACTCAGTAGTGCTGGCTTGGAGGAGAAGTTTTGGGCTGAGGCTGTATCTACTGCATGTTATCTAATTGATCGTTCTCCAAATTTTTCTCTTGTTGAGAAAATACCTTTGGAAGCGTGGTCTGGTAAGAATCCCTCACTTAGAAATTTACGTGTTTTTGGCTATGAGGCATATGCTCATGTACCGGATGTGAAAGTTTCTAAATTGGAGAACAAGGATGTCAAACGTATTTTCATTGGCTATAGCGCTGTCATAAAAGGATACAAGCTTTGCAATCTTGATATAGAGAAGGTTGTATACATCAGAAGTGTAATCTTTTGTGAGTTGAAACCTTCCACTTTGGATCTGTAGTCAGAGACAAAGTCAGATAAAATAAGGATGTAGCATTAATTCCTCCTACACCAGAGAAAGAGGAATTGGAAATTCAAAATGTACCTGAAACTGAGGAGAGTTCGAGCAGTTCCTATTGGAAATATGTGCCTCAAACATTACAGGCTGAAGCCTCCTTTAGAGCAATGTCAGTGTGACATTCTGATTGTCTGGCCGACTCGCAGTTTGTTTTATCAAATTCTGAACAGGTCACTGTGACCTAGGTATTGTCTTGCCGAAAGGTCCACTGTGGAGTCTATCGTTGTAGCTTGGTGTATTCGCTATGACCTCATAGCGCTCGGGAGAGCTTTGGTCGAAAGGCCATTCATTCGTTTATCAGCATAACTCTTGGCAACTGGAGTTTCGGAGTGGCTTCAACTTTTGGAGAGATGTCTCAGCGAAGCGTTTATCTCTTGCCGACAGTGTATGTATGTCTTCGGAATAACCTATATTCACTCGGTAAGATGTCACCGCGAAAGAAAATGTTATGTCGACAGTGTTTTCTTGTTTTGTTTCATCAGGAAGACTTAAGTGTTATCTTTTGTATAACTCAAAGCTATCGGGGAAGGTCTTAGTGATAGAAGAAAACTATGCCGACAGGGACTACTCAGGAGTTATCGATATAACTCTTAGACTTCATTATGAGGTCTGAGCGATAAGCATTTGTCTTGCCGATAGCCGATGGCTATTGGGGTAACTCTTGGTGACAGTCTGTCTTTGGTGAAACATATATAAATCGGTAAGTTCTCTCGGCAATGGACAAATGTTTTGGCGACAGGTGAACACTTCAAAGTAGCATATGAATATCTCTATGAAATCTTGGTGATAGGAGTAAGTCTTGCTGACTTCCGTTGGGTGCTCGGTAAATGTGGGAACTTGGTATATCTGTTGGAGCTCGATATAATATATTGGCGACTACAGAGGCTCTTGGCGACATCTATAAGGGGTCAATGTGGCATCGGCGAGACATTGTTAGTGTCTCACCAAGATGCCAATGTAATTCGAATTCTATTGACCGCGTATGACTTCTAATGTGGCATCACGTGGATGAATTAGAAGAGCCGAATTGGAACCATTGGGAGTCTTTTCGTTGCGACGGTTCTATGAGGGAGATCAACAGTCAGGGAACACCATGGATATAGTTGGAAATTATAGATGTTTTGATGTTGGATAGTAGTTCGATCAACAGTGAAGTGTGAAGAATTCAAACTGTATCAGTGAAGGATTAAAATCTGTAAAGGCTGTAACCTGAAAGTTTTATGTTCGAAGAATGTACATGATGAATGCTGTTATATAATGACACTAGAAAGATAAGTCTGGAATTTAATGTAACTTTGATTACTATAATACAAAGTGATTTCTCTTGGTGTGGTGGGTTTTTCTCCCGTAAGGGTTTTCCCACGTATATCTAGTGTTCATGTGTGTTTGTCTAAATAATCTATTTCTGTAATCTGTCTCATAGTGCATCTCAATTAGACTGTAATTGAAAATTTAAAAGTACTTCTGCATTCTTTCCTGAGGTATTGACGTTAGGAAAATTGTTTTCAGCATCTACTTTTCCTTACAAGTGGTATCAGAGCCTGTCCAGTTGTGTTATCCTTGGGGGTATATTGGGTTTTTTGAGTCAATACTGTTTAGTGGGAGTTTTGTAGAGATTGTTATTTCTATTTATAGATTAAGATGTCTAGTTCATCTGGGAATATTGAAATAGAGAAATTCAATGGTAGTAACTTTGAATTGTGGAAACTAAAGATGGAGGATCTCTTAGTATATCGAGACCTTTGGTTTGTTGTGTCTGGAACTAAACCTACAGGCATGAAGCAAGAAGAATGGGACCTTGCAGATAGAAAAGCAAAGGGGCTGATAAGGCTTTATTTGGCAGACTTAGTTCTTCTCAATGTGCATGAAGAGAAGTCTGCTTCTCTCTTGTGGAAGAGACTGGCGTCTATTTATCAGGGGAAATCTTTGGTGAATAAGCTATTCCTGAGAAAGAAGCTTTACTCTTTGAGAATGCAAGAAGGAGGGTCTGTAGCTAATCATTTGAATGCATTTAACATGATGCTCATACAATTAACATCTGTTGGTGTAAAGATTGAAGAAGAAGATCGTTGTATGCTTCTGTTATGTTCTTTGCCAGACTCATGGGATCATCTAGTGATGGCTATTGGGAGTACAACATCCAGTTTCAAAATGGAAGATATTGTTGGTTCTTTGCTGTCAGAAGAAATGAGAAGAAAATATTTTGAGATGGTGAAGGAGGCTCTTGCTGTTAGAGGAAGGTTAAAGGAGAAAGGCAAGAAGAAGGATAAGAAGTCCAAATCAAAATCAGAAGGGAGATCAAAGTCTCCTGGCAAGAAGTCCAAGGTGAAGTGCTGGAATTGTGGGCAACCTGGTCATGTCCGAAAGGATTGTAAAGAGGAGAAAAAGAAGAAGAAAGGATCTTTCAATAATGGTTCTTCTCATAGTGATGGTGATGCCTTCATTGTAGCCCTGGCTACTCAGTCATCAGATGATGTCTGGTTGATCGATTCTAGAGCATCATTCCACATGACATCTCACAGAGAATGGTTTACAAAGTATGAAGAATATGATGGTGGAAAGGTGTACTTGGCGAGTGATTCAACCTTGGAAATTATTGGCCATGGAAGAGTCAGAATCCAATTCTCTGATGGCAGAATAAAGGGGATCAATGATGTTATGCACATACCAGGTTTGGCTCAAAATTTACTTTCTGTCAGTAAGCTAAATGATATTGGAGTACAAGTCTTGTTCTCGGGAAGTGGCTGCATGATGACTAGAGGTTCAATGATGCTGGCTAGAGGTGCTCGAATTGGTACCCTATACAAGTTGGATGCACAAGTTGTTCATTGTAACAGTGTCTCTTCGAAGTCACTGAAAGCTGCTCATGGAGGTAAAGAGGGAATTGTCCCTAATTATGTAAACTCTACGGAAGTAAAACTTCCTACAGAAAAGACTATGCTTTGGCATCATAGGTTAGGCCACTTAGGAGAAAAAGGTTTAAAAACCTTGAAGAACAAAAACCTGGTTGAGGGGCTTGAAGACTGTAATCTGGAATTTGAATTCAATGAACACTGTATATATGGAAAGCAACATTGTGTTTCATTTTATGACAGTCCTCATAAAACTTCTAGTTTGTTAGACTATATTCATTCAGATGTGTTTGGTCTAGTAGATGTTCCTTCTTTGTCTAAATCAAGATACTATGTGTCGTTCATTGATGATTATTCAAGAAGAGAATTTATATATTTTTTGAAAAGTAAATCAGAAGTGTTCAGTCGATTTAAGGAGTGTAAAAATCTTGTTGAAAATTAGACTGGTAAAACAATAAAATGCTTAAGGACTGATAATGGCGGTGAATTCTGTTCTGATGAATTTGAAATATATTGTAAAGACCATGGAATCAAAAGACACAAGACTACACCTTACACTCCACAGCATAATGGAGTTGCAGAAAGGTTCAATAGGACAATGATGGAGAGAGCATGAAGTATGCTTAGTAGTGTTGGTTTGGAAGAAAAGTTCTATGCTAAAGCTACTGCTACTGCATGTTACTTAGTTAATCAGTCTCCAAACTCTGCTCTTATTCATAAGACACCTATGGAAGCATGGTCTGGTAAGAAGCCCTCTTTTAGACATATTAGAGTCTTTGGCCGTGAAGCATATGTTCATGTGCCGGATGTAAAAAGATCTAAGTTGGACAACAAGTCTGTTAAGTGTACTTTTATTGGCTATAGTGCTAACATCAAAGGATACAAGCTTTGGAATCCTATTACAGAGAAGGTTGTATACAATAGAAGTGTAATCTTTCATGAGCTGAAACCTTCCACCTTGGATCTGCAGTTAGAAACAAAGTCAGAAAACAGTAAGGATGTAGCAGCAATTCCTCCTACACTAGAGAAAGAGGAATTGAAGATTCAAAACGTACTTGAAACTAAGGAGAGCTCAAGCAGTCTAAAAGCTCTGAAGAAGATGAACCTCAGCCTCAGCCAGTGAGGAGGTCAACCTGAGAAAGGAAACAACCAGATAGGTATGGGTTCTCTTTGATTGATTCTACTTGTGCCTATGCCTTGATTTCTAGCACTGATGAGCCTAAGACTATAAAGGAGGCAATTAAAATGTCTGATTCAGATTCTTGGTTGAAAGCCATGGAGGAAGAAATGGTGTCATTAGATAAAAATGAAACCTAGAGTCTGGTGCCCTTGCCTAAAGGCAGAAAACTTGTGGGTTGTAAATGGGTATTTAAGAAAAAGATTGGTCTGGATGGCAGTGTAGAAAAATACAAAGCACGACTGGTTGCAAAGGGTTATTCCCAGGTAGAGGGAATTGACTATGGGGAAATCTTTTCTCCTATAGCAAAGCTGATGTCCATTAGATTTCTATTGTCACTTGTAGCAGCTTATGACTTAGAGGTTGAACAGATGGATGTGAAGACAACATTTCTTCATGGTGATCTTGAAGAAGAAATCTATATGTCCTAGCCTGAGCACTTTGTTGAGAAAGGTAAAGAAAAACTGGTAGCAAATTAAAGAAGTCTCTATATGGGTTAAAGCAGTCACCTAGAATGTGGTACCAGAAATTTGATACCTATGTATTATCTTTAGGCTTTGTGAGATCAAAATTGATCACTGTGTATACTATAAAGCTGAAAGTGATCAAGTGCTTGTTATTGCTCTTTATGTTGATGATATGTTGTTCAAAGGAAATAGCAAGCTAATGATTTATGATCTTAAGTCTCAGTTGTCTGCTAAGTTCGAAATGAAGGATCTTGGTGCAGCAAGGTATATTCTAGGGATGGAGATAACCAGGGAAAGGAAGAATAGAAAGCTTTGGCTCAGTCAGAGTAAGTATATAAAGACTATTCTAGAGAGATTTTGTATGAATGATTGCAAACAGTTAGTTGTTCTAGTTATACAGGGAATGAAGCTATCTGTTGAGGACTATCCAAAATCTCCTATTGAGATGGAGGACATGACCAGTGTGCCCTATGCTAGTGCTGTAGGCAGTCTCATGTATGCAATGGTCTGTACAAGACTATACATTGCCCAAGCAGTGGGAGTACTTAGTCTATTTATGGCTAATCTAGGAAGAATACATTGGGATATTGTGAAGAGGGTGTTTAGGTATTTGAAGGGAACTTCAAATTTTGCATTGTGTTACCATGGTAATTCAGTTGAATGACAGAGGACTCTCAGCATTCGTGGCTATGTAGACTCTGATTGGACAGGGGACATTGATAGCAGAAGATCCACCAGTGGATACGTTTTCATGTTGAATGGTGGTGCAGTGAGTTGGATGAGCAAGCGGCAGGATGTAGTCGCTTTGTCCACTACAGAGGCTAAATACATGGTAGCTACCCAAGCTTGTAAATAAGCTGTATGGTTGAAATGTTTGTGTTCTAACATTGGTTTTGATGTAGGGGAAATAACAATCTTATGTGATAGTTAGAGTGCCATTTGTCTGGCAAACAATCCAACTTTCCATGCCAGGACGAAACATATTGATGTACAGTACCACTTTGTATGAGATATGGTTGAGGATGGAAAGGTCAGTTTGGAAAAATTTGATACTCTAGAGAATGTTGCAGATGCATTAATGAAGCCAGTGAGCACAGACAAGTTTAGGTGGTGTGCCAGTTCAATGGGTCTTAGTACCCATGTTTTTCAGTAAGTATTATTTATGCTCTAGAGGTGCCTGTATGATCTTCGTCAAGTGGGAGATTGTTGGAAATATGTGCCTTAAACATTATAGGCTAAAACCTCCTTTAGAGCAATGTCGGTGTGACATTCTGATTGTCTGGCCGACTAGCAGTTTGTTTTATCAAATTCTAAACAGGTCGCTATGACCTAGGTATTGTCTTTCCGAAAGGTCCACTATGGAGTCTATCATTGTAGCTTGGTGTATTCGCTATGACCTCATAGCGCTCGGGAGAGCTTTGGCCGAAGGCCATTCATTCATTTATCAGTGTAACTCTTAGCGACTAGTGTTTCAGAGTGGCTTCAACTTTCAGAGAGATGTCTCAGCGAAGCATTTATCTCTCACCGACAGTGTATGTATGTCTTCAAAATAACCTATATTCACTCGGTAAGATTTCACCGTGAAATCAAATGTTATGTCAATAGTGTTTGCTTGTTTTGTTTCATCGGGAAGACTTAAGTGTTATCTTCAGTATAACTCAAAGCTATCGGGGAAGGTCTTAGCGATAGAAGAAATATATGCCAACAGGGACTACTCGAGAGTTATTGATATAACTCTTAGACTTCGTTATGAGGTCTGAGAAATAAGCATTTTTCTTGCCAATAGCCGATGGCTATCGAGGTAACTCTTGGCGACAGTATGTCTTCGGTGAAACATATATAAATCGGTAAGTTCTCTTGGTGATGGACAAATGTTTTGGCGACAGGTGAACACTTCAGAGTAGCATATGAATATCGCTATGAACTCTTGGCGATAGGAGTAAGTCTTGCCGACTTCTGTTGGGTGCTCAGTAAATGTGGGAACTTCGGTGTAACCTTAGTGTTTCACCATGACCTTCTGGAAAAAGTGATAAGTCAGAACAATTACGTGATGACTTGGTATATTTGTTGGAGCTCAATATAATATCTTGGTGGCTACAGAAGCTCTTGGCGACATCGGTAAGGGGTCAATGTGGCATCGGCGAGACACTGTTAGTGTCTCACCGAGATTCCAATGTAATTCAAATTCTATTGACCGCATATGACTTCTGATGTGGCATCACATGGATGAATTAGAAGAGCCGAATTGGAACCATTGGGAGTCTGTTCGTTGTGACGGTTCTGTGAGGGAGCTCGACAGTTAGGGAACACCATGGATATAGTTGGAAATTATAGATGTTTTGATGTTGGATAGTAGTTCGATCAACAATGAAGTGTGAAGAATTCAAACTGTATCAGTGAAGGATTAAAATCTGTAAAGGCTGTAACCTGAAAGTTTTATGTTCAAAGAATGTACATGATGAATGTTGTTGTATAATGACACTAGAAAGATAAGTTTGGAATTGTATGTAACTTTGATTACTGTAATACAAAGTGATTTCTCTTGGTGTGGTGGGTTTTTCTCCCGTAAGGGTTTTCCCACGTATATCTAGTGTTCATGTGTGTTTTTCTAAATACTTTATTTCTGTAATTTGTCTCATAGTGCATCTCAATTAGACTGTAATTCAAAATTTAAAAGTACTTTTGCATTCTTTCCTGAGGTATTGACATTAGGAAAATTGTTTTCCGCATCTAGTTTTCCTTATAGTTCCGAAAGTTTTGAAGAAGAAGAACCTTAGCTCAGCAAGTGAGGAGGTCAACCCGTGAAAGAAAACAACCAGATAGGTATGGGTTCTCTTTGATAGATTCTACTTGTGCCTATACTTTGATTTCTAGCACTGATGAGCCTAGGACTTTAAAAGAGGCAATTAAAATGTCTGATTTAGACTCTTGGTTGGAAGCCATGAATGAAGAGATGGCATCATTAGAGAAAAATGAAACCTAGAGTTTGGTGCCCTTGCCTAAAGGCAGAAAAGTTGTGGGCTACAAATGGGTATTTAGGAAAAAGATTGGTCTGGATGGCAGTGTAGAAAAGTACAAGGAAATACTGGTTGCAAAGGTTTATTCCCAGGTAGAGGGAATTGATTATGGGGAAATATTTTCTCCTATAGCAAAGCTGACATCTATCAAATTTCTTTTCACTTGCAGCAGCATATGACTTAGAGGTTGAACAGATGGATGTGAAGACAACATTTCTTCATGGTGATCTTGAAGAAGTAATCAATATGTCCCAGCCTGAGCACTTTGTTGAGAAAGGTAAAGAAAAAATGGTATGCAAATTAAAGAAGTCTCTGTATGGGTTAAAGTAGTCACCTAGAATGTGGTACCAGAAATTTGATACTTTTGTATTGTCTTTGGGATTTGTGAGATCAAAATTTGATCACTGTGTATATTATAAAGCTAAAAGTGATCAAGTATTAGTTATTGCTCTCTATGTTGATGATATGTTGTTCATGGGAAATAGCAAGCTAATGATTTTTTATCTTAAGTCTTAGTTGTCTGCTAAGTTCGAAATGAAGGATCTTGGTGCAACAAGGTATATTCTGGGGATGGAGATAACCAGGGACATGAAGAATAGAAAGCTTTGGCTCAGTCAGAGTAAGTATATAAGAACTTTTCTTAAGAGATTTTGTATGAATGATTACAAATAGCTAGTGGTTCCTGTCATGCAGGGAACGAAGCTATCTATTGAGGACTATCCAAAATCTCCTACTGACATGGAGGACATGACCAGTGTACCCTATGCTAGTGTAGTAGGTAGTATCATGTATGCAATGGTCTATACAAGGCCAGACATTGCCCAAGAAATGGGAGTTCTTAGCTGATATATGGCTAATCCAGGAAGAAAACATTGGGATGTTGTCAAGATAGTTTTCAGATATTTGAAGGGCACTTCAGATTTTGCTTTGTGTTACCATGGGAACTTGGTTGAATCATAGAGGACTCTCAGAGTTTGAGGTTATCTAGATTTTTATTGGGTAGGGGACATTGACAATAGGAGATCCACCAGTGGATACATATTCATGATGAATGGTGGTGCATTGAGTTGGATGAGAAAGCGATAGGCTATAGTCACTTTGTCCACTATGGAGGCTGAATACGTGGCAGCTACTCATGCTTGTAAAGAAGCTATATGGTTGAAACGTTTGTGTTCTAATATTGGTTTTGATACACAAGAAATAACTATTTTTTGTGACAGTTAGAGTGTAATTTTTCTGGCAAAGAACCCTACTTTCCATGCCAGGATGAAACATATTGATGTACAGTACTACTTTGTACGAGATATGGTTGAGGATGGAAAAGTCGGTTTGGAAAAGGTTGATACTCTAGAGAATGTTGCAGATGCATTGATGAAGCTAGTGAGCACAGATAAGTTCAGGTGGTGTGCTAGTTCAATGGGCTTTAGTGCACATGATTTTTAGTAAGTTTTATTTGTGCTCTAGAGGTGCATGTATGATCTTCATCAAGTGGGAGATTGTTGGAAATGTATGTCTCAATCAATACATGCTAAAACCTCCATGAGAGCCAAGTTGGTGTGACAGCTTCAATGTTTGGACAACAAGTAGTGTTTGTCATTATGTTTTGCATAGGTCGTTGTGACCTTGCATAAGTCTTGCCAAAAGGTTACACTGTGAAGTCTATCACTATGACAAGGAGTACTCATTATGACCTCATAGTGATCGGGAGACCTCTGGACGACAGGCCATTCAATCATGTATCGAGGAGACTCTTGGTGACCATGATCTTTGGTGTAACACGGCGGCTCGGTGAAGCATCTTAGCAAAAGCTAATGTCTCACCGACAGGAATATTACTGGTATCTTCTCCATAACATATGGTTTGATGAGAAGTCCCAGTGAATAGTGAAATTCTTGCCAACAGGGGACACATCCAAATGTTCTTCGGTGTAACTCAAAGCGATCAGAGAAACCTCTTAGCGATGGTGAATGTCTTGCTGATAGTCGATGGCTATCGGGGTAACTCAAAGGTCTCGGGAAGATGTCTTAGCGAATGTTGAAGGTCTCATCGATAGGAACTTTTTTTGGGATCTTCGGAATAACTCTTGGTGATGGATGACACATCAGGGTGAGTCCTAAAGCTCGGTGTAAAGTCCTAGTGAAAGGTGTATGGCCTAGCGACTACTAACGGTTTCGGTGAAACAAATGATCTCAGAGAAACCTCTCGGCGAAGGTGTTAAGTCTTTTCGACTAGTGATTGAAGCTCGGTATGACTTGTCTTGTTCGGCGTAAAGTCTCAGTGAAGGTGTTTGGTCTTGCTGATAGGTGTATGCTTTCAGTGTAAGCTAATGTTACTCTATGAGACCTCTTGGTGATATTGGTATGTCTTGCCGACTATCTTTTGGAGCTCGATATGACTTGTGTCTTTGATATACCTTTGGTGACTCGCTATGATCTCCTGGAAAATACGATAGGTCTGGGCGACTGCTTGGTGACTCAGTGTAACTCATGGAGCTCGATAGAACATCTTGACTACTATGGTGACTCTTGGTAACATCAGTATGAAGGTTATGTGGCATCGGTGAAACACTGTTACTGTCTCACCAAGATGCCAACACAGTGCGAATTTTGTTGACCGAGTAAGAATCTTTGATGTGGCATCTCGTGGAAGAATAGGAGGAGACGAATATGAACAGTTGGAAGATAGACAATTGCAACAGTTCTATGAGGAAGTCCTACGGACAGAGTTTGACATGGATATATTCAGAGATGGCTGATGGTGATCAATTGGTTGGTTCAACAAATTGTTGCGTGATTGAAGCAGTGGAAGAAATCTATTGTGGACTGTAATTGTGAAGGTTCCTATGCAATTTTGTAAATGGTGAATGCTGATATAAAAAAACACTAGAAAGATAAGTCTATAAATTGTATGTAATCTCAATTATTGTAATATAAAGTGATTTCTCTTGGTGTGGTGGGTTTTTCTCCTATAAGGGTTTTCCCACGTATATCTGGTGTTCTTGTGTGATTGTCAAAACTCTATTTCTATAATCTGTTTCTTCGTGCATCTTAACTTGACTGTAATTGTAAAATTTAAAAGTACATTTGCATTCTTTCCTGAGGTATTGACGTTAGGAGAATTGTTTCCGCATCTAATTTTCCTTACAGTTCCAAGGATGGAGATCATTGATGTGTTAACAGATTTCAAGCAAGATATTACAAACAACTTAGCTACTTAGTTGGGTACACTTTGAGACAAAGACAAACATAAGGACTACATATGTAAGATGGTAACTGACATTGACAACAAGATTCCACCTAAGGAAGATCAAGTCTACTTTGGTGCACAAAGGAAGCCCTGGGTTCCAAAATAAGGTATGTTACTAGCTCCATTATCTTTTTCTAGGCCAAACCAGGCAGACAGTTTCATGCATCCATTTTCTCAATCCTAGTAGCCTTCTATAACACCTCCACCTACTAATGCACATAGATTTACTGAGTCGCCAGTTAGCCCACACCCTACCTAAATAACAAACCATGACTGCAACCAATATGCCCTACTGATTCAAACCAATTCCCTACAACTAATGTATCCACTCCTTCCACACCCATCATCATTGAGCTACCTATGGAAGAGAAATAGGAACCTCTAAATGATCTTATTCAGCCAATAGTACTTAAACATCCTAAACAAGAGCCATCATTCCCTCAGGAATTGGAAGTTGTCAAGTAGGAGAAAAGAAAGGAAGATTCAATTCTCGACATCATGGGTATTTAGACATCCCTATTTCAGGTCATAAAGGATGTCCCTATACATGGCAGAACAATCAAGGAAGCTTATCTTAAGAAGTTGGGAAAAAAGAAGAAATACTCGACTACAGTCCATGAGATGAGACAATTTACTGATAGCATGCTTGGAAAAGAGACTCTTCCCAAGTACAGTAATCCAAACAATCATGTAGCAGCTATTATCCATGAGATTGAAGTAAACAATTCCCTGAGTGATTTTGGGGTAGTGATTAATGCAATGACTAAGCACATCCTACAACAACTAAAAGTTGCATGCATGAGACCTCCTCCTATAGTCCCGCAGCTTGTTAATGATTCCACTATGGATCTTGGTGATATATACCTTCTAGAATCATGAGAGAATCCAACATACCCCATTATTTTCTCTCTATGGCCACATGACAATGAGGGAACTAGGGAAGTTAGCTAGATGGTGCACTTCATGATGTTAGGTAGAAGTTCCTTGTTGCAGTTTCAAGAAAAGGAAGAGGTGTTATCTAGTATAATCCAAAACCTTTATGAAGAGGAACATGCATCAACTTCTACTTTTGTTCGAGTGCTTCCCCCTAAACTTCTTGTAGCCACTCTTCCTACAAACGATCTTCTTACAACCACTCTTCTTGCAACCACTATGTCTGTAGAGAAACTTCCTGTAGCAACAGGCATGTTCCATACCATGGCACCATATGGACTCAAATAATTGCAGTAGTCTCATCAACATGCATTTGCATGGAGCTATCGTGATATGAAGGGACCAAATCCTAAGTTCTACATTCGACAAGTCTACATCAGAGTCGATTGTCAACTAGTAGGGCAGCCTCAACAAAGAATTAACCTTGAATTAGGAGAAGTTGTTAAAATAGCGCTGTAGAAATTGATATTTGCTGGATTTATCTGCCTCATTTCAGATAGCCAGTGGATGAATTTATTGATGATCATGCCAAAGAAAGGAGGGAAATGGCGAGTTTGTGTTGATTATAGAAAACTTAACGCTGCCACTAAGGAAGACCAATTTCCCTTGCCAACATACTCTCACCTAGCAAGAGATGTTAAATGGATAAAAGGTTGTTGCAGAATATTTTCCAAGGAAACCTTGACCCATATTCCTATGTTGGTCATGCAGCCAAATGCTTCAGATGAAATGAGAAGTGTATCATTGCAGCACATTGAAGTAGTGCAAAATTAGAGGATGAAATGGCATGATTGGGAAAATGAGTTTCCACCAAGTGATTGGGTATTGTCATACGACCTAACACATTAGGACAATGCAGAGAAGTTGTGGACAGGGTGGTTAGGACCATTTGAAATTTCCAAATTCTTTCCTAAAGGAGCTTTTCAGCCCACCATCATTAGCCCTAATAGAATCAAGCTACTTGAGCCAGCCTCCAAGGAAGGGCCCCTATAGCAACTCACTCAACATTCAGTACATGAGCTTCCTACAGTTGAAGTTGGTGGACCTAGTGTCCCACCTTTTGGCTAAATTAAGGTAAATACTTTTTCATAATAAAGATTTCCACCTTAGTAGAAATCCATTTCTTCACCCATCTACCCATCTGTCCATTCATACAACCTTTCTCTCTCTCTTCCATCATTTCATTCCACCTCACTCCACTTCGCTTCACTTTTGATTAATTGCTCAATCATTTTGAAAAAGGAAAATCTGTACTTTCTCTCCCCGATCTTTGAAATGTATCATTTGCACGATCAAGTATGTATGTGGTAATTCTCATCTCTTAATTACCTTTTGAGCACATTTATTTAATCATCGCACATTATTATAAGTGATTGCATAATATGCCATCATTTCCTATCAAGCTGGCACTTGCTTCCCACATATGTTGACACATGTCCAAAATTAGGTTGGGGGGGAACAAAAAAATGCAAATAAACTACCCGTACATCAAATTGTAACCTAGCTACATAAAAAAATTTAAATAAGCTGATTTAAAAATCTAGCTCGCATGTGTGAAGTGATGGTAATTGAGCTACCGATTATTTCCATTATCACCCTCATTTATCACCCCTTTCCTCGCCTTAATTACCTTGTCATAATCTCAAGAATAAACAATAAATGGTAAAAAGTAGAGACAAAGAAGAGAATTCAGTTGACACTAGCAGTAAAAATTCATTAAGAAAGGTGGTGGTTTTCAAAATAAAAATTGTAGGGGAAGGAAATTTCGCTAAGTGAGTGATTTCAGAAAATGGGGGGTGGCTTAATTCGGAATGAGCCCTCGGTTCATAGCACATTGCTGCAAGATGCACAATGTCTGGTAGAATTTCAACGTTGTGGATGGTTTGACTATTTCATGAAGTTGGATGGCTTTGATGAGGGAATTGCACTTGAATTCACCCAAACATTCTTAGAAGGAAAAGCGACGGTAAAAGGGTTAGAAGTGGTGGTGACTGAAAAGAGAATTGTAGAAATTTTAGGGTTACCTACTAATGGTGAGCATTACCTTGCCTCTAGGGAGGCCAAGTCAGTCAAACCAGAATTCATAGTACATGGCAACCCACCAATTAGCATTGAAAAATAGGGCACAAAAAGAATGTCTTTGCCTGAACCATGGAAGGAGGAAGTTGTGCACATTATAAGGCATATCACCTGTGAGGGACGATTATCAAACCTACATTTAGTACACTTTAAGCTCTTGAGCCACCTGTAGCACAAAAGGAGGATGAATGTGCCCAATCTCTTATATAAGCTCCTCTTCCTTATGGCGGTCGAGACCAAGAAAGGTAGGGATAACTCTATCTCCCACCATTGCTTGATAAAATTTCTAGTTAAGAAATATTTGCATGATGTGTCTAGAATGACTTGGGAGTAATTTGTTCAAGTTAATCAAAATTACCATCAAGAAGAATTTTCCAATGTTGAGCATTTTCCACCTAGGGTTATACTTTAGTCTCGTAGGTCTAGCTGAAGCTACCTCTAGTGCTTAAATTTTTGGTGATAGTTCTAGTATGAATCCTCCTATAGTAGTAGAGGAGGCCATAAACATTAGTTCCTCTAAAACATAACAATCAGAAAAAGCATGCACTTCATTTGAATATGATGACAATGTCCCCCTGCAATCCCTAATAAGAACTAGGGCACGAAAGAGAGAAGTTAAAGCAAGAAAAGAAAGAGAAAAAGATCAAACCCAATCTATAGAAAAAGAGGTGCCAAGTGCTAGGAAAAGAAAGGCTGACCCTATTCATCCTGCAGCCAAAGGGAAATGTAAGGGCATCTCTAGGAAATCAAAACCTGTTGGACTAGCTTTTTATGAACCTTCACAAGAAAACCCTAGGCATGATGAGACATCATATGTGGACACCGAAACTTCAGTGGAATGAGAACAAGTCAAGAAAATGAAAGAAGATATCTCTAAGGAAGCAATAAAAGTGATGTTGGCAGACCTTGCAAATATCACAGAGGAGTTTGAGGATGTGCAGGGGTTCCTACAACAAAACCAAGAATAGGGGCAAGAGTTCCTATAGCCACAACAGGAATCATAGCAAGAACCAGAGCAAGGCTAGGAACAGGAACAAGAGGTCCTACAACAAGAAGAGGATGAAGAAATAGCACCCCTACAACCATAGACAACTAAACAGCCTGAGTCCATGCAAATAGTGTCATTTGGGGAGAAGCCATCAACAAAAAATTGGTAGGAATTCATAACCCTCATAATTTTACAATTCATGCAGCAATTTTAAATCTATGGAAAGAAATAGAAAGGAGGGAGAGAGAATGGAAATAGGAGAGGAAGAATCTAAAAAATGAAATCCAAGAGGGATGAGATTATTGAGGACAAAAATGAGGAGATCGATACTTTAAAGAATAATTTCAATAACATTGTGACCTTAGTGCCACAAATTCTTGAATGTAGAGCTCCTACAAGGGTTTATGCCCTGCACTTGAAAGAGAAATATCTCTCTTTTAGATTATCAATTTTTTTTCAGACTTAAATCCCTCAATTGAAACTCCTGTTGAATTCTTCAATGCCAACAAAATTGCTTCCCCTGAGATGAAAACTTTGTTATGTGAATTTTATTTGCACAATTATGCTTCACACAGGACCATGATTGGAACCCATTGGTGTATGTTGGGGATGTCCAGTTGAGAGCATTTATTTATTGGGCACAAAATGAAATTAATTGGGGTGAGTAGAATAGTGCTTATACAAGAATGGAATCTAATATCCCCTTACCCATTAGGGACGAGTCAAGTAACCCAAAGGATATCTGTAGAGAATGGCTTGGGATGCTCCTCAGACCTAGCTATGGTAACAAAATCATTCCCTAGATTGAAGTTGTCTATACTGAGTATAAGGTTAAAACAACAAAAAAAGAGGAGCTCATAAGAGGATATCTAGCTCAGTGATGGAATAGTTTAATGGATGAGCTGAAACAAGTTGATCCCCATTCTATTCATAACTATGCTAAAACATTAAAGAGAACTGATAGGTACATCTAGCTTGGTAGAGAAAAGGGGAGATTTTGGCTTCCCCTAACCTTCCAACCACCCATTCTTATGTGGCCTGTACCAAAATATAGATTCTATCGACATGATGCTAATAGAGAAATGCCAAGGTGGAATAGATTTGATAGACTAGGAGGATTTTATTGGGACCCAGACTCATGTACTACAACAACGGATGTTGCAAACTTTAGAGCCTAAACCAAACAAAAGAACAACCCTTCCACTACTAGAGGACCAACAAGACATTAGGTTGGGAGGGATGATAAGCCTAGTTTTTGGTTAAATCTTGGGTAGAGTTTATAGTTCATTTTTTGGTATTATCATGAACTTTAGTCATCAAATGTTAATATTTTGTATAATGTTTCCATCAAACCATTGACAATGGATTTATCCTATCCTTGTGAAGTTTCAATGACATTAACATATTATTAAGATTATCTATATTAATTTTGCATGTGATTGATGAATGTTCTCTAAGGTGATTTTAGATGTGCAATTATTATGCATACTAACATTTCCATGCAAGACACAATTGGTGGATGCTAACTTGGGAAAGGAAACCAATAGATGATCATGCAGGGGAATCATTCAAAGGAGTCAACTAAAGAGCGATGGCAACAAATTCCCCATGATAGATAATTGTAACCACCTTGCATTTGTGGCATTGAGCAATCATAGGCATTACTACAGAATTGAGTCCACATTTGGGCATGCATGTATGAATGGATTCCCTGCAGGTGTAACCACTCTGCCACTCTTTTCCTACTTTCCCTAAATGGCGTCCTCCCAGTTAGTGGGAGTTTACCACCCTGTTTAGCTGGTTGAATAAATATGGATTTGAATCTCCTTCTGGAGGAGTTCAGCCCTTAGTTATTGATTGTTGAAAGATGATATTGATGTATTGAGCATTCTCTATTTTTTCATACAGCCATGCTGAGTACTCTATTTACATAATTTACAATGAATGAGATGATAGTTTGAGTTTGTATTAGTTTTAGTGGATACTCATCCAAGGGGGCCCAATTGGTGAGTAATCCTTTCTTTAGAGTAATTAGCTTAGTGTTAATTTTTGTACTTAGTTCAAAATGTGGTATTGACTATCCCTATAGCCACTTGAAGTCTATTCTATGTTTGTTCCTATAGCCAAAGTAGAAAAATTAGTTTCCTGTCTGTTTGCCCAAATTTTTATTCTTGTTATGCATCTCAGTTTAGCATAGTCATTGGTTAATGCTTAGCTTTTTCTTTATTTCCTTCCTGCAATTTCCTTTGAGTATTGTGTGATTCTTAGTTGTAGATTAGAGATGGCTACTTAGGAATTCCTAGTGCACATATAGTGATAACCCATTTCAAGTCTATGTCCTTGGGTTGACAAGTTAAATGCACCTCCGTGATGGTCGAATAGCTATTCATTTAGATGTCCAGTATCTAAATTATGGCTATAGAAGCCCAGTTAGGAGATCCTTGTAGGAGGCTTATAGGCACAACAAAAAATGTTGGCATATCAACAATCCTTTATCACATAGCAAAGCTTGCAACAAACTCCCACAAACATACCCAACACTCCACCCATCACTTGAATAATTCTGCCACCTCAAAACACGTTCACTCCACCTCCTGATCCACAAAACAATGTAACAACATAAATCAAATTTCTCTCACAACAAGTGCTAGATCTCCAATCTAGAAAAATGACAAAAACACCAAGCAATTTGTGCCCCTATCCATTTGATAGGAGCCTTGTAATGGTACCATTCCCAAAGGGGTTTGAAATACCTAAATTTGACAAATATTGTGGGATGGGAAACCTTGAAGATCACATCAAGGAATTCCAAGTACATTGCATGGAGGTAAAATATGATGATACATATCTGATGTAACTATTCCCTTGAAGTTTGGCTGGTCCTGCCATGGAATGGTTCTCTTGCTTTCCTCCTAGAATCAAGAAGTTCCAAGAGATTGTAGATGCATTCATAAAGAAATACACATTCAATATAGGTATGGATGTGAGTCTAGAGGAGCTATTTGCTCTTAAACAAACTAAGGGGGAATGATTCATTTCATTCTTGCAATGATGGCAATCCAAGGCCAACAGGATCAAATGGACCATACTAGAGGAACAAAAAATTTGCACCATCATTGCCAATGTTGACAAAACCTTGTGATTCCATCTTAAGATGCAATGTATCACCACATATGACCATTTGATCCCCAAGGAACTCAAAATCGAAAGAGCCATTATTGCACAAGGGGGGACACCCTCATATTGAAAGAGCCCTTATCACACATGGGTGAAGAATAAAAATGTCACCAATGATGTTGTGGTGGATGCCAAGGTCATAATTAGTGCTCCAAAACAAAACTCACAATCATACCAAGAACTGTAAGGCAACAATCAAAAAAACACGCAAGCTAATGCGGTATCACAACCACCCAATAATCAAGTCAACAGCCTGAATAATCAAGGGGGACCACCACTAAGAAACAACTATCCCCCAAATTGAAAATGCACTACCCTTGGGGAACCAATTGAATCAGTCATTAAGAAACTAGTAAACAAAAATCTCATCAAAATTCCCACTTATGAGAATTATCAAGAGCCCCAAGTGAAACCACCATGGTATAATGAAAATCACCTTTATGATTTTCATAAAATCAAGGGAGCACTACAACCAGTTGCATGAGGCTGAAAAATCTAATCCAAGACCTCATCAATGATAAGGTCATAAATGTTGAACAACTAGCTAGAAATCAAGACCTTAAAATATACATGAATCTAATGTCGGATCATAACAAAGGGAACAACCATGGAAAGACCAAGTATGACAATGTGAACCATGTATACAATCATGTTGTCATATCCCTAGATGAATGGATCATTGTTGTTAACATCAAGGGAGCCAAAGCCGATTATGGAGTCACCACATGCGGCATAAAAGTTACCATTGTTGGGTCATCACAACCACCTAGAGCATCCACCTCAAATCCAAAATCTGTTCCTAATGGCCACAATGTCTTGGACTAGTTGAAAAGAACGCCTACTCAGATCTCCATCATGGAGTTGCTAAAGATATCATCCGCACATAGAAAAATACTAGAGGAAGCATTAGCTTCATCCACCATCTCTGTGGGTCTTGATGCTAACCAGTTCCAAACTATGGTTGGACACATCACCACCCAAAATCTTCTAACATTCTGATTAGGAATTTCCTACCCAACCATCTCATAATTGCACACTCCATCTTGAAGTCATGGTTCATAAAAAAAAAATCAAAAGGGTCTTGGTGGATGGGGGTGCAGGTCTAAATATATGTTCACTCAAACTAATAAAGAATCTAGGATTCTCCAAGGATTCCATTGAAAAAAGTAAGGGCATCAATCAGAGCATATGATGATCAACAAAGAGTGTCTCAGGGCACTATCCAACTCCCTATTCAAGTAGGGCCAACTATCATGGAAACCACATGCCAAGTCCTTGACCTTGATTTACCTTATAACATTTTCCTGGGGTGTTTGTGGATCAATGGGATGCAAGCTACCACATCAACCTTCCATTAGTGCATCAAATTCCCATATCAAAATCAAAAGGTCACAGTCCATGGTGACCCCAAACCCTTTGCTTATTGTAAGAATCTAGAAGAAAAATACTATAAAATCCCCCAAGTCCCAAAGAATGATGAAGGCCCTACAACTCCATATATAGACCCAACTACTTTAGCCTCCACTTTTGAGACAAAAACACTCACCATTCCTGATATTTCTCAAATCATGGTCATTATCCAAGACAATGGGTGTGGGGATTATAGAACGAAGAAAAATGATTTTGTAATAGGAGAGTTACCTCAATCTCCTAGGTCTCATGGGAAACCCCAACCAGCTAAAACATTCTTCCAAACCTTCAAAGTAGACCTGTCTAGATTCAGATGTTGGGGAGATCTAAGTCAAGAAATATTAGATGAAAAATACATATCAAGCTTGCTATACCAAGATGGTAAACCTGTGCCTGATCTTCCCATGGATGAGAGCAACAAAGGATTACAAATGATGCTTGGTATGGGCTATAACAGAAATAAGAAACTTGGACAAAATGACAATGGTCTTCTAGTACCTCTCATTCTAGAGAAGAGTATGAGGAATCTTGGCCTTGGATGTACCCTTCTAAAGGTAACCATACTTGGCAAGGGTGCCCCAGTTAAAAAGGTCAAAACTCCCCCTCAACTATCAACATCTGCCTTTCATTTACCAGTATCCATAGGTTGAGTCATAGATAAATTTACCTTTGACATAATTGATGTATGCAGTGATGAGGATCCCATAACTTATTTACCCATCCTATTTGAGGATTCCTCCCTTCTCATTATTAGTACCCTATCTTTTGATTCTAAAAAACAAACCCTTGAGATAAACTTAGTCTATCCCCAACTCATTGATTACGACCAATGAGGACCACTAGTTTTGGACACATTTTAAAATGATGAGGCACTCTCATAATTCATGGGATTACGGGATATGATACCATGTGGGGATCACAAAGCTAGGCTTGACATCATACTAGACACACATGCCTATTATGGGGAAATGATTGAATCCTTCATTCACAAAAGTGAAAATCTGAGAATAATCTCTAGGTCTTTGAGTGAAAACTACACTATGGCACTCTTTGACTCAAAAATAGTAAAAATAAAGGATGCATCAAATGGTGCAAATCTCTCTAAGGTTCCAGAGGATGAAGGATTCAATCTTCCTCTTATTGAAATTCATTAGGAGAAGTTAGTGGTCTTAGTAGAGAAGTGCAATCCAGTCAACTTGGGAACAGAAGAAATGCCACATATCACCTTCTATGCATAATCACTTTTGATAGAAGAGAAATAACTCCTAGCAGCATTCCTAAAGGAAAGGAAGATAAAATTTGCATGGACCTATGCTGACATGCCTGGGCTTGATCCAAAAGTTGTGGTTCACCACCTAGCTATATATCCCAAAGCAAAGCCAGTAAGACAAAAGATAAGAACGATGCATCCCTAGATAGCATTGTTGGTCAAAATGGAATTACAGAAGCTCCTAGATGCATGGTTCATACGATCAATTGATTATCCAAAGTGGGTCTCAAATCTTGTACCTATTTCAAATCCCATTAGGGCCATCCATATCTGCACAAACTTTAGAGATCTGAACAAAGCATGTCCCAAGGATGATTTCCCTATCCCAAAAATTGACATGATTATGGATATGATGACATGACATGAAATTCTATCACTAATGGACGGATTCTCAGGTTACAATGACATCATGATAGCTAAGGATGACCAACACAAAACAGCCTTCAGTTGTCCATGGGGAACATATTACTTGAATATGATGTCATTTGGGCTGAATAATGCAAGAGCAACCTATCAAAGGGCCATGACACTAATATTCCATGATATAATTCAAAAAACTATGGAAGACTATGTGGATGACACATTGGCCAAATCAAAGAAATGTCGAGATCACATAACAACTCTAAGCTCCATCTTTGATAGGCTAGAAAATTACAAGGTTCAACTAAATCCAAAAAAGTGTCTTCAGGGTACAATCAGGAAAGCTCCTAGGGTACATTGTATCCATGAGAGGAATCAAGGTAGACCCCACCAAATTCAAAGCAATCCTCAAAATGGAGGCACCAAAAACATTGAAACAACTAAGAGGCCTACAAGGAAGAATCTGGTCCATCTGTCAATTTATAGTACAACTAGCAGACAAGGATATCCCATATTATCATCTACTCCACAAGGGGGTAGCATACAAATGGGATGAGAAATGTGATTAGGCCTTCAACAAGATCAAGGAGTATTTACTCACACTACTAGTTCTCATGCCACCGATTCTAGGAAAACCCTTGATCCTGTACATATTAGCAATGACAACAGCTCTTGGCGCTCTCTTAGCACAACATGATGAAAATGGGAAAGAGAGAGCCATTTATTACATTAGTATAAAAATGGTGGGGCATGAACTAAATTACACATCCATTGAGAAATCCTACTTAGCAGTCATGTTCGTAGTGTAGAAATTCAGACATTGCATGCTAGCACATCAGATAAAACTCATCACAAAGATAGACCCCCTTAAGTATCTACTTTCTAAAGGAACACTCATAGGGAAAATGACTAAATGGGTTATGATCCTGATAGAGCATGACATTGAGTATGTTGAACACAAGGCCATTAAAGGACATGCAATTGCAGATCAGCTGGTAGAGGCACCGATATATTTAGAAAACCCACTTGTATTAGAGTTCCTTGATGAATCAATATTCAACATAAGTGTAGCAAACCACTAGAAAATGTACTTTGATGGATCCTACATAGAACACAAGTCAGGAGCAGGGATCTTCATCACTCCACAAGGGGATTGCATACCTATATCATACAAGCTATCATTCCCTTGCACAAATAACATTGCAAAATATGAGGCTCTTGTCATAGGGATGAGGATTGCAGTACAGTGGCAGATCATGGCACTCAAAGTGTATGGGGACTCATAGCTCATAATCAACTAGGTCAATGATGAGTATCAAACAAAGGATGAAAAATTGACCCCATACAAGAAATTGGTGGAAAACCTCAAAGAGTTCTTCATTGATATCACATTTGAGCAGCTATAAAGAGAAAATAACAGAGCAGAGGATGCTATGGAAATAATTGGATCACTATTGGATATCCCATGCAACATCCCAAAGCAAGAATTCCTCATAGAGAAAATTCTCATACCAACATTTGAGGTACTAGAGTCTAAATTTGTGTGCAAAATCGTTGGTCTTAGTGATCCTAGGTATCATGATATATACACCTACTTGAGAATAAGCTTCCTCCCCACTGATATAACCCTGAATCTTAAAAGAGCCTTTGTTAAGAAGTCCTCCTGTTTTGTCATCTTGGGAGATACCCTATACCATAGGAGTAATGAAGGAACCTTTTTATGATGCCTAAATGTTGAGGAAGCTTTGACTACTTTAACCGAGGTACATAATGGTATTTATCATTCACATTTGAGTGGTATGACCTTGGCTAAGAAGCTACTAAGGACTGGGTACTATTGGCATACAATGGAAAGGGAAACTCATGACTACATCTAAAGGTGTTTGCAGTGTCAACATCATGGGGATCTCATCCATACACCAGATTAGGAGCTCTACCAAATTGTTACACCTTGACCCTTTTCACAATGGGGGCTTGATCTCATCGGAAAATTCACCCCCACCTCATCGAGTGGACTTAGGTTCATCATTACCACCATGGAGTACTTTAAAAAGTGGGTGGAGGCCATTCCCATGACCTATATCACAAGAAAGAAGATATCTAAGTTCATCCTAAACTACCTAATTTGCTGCTACGGTGTCCCTCAATCCATTATCTCAGATAACATGACACCTTTCAAAAATGAGGATGTTCGAGACCTATGCCAAAAGTTCAAAATCCAACATCACTTTTCCAATCCATACTACCCCCAAGGAAATGGAAAATAAAAATCTACCAATAAGACCATCCTGAAAATCCTCAAAAAAATAGTCAATGACATTGGTCGTGAATGACACCTACAGTTGAATCCCACCTTATGGTCCTACTGAACAAGCATCCATAGACCAACAGGTGCCACCTCTTTCTCCCTAGTCTATAGATTAGAAGCCATCCTCCCTGTAGAGATCAAGCTCCCATCCCTAAGAATATCATTGCAGAATCTCATCATAGATGAAGAATATCAGGTGTCAAGATTGAACGAGCTGGAACTATTGGATGAATGGTGCATGGACTCCTTAAACCATTTGCAATTTTACCAAAACCATCTCAAGCGGAGCTACAACAAGAAGTTTAGGAGTTGAAACTTCCAAGTCAGAGAACTTGTGCTAAAGGAGAATTAGAAAAATGTTCCAAATCTAGACAACAAAGGAAAATTTGAACCCAATTGGTTGGGACCCTTCGTCGTCACAATAAGCTACAAATCAAGGGCTTATCAGTTATCAACACTCGAAGGTGAGCCTCTACAGGAGCCCATGAATGACTCCCATCTCAAAAAAAATTATGCCTAATCTTTCAAGGTGTAAAACGAAAAATACAAAAAAATAAAAAAATAATAAAGAGAAAAATCATCCTATAGTGAAAACCACTTTGGTGGAGCTTTGGGAAAGTACCTTGGTGAAAACCTGGAAAACATGCACCTTGTGTAAATAATAACTTTCCATCCACTAGGATCTCCATTGCTCATTCTGCATCATTCATCCATAACATTCCATCACACTTCCATCCCATTTGTCCATCGCTCATCCATGTCTGCATCATAGCTTGATCCTGTGTTTGTATCATGATCTCTCCTTGTACTACTGGACCCATCCTTAAGGTTAGTTTGTCTTGCCTGTATTGGAGTAATCTATTGCATCAGACTAGGGGCATGTTCTCATCGGATCAATTTCATGTATATTCTTGAAGTATTCCCTAAAGTAGACAACCCAAAAAAATTAGAAAATCCAAAAATCCAAAAATATTCATAAAACCAGAAAATCCAAAAAATAGGTCAAAAAGTCAAAAATTCAAAAATAGATTCATCTTGTCAAACTATGGGTCTCTAAGCTCTGAATGTAGGCAAGGTTTATCTTTGATCATCCCCCGAGACACTTAGGTTAGTCCTTTAGGAGTTTGTCACAATAAATTGGCAATCCATCTCTTCATATCTCATCAATAATTCAGTCTGTGTCAGTAGAACTATGTGGTCTCTACATGTATAACATAGGAAAGGCTAATCTTTGATCAACCCCCAAGGCCCCTAGGATAGGTTTTTAGGTTAGGTCAAAATCTCAAAAAACCCCAAAACATTGGAAATTTTGAAAATAAAAACATTTGCAAAACATCTCAAAACATTTAAAAACACCAAAAACATCCAAATGTTTGAAAAAATCCATCTATCCCATCTTTCTTTCACTTGCAATAAACTTTCACTCATAATAAACAATCATCAATGAAATCATCAGAAACAGTCTAGTAGTTCAAAAGTGAAAACTTAAGCGCCAAGGTCTCAAGTCTAGGTCAATAAGTAAATAGGTTGGTCAACTCTTGGTACTAATAGCCCATCATCCAATCAAATCCAAAATCATCTAATAACATCATGTCCCAGGATGCATCCTTCCTACAATGGACATCAACATCAAGCATCACCGTAGTTTAGTATTGGCTGGCGGTATGAAGAACATTATCTTGTTTATTTACTTGATCTTTGTCTTTTAACTTATCTAATTGTGCTCATTTCGATGACCTCTTGATGATGTCCAAAAAAAAGGGATTTAGAGAGAAAGGAATGGGACAACGATCATTATCTTTTATCTATTGTGCTTGTTGGTTATTCCTGTAATATAACCTTGGTCATGCCTACTTTGTTTGGTCTGTAGGGAGGGCGTTTTAGGTGTCTTGTTGACCACCTAGGAAGGATTTCATTTCTATGTTTTTCTCTGAGATGTTTGAAATATCTAAACTGCATTCTAAATAAGGTTTTGTATGTCAGGTGTGAAGAAGAATACTCCTATTTGATAGTCGAGTCAAAGTCCGTTACACTAGGTGCAATGCCATCTTGGTTCTTTATACCTTGATGCATCATGCCTATGTGTGTTATCAAATATAAGCTAAATAGCCCTTTTAAAATCCCAATTCCTGATAAGAAAATAATTATCATCATCATCATCATCATCTAATAAAGTCTTGTACATCATGGACTTGTTGGATCCTCTTGTCTTCATCTCATTTCTTCTTTCTTCTCTCTGTGCTAACATGGTGCCATGACAATTTATCAAAAATATTGCTAATGTATGCATTCTACATCCACAAACTATCGGCATACTATGTATCATCCATATCATATCATATAGGAAACATTGATCATCTCACATGCATTGCATTTCATCATTGCATAATATAGATTGGCTATTCTAAGCATCTCATAAACCATACATTTGTAGCCATTGAATAATCATAAAAGCATCATCATCGTCTCATGTGCATCATCATATCATCCATTTATACAATCATAAAAGCATCATCATCGTATCATGTGCATTATCATGTTATCCATACATGCATTATCATATCATACATGAAAAAGATACTGAAAAAGGAATGTGTCATCTCATACAATATCATCATCTATTAGGTGCATAATATAGATTTTGTAGTCTAAGCATATGAAAATCATTTGCACATCATTTAAAATTTGCATCCATACATCCATACTCCATACATTGTCATAAAAAGTGCATAGAAAAGGACACTAAAAAAGAGATGCATCCATAACATCCATAAGCATTTGCATAATCATAACATCACATAATATAGAACATACATACATGCATCACATAAAATAGAGTCACATCACATATAGAAAAGTAAATACATCCATCCATCATGCATAAATAGAATAGACACATCTCATAATCGAATTATATCATATATATATATCAACAATGTAATTGTCATGGTACAAATCAAGATCAAATGTGTGTATCAATCAATGTATAAAAATTCCCATGGGGCTATAAAAATTGGAGCTTGTGGATCTCGAAAATAATGTCGCTAATAAAAAATGTGAGCTAGCCCTGGTGGCTGCTCCCCTCACCTGCCTTCCTCTCAGGTTGGTCCTGCCTCTATCCTATTTGCTGGGAAAAATCTAGCACCCGAGCCACCCAAGGCACTGCCTATCGATAATGTACTATGTAGTACTCAGCCTCTCTCATTGTGTCTCAGTAAATCCATTTCAGGACTGTCCTACCTTGAGATGTCATTGTCATACTCTCTAGCTGCTAGCATCTTCCCACCTCCTATGCCAGCTACAACTCTATTTCCTATCTTTGTTGTACAACTTGATCGCGCTCCACTGTGAGGGACTGGACCTAGTGCCACACTTGGTCCCTCTCTACCATCAATGTGTACACCTGGGCCTGGAGCTATTATATCAAAGCATTTCTCTGATTAGGCTGAGGTGGCGAAGGTGGTGGCGGTGGCTGCTAATCTCTCCGTGGTGGTTGCTAGTCCCTCGAAGGTGGCTATTGATCTCTAGGAGCATCTCTTTGCTGGTCTCTCGATCCCCTCTGATCTTGATGCTGGTGTGGCTAGCATGGAGGTGGTTCACCTCCTCCTCATCCCCACCCCCACCCTATTGACCAGCCTCAGGGTCTCTATCGCGGAAGAACTGTCCTTGGCATTGTCAACCGAACTAGTGGCCTAAACCAATCAATATAAGCCTATATGGTCCCAGGATCTACCTACCCCTGATCATAAGCCTAGGGCCTCGCTACCAGTTGTCTGAATGAATTGACTACATCCTCCAGAGGGATCGCCCGACCCCATGTCATATCTTTGGTGGTTTGAACAAATATGACTACATACTGGTCATCGGGCCTATCCTTAATGTCTCTAAACTATCTCACTACACGATTTGGTAGGTAGCGCTTAATCATCATGTGCTCTTTGTCCTACATCAACCTACCCTACCTAGCATAAAACAATTTTTGAACATCGTTGTGCCATATGGGAATCCCTAGCCAGGGCCTCCAAGTAAATGTGGTCATCTCATCAATGAACCTCCTCCAGTGAGGGATGCTAGCTTGTCCTATATGGGTAAATGTCAAACCACCCCTATACCTCCAAACTGTTGGGTCATCGGGCTCAATATCGACCACTATCACATACAGGTGGAGCATAGCTATATGCTCCAATGCCCAAATGTGCAAAAGAGTAACCTTGACTCTGATGGATCTCTTTTCATAATATGCGAACTTATGCAAATCATGATAAAGTGAGGCCAACATCATTGGTCCCCATGCAAAGAAGCATCTCTAGAAGAGCATCTACTCCCAAGCTAGACCCCATTATGGACTAAAGTACCTGCCCCATCGATCTGGAGCTACAAGTCTTGAAATAATAGCCACCACAATTAATCAGAAGGTGGAAAGCTAACCTCTATAGCGCTCAAGCTCAATCTAACTCTTAGTGAAGACAATCTCATCCAGCCCCATAATCTCATAGCATGCATCCATGTCATAAATAACCCTCTCATTGTGGATGGGAATTCAATAATCTTCCAGATTTCCTCTAGTGTGATGGTCGCCTCGCCAGTGGGAAGATGAAAAGATGATGTCTCACTGTGCCATTGCTCGGCTAGCATGGTCATCATACCCAACTGTGTCCTGATGGAAGGTGCATACGCGACGTACCATAGGCCGATCGCTCCAAGGTGCTCCTGAAGCAACTCGTGCAATCTAGATAATCTACTGAGAATCGAGGATTGATGCTCACAAGAATGTACAAGATCTCTATCCTCTTGCACCAATAAATCCACAATGTCAAGTTTCATAAAAACTCTAGATCACATTTGAAACTTTTGCAACTGAAACAACAAAGGCATCACTGTTTGTAAAGGTGCCACTATTTGGAAACTCCAAACTACACTGCTAGAACCCCCTAAGTTGCAAACTCAACTGCGACGTCGTTGTTTGATCGTACACCTATTTGACCTAAGAATCCTAAAGACCTAACTGGACCGTAGCAATGCCATTTGGATTTTGACCCCTAAATCATAAACAGTGACATAGCATCATAGATCACAATAGTGGTGTTGTTTAAGGGCTAGCAGCACCGATTCTACCCTTTCAATAGTGTTAAACAATGTTGTTGGACAAGTTTGACTTTCAAGCCCTATTTAATGTGCACAAAAATTGAAAATGCAAGCTGGGTTAGGGTCACATATCAATGGTCCTGCACCTAGAAGTTGCCGGTAGACTCACACTTGCTCAGAAATGTGTTGGGGAAGCACTCTTTGTGCCATCTCAAATGAAGGTTAGAGCTCAAAGGCAAGAAATTCTAAAGGCTGAGTATGCAAAGAAATTGAAAGTGACCCCTCGAGAGCTATTTAAGCATGAAAATTAGGGTTTTTTGACCCTGTTTAATCGTCAAACTAGGTTTTTGTGCCCCCAACCCCATTTTTTCCCAACCGAGGCTCGTTTCAGGTCTTTTTCTTGCATTTTGGCATGTTTTCGGCATCTTGGAGCCTTTCTGGACCCGTCTGGAAGCTTATCCTCTTTTTTCGCAAGATCACCCAAAAATCCAAATTTTTGTCTGATCTTTCGAGGGGGCAATATACTAGCATAATTCTTCCACTGGGGTAGCAATGGGGAATTCAAAAAAAATTAATTTTGATCTTAGCAAGTTTATTATTTGAACCAATGTAGCGGGTACATTGCTTCAAAGAGGGGCAAAATGTAGACACGTAAAATATACTGATTGATCTTGTGCACTTGATCCTGATTTACTAACATCCGTTCATCCTAAATCACTCCTTTACTAACCATTTAATCAAATAGTATTTATTTGATTAAATTCATCATATTTCATCTTTTAATTAAATAAATCCATTTTATTTAATTAAATCATTATCTTCTATTAATTAAATAAATCATTTTGTTTAATTAATCCTAATGTCCCTCTTTTAATTAAATAATTCATTTTATTTAATTAATTTCTAAAGTCGTCTCCTTTAAATTAAATAAATTAATCTTTATTTGATTTAAATCTAACACCATTCCCTTTAATTAAATAAATCAAACTTTATTTAATTAAGTCAAATATTCATTATTCCTCTCATTTTGATTTATTTAAATCCTAAAATCTAAGTCAAAGTGGAAAATTAGCTAATCTTCATCTAAATTAACCAAATCATGATTAATCCTAACACTAATCCCTCAAATCTGCTAGATTTTGAAACTTGTGCATGTAAATCAATTTAATTGATTTATTAAATCTCTTATTTTCATTCAAAAGGGGATCAAGTTGGAATATTCCTTAAATTTGAAAATTCCCTCCCAAAACGACTTGTCCATCCAACAAGGCATTAAAGGCCTCTTACATGTCCTTTTTCTTGAGCCAAGTGGCATTAACTCTCCTTTCTTCTCCCTCCAACATGTCACTCCTCCAATTTCAAATATCCACCTAATGGCATTAATGTCCACATTCATCAAAATGTGCTCCACCTCTATCCACTAATATGTTGACAAGTGGCATTTTACCATTGGTTGATGTTTTATCCCACATTAATCCCTTTTTCTTATTCTTCCATCATTCTCTTCTGTAAATAGAAGGCTCTTTTACTAATTTTGGATCTACAACTTATGCAAAGTCATTATCTTCATGTTTTGAAAAATTTCATCCATTCTCATCCAAGTTTTATAGTTTTCATCAATTTCATAGCTAGGTTATGGAAAATTCTATCAAGAAGCATCATTGATCATCACCAAGCTTACAAGGAATTGGGAAAGGGCTATTTTCCACATCAAAATACCACCAATTCCCCTATGGGATTGAGAGTTTGAGTGTTTTGAGCAAGATTATATAGCTTTCATTTGGTGTATTTACTTTGTTTTTTGTTTTTGACATTCAAATGAATCTTATGGGGAATGATGGTTTTGATTTGCATAATGGACTAATATTGTGTTCTTTGTTTGTGCTTGTGCAGGTCTAGATTCACCATTTATAGATTCTAAAGAAATAAACCCATGTCCTTCTACTATAATCATAAATGAATAAAAAAAATAGATTTCACAATTGAAAGAACATTAACATGACCAAATACATCGAAATGAATCAAGTCCAACACTTTAGAATATTTGTGAGAACTATAGTAAAATTGAACATGGTTTTGCTTTACATAAATACAATATTTGCAAAAATCAAACTCAAGATTACAATCATTCACCCCCTTCACAAGATTTTTTTTTAGGGTTCTAAGTCCCTTCTCACCAATGTGGCCAAGCCTTTGGTGCTATAACATAGTTTTATCTATTGAAGTTTCATCTTCATAGAATGAGTACTCTTGGGTACCCAGAAAGCATACCCAATAGAAGTAGATGCAATAGTCCTTTTCTCTACTAGTTTTGATGAAGATGATAGTGACTCTAAAGATCTCTTCTTCATAACAGAAGAAATTAATTACACTACATAGTGCAAGCATCAAGTTGAAACAAAGTGCCAATATAAACACCCTTAGAAATGACGATAACTCCTCTCATCATCTTACATCATCCATTCACTGACACTACCTAAACACCCACATCATTCAATTTACTTATAGATTTAATAGGTTCTATGTAAAACCAAGGATATGCAATAAACCATTGATCCCCTTCACTCTACCATTAGGGAATCAAACCAAAAATCTTCCATGGCCAACAATCTTTAGGTGAGAGTCATCACCCAAGTTAACCTTCCCACCGTAAAACTCTTGATACTTAGAAAAACAACCCCTATGTGAGGTCATGTGGAATGATTCACCAGAGTCAATCAACCACACATCTTTCTATACATGTGTCGCCAAGGTAGTTCAAAAAATACTTCACTATCATCTTGAGAAGAATTGTTTGAATGAGAATCAATATTTCTCTTCTTCTTTTTCTCCTCTTTGCACTCCTTGTGGAAGTGACCAATTTTTCCACAATTCCAACATAGAGCATTGGAATTCCTAGGATACTTACAACTCCCACATGATTTGGATCTTCCTTTATTTTATTTCTTCTTATCTTTCTTCTTTCATTTCTCCTTGGGTCTACCACAAATTACAAGATCCTCCTTAGCTAATTATGTTGATTTTCTTTGCATCTCCTTAGATAACCTAGATGAAACCACATCATCCATCTTGAAAGTGGAAGTGGTACTTCCAATTTCCATAAAAATTTAGTCCCACAAATATGGTAATGAACACAAGAATCTCATACAATTTTCATCCTCCTACATCTTCACATGAAAATGGCTCAACTGGATAATGATCATATTAAATAAATTCAAATGATCCATAATGGATCCTCCATCCTCCATCCTTAGAGAGTATAGCTTATTTCTCAAGAATAAATTATTTACCAAGGATTTAGCTTGATAAATTTGAACAAGTTTCTTCCATAAAGTTGCAGCCATTTTCTCCTCATGAACATTTAATAGGATAGTGTAAGCTAAACAGATTCTTATGAGACCCTTAGCTTTTTTATCCATTTTATCCTAGTCTTCTTTTTTCATTCTCATTGGCATGGAGATAGATAATGTAAGACATAAATATCTATCCACCAAAAAATTCCTCCATCTTGAGTTTCCACAACTCAAAGTTGCCTCCATTGCATTTATCTAATTCCAACCTCTTAGATGTGCTAGCCATCTCTCCTTCAAAAATTATTTCAAGTATATTGCATAGGTTCCTACTCAAATGAAGATCAGTACAAAAATACCTCTACCCAACAACTAGAATCAAAGGTGATCAAGCTTTCATACCAACTAAAAGGAAGCAAGGTATGCAAAAACATTTTCTAATGATGATCTAACAAGAGATATGTATAATTTATTTTTATAGTTACAATAAGAGATACAAAATAGGATGATTATTAAAATAATAATGCATGTAAGTATCAAAATCTCACAACATAATATATACATGGGATAAACCCTTTTGGGTGAAAAACCCCACACTCCAAAACCTATGCAATGTATTATCTAATCAACAATGATTACAACACACTTACAATGAAAGATATTTTAGGAGTATACAAATGTTGAATTCTAGAGCTATACTTACAACATAATGATACTTACAAAATACAACATACTAAACCCACTCCAATACATCTGATATATAGAGAATACAAGTATGAAGATAGCTTCTAGAGAAAGCTACAAGAGGTACAGGCATCCAAATCCACTTGGCACATTTTTCCACCACCTCTAAGCATGCAAATGATACTTGTACAATATTTTTTTACTCCTAATTCATACCTCAAAAATTGGGCACCCCATTTTTACTCAAAATATAATGTAGAGACTCTCTACTACACAACACAAAATTACATACACATATAATGAAGAATATGCAAGCAAACATATGATTTTATTTAATTTTCCAAACTAGACACAAAATTTCTATATTACAAATCAAAACCTACACAATCACCATTACACTCATGGCTTCTCAATATCTCACTCTATTCTTCTACCCTTCTCTTCTCTCTAACTTCAATGTTGCCCCATTTGCAAGCCTCATTTGTTGATTTGAAATGACTATTTTTTATTATTTTTAACAAACTCCAAGATTGGACTACTGCCCCTTAATCTTCCACACTCTCTTCTCCCTTCATGACTTCTCTCCTTTCCCCTTCTGCGTGGCCTCTAATATCTTTAAATTTTTTATTTCCTTTTTCCATTTTTCTTCAATTTTGGTTATCAAAAGATTCCTCCAACAAAGTGAAAATTACTATGATTAAACATCATTTCAAGCTCCCAAACAATTTTTTTTCATTTTCAAATTCAAACCCTACAAATTTTCTTATACAATGGAAAGATGAAACATAAAGGAATAAAACTCAATTATTTGATTTCCAAAAACTTTATACTATCATGCCAAAATAATTTGATCTAATTGGTGCTTTGGAAGTGCACAATTGGATGCCAAAAAGTGACTTGATGTAAAATATTTCTAGAAGATTCATTTTTCTTGAAAACTAGCCAAAATTAGAAGTATAAAATTATGATGCTTCCCTCCAAAGTATTTTTCTCTAGCCTTTATAGATTTTTAAAATTTATAATTATCTTAAAGCTTCCTATAAAATCTTAAAATAGTGATCTAGCGAAAAAATCAAACCTTACAATTTTGACCACACACGAGACTTCATGATGCCTAGGGATGCTTGGAACCACAAAAATAATCCAAAATTGAAAAATTAAATTGAAAATAATTTTGGGCAATGTAGGATCATCTATGGACTCGAATGCTCTTGCATCCGACATGTCGGGTAAAAATTTTGTGAGCATGGGCTCACAAAATGGAGTTGAATGGTAGAACCATTATTTTAGATTTCAAGCAATTTGCAAAAAAATCCATCACTGTGGTATGTACACATGAAAATATTTCCCTTTTCTCCTCTTCCAACATCTTTTCGGAACTAGCTTCACTCTCCTCTAACAACTCTGCTCAACATTCTTACCTCCTCCAATGGATTTTTATCCACCACATATCATCCTCCTCCTCCAAAGACTCTCTCCTCTTTTCTCCTTGTTCATGGAATCCATCCCACCATCAACCAACCACATCCACTAAAATCTCACATCATCCCTATAACAACCTGCAACATCCTCACCAAAATATGCATCTATAACTCCATAGAAATCAAATATTTCCATGTGCTCTTATTCATACTCTCCAACTTCCATCATAGTAAGAAAAGGGAAATAAACATCATCACAAAATACAATAATATTTACCTCTGTTGCGACTTCTCCCTCATCACCATCAACTATGACTTTTCCTTCTTCACTCTTCGTGGAAACAAAAATATTTTCCATCCATTCTTCTTCTATTTCCAATATCTTCAACAACAAATCATCTTCGTCTTTGTCATTTTTTGTAACATCCTTGCACTCCATCACTACAACTTCAATTTCCACAATTGCATTTTTAGAAACCTCCTCTACATTCTTCTCTTCACTTCTCACATCTTTCACTTCCTCAATTGCTACTACACACAATTATTTATCTTCCTCATCCCTTAGTTTCAATCCTTCCTCACAGCATACGTTCGTTGCAAACTCACCCCTCACAACCTATCCATTCTCATAGTTATATCTATCATCTTTAAATTCTCCTCTCTCAAGATATTGTCTCCAACCCTCCCATATCACAAGCTTCCACACATATATTTGCATCTCATTCGCTGAAATATTTCACAACTTACATTTCCTCTTCACAATCTACAATTTCAATTTTCTTTGTGGCTCCAACTCTCACTACTCAAGACTTCTCTCTCACCCACAATAGTCCACACGTGCTGTTCTTCTTCACTATGCTTCCTCTATCCACCCATTAGTCTTGGCATAGCCTACCTCATGTTGGACGCTTTACCTATACACTCAATTTTTTTTGGCTCTAATACCATTTAATATAGAGAATATCTATTACACAACACAAACTTACATATACATAGAATGAAAAATATGCAAACAAACACATGTTGATTTTATTCAATTTTCCAAACTAGATACAAAAGTTCTACATTACAAATGAAAATCTGCACAATCACTATTACACTCATGGCTGCTCACTATCTCTCTTTCTTCCTTTTCCCTTCTCTTCTCTCTAACTTCAATGCTGCCTCATTTGCGAGCCTCATTTACTGATTTGAAATGACTAATATATTTTTTTTTAATGACTTTCAAGATTGGACTATTGCCCCTTAATTTTCCACTCTCTTCTCCCTTCATGACTTCTATCCTTCCTCCTTCTACATGGCATATAATCTCTTGAAATTTTTTTATTTCCTTTTGTCATTTTTCTTCAATTTTTGTTATGAAAAGGTTCCTCTAGCTAAGTGAAAATTACTATGATTAAAAACCTTTATAGTTTACAAAACAATTTTTTTTTCCATTTTCAAATTCAAACACTCCAAATTTTATTATGCAATAGAAAGATGAAACATAAAGGAATAAAACCCAATGATTTAATTGGCACAAACTTTACACTATCATGCCAAAATAATTTTTATCAAATTTGTGCTTTGGAAGTGCATAGTTGGATGCAAAAAAGTGACTTTTGATGTAAAAATTTTCTAGAAGCTTTATTTTTCTTGAAAACTAGCCAAAATAAGTAGTATATGTTCCCTTCAAAGTATTATCTCTAGCCTTTATAGATTTTTAAAATTAAATTTTTTCATAAAACTGCCTACAAAATCTTAAAGTAGTGATGTGGAAAAAATTCAAACCTTGAAATTTTGACCACATAAGAGACTTCTTAATGCCTAGAGATGCTTGAAACCACAAAAACAATCTACAATTGAAAATTTAGATGAAAATAATTTTGGGCAATGTAGGATCACCTATGGACCTAGATGCTCCTACATCAAAATAGGTATGATAGATGCTCTCACACACCTTAGATTCATCATAGAATTTGTCATATATGACAACACTTACAACTATAAGAGAATCCATCATAACTAATTAATAATAAACTATTCTCTTACAACTTGTCATATTCAAACTTGGGCGCCTAGATTTCCCATGTAAAGATGCTTTCCAACACTTGCCCAACTTGTCATAGAATTTGGATCCTATGCATCATAAGATCGTCATAGGAATCCATCACAAAATCATCATAGATTCCAGCAAATATTCCAACACATGTCAAAGGAATCTCTTCCCAAAGTGGGATGCCTACATTGCCTTGTTGGGACCACAAAATTCATGTCACATTCCATGTCACCTTCCAACATGCCGACAACTCACTGTGACATATCATATTAGATGAGAAATTAATATGAGCAAGAAATTGCAACTTAAGAATAATGAAATTAATATTTTAATGCTATGAAATTGCAAAGGTTGAGAGACCTTAATTCCCAACATATTTTACTATGTGCTATTATATATTTTATTATATGTACTATGGAATGATGAATATATGAGGAGTATATGGAGTTTATATATATGAATGTAATATGAATGCATGTTTTGGAAGAATGAAGAAGAAACCCTTTGGTGTGTTGTCATTGATGTCAACATTGTTTGGTGATAGTTTTTGTCCATCCGGTAAACAATGTTTGTGCTACTTTAATCCAAAATTTATCATATTGGAAGATCAACCTATGTGATTTTAATATGTTATTCAGGACTATTAAACACATCTATTGATAATTTTTCAACCATTTTTGTTGAATGGGATGAAATATATAATTGACAGAAGTTTGGTATATAATTTTAGGCTTAGAGCTATGCAAAGTGGTATGATTCTTCCTTTGGTCGACATGGATAAGTGGTATATGCTTCCTAGATATTAAAGAGATCTTTCTTAGGTCTGATCAAACCTAATTTATGCCTTGCATTTTTTGGTTTGAGCAGAAATAAAGTTTTGTTTATTTGAGCCAACAAGCTATTTTTGAATCAAGTATGTATACATCAAATTAGGTTGACCTAATTGATATATGTAGATGTAATAACATAGATATATATGAAACATTTTTATACTAAAGACATGCCATATGTGTGACAAGTGACAAGTGATAAGAAATGATGCTCAATAGTGTGATATTGTGTGAGATTGTATGTATAAGTATTGTATCAAGGTAGTATATATTGTGAACCTGCAAACCAATGGAGAATTTTGTATTCCAAAGCTTAATTGGAACTGAACTCAGCACATGAAAGGTGTATTCCATTAGTTCAATTTATGGCAGTGAGCCACACTAAATTTCATAATCATTGCAGGATGTGAGACTTTCAAGGACAATGTATCTTGGTAGTGTACCCATGTAATATCTTATAATCGGTTATGATTTATTGTGAGCTAATCCTCACCGTGGTTTTTCCCATTTTGGGTTTTCCACTTAAAATTCCTAGTTTTTATGTGTCATGTGGTGTTATGATCTCTTTCATATCTCTACTTACAATTGTAGTTAGATGTGCTTTAATGTTTGGATGGTTAATTGCTGAATTGTTTAGTAGAATACTAATTCACCCCCCCTTAATATTTTGGGTGTTCATTAATTAGTTCATTCCATAAGTTAGAAATCAAAAACTTCCACAAAATCTTGGCACTTGTTTATGACAACCACACGATCTCAACATAGAAAAAAGATTGAAGAAAACAAAAGTAGCTCTAGTATGCCCCCAACATTCAAAGCAACATCAAACCAACCACCAAGTGATGAGGAAGTAATTCTAGACAACAAGAAATTATGGATAGGTCAAATCAAAGTCACAAGGACATGGTCATAGAAGAAGTGGATAGTGAGGAAGAAATATATGAGGAAGAAGTCTTTCAACATTCCAACAATCCCAAGGTACTTAAATTGATGGAAAAACTACTAAGAAAGGATGCAAATTCCTACATTTTCAAATTAGCACAAAGTGGTGCTAAACTACCTATAGAATTCAATGTGGAAGGTCTTAAGGATCCTCACCTCATTCCATTAGGGGAAAATCAGTTTTAAGAAAGATACCCAAACCAGTGGAGATTTTGAACATGCCACCTATATTCTCACAAAGCAATGATCAATCTAAAAAGTAACCAATTGGCAACCCTTTTTTTAGGAAACCATCCCAAATCAAGTAAGAAAAAGTGGTCCAACAATATCAAGGAGGTCTAACTCAAGACATGCCACAAAACAAAAATATTCAAAACATGTGAAACTTTCCAACAATGGAACAACAAGGTAGGATCCCATCGCAAGGACAATACATACCACATAATGCATCATATATTGATCCTTCAACCGAACATACCAAATCAACAAGGTGTACCACCAATGCATCACCAGGGTACCCTTCAAAACAATTCATCCCAACAATAAGGTGTACCACCAACACACTGCCAAGGTACCCTTCAACAAAACAATTCATCCCACCAACAAGGTGTACCACCAACACATTACTAGAGTTCCCTTCAAAACAATTCATCCCAACAACAAGGTGTACCATCAATGCACTACCAAGGTACCCTTTGAAAAAAGGATTTCCAACAACAAGGTGTACCACCAATACACTACCAAGGTACCCTTTGGCAGAATCAACCACATCAAGGTATACAACCAACACACTATCAAGGTACTCCTCTTCAAAAAAATCAACAAGGACTTAACACTCCTTACAATAAGCAAGGACTTGACCCTCCTTTCACACAAGGACTTAACCCTCATTTCACACAAGTACTTAATCCTCCTTTCACACAACAAGGCCTTAATCCTCTTTTCACACAACAAGGACTTAATCCTCCTTTCACACAACAAGGATTGAACCCTCCTTACAATCAAAAAGGACTGAATCCTCCTTCCATACAACAAGGAATTAACCCTCCTTTCCACCCAACATGGTTACCAAGGTCCTATACCTCCACCATACCCAACCTATGACCAAACAAACATCTTGGGACAACAAGGTTACTACACACAAGGTCCCCAAATAAATGTACCAAACACAAAGGTAGGGATGCAACTACAAGCCACAAACAAAAGAATATCAGACATCCAAATTGGAAAACCAAAGAAAACCTACACACTACAAGATATATGTCTATTCCCTTTTGATCACTCTATTACTATGCTCCCCTTCCTAAAAAAAATTCAAAATACCAAAATTTGACAAGTCAAGTGAAAAGGAGATTTAGTAGAGCATGTGAGATATTTATTGGTACCTTGCATGGAAGTACAAAACAATAATTCCTACCTAATGAGACTTTTTACATGTAGTCTCACTAGTCATGCTATGGAATGGTTCTCCCATCTACCACTAGGCATTAGGAGTTTTGATGAATTGACCAAAAAAATTATGAACCACTTCTCATTCAATATGGAATAGGATGTCACCATCACTGACCTTTACAAGATTAGACAAAGCCAAGGAGAATCATTTACATCCTACCTACAAAGATGGAGACACAAAGCTAGTAGGTGCAAGTGGCCTATTCCCAACAAAGAATTGGTGGATATATTTGTTTCCAATGTCCAAGAAGAAATCAATTACCAACTCACCACGTTGTGCCCCAATAATTTTAAAGAGACTATTGTAAAGGAGCTACACATTGAAAGAGCTCTCATATCAAGGGGATTCATTAAACTAAACAACTCAAAAGATAACCCTTCTAGTTTGAATGAAAAACCTAAGATTTGGGCCAGAAACAAAAATGTTACCAACGATGGAGTAGTTGATGCTAGAGTTGTATGGAACGTGCAAAATCCTAATCGACCATAAAAAAAATCCCAAGTTGCATAAATGAGCTATGCTCCCAACAACATGCAAAATAATCAACTTAGATATCCCCAAAATAATCAAGTATATAACCAATAGATGAATTAGGGAGGAAAACAAAGATAGTACAACCAACCAAGGAGGGAATTTACTACATTAGGAGAAACACTTGAGAAATTCATGCACAAATTAGTTTAACAAAACCTCATCAAATTCAAAGAGCATACAAACTATGAAGAGCCAAGTCTTAAAACACCATGTACAATGAAAAAGACTTATGTGAGTTTGAAAAGATCAAGGGACATACAATGAATAACTACATGAGACTTAAACATATTGTGCAAGATTTAATCGACAAGGGAGTTGTTGATATAAAAAAAGACCTCCAAATCTACAAAAGTCCAATTCCTAACCATGCTAAGAAAAGTTACAAAGGGAAAGACTGATACTATCAAAATTCCAACTACACATATGGTGACACCGTCCTAGGCACTCTCTCCCAAGAAAATGACACTAGGGTCAATGTGCTAACTATAAAAGGCAGGGACCCTGAATGTAATGTAACTACTCATTGAGGGAAAGTCACAATACAAGTAGCCCCACCTAAACCCACAGCTAATCCATCCAATGACTATAGTATTGTGGAACAACCAAATAAGACCCCTGCTTTAATTTCCATCCTATAACTGTTGAAATTATCACCTGCACACAAGGAAATACTAGAGAAATCTTTGGAAACATTGGTCCCTAATTCCCTTAATCCTTATTTGGAAAAATCACGGACACTCATCATCTAGTTTCTTATTAGAAAGACCTTCCACAAAAATCATTCCATAACCAATCCCTCTATATAAAGGTTGGCATCCACAAATATAAAGTCAAAAGAGTATTGATAGATAAAAATGTAGGTCTAAACATTTGTACCTTGAAATTTGTTAAACAACTAGGGTATTTTGATGATGTAATTAACAAGGGAAAGAGAATCACTATAAGGGCTTATGATGACCTCAAAAGAAATTCAAAAGGGACAATCAGGCTTCCCGTACAGATAGGATCGACAACAACAGAAATAACATGTCACATACTAGACCTTGAGCTACCATGTAACCTTCTTCTAGGACACCCATGGATTCATGCACTACAAGAAGTTCCTTCAAAATTTCACTAGTGTCTAAAATTTCCTCACAAAGGAAAAGAGGTTACATTATACATTGATTCTGAACCCTTCCACTATTGTGCAAAATTGGAGGAGAAATATAACAAAATACAACAAATACCTAGTAATGATATATAATTCCACTCTTTATCATATGTTGACCCATCCACACTACCATCAAACTCAACTAAACCCACATCAAGTGAACAACCAAAATCTAATCCCAAGATTCAAGTACTTGACAAGGGTAATGAAAACTATCATTTCAATCAATCCTTTTGCATTAGAATGTTTCCACCAAAACTAAAGGTTTATGGAGGGCCTAAGAAGATTAAACACATTCAAATAGTAACATTGGTAGTAAAACACATGAACTTTATCAAATGGGGAGATATGAAGGATGAGGAAATATTCAAGGAGGACCTCTTTTCAATGATCTAGAAAGAAGAATAAGAAGAACCAAAACAAGTACAACCCTTTCCAATTGATCCTAGTAGTAAAGGGTATCAAATGGCTAAACAAATGGGATACACTAGAAAAGGTGATCTAGGGCAACACAAACAAGTAATATGGGAACCTATTATAGTGGAACAAAGAAAGAAGATCATGGGACTAGGCTATGGTTTGATAGACATGGTTACTCCAAACACTAGATGTACCTCCTTTGAGAAAGAGGATCCTTCTACTGACATTAAGAAATTGGATAATTACCATCTTATAAACAATGACTTACCAATCGAGGACCAATTTGAAATATTTAGCATAAGTATAATCCCTACTTGACCTAGCAAACCTATACTTAAAGACTATACTTATGAAACAGACTCTAACAAGTATGAATGGGATTCCCTCGCTTCTAGCAATGATGACCTAGATACCCAATGGGAGAATGATGCCCAAGCTATATTAAACATTTCAAAAACTTTTGTAAGATTTATAGATAATAATGATAGTCTACCCCTCTGCTACCGATAGTTAATAGATTCGGACCAACATCATATGCCTACTTTGGATCAATTCCAGAATGATGAAGCTATTGTAGAGTTTATGGGACTTCAAACCGATATACCATTAGGAGATCATAAAGTAGGGTTTGTCATGGAACTCGAATAGGAAGCATATTTATAAGGGGAGATTGTGTCCTATAGTCACAAAATTGAAAAAGAAAATGTAAAAATCAAAATGAGATCCCCTAGGGAAAACCATGATGTGGCTCTATTGGATCCTAAAAAGAGAAAAATAAAGGATGAATCTAAGGGTGAAAACCTCTTCAAGGCACTCAAATATGGAGGATTCAATCTCCCTATTTTTGAATATCAAGAGGAGTCGACACTCCTAGTTGAAGAAGTTGAATCCATCAATGTTGGCATGACAAAGAACCCAAAAATCACATACCATGTAGCATTGATTGATCCTAAATAAAAGGTGAACTTCTCAATGTTCATCAATCAAAGGAAAATAAACTTTGTGTGGACATATGCAGACATGCCATGACTAGATACAACATTGGTTGTACACCACATAGCTATATTTACAGGAGCTAAACCCATCAAGAAAAAACTACAGAAGATGTATCCACAGATAGCACTTATAGTAAAAAGAACTAAATAAATTTCTAGATGTGGGCTTCATCAAATCAACTGATTACCTTAAGTCAATTTCAAATCTAGTACCAATATTAAAGTCCACTAGGGGCATAAGAATATGCACAAACTTTTGAGATCTAAATAAGGATTTCCCAAAAAATGATTTCCCTCTTTCAAGTATTGATATGATCGTAGATCTAATGGTACATCACAAAATTTTGTCACTAATGGATGAATTATTTGGATATAATTAGATAAATATATCTATTGACGACCAACATAAAACAACATTCACTTGTGCATGGGGGACCTTCTGCTAGAACATCACATCATTTGACCTAAAGAATGCAAGGGTGACCTATTAGCAAGCAATGACTACAATATTTCATGATATGTTGCATAAAACTATGGAATATTATGTGGATGATATACTAGAAAATTACATCAAAATGTAAGACCATTTGACCAACCTAACTAAAGTGTTTTATAGGATCGAACAATACAACTTGACGCTCAATCCAAAAAATGGGTATTTGGAGTAACATATGGAAAATTGCTAGGGTACATAGGAAGAGGCATTGAAGTAGATCCTACAAAGGTAAAATCCATATTATAAATTCCTCCTCCAAAGACAATGAAGCAATTGAGAAGTCTATAGGGGAAACTACAATCCATTAGGCGATTCAATGTGTAGTTAGAAAACAAGTGTCATCCATTCACCCATCTCCTACAAAAAGAAATCACATTCAAATGGGATGGTAGATGTGATAAAGCATTCCAATAGGTAAAGTTGTATCTACTCACTCTTCCAATATTAATGCCTCATATTCTATATAAAGCAATGATACTCTATGTATCTACAACATAAGCAACATTAGGAGCTCTTCTAGTACAACTAGATGAGAATAAATAAAAAATAATGGTCTATTATATTAGTCGAACATTGGTGGGATATGAGTTGAACTATTCACCCATAAAAAGAGTCTCTCTCTATCATCTTTGTGACACAAAATTTGAGACACTATATATTGAACATAAAAGTAATGTTGATCTCAAAAGTAGATCCCCTAAAATACCTATTGGAAAAAGTAGCTCTAATAGGTAGGATTTCTAAATGGGTGATGATACTGAGTGAGTTTGATAGAATATGTGGAGAGAAAGGCCATAAAGGGATAGATCATAGTAGACCAACTAGTAGAAGAACCAATGGAAGATCAATAGCCTCTCACAATAGAGTTCTTAGATGAAAGTATACTACTAACAGAATAGACAAACCATTAGACCTTGTACCTCGATGGGTACCTCACTCAACACGGCTCGGGAGCAGGTATTTTATTTCTCATACCATAGGGAGATAATATACCTAAGGTTTATATAATTGCTTTCTTGTGTACAAATAATACCTCCAAATATGAAGCACTAATCACAAGACTAAAAATGGTCATAAAATGGAGGATAAAAGAGCTACAGGTTTATGGAGACTCAACTATTAATCGGGCAAGTAAATGATGAGTATCAAACAAAATATGACAAGTTGATGCCATATAAAAGAATGGTTGATAGTTTCAAGCAATAATTCATTATCATCATCTTTGAATAGGTTCCCCAAATCAATAATAGAGCAACCAACACTATGGAAACAATAGGTTCGCTCCTTGACACTCTACAAATTGTCCCTAAGTACAAATTCCTTGTGGAGCAACTACTCATACCGATGTTCAATATCCCAGAATAGAAATTGGTTTGTGATGTTGTTGGTCCTAATTCACCATGGTACCAAGACACATTTGACTATATCCAACATGGTATTGTACATCCTAATTTGACAATGTCCTAAAATAAGACCTTTACGTGTAGGACTTCCTGATTCATGATCCTAAGAGACACCTTATATCATCAAAGCTTAGATGGTACTTTACTTTGATGTCTTAATGCAAAAGAAGCATAAACCACCTTACAAGAGGTACACAAAGGAATTTTTGGGTCCTAATCTAGTGGACCTAGCCTAGTACAAATGTTGCTAAGAATGGGGTACTATTGGCTCTCCACGGAACAAGAATGCATTCAGTACTCTAGAAAATATTGTTAATATCAACAACATAGGATCTAAGACCCATTACAACACCATGGTCTTTTTATTAGTGTGGATTAGAATTGGTAGGTAATATCTCTCCTACTTAATCAAATGGGCATAAGTTCATTATCACTGCAATTGAATACTTCACAAAGTGGATAGACACAAATCCATTAACCTACATCACAAGAAAATAGATATCCAAGTTCATCTTGAGTTATTTCATCTGTCGATATGGAATTCCCAAAACCATCATAATAGAAAATGGAACCCAATTCAAAAACCAAGATGTCGAAGAGCTTTGTTCACAATTTTATATCCAGCATAGATTCTCCATGCCCTACTATCCCCAAGGAAATGGTCAAGATGAAGTGTCTAACAAAACCATCCTGAAGATACTAAAAAAGACTTAATAATGTTGATCATGATTGGAATTTGCAATTGAACCCAGCCCTATGGGCTTACCGAACCAAAATTAATACACCTACAGGTGCCACACCTTTTTCCTTGGTCTACGGATCTGAATCTATCTTACCTATCAAAGATTAAATCCCCTCACTATGAATATCACTAAAAGGCATGGTCAACAATGAAGAGTGTCAAGTGTGTAGATTGAATGAATTGGAATTCCTAGATGAAAGGCATTTGAGCACATTAAACCATCTTCAGGTTTATCAAAATTGACTCAAATAAAGCTACAACAAAAAGATAACAAATAGAAACTTTTAGGTTGGTGACTTGGTACTCAAAGAGAATCAGAAGGTACAGATGAATCAAGATGGAAAAGGTAAGTTTGATCCTAATTGGTTAGGTCCATTCATCATCACAACAAGCTATGGATCTAGAGCTTATCAATTGGCTACTCTTGAAGGGGAAACCTTAGCTGAACCGCTGAATAATAGCCATCTCAAAAATTTTGTACTTGAAACATGTCAGAATATCCCAACAAAAAGTTAAAAAAAGAAAAGAAAAGAAAGAAAAAATAGTAAAGAGAAATAAAATGTTCTTTAAGTGAAAACCACTTTGTGGCACTTTGAGAATATGTACTATAGTGAAAACCTAGAAAGCAAGCACTATGCTTAAATAGGACTTGCGTCATTATCTATCAACACTATCTGAAAAATTCACCCATTCATCCCATAATAAAACATGTGTCCAACCATGACTCGATAAACTAGTCAAGTATTGAACCTATCTGCACCATCAACATTTGTCTCTCCTAATGAAGGTAATCTTGTCTCAAACTAGGGGAAACTTCTTGAAACTGGTAGTGGATTGGATTCTTGTAAATCCTATCATGCTCAAAAACTATCAAAAAAAATAAAAATCCAAAACCAACAAAATCAAAACAAAAGCCAAAAAAATCAAAATCCCAAAACATGTTATGCTTTGAGTCAACACCAGTATAACTACATGGTCTATGTTTGTATAACATAAGTAAGGATTATCAGCCCTTGAGGCCTTAGGTCAATCCCCTTAGGTATCTATCATGCTTTTTTTCAACTTAGTCAAAAAATTCAAAATCCAAAAAAATTCAAAAAATAGAAAAGATAAAAAACATGTCCTTATCAAACCAAGCGAACTATGAGCCTCTGCATGTACGACGTAGGAAAGGATTATCTTTGATGAGTCCCCAAGGCCCTAGGTTAGTCCCCTGAAAACAATAAAAATAACATCAAATAAAACCTAAAAAATAAAAAAGGTCCTATCCCATTGTCATCAACTACAATAAAATTTTCATCCATAATAAACAATCGTCACACTCACCCTTTGAAAAATTCAAAAACAAACAAAAAAACATCAAAATAAAACATTCCAAAGTGAGGATCAAAGTGATTAGACAACTATCAAGAGAAAACAATGCCTAAGTATAGACTACCATACCCATATGACAATCATATCAAATATCCTAAACATGAATCTTAATGGATAAAACATTCCTACAATGGACATCATCAATGGATTTCATCATGAAATAGTCCTAAACATCATTCTTAATGGTGCCTCCCTGCTCCCTAAAGCCATCTCTCTCTTGCCTCATAGTGTCTCTCTTTGTAGTCAAAGTAACAACCTATGCCTCTGCAACCCAATGTCGCACAACCTTTGCATCTTTAGCGGATGTTAGTTGCACAACATGCACTATCATTGTTGTATCCCTAGGTGGAGGAGGGGGGACATGTCCCTAATCCTACTGCATGGGATCATCTTTCACATCCTGCCACTCATCCTGTCTAGTTCTATCCAACTGCTCAATAATGATCCAAAGTCATTGTCTCTCCCCTCTACGACTGATAATGCCTGCTCTCCAAATGGCTGGCACAACACCATCAAGATCTATAAACCTAAGAGGCACCCAATGAGCCCACCACTGATCATAGTCTGGTGTGGTTCCTACATCGGCTAGTCCCACAAGCCACCCCCATCCAAATGGTGCAAGTCTCCTAAACTTAGCCACAATTACATCATAATCTACCTAAAGACCCCACACTCGGACCTCTTGAGTGGTCCTGCCAAAATGAGCCTAGTAGTCATCAACAAAACAACTCTATGCCTCACCAAACTAATGAAGCACTCAATTAGGTAGATATTGGTCAAGCAAAGAATGTACATAGTCGATCAACCACCGTGTCTACCTATAAAATGGGAGCTACTCTTGGTCATCATGCCAGGCACCACAATCCAACCATGGCCTCCAAAAAAAACTAGTTGGCATATCATCTATCACGTGACACTAGTAAGAAAGTTAACCACGCCAAGTATAATGAAAAAATCCTTGTATTGGTAATAGTAAGGATCCTCTGTATCCTGATCCAAAATACCATCAGGCCTAGTAATTTGGATCTGCTCACAAGCCCATACATGAAGCAAGGTAAACCTAGCAGAAATGGAACTACCTCCATGATAAGCGACCTCATGCATATATCTATATAAATGAGCAAGGAAACATGAGACCCATGCATATCTGGTACCATGCTCGAACATCTACTCGATGCATACTCCCTAACCAACTAAAAAATGTCTACCTCACCAATCAGGAATGATGAGCCTCGAGACCAAAGCACATAGAACCAATGAAATAGGATCAACACTGCCAACAAAGGGAGATAGGTCTATCTCTGAATCCTAAACCTATAGATGCCTAACACCAAGGACTTGATGCATCACATGTGTAACTTTTCATACTAAATAGGTCACAAGTTATCCATTAATCGATACACAAAGAATCCACCATACATCCTTTAAGGTAATGGAGGCCTCACCAGTCAATAAGTGAAATGACAATGTCTTAGAGTGCCATCTCTCTTTGAGAGTGGTCATCATTGCTCTGTGGCATATAATCACGAGAATGTAACACATATGTCTCAACCCCACAACATTTAGCACATCTTGCTCAAACTCATGAAACCTAGTGATCAAATCAATCAACTAATGTGGTCGTCACTCTCTCAACATAAGTAGTTTAAGAACTGCCTACAAACATTCAACCCACGACATTAAGAATTTTCTACAAAAACATGAAACAAACCTAAGATCATAAATTGGCTCAAAAACTTCCAAAAATAGCAAAAGCGATCACCATTTTGTCAAAAGTGACCACTTTTTTGACAAAAGCACTCAAAATAGTCAAAAGTGGCCCTGTTTTTGTCAAGAGTAGTAAAAAAATTCAAAAGCGATAAATTTGTCAAAAGCGAAAATATTTCTCAAAAGTGAACAATTTTGACAATGGCGGCCATTTGACATGAAAAATGTCAAAGGAAAAAAATTGTAACAAAGGCATAAACAAAGGTGAAAGTCTAAAGCTAAAATGAACATTTATAGCAAAAGTGGAAAAAAACTCAAAAGCACTATATTCAAAAACTATAAAGCAATAGAAACAATGCAAGATAGAAAAAAATATAAGTTTATTTCTTTCGCCTAAAATGTTTTCATGCATTAATTACGCAAAAATGAAAAAGATGAAAACAAGAAAGGAAAGAGTACATACTGGCATGCTAACACTAGTAGGCCACCCAAACTCATGAATTGCCTCTATGCAATGTGCAGCTCCTTGAATCCTCACCATACCTCATCGACAATCATAAAATCAAGAAATACAGAGGCAAGAAATTACTCTAGACTCATAATGCAATTGAGGTAAATTAAACCCTAATTACCTATTTTAACCCTCCAAGTTCCCTAATTTTTTACCTAGGAAACTCTCCCAGGTTGAAATTAGGAGCTCTCAAGAACATCAAAACTATTAATGAGGGTCCTATAGGCTTAATTTTTCCATCCTCTATGCATCTGAATTGAAATGAAACATTGTCGCAAGCTCGACCCAAAAAATGATTTTTTTGGTCAACCTCTGAAGGGAGCAGCCCAACATCCTACCATAATTCTGCTGACCATTGAGGCACAATGGGGCATATAACATTTTCAAATCTTGATCTTAACATCAAATTCTTTGAAACAAAGCAACCAGTACTTTATCTCAAAGAGGGGCAAAATGTAGACATGTAAAACTGACTTAACACTTATCACACATCCTAAATGACATTTTCTCATCATCGACATCATTATCATCTAATATCACTAAATTTTGCATCAATTTCATTAAAAACCCTAATTTCCTCTATTAATTGAATAATATTACATTATTTAATTAACTCATGTTTTCACCATTTTTGAATAATTAAATAAATTTCATTTATTTAATAAAGTATTAATCTAATTTTATTCCTCCTGATTAATTAAATAACATCAATTATTTAATTATGTTGCTAATTTACCTTATTCCCCTAAGTCAATTAAATGATTAATACTTAATAGTTTAATTAAGCCAGTTTCCACTAAAATTGAATAATTAAATAAATTATTCAAACATCATTCAAAAGGGTCAAAACAAACAAATGCAATTTTTTTTTGTAAAATTCAAACATGACTTGCACATTCAACTCAAAAAGATTAATTAATTAAATCAATTAATTAATTTTCCTCACCCACTTTCATATTTGAGAAAATTATGATCCCTCGATTGCTCACTTTTATTGGTTGACTGATTCATCTATTTCCTAACTAATCCATCTATTCTTCAATCCCACTGAAGGATCAATCTATTTCCTCAATTACACTGAACACACAAATTGATTTCATCAATCACACCAATTATGTAATCAAAATCCATTGATTCTTCCAATCTAATTCCTCTCAACATCTTTCAATCGTTGATCAAGATTTCTTACTACAAGATCCTGATTGTTCATCTCAAACACAAAATCTATATAACAATCCTCTTCAACCTCAAAAATGATAAAAAAATTTGATATCTTTTGCACAACAAAGTAATGTTGAAGTCACAAGATCAATTTCTTGAAGAACTTTGACACACATCTTCAATCAACACACACATTTGAAGCTTTTGCAACACATAAATGGAGGCTTCACATTGATACAATGATCCAACATCATTGCAAATACACTTCAACACGAGATGGGTAACAGTATTAGTTAATTGAATTCTTTGTGTGTTCTTTCATTGCATTTCTTAAGTTCACTGAATTCAATAATTTCATATCGTTCATTTTGTGAGTAATGGGTATGAATCTAAATCTTTTATTTGAATTAGATTAGTTTAATTCATTTATGTTTGATTATCCTTATTGCACACTCGATTTCTCCCTTACACAATTATTTATTTATATATGTGAAATTATACCAAATTCCTCATAAAATATTCTTGGAGATGGATGATATCTATATAATACCAACTTTGATTACATAATTTTTTTATGCTTTATATTCCTCCAAATCTATGTTCATATTAGTAGACTTCAAAATGGGTCATATTCTTTCCTTTTTTTCTCTCCAATATGTGTTCATATAATTCCATGCATGAGTTGAGTAGATATTTTATAGCCATTATTATAGTCATAATCCCTTATTGAAGCCACTGGTTAAATGTAATTTTGATTCCATTTAAGTTTGTAGATAAAACTCATGCTACAATAACTTACATAGATATATGGTCAAACTTGATCACCACTAAAAACTATTTGAGTAAAACATATACCTTACCATGTGTTCAAATTAATAAATATTTGCATACTTAACACAAGGTATCTTAAGTGGTGAAGCACCCAATTAAATATATAGTGTATTTGAAAATTTGAGCATTGATTCAAAGTTTCACTTTCAGTCATTATTATTGTCTTAATGAAATTCCTTTTAATTACCATTTATGGATATAATATAATTTTAAATAAATATAGAGGTGGCGTAATATATTTTTCACCTTGGTCTATGCACTCAAGAATCTAAATTTTCAATTACAACTTCATAGGCCTAAATTATAATTATTACAATACTTCTACTATATTAACTACATTTTTAAGAATTTACATGACAATATTTAAATTAAGTTATTAAAAATAAAGGTGAATATAAGTTAGGACAAAAATGACTATCTCCACTTATTCCATTAGTAGACTATGTGTTATTGAACTCTAATGAACTACCGTATATGGATATAGGTGGATTATTAATTATTAATTTTTTATTTAGATAATTGTATATTTATCATGTAATATTTTACACTAAGTTGTTTCAAAAATTATGATTTATAGAGGTAAAAAACAAGATTTAGTGGATATGAACATTAACTAAATTTTTTGGTAGGGTTGAATCATCTTAATACTATTAATTTCATACTAATCATAGTTGTCAGTGATAAAAATAAAAATAAAAAATTTATGAAATTATCAATAGACATACAAAAATTATAAGAATAATTACATTTTGATGCTACATCATTTTTTTGTTAGGTTTGAAGGTTTTTTCCATAATATCTCTTATCACACAATATTCTAAATTGAACAACAAACATTGATTAAATAAATATCCACTTGATTTGTGATTTTATAGAGCTCCAAACATCACTATTAGTATTGTGAGTGTGTATTGTGTTGCACAATCTAACCACCATTTTTTAATTTGTGATAACATCTAATATTGTGATAATAGCATAATACTATGATAATCACCCAAATTAATCCATTTAGTTATGAATGAAACAAGACATCAATAAAACAAAAATAATAATTTAATAATCTCTAAGATTAAGGAAGATGCAAATTGTTACAAGAAACTCAAAGTAAATAGAGGTATGATGCCAAGAAGAAAAGGTGATAGTGGATTTCAAAGTTGTGATTAGCTAATATAAAAAAAAAAAAGGTTGGTATCTACAAGATGACATCAATTATTCCTCCACTTAATACTTTCAGCCATTAATATAAAAAAATGGAATGATAAGTTGGTATCTACAATGTGACATCAATTATTCTTCCACTTAATAATTCCAACCATTCAATTATGAATGATAGGAAAACTTTATGAGATTGGTGAATGTGTGTAAGAAAATTAAGAAACTTGAGTCTCCTAAAAGATATATAATTTGACTCTTCAATGCATTTAATCTATCAAAAATATGATTTCATAATATATATTACCCATAACATATTATTTATGTGAAGGTTTTTTTATAAAAGAAATTAAATCTAATAATTATATTAATTATAAAAATGATTACATAAGTTTGATAAAAGAGATTAAACCCAACAATCATATTAATTATAAAAAGTGATTACATAAATTTGATATAAGTAGATCCAAAGTTGAACACTCATAAATCAAAAAAATACATTGATGTGAAATCATCACCAAAACTGGGAGACTAAATCCATAAACATCAAAGAACATCACCCATTGGACATTTGAATTAGGCAAGAGCACACTATAGACCTAAAGAGCCTTTATTTATTACCGAAAGAGGAGGGGAATGTTTAAACATGACACACTGAGCTTTGACCATAGTTTTCACTTTGAGAAGAAGTTTCTGATGAACAAGTTCCCCATGAGGGAGAATGGTGCTCTTGAAAGCTACTAGACAATAATCTCTAACACTTAACATTAACTATACAGTTCCACCCTTCTAAATTTTGAAGAAGAAAGTGCAATACAATACCTCCTACCATGAATTGACCTTCCTACAGTGCATAATTAGAGAGGGCATTTTGAAGAAGAGCATTAGTAATTAATTCTTCATGAATGTACTTCTTGTAGAGCACCCAAAAAACATTATTATCAAGTATGTTCAATTCTTAATGTCATTTATCCTATATATCCATAGTACTAATAAGAAAGATTATTAGGCATAATTCATGTATTAAAGATAAAATATCCATTAGTATTTTTGATTTTTTCTAATAGGTAGTCATTTTCTTCTAGTTTTATTTTTATTCTACACAATATTAACAAGATCATGGTACTCGAGAAAATATAGAATTATGATCATGACCATGATAATAAATAATATAAATTAATAATATACATGTAACAAAGCTTAAGTAATAGTCAAGAAATAGTTGATGAAATTTCTATTATATATTTTGTATGGTCTATAATTTTCATCTAAAATGGGAAATAAGGTTTCACCTATGTTTTATACTAAAGTAAAGAACTTTTATTGGAAGTATACACAATATAATCTTGTTGCATATAATTATAAGTTTCGTGATTACATTTTTACTACTTTTGAGTCTACCACCATTTTTATATAAAAATATCAAACTTCCAAATATTATAGTCTCTCAAGATTATACAATTGATCATGATAAATATTCAGAAAAGAAAAAATAATCATTTTAAAATAATCAAAAGACTTAAATTCTAAGTTTATTCAAGAAAAATATTTTAATTCATATATGGAAATATTGAAGTAGATGGTCAATTTCACTATCCAAAATTTATGTTTACCTACACCCATACCATACCATGTCATTATGTCCAAACCATAGCATGTATTTTTGTACTTCAAGTCTAAACTATTTTATTAGTACTTTTTTTTTCCAAAAATAAAAATTCAATGAAATATTTGCCAACTCTCATCCTTTTATGTAATTTAATAAATTATTCTTCAATAGGAAATAACACGTGTAGTAAGATGCCTATGGGGAAAGGAAGTTTTTAAATAAAAAACAACCATCGAAAGCTTATAAGGAATGTTTTCTTTGGTTATATTGTAATCATTGCAAGCCTTCGAAATTTCCACTTTAAATGTATAAAATGAATGAAATCACTTTGATTTGTATTTTATCAATTTTAAAACTAGAGAACATAAGTTGTATAAGGATCATTTTAATATAACCCACGGGTGTATTTAGTTGAATGGTTAGAGAACATGCTAGTCATGAACATATGTATGCTAAATTGAACTCTTACAAAATTCTCATCTAATCTTTACGACCGTTTGTATAGATACCTAATTTTTTATACGAATCATGCTATGATTACCTAATGTTTTAGCATCTTTGATTAGTGTTTCCCACATTAATTCTTTTAAGTTGGACTGATAAGTTCAATAGGTTTTACTCCTAAATATCACAACCCCATATAATTTTAAGTCTATGGGAATGGATCATTCCCTAAACTTTCATTTTCATTTTATTCTCATGAGTTAAATATTTCTTAGATCCTTTATCGAGTTTTATTTTTCATCTTGATTAATTTTTATTTCATTATGTTGATATATATACCTCAATCGTGGAATTTCAACTAGTAACATATTATATGTAGTTGGAATTTTCATATGTAATATAAAAAAAAGTATTAAATATATAAAGGATGTCATCTATAATATACCTATATAAAATGATTAGTATATTCTAATATACTATCATATCATGTTATAAATTAGGATCTTAAGTTACTAATCATCAGGAATAAAATACAATATAAATGAAATAAAAATTACAAGATGCACAAATTCAATGAATAACATAATATACAAATGGGGAAAATTATTTCAGATAAAAAATCCTATAAAACATCATTTTAGTAGTTGAAACACTTAGTACATTATCTATATAAAAGGTATAGACAAAAAAATGGGAATTCTCACATAGAATTATTGAAAGAGTACCTCCTTAAATATAAGAGAAGGGTGAAAAATAACTTCAAGTTCTATTAGTCACATTTATTAAAAACTATCATTAATAAATAATTAATAATCTAATATTTATTAGATAATTATTTATTTTATGATAGATTCTTTAAAAAGCATATAATATTCTAATATTCTAATAGATGTTACCATAGTATTTTAGGGTCATTTGCAAATCATCTTCTTTAGATAAATATATAGTATTGATTAATATGGTGAATGATTTCAAATTTGGAATATTTATATTATGTAGGAACTATCATCATGTCATGTTACACTTCAAAGTGTCTTATAGGGTCTCTTTCCTTAGACTCTTTCTTTCAAATTTTGTTTCCATATTTATAATTTTTAATTGGTCTCCTATCCCTAAATAGCAAGGTAGCTTGATATGCAAAATTCCCTTGGACATATGATGCATATACCTTTGTCTTAAGCATGTTATCATTCTCCTCCCTTAGAATTTTTGGTGTTCTTATATCATTTGTGATACTTCTAGCCATTATTTTCTCAATTTTCCTTAGGTTATATAACTTTTTTCCACCTAATACTTTCCTTCATTTTTTTGGTTCATTCCATAAACATGATTATATAGATTATTTAAATATCTCAACTTTAAAGTTTGATTCTTGCTCATTTTAAAAAATTTGTTATCTTATTCTCTACTAATTTATATTTCACCACCTCTTCCATATATACACCTATAATAGATATGTATAAATGGATACATGTTATTCTATTTTCCCTATATAATTTCAATTCCTCTTTATGAGAGTCAAAAATACCAATTCTAGTTCAAAAACCACTTTAAATTCAATAAGATATTAAAGAGACCAAAGGGTTCTTTTATTTCAATGGCTTCAAAATCTATCCTCTTCTTTATTCCTAATTGGTTAACCTCAACATACCTCTATGTTCAAAACATATTGATGGTGATTCCATCAAATAATGAAATATTATAAGGATTATTTTGTAATCTAGCCCTTGTAAACTTTCCTATACTCATTTAGGTACATTTGTTAGCATATCCACTTGTACATTCTTAAACCAATTAGTATACACTCAAAATACAATTATAACTAGTTTCTTCTTCCATTTCATAGAATATTTTACATTTATTATAAATGGTATTTAATCATTGGTTCTATTATTATTATAATATTTTTCAAATTATTTAATTTTTTCAATAATGTTATATTCCTCTACAAGGTTGGTCAATTTTGTAAGTAGTATGGATTTCTTTTCTAAAAAGTAATATTTCTAGTAGTCTTACTTCTATTTCTTCTCAATAATGATTAATTTTATTTTTTCTACAATTAAGTTATCACCTTTCTTAGTGGGGATTTTATCTTGAACTTCTTTATTTTCTTCATCTATCTCTACAACAATTATCCTTCATTTTTCATAGATCTTTATTTCTAGTTAAATTTTTCTCTTCTTATATTCAATTATGGCCCTTTTTGTAAGACTCTTTTTTCTTTATAAGTACTCTTTTTGTAGTAATTATTATTCTCTAAGGATTATTTTCCTCTTTTCTAGTCTTTCCTCATTGGTTTCTAGTCTTAAAATTTTCCTAACATTTCGAGGATCTCTCTTCAAAATCCTTGGCATGAATTTCACGCCATTTGATGCCTTGGGCCTAGATAGTTCAACAAATCTATTTGATAATGGAATATTTTCTATTACTACTCTACTCTTTAACAACTAAATGAGTCATGTTTAGCATTATCACAAAAACCACATGTCCTCTTCTCTTTTTGGTATTCATTTTTATGTTGTCCTCCTTATGTAATGCCCCAAGCCACACACCTATGACATTAAAGGAAAAGCGTGGACCAAAAAAATTTTAATGTTATGAAATATAGATTAACCAAGCCACAAAACACTAATTTATTTTCAAGGTGCCATAACAACATTAGATGAAACAATTGGAATGCACACCAATGCACAATGCATGAACATTGGGATCTTTGGTTAGTTTTGTTGCTCATGAGGTGTTAGTTGTGTCAATTTTCCTTTTGTACTTATCTCCTTGTTGTTATTAGTGATTGAAATGACCTTCTGAGGTTTTGAGAGTGCTTTCATCATTCTTTGGTAATTGTGATTGTGAAAATATTAATTTAAAATGAAATAATTATAATTTTAGATTTGATTAAGTATTATGTAATCTCATATGAATGATGCACTAGATTGTGAAGGAGTTTTAACTAACTAAGTGTAAAACAATAAAATTCTTATTTCTAAATCTATGTGTAAAGTGATCATATTTCCATGTAATGTCTTATATAATGATGTTACCCTTAAAAGTAGGAATTAAATTACCTTTTTAGGGATATATATATATATACCATTACAACTTAAAACTATGATCAATCATAGGTGTTGTTAAGGTTTCCTTTAAATTCTTGAAACACTCAATAAATTTCCTTTTGGGTGGTATGATAATTGTTAGTTAATGAGTAGATTGAGATATGAGCTCTTGTTTATAATTGATGTTCAATTTATGAAACTACTTTTATAATATTCAAAAATATAGAAAACCTTTTACTTATTATATGATTCAAAACTTAAATTGGGTCAAACCTAGCCTAAGACATATTACTTATTTGAATGATTTTCTTTAAATTTTATGTGGTGGAGAAAATTGAATGTATTTTTCTTGAAGAAATTGTTTGTCGTCTTTCCTTATTAAGTGAGAAACCTTCTTAGTATATTTTAAAAACTTATAGTAGATTTATCCAATATAGATACATAAGTAAACATAACAAATCTAGTTAAAAGAAAGAGGAAACAAAGCATGGCTAAATATCGAAAACCAACCTTGACCATTTATGAAATAAGATAGGAAGTGTGATACACCATATGTTTATGTTTATAAGATGATGTAGTACAATACCTTAGAAGTTATAGTTGTGCATTATCTAGCAATTTATTTTACTTATGCAAAGTGTGTAGTTATCAACAAAATTGAGAAGAAAAATTAACATTGTTTAAAGTTAATGAAGTGTGAGTGGGTATAATGGTTTTGTGTTACTATGTGGTGGATTTCATCAAGAATATTGTGTTTTGAAAAGTGAAATTAAACTAGTAAATGTGTTGTGTCTCAAGTATGTGATATAGGGTATCCCACTTGGGATAAAGGTGAGTGGACATCAAGCACGATCCCCTACATGCACCTATTGTGATTTTATTTTGTGTAGGCTAGTCAATTATGAAATGAAATAATCATGTTATGTGTGTGTACGTGTGCATACTTAATGAAATGTGATATCTCCTTTGTGTAAGTATTATTCTTATGTTAAATGTGTGCCCCTACTATATGGTTCCCCTATGGGATTGAGAGCCTACTAGTGTAATTAGGGGTTGAGAGATGGAGAACCTCCATCAAAATCTTAGGAATTTGAATGGATGTTAGTTCCCATAAGGGTATGTGTAGGATCATGAGGGTCCAAACTAGGCCCCTAAGTGGCAATGAAAATTCAAAAAAATAGAGTTAGGCAACTTGACATAAAAATTTGAATAGGTTATAAAAATAATTTGAAAAATATGCAAGAACAAAAATTGTAGCAAATTGAATGTAGTTTCGAGGCTACTAACCCTCTTTTAGGAAAAGGTAAATCTCTTTTACAAAAAATTGAAATTTCAATGCAGTGGTACTAAATTTTTAAGAAAAAGATAAGAGGTAGGTATATGTTTGAGCACCCTCTTGTAAAAGATTTTTTTTTTTTAACTTTCAATATATGTAGAGGACACATGCTTGGATGTGCCAAAAAAAAATTTGTAGTTTTTTTGCATGTAAATAATTAGTTATGATTTTTTTATTAGAAAATTTTAGAATTATTAACATGTTTGTTTAACCACCATAACTTAGTCAAAAATTTATGAAATTCAATTTTTTTATCCTATAGTATGAAAAGCATAGAATGTGATGCATCTTTTAAGTTTAAAAATGTGAAGTAGTTTGAAAGTTGTAGAATTTTTTCAATCAGCCTATCAATTAGGACTTTGGTCATAATATATGTAGAAAATCAATAATAATTATTTATTAAAGTCAAAATAAGGCATATCTTTTATTGGTGGAAAACTGACAATTTTTTCCATAAACCCTTTTTGTTTCATGAAATTCAGATAAAAAAGTCATCAACAACAAGCGTGAACTTCATAAAACTAAGAAAATTTTGTAAACATGTTTTTGGGTTGACTTTCTAGGTTAAGCAATCCTGAACCAAATCCCGAGCCTACTAATTTTGTCCAAAAAAATGGATACCCGTTCAGAACAGATATTTTTTTAGTAACGGATATCCATTACTAAATAGATAAATGTTACTTGTATTATTTATAACACAATATTTAATATTTTAATATATGGCCATGTGCAGGATCATCATGGAAAAAGCAGGCCCTTAAGTGGCAAAAAATTCAGAAAAATCAGAGTTAGGAAACTTGACGTAAAAATTTGAATAAGTTATCTATATTATTTCAAAAATATGTAACAATAGAATCTGTAGCAAATTGAATGTAGTTTCTAAACTACTAGGTTTTTTTTTTTTAATATCTATTTGGTGAAATTTTGAAATTTAAATGTAGTAGTACTTAAATTTTAGGGAAAAAATAAGAAGTAGGTGTTTTTCCCACCCTAACCACAATAAAATGATAATATCTTTCTATAAGATTTTAGATATAAGTAGAGGACTCGTGTCTGATGTGATGCATATTTTTTTGTAATTTTTCTCAAGTAAATAATCAATTATGATTTTCTTATAACAACTTTTAAAAAATATAAAACTTCGTATGTTTGACCACCTTAACTTGGTCAAAACTTCATGAAATTCATTTTTGTTTTTAATCCTATAGTATGTAAAGCATAGAATGTGACACATGTTTCAGATTCAAAAATGTGATACCATTTGAAAGCTATAGATGTTTTTCAATTAGCCCATCAATCAGGACTTTAGTCATAATTCAAATAGAAAATGAATAATAATTATTTATTAAATTCAAAGTAAAGAATAATTTATATTGGTGGAAAGTTCAGAATCTCCTTTAAAAACCCTTTCGTTTTATAAATTTTGGGTAAAAAAAATGTTGCCAGCCACATACCCTACACATACCCATCATATCACCACTTTTTGGCCCATCATGATCCTACACATACCCATATACTAATACACTAATATATTATATATTATATACTATATATAGTATATATATTAAATATTAAATATTATATTAATATTATGTAATATATATATTATATAATATATTTAATGCATAGTATATATTATATACTATGTACATAGTATATATTATATATTTATTGATGTGCATCCAATTCACAAGAGAGGGAGAGGGAGAAACTTGAGAGACAGAGAGGGAGTGGGAGGGACTTGAGAGAGAGAGAGGGAGATAGAAAGACCTGAGAGGGAGTGAGATACCTAAGATGGATGGGGAGAGAGAGAGACCTGAGAGGGAGGGATAGTGATGAGGGTGCAACCTAAGACTTAGAAAATAACCCACAAACAAGAGATTAATTTTATTATTCAGAAAATGGAGCTTCTTACATGAAGTGGATCTCAAATCCCCAAGTTCTACAACACATGCAAGTTACAGAAAGCTACGGTATCACCCTTTCGCAATATGCGAGCTTGTCCCTAAAAAGTTACCCAAAAATTAGAAACCCGCCCATAAATAGAGCTCCTCTTTAGTTTGGAGCCAAAACAACATTCAAATTTGAGTTTAGGCGGTTTGGCGCTGAAAATTACAACATGAAGTTTAAATTTCAAAAGAGCATTTGCAATTGTATCTTCTAGAAAGTGCACTAACTTCTCGGGGCCATAACTTTTGATCCGGGACTCCGATTCGTGAACCGTTTGAACCGTTGGAAAGGTGACGAAGTCAACAACGCGCTAAAAATTTGCTACCCTAATTTTGGAAAGTTTTGGGGCCAATCCAGGAACTCTAAGTGCCTCAAATCTAACTCAGAAGATTTTTTAGGTGCAAATCTAGGAAACTAAAACTGCAATATCTTTCCACCCAGGAATAAAAAATAAAAAACCATAAATTGGGAATTTCATTAGGACGAAAAGGGTATCAAAAAATGTAAAAAAATCTAAAAACTGAGAAACTTGAAATTTAACTATTTTTGGGTGATGCAAGATTGCCCTTACACCACTGGATGCTCCTACATCAGATAGAGAGAGTTGAGAGGGAGAAAGGGAGGGAGAGAGGGGGAGATAGAGGGAGAGAGTGGGAGAGAATTGAGAGAGATAGACCTAAGAGGGAGGTAGAGAGTGAGACTTGAGAGGGAGAGAGACTTAAGAGGGAAATAGGGAGACATAGACAAAGAGAGAGACAAAGAGACAAAGAAAGACTTGAGAGAGAGAGAGAGAACTAAGAGGGAGGAAGAGAGTGAGACTTGAGAGAGACAGAGAGAGAGATTCTTGAGAGCTTGAGGGAGAGAGGGAGTGGGAGGGACTTGAGAGATAAAGGGAGGGAGAGAACTGATAAAGAGAGGGAGTGGGAGGGACCTAAGAGAGAGGGAGAGAGAGAGAGAAAGAGAGAATGCCCTAAGAGGGAGGGGGAGAGAGACTTGAGAGAGAGAGAGACCTGAGAGGGAGATACTTGAGAGGGAGAGAAGGAGACATAGACTAGAGAGAGAGAGGGTGGGAGAGAGACTTGAGAGAGAGATGGTGGGAGGGAGGGAGAGAGGGTGAGAGGGGGAGAGAGAGTTATCTAGTTAGGGAGAGAGGGAGAGTAGGAGGGAGAGATCTGAGAGAGGGGGGGAGAGAGAAAGAGAGAGAATTGAGAGAGAGAGTGGGAGGGACCTGAGAGATATACCTAAGAGAGAGAGATGTGAGATCTTGAGAGAATGTGAGAAAGAGACTTGAGAGAGAGAGAGAGTGGGATGGAGGGAGAGAGGGAGAGAGGGGGAGAGTTATCTAGTTAGGGTGGGAGGGAGAGACATGAGATCGAGAGAGAGACAAGGAGTGGGAGAGACCAGAGAGAGGGGGAGTGGTATGGACCTAAGAGAGAGAGTTATTTGTATCTAAAGAGATCTCATCCATGCTAATTATTTTAATGTGAGGTGAAGAATGTGGTTATTGTACTATGCCGACTTATTTTAATGATGTGTAGAAGAGGGCCACAAAGGATGTTGGTAAGATTGCATGCCTCAATGTCATGCAAATAATTATCAAGCCAATGGCCACAAATATAAATTATGGCTTCCATGATGTATTCACTAGAGAAAGAATCATTCTCATCTTCGATTTTGGTGGAGGTACATTTGATGTGTTGGTTCTTTCTATTCTAAAGGGTGATATTGCAATCAAGGCTGTTAGAGGGGATATGCATTTGTGAGGTTAGGATTTTGATAACATAATGCTTCATTACTATGTTAAAAAGTTCAATACAAAATACAAGTTGGATATCAGTAGTAGTGCCAAAGCTAGAGAGGGAGAGAGTATAAGATATATAATATATACTATATATAATATATAATTTATTATTTATATACTATATAGTATAAAATATATATTATATAATATATAGTATATATTTATTAAATAAAACTATATATAATATATTATATAATATATCATAATATAAAATATATAATATATTATGATATATTAAAATATATATTAAATATTATGATATATTAAGATATAATACATTTATTATGTATTAATAATACATAATATAGGTTTTATGTCTTATTTGGTTTATAAAAATTAAATTCTATTCGTTCTAAATGGATATCTATTATTTATTGTATAAGTATGTGTACATATTAATATATTAATATATAGTATAAATTATATACTATATAATAAATACCTTAAAAATAATTATAATAATAATATATAATAAATATATATAGAGAGAAAGGGAGAGGGAGAGAGAGAGGGAGAGACCTGAGAGAGAGAGAGTGGTATTAATATATAATATAATTTATATACTATACAATATATTAATTTAATATATACCTTAATAATAATATTAATATAATATATATTATATAAATATATATAATAAATATATAAATCATAATATATAATATAAAATATATCAAATATAATATATTAATAATATTATGTTAATAATAATTCTTAAAACTAAAGCAAATAGATATCTGTTTTGTTTTCTATAGGTTAAAAGATAGAAGCACGAGCAATGATAGGTATATTGACCAAAACATAACAGATATATGTTTACTAAGTTATATAAAAAATAAAAAATGGGACCCTTTTGAGCATTCCAATGCTCCCCACATTCCTTCTATCACTGAAATCTCGTGCTTTCTATCTGTATTAGACGAAATTTAGCTTTTGGGAGATTATTTTACACTTTATTAACAATTACAATCATTTGTGCGTGTGTTTTTATTTGTGCAATGTGGAGCAATAGTTGTTGTAAGAGAAAAAGGAAATAGGAAACTAACAACAGATCAAATTGAAGCATATAGAGAAAAGGATAGAGAAAGTCACAGGAAAATAAGACAAGGTATGACAAATATTCAAGTTGAAGCTTCTTTTGCACCATTAAATGTTAATTCAAGTGAAGATGACATAGAATTTGAATATATTGAACATCATATTGAAATTGAAAATAAAAATATTGAAGTTGAAAATGATGAAATTGAAAATGTGAACATTGAAAATAAAAAATGTTGTTGAAAATGTTATTGAAAATGAAAATGTTGGAATTGTTCTTGAAAATGTTGATAACATTGAAAATATTGAAAATGAACCTTATGTAACACCTAATTATATGAGAACCCCTAAATGGTTTCTTGAAATATATGAGAAAATAATAGATAATCTTCAAAGAAAAAGGTCACAATGAACGGTTCGTTTGTGGGCTATTAATATGTTCAATGAATACTTTCCGATAAGGCATTAATTGAACAATGTCAAGTTTTTGTGCAATTGCTAAATTCTTACAAAATGAGACCATTATTAAGAAAAATGAAGATTCGTGTCACCAAAGTCTCAAAAAAAAAGTATTATTGTAAAAAATATTTTTAATGCTCTAACTTCTATTGGAAATACTAGTAGGAAAAAGATAAAAGGACTGCTAGTAGAGTGATCACAACCTCACTAGTAAGCCATCATTTGAGAAAAGCTCATTTAATGAGACAAAATTGTATTGATTTAAATATAAATCACAAAACATTGAATAGAGCACTCTCAAGAAGAGAAAGAATCGATAGACCTCTTCAAAATGATATGTGGGATTTTAGTGGGAGGCTTCCACGTGTTGATAAGAAGCTAACCGATAATGTAAAGATGCAAATTGAACAATTTTGGAACTCTCACTCTAGAGTATCACTGAATGTAAATGATTTTTTAAAGTTATGAATTGGTAATCTAGATTGCACACTACATCCTAAACATTTCTTGGAATATAGCCAAACAATTTTGTACAAATAATTTTGTCAAGAACATCCAAATTTGCAAATCTCACAAAGGTATTTTGAGTCTTGCAATCCATTTTATTGTGTAACTATTAATGTTTGTAATACATGTTGTAAATACCATGTTGAGTTTTCAATGTATCATTAATTATTATGCCATATTTGTTCTACTATGTATACTGATGAAATGTTGTAGGAGTGCCATGCAATGCAACTTCCCAAATCATCCAGGGACATGTTAGATTCATTTTAATGTGTTAGAGGTGATGGTTGCTTATTTTATAGAAATGATTGTTTAAATGAAATGTGTTTGTAATGTGGTCATTTATCAAAGTTTGTAACATGCTTTCATGAGGGCAGTGATCAGGATTTTGGTAATAAGATTGTTGAGAAAAAAGGGTTTGAGACAATAAAATACTCATTGATTAGTGGAGGTGAAGGTTCTAGATGTGAATTGGTTATAAAAGAGGTAAATATTGTTGATTTTATTTATGATTTTAAGAAAAATATTTTCTATAAGTATGCAAGGCATAGCCATAGGTCACAATGGTTGGATTGGTAATTCTAGATGTGTAAGGACTCTTTCCCACTTGGAACTATTGTATCCATAGTTGATTTTTCTGAAAATTACACATTGCAACCATAGAATGAAGTACAATCACAATATTATAATTCTATTCAAATTTCTATTTTTGTCCACATAACATATAGACATGCCCTTGATAGTATAAAAAGAGGATAGGAATATAATTAGGGAGTACCATTTTTATATGAGTGATGATAGATCACATTCATCTGAGTTTTTGCAGCATCATTTTGAAAAAAAAAATTGAGTTCTTGCAAGAAAAAGGTATTGCAATGGGTCAACATCTCATTTGGTTAGATAACTACATAGAGAAATTCAAGAATGCTCGCATGTTTTATTGGTTGAGTAGGATGCATATAGAGAGGGGTGTACCACATATTTGAATTTTTTTGAAGTTGGGAATGGATAAGGTGAGCATGATGGCATAGGTGCATGTGTGAAGAGAGCTTTGTTTAAGGAACAAATGAAGATTAGCGGTGGTGCAATATTCAGTGATGCATGTTTTATTGTTGATTGGTGTACTTATGAATTATCAAGAGGAGGGACACTTGATTCACAAGTGTGTTGGTTCTTTTGGTTGGTTGAGGAGGGAACATTGGGAGAAAAATTGGAATGTCAAAAAGTTAGAGATTCTTCAATGATGCATTCATTTCAAAGTTTAGAAGCAGGTGCATGGATCATGTTGACATGAGAGTTGGATTTTTTTTGTCAAAATTGTATTTAGTTTGATTGGGATCAATGTGAGTCAAGTGAGTGGGAAAATACATGGATTCCATGGTACCTAACCCCTTTATCTGTAGCACAATCCTCTTTAGAAGATGAAATGGAAATTTCACTTGACTATGACCATTTTTCAAATCTTTTACAACCAGGACATGTCTATTCAGTTGTAGCACTATAGGGGAATGAAGAGGGATCAAAATATTGGTTGGCATGATGTTGAAAAGGGTGCTAGACCCGAGACATAGAATTAATGCAAATAACCAGAGAATTTTTTATTGCTATTCAGAAATGAAAATATTACATGCAGAGGATCTCAAATCCTCGAGCTTTGCAAAAAATGCAAGCTACATAAACTACAGATTTCCCCTTTTCGTAGTATGCAAACTTTTTCCCAAAAAGCTATCAAAAATAAGAAAATCCCCCCATAAATAGCTCCTTTTTAGTTTTAGAGCCAAAACAACATTCAAATTATGAGTTTTGGCGGTTTGGCGCTGAAAATACAATTTTGAAATTCAAATTTTAAAACTTTATTAAAAAATTAGCACATTTTTTTAAGTGCTCTGATTGAACCAAGAGCCATAACTTTTGACCTGTGGACTTCTTCATTTTGAACCATTTGAACTATTGGATAGGTCTCAAAGTCAAGAAATGCTCAAAATCCACTACGCCAATTTTGGAAAGTTTCAGGGCCATTTTGGGGTTGTTTAATGCCTCAAATCTAATCTAGAAGGTTTTCAGGTGCAATTTTGGGAGATTGAAACTACAATATATCTCAAACTGGGAATGCTCTCGGCTTGATTCTTTCACCAATATTCTTATTTTTCTATTTTGAATCCTCCTATATAATTTTTTGTCCCCAAACACCTTCAAATTCCAATACCTACTAAAAATAACAGTTGACCAGAAAAAACATAAAAGAAAAACCGAAAGTGGGGAATTACATTATGATAAGGGTATCCAAAACTATGAAAACATCTAAGAAACTACCAAAAGGAAATAAAGATTTTTTGGTGATGTGATTTCCCTTTACACCACTGGGGATGCTCCTACATCAAAATGTGTATATGGAAAGAAAAGCTAACAACCCATGATAGACATGATGGGTTTCAAGTGTATCCTATAGGTTTAGTTGTTATCTTCGAACTCTGTTTACTACCATTTCATCATCATTTAGGGTTGTTTAGAATAATATAGGATTTGTTATTATAAGTATATTTAGTTGTTGATAAAAAATTATGATCATACAAGTTTAGTTGTTGTTTCCAGAACTTGGTTGCAAACATACATGTTTAGAAAGAATGGTATACCTACATTTGTAGACTATGAGAAACACAAAACCATTTTCATGTATTCACACCTTGTTATAGAAACAAATGTTATGTTATTGAGACATCATGTTGGACCAAAAACAAAGGAACTATGGAGAATTAGTAGTGTTGATCATGTACATTGTCGATAATTTAAAGGTAAAGAGATGACCCCTTCTCGCAATACCTCTAGCAGTGATCATTTTTGTATGGGATGCCATGGATATTGTTCATCTCATTTGATATTTTTATCCTCATAATATTCATTATTTGTGTTGTTTAAAATAATATAGATTTGTTATTCTAAGCATCTTCAGCTCTACTACCATTTCATTATTATTTAGGTTGTTTAGAATAATATAGATTTGTTATTTTAAGCATCTTTTCTATTGTGACTGCAGATTTCATTCTAATTATATTATGATCATGTTAGTGGCATGATTGACCATGGAGAGCTTTTACCGCAACAGCCAACTCGATCCTTTGAAAGGTATGACAAATTAGTAAATTTGACATTATATTTTCTCTTCTATGGTCTATTATTGAAAACTTTCATGATGCTTGTATGTAGTTTAACTGCTACCTTGATGGTTTCTACAGGTTCTTGTCACTCCAAAACATCAACGTGCTACTGTTGTGGAAGAGTGTGATGATTATTTGTTTGTGATTATTTTGTTATATGGCATTCCATAATTTTCAATTTCTATATATTAATGTATATACTTCTTATTCTATAAGGTCCATCTCTAGATGAGCGGAAGTGTGGGAGGACTAGTGGTGGCACATTTGAAAGAAAAAAGAATCAATAAAACCTAACCAACCAACTGCGGAAGTAAACATCGCGATCTATTTCCCCTCCCCTTACCAGGCACGATTATGCATTAGCTCATTTCAGGCGTCTCATGGAATTTTGTAAATCCTATATTTGATAGCAATTCTTGAATGATGATATCATGCGTATTGTGTATACTTTATGTGTATTAAAGTGTATACTTTACAACTTATGTGTATACTTTGTGACTTATGAGTATTCCAATGTATACTTTATGACCTACATGATTTCATGTGTAGTTCATATGACTTATGTATCGTATAAATGATTCACTTATTCATGAGGATCAAAATGAACCCTAAACCCCTTTGAACCTTTACACTAAATCCATCTGACCCTTTTTCCATCAACTGAAAAACTTGACACCACAGGAAAATGCCTTAAAGATATCAAAAACCAAGAGAGGTTATCAGAGAGGGGCCCCATGCATCCCGCACCTGCATTATTGGCTTATTTCTAGGCAGTTCGGTTTTTGAGTATAATAGCTCATCAAAAGATTTGTTTCCCTTTAGCACTTTGACTTTAATAGAAATCATCAAACAATGCAACTAGGATTGTTTCAGCTTTGTTTGGGCGTGAAGGACCATTTCTAAGCAAACCACTAATATGGATGTGTTGGAACCATCGGTTTGGTTGCATGAGGAGAAGAATGAAAAAAAAGTTACACCCTTTTACACCTTTACACTACATTCATATCCGCCCTTTTCCATCAACTAAAACTTGACACCAATCGGAAAACACCTTAAAGATATCAAAACTGATAGAGGTTATTATAGAGGGTCCCAACGCGGATCCCCGTAGCCTAAACATGGAGTTTTTACATCAGCCACTTTGGAGTAATAGCTCCGCCAAAGATTGTAGCCATTTTGCAATCTCTCTTGGAACTTTAAGGGATCGAAATGCTTTTAAACGTAGCTCTAGGATTCAGAAGGTATTTGGGTGCAAAAGAGGACCATGCCTAGCATTAAAATGTTCCATCCATACATGTTAAACAGTCAAGGTTGTCATATGAGTTGCAAAATGAAAGTTGCACCACTTTATAACTTTACACTACTTCATTTGATAATGTTTTCCTCAAATCAAAATTCATCACCATGAGAAAACGCCTCCTAGATAGAAAAAATTGAGATAGATTATTTTATATGGTCCTAACACAATCTCATAGCCTTAGATGGAGCATTTGTAAGCATCATGGTTTCTGATTAATATCCCATCAAAGAGTGCAACCATTTTGCACTTTGGACTCTTATGAGATCGAGCTAGTTGAACGTAGCTTAGAGTGATTTGATGCATTTGGGTGCAAAGGATGACCATTCCTAGCATAAATTTACCCATCTAGACATGTTAGAATATTTGGTTTGGTTGTACGAGTTGCAAAACGAAAGTTGGACCACTTTGCAACTTTACATTGCTTGCATTTGACAACTTTTTCCTCAACTAAAAACTCGTCACCACAAGAAAATGCCTCTAAGATAAAAAAAAAATTGAGAGAGGTTATTCTAGAGGATTCCAACATGATCCTATAGCCTCATACAGAGCTTTTGTAAGCATCACGATTTTTAAGTAATATCCTGTCAAAGATTGCAGCTATTTTGTGCTTTGGACTCTTAAAGGATTGAGTTGGTTGAACATAGCTTAGAGTTATTCAGCATCTTTGGGTGTGAAAGAGTAGTATTCCTAGTGTAAGTTTACCCATCTAGACAAGTTGGAATAGTCAGTTTGGTTGTACGAATTGCAAAACAAAAATTGAGCCACTTTACAACTTTACACTGCTTGCATTTGACAACTTTTTCCTCAACTGAAAACTCATCACCACAAGAAAATTCCTATGAGATAGGAAAAAGTGAGAGAGGTTATTATTGAGGGTCCCAACACAATATTGTAGCTTGAGATGGAGATTTTGTAAGTATCATGATTTTTGAGTAATAGCCCATCAAAGATTGTAGCCATTTTGCACTTTGGAGTCTTAAAGGATCGAGCTAGTTGAATGTAGCTCAAACTGATTCGACATGTTTGGGTGTGAAAGAGAACCATTCCTAGCATAAATGTACCCATCCAAACGTGTTGGAACATTCGGTTTGGTCGTACAAGTTGCAGAACAAAAGTTACACCATTTTGCAACTTTACACTACTTGCATTTGACAACTTTTTCCTCAACTAAAAACTCGTCACCATGGGAAATTCCCTCTGAAATAGAAAAAACTGAGAGAAGTTATTGTAGAGGGTCCCAATGTAATCTTATAGCCTCAAACATAGATTTTTTAAGCATCACACTTTCCAAGTAATAGCCTGTCAAATATTGCTACCTTTTTACACTTTGGACTCTTAAGGGATATCACTAGTCCAATGCAACTTGAACTATTTTGGCATGTTTGGGTTCGAAACAATACCATGTGCCTAGCCTAAATGTACCCATCTAGATGCATTGGAACTATTTTTAGACAAAAATAAACTCCTTTTCATTGACAATAAAATATTCTTCTTATCTTTTCATTCCTTTTCTAAGTGGTTATTTTTAGTCTTCAGTTGTTTTGCTTCAATTTCAATGCTTAGGACAACAACATCCCTTTGTTTGATAGAGTTTTCAATTCTTAGGAAAGAAACTTCATTTGTTCAAATCCACCTTAAGCATCATCAATCACTTTTTTTCCTACACAAATTCTTACCAAATACAAAACCTCAATTGCAATATAACAAGTTTGGTGTGGTTCAAGGTTGATTGACATATATGAAAATATGATATGAGTGTTATTGCTTTTGTGCGAATGGTGCATTATGACTAGTGTACATCAAGCCCATATGGTATGACTGGTTTTCTTATTCATGCATTATGGTTAGCAATATTCATTGTTGTGCATTACGATAATACAAATTTCATGTGGAAGGTCAAATAACATGCATGTCATGGAGTTTATTCGATTTTTTTAATGGTTCCATCATGGTTGAGTGGTGTCTTAATTTTTGATCATGATTATTGTATAGATTTCACATGAACAATCTAATGAACATGTATCTTGTTCAGTTGTAAGTATTTTGTTTGAAGGTTGCATCAAACCCCTATGGCTGAAAGATAGTGATTCTTATTCATGATGATTTTATACCTTTTGCATGTTATTAAGCTTCAATGAACATTGAGTGACATTGATTTTTATCAAGATGATTATATTAATTTTGAATGAACACTATAATGACATATTTCATTAAGTTGTATCCATTTGTTTGAATTTTTTAATCAATCAAAAGAATCAATGCCATAAGACTATCATAAGTTTCTCTTTTCATCTTTCTTGCCTTGTCTATGAGAGCACAATTCTTTGAGGCATATTTTAAAACAGTTCTCAACAAATATTATACAGTGCTTCTCATACCATTTTTCATTAATTTTAACTTCTTTTAAAATAAAAATCACCTACCAATTTCATTACAGGAGTTCAAAAAGAAAAATAATGTCAAATGTGAATTCATTCAAGAGAGCTTGAAATCAGGTGTATTCTCAAATTGAGTGTTTGATAAAAATGCTTTAGTAGACATGTATGAAAAATATGGTACAATAGAAAAGGTAGTGAATTGTTTAAAAAATCTCCTCAAAGAAATGTGGTCTCATGGAATGTAATGTATGTGAACCTTAATATGAATGAACTCTAACATAGATGGTTTACCAATTGTAATTCATAAGTTCTATTAAAATTTAATTATGTTAATCTATAACATGCCATTGATCATAAATTTAAACCATTCTAAGATAATCATACATTCCATTTTGAAGATTCAAAGTAGAAAGACATGCACATGAGGAACAAATTAGAATGAATATCAATTCTTATATATCAAAATGTAGAATAATTATGCTTGTGCATATACAAATTTGGCATATATTCCTACTCAGAACAAGTTTTACAAGTTTTACAAATTGTGGCATATATGCCATCTCAAGATCTATCAAACCCTAAATACATATCAATCTATATCAAAACCTAATCCTATACTGGACCATCAAAATCGATCCTCCTCAAAGAACCTAGTTTCTTTGAAGCTTCCCACACAATAACAATTTAAACCACAAATTAGATTAATTATGTGAATGGTAGACAAGGTAGACTCGTAAATAGAAACTTATATACAATCATTTATAAATTATTAATTTAACGTCAAAATCACTATACATATACTATATTATATCAATAATGCAATTCTTGTTTACCTCAAGTCTTGCTCTCTTTTTGGCAAGACGTTCTGCATATGATTGTCCCTTAGGATGATCAGGAGTCCTCGTATAAAGAAATGGTCCCACACTCGCGTCACAGTGCTAAGTCAAGTAGACGACTATAGTAGGTAAAATAAAAATGATACAAATTAACATATAATTGTTGATAAATAAATCATATTTACTAAACATCTATCTACTCTTATCTAAACGTAAATATCTACAATATAAAATAAACACATACCTATTGTGATGCTTCTACACTAGATGGGATCATGGTGGATGAAGCAGCTAATATGGGTCAGGATATTGTGTAGCTTCTTCCAATGGGCTAGGCTCAATCAACATGGTTGTAAAAGAACCAGGTTGTTGCATAAAAAATACAAGATTACATTAGACTATCAATCTATGTAGTACATGTATTTAAACAAAATAGATTTCAAATATTAACATCTAAATAACAATTTAAATGATATTGTATATTGAGTCCCTAGGCCAGATGAAATGGCCAATTGTGTAGCCTCCTTCACCTAGGAAATTTGGTCCTCTATTAGTAACTATTAAAGATTCCAACACATAAAAATATATTAGTATAAATATCTCATAAAAAACACTACGAATTACTTTAAGCCTTACTGGTGCTCCCACATTGTCCCTAGCACCTGATGTCTCTCTTGGAAATGGTCCACTTCATGCTCTATCAACTCCTACATCCAACATATCCTAGACTATTGGCAACAAAAGGGAAGACAACTGAGAGGGGGGTGAGTCAGTTGTCACATAAATTATACAAATTGAACTTATTCTCATATTTGATATATAAACATGAAAGCATAAACAATCACCACATCAAAAACACACATAACACCAAGATTTTTTATGTGGAAACCTTGTTAGGGGAAAAACCATGGTGAAGGTTAGTCCTCAAGATTATACCCTGTTAAAAGCATAAAAGTATTATAAATGGGGAATGCAAATGCATTCAAGCACACTGCTCAAATACAAAAAGGCCTACTACCCAAAGGAAGACTCATTGTCTTACAGTCACATTTGGATTACCTCTAGAATATTTTGAACTAAGAAAATAGCATCTTCTAATTCCTAATTACAGTCTGGTTAAGCACATTAACACTTTCTTCTACTCACTCTTCTTCACACTTTACTTCTTCCTTCAAAATATTAGAACATTATTCACACACAACACTCAACATACATCACACACCACTCCTTCAAATGGTATAAACAATTGATCATATATACCCACAACTAAGAATAACATCAACTATATGTCGGCCCAACAAAATATAAAATGTGTACAAACTATCGGCCCAAATCAATAAACAATTATCAATGTGCAACAAACAATGTTGGCCAAAACATAGTAAGGACCTAAAACAACATGTCTTGAACATGAAACACCTTAAACAATTATGCCTCAAAAATCCACAACATGCTACAATCACCTTGTCGGCCATGATCATGAAAAACATGAACTCACAAAAGAAAAATACCAATCGTGAGCACAACAATCAATGTGGACCAACAAAAAAGATAGAGCACAATATAGAAACATCTAAAAGCATCATGAATCACCACAGAACCATCTGCAACAAATCAAATTACTAGAATCACATCATCTTCTTTTAGGAACACCAACTAAAGCAACAAAACAACTTTCATAACACAAATACTCATAACGCAATCAAATCTTCATACGAACCTTTGAAACTTCAGTGGATAAACTAGATATACTTGTCAACAAAACCTTTAATCCACAACCTCTTATCATCAATATATTGAGCTAGCCACCATGCTGAACTTCATTGCACCACCGACAACCTGCAACTTATTTTATTACAATTTTCTCAATATCCTCAACATATACAACCTTAACACATTGATGCTAAAATTGTTGACATCACGACAAACTACATATCAACAATATCCAGCAATCTACCCCTTTGGCATTGATGGAAACACATAATGTGAAAAAATCATCAACACAACTTCGTAGCACTTCTCTCCCCTTTAGATTTTTAACTCTTTTCTCCCACCTTTCTTACGTTGTTTCTGCCATGACTTTCTCCTCCTTTGAAATCGTTCACAAAGATACACATATCTTCTCCCCTCCACACAAGCTCAACCACATTTAATATCTAACTACTCCCCCTAAGTAGCAGCCACCACAACATCAATTCAAATCACAAGATATGACAATGAAATGCACGAATTGATGCAAGTCAATGCATCTTAGTTCTGATTAGGAGGGGTAGTCACCCATAGCTTCTCCCTAAGATATTCAAAATTATCCTTAGGCAAGGGCTTGGTAAATATATTTTCAATCTATTCCTTAGTGGGCACATACTCCAATTTGACTTCCTTTTCACTCACCTTTTCTCTCAAAAAGTGAAACTTGATAGATATATGCTTGTTTTTTGAATGCAACATCGAATTCTTAGAAATGCTAATTGCACTTGAATTATTATAGAATAAATCAATAGGTTCATCATACACAACTCTGATATCTTTCAACATCTACTTCATCCATTATACTTGAGTACAATTGT
>VDFB02000013.1:222665818-222856684 GCA_007258455.2 Sequoia sempervirens
TAAATTTCCTTTTGGGTGGTATGATAATTGTTAGTTAATGAGTAGATTGAGATATGAGCTCTTGTTTATAATTGATGTTCAATTTATGAAACTACTTTTATAATATTCAAAAATATAGAAAACCTTTTACTTATTATATGATTCAAAACTTAAATTGGGTCAAACCTAGCCTAAGACATATTACTTATTTGAATGATTTTCTTTAAATTTTATGTGGTGGAGAAAATTGAATGTATTTTTCTTGAAGAAATTGTTTGTCGTCTTTCCTTATTAAGTGAGAAACCTTCTTAGTATATTTTAAAAACTTATAGTAGATTTATCCAATATAGATACATAAGTAAACATAACAAATCTAGTTAAAAGAAAGAGGAAACAAAGCATGGCTAAATATCGAAAACCAACCTTGACCATTTATGAAATAAGATAGGAAGTGTGATACACCATATGTTTATGTTTATAAGATGATGTAGTACAATACCTTAGAAGTTATAGTTGTGCATTATCTAGCAATTTATTTTACTTATGCAAAGTGTGTAGTTATCAACAAAATTGAGAAGAAAAATTAACATTGTTTAAAGTTAATGAAGTGTGAGTGGGTATAATGGTTTTGTGTTACTATGTGGTGGATTTCATCAAGAATATTGTGTTTTGAAAAGTGAAATTAAACTAGTAAATGTGTTGTGTCTCAAGTATGTGATATAGGGTATCCCACTTGGGATAAAGGTGAGTGGACATCAAGCACGATCCCCTACATGCACCTATTGTGATTTTATTTTGTGTAGGCTAGTCAATTATGAAATGAAATAATCATGTTATGTGTGTGTACGTGTGCATACTTAATGAAATGTGATATCTCCTTTGTGTAAGTATTATTCTTATGTTAAATGTGTGCCCCTACTATATGGTTCCCCTATGGGATTGAGAGCCTACTAGTGTAATTAGGGGTTGAGAGATGGAGAACCTCCATCAAAATCTTAGGAATTTGAATGGATGTTAGTTCCCATAAGGGTATGTGTAGGATCATGAGGGTCCAAACTAGGCCCCTAAGTGGCAATGAAAATTCAAAAAAATAGAGTTAGGCAACTTGACATAAAAATTTGAATAGGTTATAAAAATAATTTGAAAAATATGCAAGAACAAAAATTGTAGCAAATTGAATGTAGTTTCGAGGCTACTAACCCTCTTTTAGGAAAAGGTAAATCTCTTTTACAAAAAATTGAAATTTCAATGCAGTGGTACTAAATTTTTAAGAAAAAGATAAGAGGTAGGTATATGTTTGAGCACCCTCTTGTAAAAGATTTTTTTTTTTTAACTTTCAATATATGTAGAGGACACATGCTCGGATGTGCCAAAAAAAAATTTGTAGTTTTTTTGCATGTAAATAATTAGTTATGATTTTTTTATTAGAAAATTTTAGAATTATTAACATGTTTGTTTAACCACCATAACTTAGTCAAAAATTTATGAAATTCAATTTTTTTATCCTATAGTATGAAAAGCATAGAATGTGATGCATCTTTTAAGTTTAAAAATGTGAAGTAGTTTGAAAGTTGTAGAATTTTTTCAATCAGCCTATCAATTAGGACTTTGGTCATAATATATGTAGAAAATCAATAATAATTATTTATTAAAGTCAAAATAAGGCATATCTTTTATTGGTGGAAAACTGACAATTTTTTCCATAAACCCTTTTTGTTTCATGAAATTCAGATAAAAAAGTCATCAACAACAAGCGTGAACTTCATAAAACTAAGAAAATTTTGTAAACATGTTTTTGGGTTGACTTTCTAGGTTAAGCAATCCTGAACCAAATCCCGAGCCTACTAATTTTGTCCAAAAAAATGGATACCCGTTCAGAACAGATATTTTTTTAGTAACGGATATCCATTACTAAATAGATAAATGTTACTTGTATTATTTATAACACAATATTTAATATTTTAATATATGGCCATGTGCAGGATCATCATGGAAAAAGCAGGCCCTTAAGTGGCAAAAAATTCAGAAAAATCAGAGTTAGGAAACTTGACGTAAAAATTTGAATAAGTTATCTATATTATTTCAAAAATATGTAACAATAGAATCTGTAGCAAATTGAATGTAGTTTCTAAACTACTAGGTTTTAGCATCTTATTTGGTGAGGGGGGCCCCTGAAATTAAAGTAGTAGGTACTAAATTTTAGAAAAATACATATGTAGGTGTTCGGTTCAATCTCAACTCACTAAATAAAATGATAATATCTTGCGCAAGATTTTGATATGGGGTGAGGACTCCTGTCCCCGATGATGCATTTTGTAATTCTTTCTCTCAAGTAAATAATCGAATTTACATTTTCTTTTATAACAACTTTTAAAAAAAAAAATATAAAAACTTGTATGTCTATTCACCTTAACTTGGTCAAAACTTCATAAAATTCATTGTTTATTTTTTTAATCCTATAGTATGTGAAGCATAGAATGTGATGCATGTTTTGGATTCCAAAAATGTGATACCATTTGAAGGTTATAGATGTTTTCAATTAGGCCCATCAATCAGACTTTAGTCATAATTCAAATAGAAAATGAATAATAATTATTTATTAAATTCAAAGTAAAGAATAATTTATATTGGTGGAAAGTTCAGAATCTCCTTTAAAAACCCTTTTCGTTTTATAAATTTTGGGTAAAAAAAATGTTGCCAGCCACATACCCTACACATACCCATCATATCACCACTTTTTGGCCCATCATGATCCTACACATACCCATATACTAATACACTAATATATTATATATTATATACTATATATAGTATATATATTAAATATTAAATATTATATTAATATTATGTAATATATATATTATATAATATATTTAATGCATAGTATATATTATATACTATGTACATAGTATATATTATATATTTATTGATGTGCATCCAATTCACAAGAGAGGGAGAGGGAGAAACTTGAGAGACAGAGAGGGAGTGGGAGGGACTTGAGAGAGAGAGAGGGAGATAGAAAGACCTGAGAGGGAGTGAGATACCTAAGATGGATGGGGAGAGAGAGAGACCTGAGAGGGAGGGATAGTGATGAGGGTGCAACCTAAGACTTAGAAAATAACCCACAAACAAGAGATTAATTTTATTATTCAGAAAATGGAGCTTCTTACATGAAGTGGATCTCAAATCCCCAAGTTCTACAACACATGCAAGTTACAGAAAGCTACGGTATCACCCTTTCGCAATATGCGAGCTTGTCCCTAAAAAGTTACCCAAAAATTAGAAACCCGCCCATAAATAGAGCTCCTCTTTAGTTTGGAGCCAAAACAACATTCAAATTTGAGTTTAGGCGGTTTGGCGCTGAAAATTACAACATGAAGTTTAAATTTCAAAAGAGCATTTGCAATTGTATCTTCTAGAAAGTGCACTAACTTCTCGGGGCCATAACTTTTGATCCGGGACTCCGATTCGTGAACCGTTTGAACCGTTGGAAAGGTGACGAAGTCAACAACGCGCTAAAAATTTGCTACCCTAATTTTGGAAAGTTTTGGGGCCAATCCAGGAACTCTAAGTGCCTCAAATCTAACTCAGAAGATTTTTTAGGTGCAAATCTAGGAAACTAAAACTGCAATATCTTTCCACCCAGGAATAAAAAATAAAAAACCATAAATTGGGAATTTCATTAGGACGAAAAGGGTATCAAAAAATGTAAAAAAATCTAAAAACTGAGAAACTTGAAATTTAACTATTTTTGGGTGATGCAAGATTGCCCTTACACCACTGGATGCTCCTACATCAGATAGAGAGAGTTGAGAGGGAGAAAGGGAGGGAGAGAGGGGGAGATAGAGGGAGAGAGTGGGAGAGAATTGAGAGAGATAGACCTAAGAGGGAGGTAGAGAGTGAGACTTGAGAGGGAGAGAGACTTAAGAGGGAAATAGGGAGACATAGACAAAGAGAGAGACAAAGAGACAAAGAAAGACTTGAGAGAGAGAGAGAGAACTAAGAGGGAGGAAGAGAGTGAGACTTGAGAGAGACAGAGAGAGAGATTCTTGAGAGCTTGAGGGAGAGAGGGAGTGGGAGGGACTTGAGAGATAAAGGGAGGGAGAGAACTGATAAAGAGAGGGAGTGGGAGGGACCTAAGAGAGAGGGAGAGAGAGAGAGAAAGAGAGAATGCCCTAAGAGGGAGGGGGAGAGAGACTTGAGAGAGAGAGAGACCTGAGAGGGAGATACTTGAGAGGGAGAGAAGGAGACATAGACTAGAGAGAGAGAGGGTGGGAGAGAGACTTGAGAGAGAGATGGTGGGAGGGAGGGAGAGAGGGTGAGAGGGGGAGAGAGAGTTATCTAGTTAGGGAGAGAGGGAGAGTAGGAGGGAGAGATCTGAGAGAGGGGGGGAGAGAGAAAGAGAGAGAATTGAGAGAGAGAGTGGGAGGGACCTGAGAGATATACCTAAGAGAGAGAGATGTGAGATCTTGAGAGAATGTGAGAAAGAGACTTGAGAGAGAGAGAGAGTGGGATGGAGGGAGAGAGGGAGAGAGGGGGAGAGTTATCTAGTTAGGGTGGGAGGGAGAGACATGAGATCGAGAGAGAGACAAGGAGTGGGAGAGACCAGAGAGAGGGGGAGTGGTATGGACCTAAGAGAGAGAGTTATTTGTATCTAAAGAGATCTCATCCATGCTAATTATTTTAATGTGAGGTGAAGAATGTGGTTATTGTACTATGCCGACTTATTTTAATGATGTGTAGAAGAGGGCCACAAAGGATGTTGGTAAGATTGCATGCCTCAATGTCATGCAAATAATTATCAAGCCAATGGCCACAAATATAAATTATGGCTTCCATGATGTATTCACTAGAGAAAGAATCATTCTCATCTTCGATTTTGGTGGAGGTACATTTGATGTGTTGGTTCTTTCTATTCTAAAGGGTGATATTGCAATCAAGGCTGTTAGAGGGGATATGCATTTGTGAGGTTAGGATTTTGATAACATAATGCTTCATTACTATGTTAAAAAGTTCAATACAAAATACAAGTTGGATATCAGTAGTAGTGCCAAAGCTAGAGAGGGAGAGAGTATAAGATATATAATATATACTATATATAATATATAATTTATTATTTATATACTATATAGTATAAAATATATATTATATAATATATAGTATATATTTATTAAATAAAACTATATATAATATATTATATAATATATCATAATATAAAATATATAATATATTATGATATATTAAAATATATATTAAATATTATGATATATTAAGATATAATACATTTATTATGTATTAATAATACATAATATAGGTTTTATGTCTTATTTGGTTTATAAAAATTAAATTCTATTCGTTCTAAATGGATATCTATTATTTATTGTATAAGTATGTGTACATATTAATATATTAATATATAGTATAAATTATATACTATATAATAAATACCTTAAAAATAATTATAATAATAATATATAATAAATATATATAGAGAGAAAGGGAGAGGGAGAGAGAGAGGGAGAGACCTGAGAGAGAGAGAGTGGTATTAATATATAATATAATTTATATACTATACAATATATTAATTTAATATATACCTTAATAATAATATTAATATAATATATATTATATAAATATATATAATAAATATATAAATCATAATATATAATATAAAATATATCAAATATAATATATTAATAATATTATGTTAATAATAATTCTTAAAACTAAAGCAAATAGATATCTGTTTTGTTTTCTATAGGTTAAAAGATAGAAGCACGAGCAATGATAGGTATATTGACCAAAACATAACAGATATATGTTTACTAAGTTATATAAAAAATAAAAAATGGGACCCTTTTGAGCATTCCAATGCTCCCCACATTCCTTCTATCACTGAAATCTCGTGCTTTCTATCTGTATTAGACGAAATTTAGCTTTTGGGAGATTATTTTACACTTTATTAACAATTACAATCATTTGTGCGTGTGTTTTTATTTGTGCAATGTGGAGCAATAGTTGTTGTAAGAGAAAAAGGAAATAGGAAACTAACAACAGATCAAATTGAAGCATATAGAGAAAAGGATAGAGAAAGTCACAGGAAAATAAGACAAGGTATGACAAATATTCAAGTTGAAGCTTCTTTTGCACCATTAAATGTTAATTCAAGTGAAGATGACATAGAATTTGAATATATTGAACATCATATTGAAATTGAAAATAAAAATATTGAAGTTGAAAATGATGAAATTGAAAATGTGAACATTGAAAATAAAAAATGTTGTTGAAAATGTTATTGAAAATGAAAATGTTGGAATTGTTCTTGAAAATGTTGATAACATTGAAAATATTGAAAATGAACCTTATGTAACACCTAATTATATGAGAACCCCTAAATGGTTTCTTGAAATATATGAGAAAATAATAGATAATCTTCAAAGAAAAAGGTCACAATGAACGGTTCGTTTGTGGGCTATTAATATGTTCAATGAATACTTTCCGATAAGGCATTAATTGAACAATGTCAAGTTTTTGTGCAATTGCTAAATTCTTACAAAATGAGACCATTATTAAGAAAAATGAAGATTCGTGTCACCAAAGTCTCAAAAAAAAAGTATTATTGTAAAAAATATTTTTAATGCTCTAACTTCTATTGGAAATACTAGTAGGAAAAAGATAAAAGGACTGCTAGTAGAGTGATCACAACCTCACTAGTAAGCCATCATTTGAGAAAAGCTCATTTAATGAGACAAAATTGTATTGATTTAAATATAAATCACAAAACATTGAATAGAGCACTCTCAAGAAGAGAAAGAATCGATAGACCTCTTCAAAATGATATGTGGGATTTTAGTGGGAGGCTTCCACGTGTTGATAAGAAGCTAACCGATAATGTAAAGATGCAAATTGAACAATTTTGGAACTCTCACTCTAGAGTATCACTGAATGTAAATGATTTTTTAAAGTTATGAATTGGTAATCTAGATTGCACACTACATCCTAAACATTTCTTGGAATATAGCCAAACAATTTTGTACAAATAATTTTGTCAAGAACATCCAAATTTGCAAATCTCACAAAGGTATTTTGAGTCTTGCAATCCATTTTATTGTGTAACTATTAATGTTTGTAATACATGTTGTAAATACCATGTTGAGTTTTCAATGTATCATTAATTATTATGCCATATTTGTTCTACTATGTATACTGATGAAATGTTGTAGGAGTGCCATGCAATGCAACTTCCCAAATCATCCAGGGACATGTTAGATTCATTTTAATGTGTTAGAGGTGATGGTTGCTTATTTTATAGAAATGATTGTTTAAATGAAATGTGTTTGTAATGTGGTCATTTATCAAAGTTTGTAACATGCTTTCATGAGGGCAGTGATCAGGATTTTGGTAATAAGATTGTTGAGAAAAAAGGGTTTGAGACAATAAAATACTCATTGATTAGTGGAGGTGAAGGTTCTAGATGTGAATTGGTTATAAAAGAGGTAAATATTGTTGATTTTATTTATGATTTTAAGAAAAATATTTTCTATAAGTATGCAAGGCATAGCCATAGGTCACAATGGTTGGATTGGTAATTCTAGATGTGTAAGGACTCTTTCCCACTTGGAACTATTGTATCCATAGTTGATTTTTCTGAAAATTACACATTGCAACCATAGAATGAAGTACAATCACAATATTATAATTCTATTCAAATTTCTATTTTTGTCCACATAACATATAGACATGCCCTTGATAGTATAAAAAGAGGATAGGAATATAATTAGGGAGTACCATTTTTATATGAGTGATGATAGATCACATTCATCTGAGTTTTTGCAGCATCATTTTGAAAAAAAAAATTGAGTTCTTGCAAGAAAAAGGTATTGCAATGGGTCAACATCTCATTTGGTTAGATAACTACATAGAGAAATTCAAGAATGCTCGCATGTTTTATTGGTTGAGTAGGATGCATATAGAGAGGGGTGTACCACATATTTGAATTTTTTTGAAGTTGGGAATGGATAAGGTGAGCATGATGGCATAGGTGCATGTGTGAAGAGAGCTTTGTTTAAGGAACAAATGAAGATTAGCGGTGGTGCAATATTCAGTGATGCATGTTTTATTGTTGATTGGTGTACTTATGAATTATCAAGAGGAGGGACACTTGATTCACAAGTGTGTTGGTTCTTTTGGTTGGTTGAGGAGGGAACATTGGGAGAAAAATTGGAATGTCAAAAAGTTAGAGATTCTTCAATGATGCATTCATTTCAAAGTTTAGAAGCAGGTGCATGGATCATGTTGACATGAGAGTTGGATTTTTTTTGTCAAAATTGTATTTAGTTTGATTGGGATCAATGTGAGTCAAGTGAGTGGGAAAATACATGGATTCCATGGTACCTAACCCCTTTATCTGTAGCACAATCCTCTTTAGAAGATGAAATGGAAATTTCACTTGACTATGACCATTTTTCAAATCTTTTACAACCAGGACATGTCTATTCAGTTGTAGCACTATAGGGGAATGAAGAGGGATCAAAATATTGGTTGGCATGATGTTGAAAAGGGTGCTAGACCCGAGACATAGAATTAATGCAAATAACCAGAGAATTTTTTATTGCTATTCAGAAATGAAAATATTACATGCAGAGGATCTCAAATCCTCGAGCTTTGCAAAAAATGCAAGCTACATAAACTACAGATTTCCCCTTTTCGTAGTATGCAAACTTTTTCCCAAAAAGCTATCAAAAATAAGAAAATCCCCCCATAAATAGCTCTTTTTCAGTTTTGGAGCCAAAACAACATTCGAATTATGAGTTTTGGCGGTTTGGCACCAAAATTACAATTTTGAAATTCAAATTATAAAACCTTATTAAAAAATTAGCACATTTTTGAAAGTGTACTAAGTGAATTGAGAGCCAGAACTTTTGACCCGGGACTTCGTTTTTCGAACTGTTTGAACCATTGGATAGGTCTCAAAGTCAAGAACATGCTCAAAATCCGCTACACCAATTTTGGAAAGTTTCAGGGCCATTTTGGGGTTGTTTAATGCCTCAAATCTAATCTAGAAGGTTTTTAGGTGCAATTCTAGGAGACTAAAACTACAATATCTCTCAAATCAGGAATGCTCTCAGCCTGATTCTTTCACCAATCTTCTTCTTTTTCCATTCTGAATCCTCCCATATAATTTTTGTCACCAAATACCTTCAAATTCCAATACTTGCTAAAAATAGTAGTTGAGCAGAAAAAGTAGAAAAAAAAAACTAAAAGTGGGGAATTACATTATGACGAAGAGGGTATCCAAAATTGTGAAAACATCTAAGAAACTACTAAAAGGAAATGAAAATATTTTTTTGGGTGATGCAAGATTGTTACACCACTAGATGCTCCTGCATCAGATGTGTAGAAGGAAAGAAAAAACTAACACAACCGATGATAGATGATGATGGGTTCATGTATCCTATAGGTTCAGTTGTTGTTTCTAGAACTTGGTTGCATTACCATTTCATCATCATTTAGGTTGTTTATAATAATATAGATTTGTCATTCTATGTATATTTAGTTGTTGATAAGAAACTTATGATCATACAGTTTCAGTTGTTGTTTTTGAAATTTGGTTGTGAACATATATGATTGGAGAGAATGACATACCTACATTTGAATACTATGCTAAACACAAAACCATTCTCATGTATTCACACTTTGTTATAGCAAAAAAAGTTAAGTTATTGAGACATCATGCTAGACCAAAAACAAAGGAACTATGGACAATTAGTAGTGTTGATCATGAAGCATTGCTCGATCCTCTAAAGGTAAGAGATGACCCTTCAGGCACACTTGAGTAGTGGATCATTTTTTGTATGGGACAAGTATGATATTGTTCATCTCATTTTGATATTTTTTATCTGCTAAGGTTCATTATTTAGGTTGTTTGAAATAATATAGATTTGTTATTCTAAGCATCTTTTCTAGTTTGCATTACCATTTCATTATCATTTAGGTTGTTTAAAATAATATAGATTTGTTATTCTAAGCATCTTTTCTATTGTGATCATATAGATTTTTCATTCTAAGTATATTATGATCATGTTTCTGGGATGATGGACCATGGAGCTATTGCAACAATAGTCAAATATGATCCTTTGGAAAAGGTATGTGAAAAATTATTAAATTTGACATTATATTTTCTCTTCTATTGTCTATTATTGAAAACTTTCATGATGCTTGTATGTAGTTTAACTGCTACCTTGATGGTTTCTACAGGTTCTTGTCACTCCAGAACATCAACGTGCTACTGTTGTGGAAGAGTGTGATGATTATTTGTTTGTGATTATTTTGTTATATGTCATTCCATAATTTTCAATTTCTATATATTAATGTATATACTTCTTATTCTATCATGTCCATCTCTAGATGAGTGAAGTGAGGAGGACTAGTAGGCACATTTGAAAGAAAAAAGAATCAACAAAAACTCCATCTAGCCAGCAGCGAAGGCAACACATGATCTATTTCCTTCCCCTACTAGGAAATGATTATGCATTAGGGTCATTTTTTGTATGTCTATGTGGCATTTTGTAAATACTATATTTTATAGCAATTATTGAATGATTATATCATGCATATTATGTATACTTTATGTGTATTCAAGTGTATACTTTGTGAATTATGAGTATTCCAATGTATACTTTACGACCTATGTGTTTTCATGTGTATACTTTGTATTCATGTGTGTAGTTCATGACTTAAGTGTATTTGAGTAAATGATTCACTTATTCATGAGGACCAGAATGAACCCTAAACCCCTTTGCACCTTTACATTGCATCCATCTGACCCTTTTTGCCATCAACTAAAAACTTGACACCAAAAGAAAATTCCTTAGAGATATCAAAAACCAAGAGAGGTTATTGTAGAGGGGCCCTATGTAATCCTATAGCATTGGACATATTGTTTCTAGGTGACATGGTTTTTGAGTAATAGCTCATCAAAGATTGCTTCCTTTTAGCACTTTGGACTCTTAAGGGAAATTATCGATCCAGTGTAGCTAGGATTGTTTCAGTGTGTTTGGGTGTGAAATAGGACCATTCCTAGCATAAACCCACTAATATGGATGTCTTGGAACTATCAGTTTGGTCACATGAGGAGCAGAACCAAGGTTACACCCCTTTGCACCTTTACACTACATCCATCTAACCCTTTTTCCATCAACTAAACAATCAACACCACTGGAAAATGCCTTAAAGATATAAAAAATCGAGAGAAGTTATTATAGAGGGTCTCAACATAATCCTATAGCCTCAAATAGGGAGTTTTTAAGCATCATGATTTTTGAGTAATAGCCTGTCAAAGATTGTAGCCATTTTGCACTTTGAACTCTTAAGGGATTGATCCGGTTGAACATAGCTCAGAGTGATTCAGTGTATTTGGGTGCAAAAGAGGACCATTCCTAGCATTAAAATGTACCCATCCATACATGTTGGAATAGTCAGTTTGGTCGTATGAGTTGCAGAATGAAAGTTGCACAACTTTGCAACTTTACACTACTTGCATTTGATAATGTTTTCCTAAAATCAAAACTCATCACCATGGGAAAATGCCTCCTAGATAGAAAAAATTGAGAGAGGTTATTGTAGAGGGTCCCAACACAATCTCATAGCCTTAGACAGAGCATTTGTAAGCATCATGCTTTCTGATTAATATCCCATCAAAGAGTGCAACCATTTTTCACTTTGGACTCTTATGAGATCAAGCTAGTTGAATGTATCTTGGAGTGATTCGACATGTTTGGGTGAAAAGGATGACTATTCCTAGCATAAATTTACCCATATATACATGTTAGAATAGTTGGTTTGGTTGTATGAGTTGTAGAATGAAAGTTCAACCACTTTGTAACTTTACTTTTGCTTGCATTTGAAAACTTTTTCCTCAACTGAAAACTCGTCACCACGAGAAAAATGCCTCTAAGATTGCAAAAAATTGAGAGTTTATTCTAGAGGATTCAAACATGATCTCGTAGCCTCATATAGAGCTTTTGTAAGTATCACATTTTTTGAGTAATATCCCATCAAAGATTGCAGCTATTTTGTGTTTTGGACTCTTAAGGGATTGAGTCAGTTGAACATAGCTCAGAGTTATTCAGTGTGTTTGGGTGTGAAAGAGTACTATGCCTACTATAAGTGTACCCATCTAGACATGTTGGAATAGTTGATTTGGTTGTATGAATTGCAAAACAAAAATTGAACCACTTTACAATTTTACACTGTTTGCATTTGACAACTTTTTCCTCAACTGAAAACTCATCACCACAAGAAAATACCTCCGAGATAGGAAAAAGTGAGAGAGGTTAGTATGTAGGTTTCCAATGCAATATTATAGCCTCATATGGAGATTTTGTAAGTATCATGATTTTTGAGTAATATATCATCAAATATTGTAGCCATTTTGCACTTTGGAGTCTTAAAAGATCAAGCTAGTTGAATGTAGCTCAAAGTGATTCAACATGTTTGGGTCTGAAAGAGAACCATTCCTAGTGCAAACGTACCCATCCAAATGTATTGGAACATTCAGTTTGGTCGTACAAGTTGTAGAACAAAAGTTGCACCACTTTACAACTTTACACTACTTGCATTTGACAACTTTTTCCTCAACTGAAAACTCGTCACCATGGGAAAATGCCTCCGAAATAGAAAAAAATGAGAGAAGTTATTGTAGAGGGTCCCAATGCAATCCTATAGCCTCAAACAGAGATTTTGTAAGATCACACTTTCCAAGTAATAGCTTGTCAAATATTGTTATCTTTTTACACTTTGGACTCTTAAGGGATATCACTAGTCCAATGTAACTTGAACTATTTTGGCATGTTTGGGTTCAAAATAGGACCATGTGCCTAGCCTAAATGTACCCATCTAAATGCGCTAGAACTATTTTTAGAGAAAAACAAATTCCTTTTCATTGACAATATGATATTCTTCTTATCTTTTCATTCCTTTTCTAAGTGGTTAGTTTTAGTCTTCAGTTATTTTGCTTCAATTTCAATGCTTAGGACAACAACATCCCTTTGTTTGATGGAGTTTTCAATGCTTAGGAAAGAAACTTCATTTGTTCAAATCCACCTTAAGCATCATCAATCACTTTTTTTTCCTACACAAATTCTTACCAAATACAAAACCTCAATTGCGATAGGTTGAATGGCATATATGACAACAATTGCGATATAACAAGTTTGGTGTGGTTCAAGGTTGATTGATATATATGAAAATATCATATGAGTGTTATTTCTTTTTTGCAAAGTGTGCATTATTACTAGTGTGCATCAAGCCCATATGGTATGACTGGTTTTCTTATTCATGCATTATGGTTAGCAATATTCATTGTTTTGCATTATGATAACACAAATTGTATGTGGAAGGTCAAATAACATGCATTTCATGGAGTTTATTTGGTTTGTTTAATGGTTCCATCATTGTTGAGTGGTGTCTTAATTGTTGATCATGATTATTGTATAGATTTCACATGAACAATCTAATGAACATGTATCTTGTTCAGTTGTAAGTACTTTGTTTGAAGGTTGCATCAAACCCCTATGGTTGAAAGATAGTGATTTTTATTCATGATGGCTTTATACCTTTTGCATTCTATTAAGATTGAATGAACATTGAGTGACATTAATTTTTATCAAGATGATTATATTAATTTTGAATGAACATTGTAATGACATATATTTCATTAAGTTGTATCCATTTGTTTGAATTTTTTAATCAATCAAAAGAATCAATGTCATAAGACTATCATAAGCTAATTTTTTCATCTTTCTTGCCTTGTCTATGAGAGCACAATTCTTTGAGGCATATTTAAAAATATTTCTCAACAAATATTATATAGTGCTTCTCATACCATTTTTCATTAATTTTAACTTCTTTTAAAATAAAAATCACCTACCCATTTCATTATAGGAGTTCAAAAAACAAAATAATGTCAAATTTAAATTCATTCAAGAGAGCTTGAAGTCTTGTGTATTCTCAAATTGAGTGTTTGATAAAATTTTTTTGGTAGACATGTATGAAAAATGTGGTACAATAAAAATGGTAGTGAATTGTTTAAAAAATATTCTCAAAGAAATGTGGTCTCATGGAATGTAATGTATGTGAACCTTAATATGAATGAACTCTAACATAGATGGATTACCAATTGTAATTCATAAGTTCTATTAAAATGTAATTTTGTTAATCTATAACATGCCATTGATCATAAATTTAAACCATTCTAAGATAATCATACATTCCATTTCGAAGATTCAAAGTAGAAAGACATGCACATGAGGAACAAATTAGAATGAATATCAATTCTTATATATCAAAATGTAGAATAACAATTCTTGTGCATATAAAAATTTGGCATATATTCCTACTCAAAACAAGTTTTACAAGTTTTACAAATTGTGGCATATATGCCTGTGAGCATGCTTTTCAAAATCTGCAAACACTAACTTCAAACAAGGGTTAGTACCTACAAATCCTTCAAAGTAAACTCCTATGAAATACATTGCAAATGCTTTCAAAAATGCAACAAATGATAATAGAAAGACTAAAGCATTATGAAAACAAAAGCAAGCTACCTATTCCATAGTTGGATTGGTGTCACATGTGCTAGTGACCCTTTCCCAATCCTTGATCAAAGCTCAAGATGATAAAATGCAAATGGAGATGATGGGTGAAATGGACAAGATCAAATCTCAAATGAGAGTAACCTTGCATAAATTGTCCCCATGAATGAGGAATGAAGGCCTTATTTTATAGATTTTGTTGATGAGAGATTGGCCAAGATGGTGAATGTGGGACTAAAGATCCTCCAATGAGAAGATGACACTTGTCAAGTGGTGAGTGGTCAATGGTTGTGCAAGATTAGGGAAATGTGCCCATGAGAGGGAGAATTTGAATTCAAATTTGCAATAAATTTTGAGAGGGGGACAAGGAAAAAGAGCAATAAATGCTATGTTTGACTTGTCATGTTGAGGGAAAATGAGGTTTTTAATAAATCAATAAAATTGATTTATTGTGCAAGTGGATATATCTAGAGAATGCAAGTGGGATGGGATTAGCATTAGATTTAATCAGGATTAATTAGCTAGGATGATGATTAAGCAGATTTGACCACTTTGACTTGATTTAGGGATTTAAATCAAATCAAAGGGAGATGAATAATGCTCTGAGATTTAATTAAATAAATGATTGATTTATTTAATCAAAGAGATTATGATAGGATCAAGTTTGATTTATTTGATTTAAGTTGATGAATTTACCCTGATGAATGGATGAGTGTGATTTTGATCAAATGCATAATGCTAATTTTGCGTGTCTACAATGCCATCTCAAGATCTATCAAACCCTAAATACATATCAATCTATATCAAATCCTAATCCTATACTGGACCATCAAAATTGAGTCTCCTCAAAGAACCTAGTTGCTTTGAAGCTTCCTGCACAATAACAATTTAAACCACAAATTAGATTAATTATGTGAATGGTCGACAAGGTAGACTAGTAAATAGAAACTTATATACAATCATTTATCAATTATGAATTTAACGTCAAAATCACTATATGCATACTATATTATATCAATAATGCAATTCTTGTTTACCTCAAGTCTTGCTCTCTTTTTGGCAAGACGTTTTGCATATGATTGTCTCTTAGGATGATCAAGAGTCCTCGTATAAAGAAATGGTCCCACACTTGCATCACAGTGCTAAGTCAGGTAGAGGACTATAGCAGGTAAAATAAAAATGATACAAATTAACATATAATTGTTGATAAATAATCATATTTACTAACCATCTATCTACTCTTATCTAAACATAAATATCTGCAATATAAAATAAACACACACCTATTGTGATGCTTCTACACTAGATGGGATCATGGTGGATGAAGTAGCTAAGATGGGTCAGGCTCTTGCGTAGCTTCTTCTAATGGTTCGGGCTCATTCAACATGGTTGTAAAAGAACTAGGTTGCTGCATAAAAAATACAAGATTACATTAGACTATCAATCTATGTAGTGCATGTATTTAAACATAATAGATTTCAAAAATTAATATCTAAATAAAAAGTTAAATGATATCGTATATTGAGTCCCTAGGCCAAATGAAATGGCCAACTGTGTAGCCTCCTGCACCTGGGAAATATGGTCCTTTGTCAACAACTATTAAAGATTCCAACACATAAACATAAATTAGTATAAATATCTCATAAAAACCACTACAAATTACTTTAAGTCTTACTGGTGCTCCCACATCGTCCCTAGCACCTGATGTCTCTCTTGGAAATGATCCACTTCATGCACTATCAACTCCTACATCCAACATATCTTGGACTGTTGGCAACACAAGGGAAGACAACTGAGAGGGGGGATGAGTCATTTGTCACATAAATTATACAAATTGAACTTATTCTCATATCTGATATATAAACATGAAAGCATAAACAATCACCACATCAAAAACACACATAACACCAAGATTTTTTATGGAAACCATGTTAGGGGAAAAAACATGGTGGAGGTTAGTCAACAAGATTATACCCTGTTAAAATTATAAAAGTATTATAAATGGGGAATGCACACGCATTCAAGTACACTGCTCAAATACAAAAAGGCTTACTACCCAAAGGAAGACTCGCTATCTTATAGTCACATTCAGATTACATCTTGAAGATTTTGAATTGAGAAAATAACATCTTCTAATGCCTAATTACAATTCTGGTTAAGCACATTAACACTTTCTTCTACTCACTGTTCTTCACACTTTACTTGATCCTTCAAAATATTAAAACATTATTCACACACAAAACTTAGAATACATTACACACTACTCCTTCAAATGGTATAAACAATTGATCATATTTATCCACAACTAAGAATAACATCAACTATATGTCGGCCCAACAAAATATAAAATGTGTACAAACTGTTAGCCCAAATCAATAAATAATTATCAATGTGCACCAAACAATGTCGGCCAAAACATAGTAAGCACCCAAAACAACATGTCTTGAACATGAAACACCTTAAACAATTATGCCTCGAAGATCCACAACATACCAAATCACCCTGTTGGCCATGATCATGAAAAACATGAACTCACAAAAGAAAACCACCAATCGCAAGCACAACAATCAATGCGGACCAACAACATAGATAGAGCATGATATAGAAACATCTGAAAGCATCATGACTCACCATTGAAGCATCTACAACAAATCAAATTACTAGAATCACATCATCTTCTTTTAGGAACACTAACTAAGGCAACAAAACAACTTTCATAACTCAATCAAATCTTCATACGAACCTTTGAAACTTCATATGGATAAACTAGATATACTTTTCAACAAACCATTTAATCCACAACCTCTTATCATCAATATATTGAGCTAGCCACCATGCTGAACTTCACTGCACCACTAACAACCTGCAACTTATTTTTTTACATTTTGTCAATATCTTCAACATATACAACCTTATAGACATTGATGCCAAAATTGTTGACATCAATGACAACCACATATCAACAATATCCAATAATCTCCCCCTTTGGCATTGATGGCAACACATGATGTGAAAAACACCATCAACACAACTTTCTTGTAGCTCTTTCTCCCCCTTAGATTTTGAGTCTTTTCTCCTTAACTCTTTCACAGTTTTTCACATGACTCTTCTCCTCCTTTGAAATAAAATGAAAAAGATACACATTATCTTCCTCCACACAAGCTCTAAACCACATTTTTGAACATCTAACTACTCCCCTTGAGTAGCAGCCACAACAAAAACAATTCAGATCACAAGATATGAGAATGAAATGTACAGATTGATGCAAGTCAATGCATCTTAATTCTGATTAGGAGGGGTAGTCACCCCTAGCTTCCCTCTGAGATATTAAAAATTATCCTTAGGAAAGGGCTTGGTAAAGATATCTACAATATGTTCCTTAGTGGGCACATACTCCAATTTGACTTCCTTTTCACTCACCTTCTCTCTAAAAAAGTGAAACTTGATAGATAAATGCTTGGTTTTTGAATGCAACACCAAATTCTTAAAAATGTTAATTGCAGTTGAATTATCACAAAATATATCAATAGGTTCATCATACACAACTCTAATATCTTTCAACATCTACTTCATCCACAATACTTGAGTACAACTATTAGCAATAGCAATGTATTATGCCTCTGCAATAGATAAAGAAATGGCATTATGCTTCTTACTTAACCATGAAATCAGCTTCTTTCCCAAGAAAAATGCACCACCACTAGTACTTTGTTTGTCATTCACATCTCCTTCTCAATCAACATCAATAAAAGCACTCAAAGTAAGGTCATCTTCTTTAGGATACCATAGGCCAAAATCAATTGTCCCCTTCAAGTACTTGAAAATCCTCTTCACAATTGTCACATGAGATTCCTTAGGATCAGCTTAAAATTTTGCAACAATGCATACGACATTCATGATATTAGGTCTAGTTTGAGTCAAATAGAGCAATCCATCAATCATGGATCTGTATCTAGTTTTATTTTTTTAGGAGAATCATCATCTTGTGTTAACTTACATCCAATCACCATAGGTGTACCAACTGGCTTTGAATCTTCCATACCAAAATTCTTTAGCAATTCTTTCACATACTTGGACTGAGATTTAAAGATCCCTTTATCTAGCTGAGTAATTTGCAATCCCAAAAAGAATTTCATTTCTCCAATCATAGACATCTCAAACTCACTCTGCATCTCATCATCAAACTTCATGCACAAACTATCATCTCCTCCAAAAATGATATCATCAACAAAGACTTCAACAATCAAATATTTATCATGATCAATCTTGCAATACAAATTACTATCATTAGTAACTTTATTAAATCCAAGCTTCAACAAATACTTGTCCAATCTAGCATACCATGCTCTTGGGGCTTTCTTAAGTCCATACTTCTTCAACCGAAAAACCATATCTCCCTGATCAATCAATTGAAATCCATCAAGTTTCTCAATATACACTTCTTCTTCCAGTTCACCATATAGAAATGTTGACTTGACATCCATCTGATAAACCTTGAAGTTATTGTAAGTAGCATAAGCAAGAAATAGTCTCACAGCTTAAATCCTAGCAATAGGAGCAAAAATTTCTTCAAATTCAATTCCTTCCATCTAAGAATATCCTTTACACACAAGTCTTGCCTTGTTTCTAACAACTTCACCTTGCTCATTATGTTTGTTCCGAAATACCCATTTAGTTCCAATTACATTTTTGTCCTTAGGTCTAGGAACCAGAACCCATGTATCATTCTTCTCAATTTTTAGTAGTTCTTCCATTGCTTCCACCCAATTTTATTCTTTGCATGCTTCACTGATACTATTAGGCTCAATCTTTGAGATCAAACAATATTCTTTTGCAATTCTTCTCCTAGTTTGAACACCTTTGTTCTTATCACCAATAATCCGATCTTCTAAATGTTTTAGTCTTACATACCTTGGAGTCTTAGGGTGTTCTTGAACTTCAGGCTCTTGTGATCTCACTTCTACACTTTCACTAGTTCCTTCCTCTTGATTTTGTAGATTCACTAGAATGATCTGAACTTGATTTGGAGTCTAAACTTTCTTTCCTTTATCTGAACTATCAATTTGATCATCTAAATCATATTCATAGGTTCTGTATCATCTAACTATGTCTTCATCAACCTTGACATTAGCACTTTCAATTACTTTCCTCATTCTCTTATTGTAGCACTGGTAGGCTTTACTTTTAATAGAATAACAAATAAATATTCCTTCATCACTTCTAGCATCAAACTTTCCTATATCTTCATCTCTTTTGATATAGCATTTACTCCCAAAGATTTTGAAGTATCTAATAGTAGGATTATGACCATACCATAACTCATAAGGATCCTTACCAGTATCACCTTTGACATGTACCCAGTTGAGAGTGTAAACGGAAGTACTCACAACTTCTGTCTAGTAGATATGTGGAATATTTCCTTCCAACATCATGGTCCTAGCAGCTTCTTGAATTGTCTTGTTCTTCCTTTCCACAACTCCATTTTGTTGAAGGGTCTATGGGGAAGATAATTTTCTCTTTATCCCATGCTCTTCACAAAAATTATTAAACTCATCGAAAGTGAATTCACCACCTCTATCTGATCTCAAACATTTAATCTTCAAACCTATCTTTGTCTCAACCATATCCTTAAAAATCTTGAATTTCTCTAGAGATTTATATTTTTCCCTTAAGAAAGTAACCCACATCAATCTAGAATAATAATCAATAAGTAACATGAAATACATGTCTCCTTGTAAACTTCTAACTCTAGAAGGACCACACAAGTCAGTATGCATAAGCTCCAACACTTTATTTGAACAATGTTGTTTGCTTCAGAATGAAACTCTAGTTTGCTTCCCTAATTGACATTCATTGCATATAGTATTAGTAGGTTTTATCAACTTTGGAAGATCTCTCACTACCTGAGTAGAACTTATCTTGATAATATTATCAAATTTTACATGACACATTCTCCTATGCCACAACCAACTCTCATCAACTTGAGCAATTAGACAACTTTTACTAGTAGCACTTAGGTGAAAGATATTACCTTTTCTTTTTGTACCAAATACAATCACATTTCTAGAACTCTCCAATATTCTAAACTTTCCATTCTTGAATTGAAGATTGTATCCCTTATCAACCATTTTTCCAACACTTGAGAGATTATGTTTCAAACATTCCACATATAGAACATCATCATTATTATGCTTACCATAAAGGGAAATGGATCCTCTGCCATGGATTACACCAAATTTGTCATCACCAAATCTTACAACACCACCATCATACTTTTCCAAGATCACAAATTTACTTTTATCACCTATCATGTGATGAGAGCATCCACTATCAATCACCCATTCATCTTTTTCTTCAACTCTAGCAACTAGAGCTTTCTCCACATTTGTGCAACTAGTAGATTCAGTAGGTACTGGATCATTTTCCCTGATAAAAATAAACACCCATTTATCCTCACTTAAATTCCCTTTATCAAATTCATCATCTGTCACACCTTCATCAACAACATAATAACACTTTCTTTGGAATCTAGGCTTGTTAGGTCTTGGCTTAGGAACTCTTTCTAGACATCTTGAGGAAAAATGACCTATCTTATTAGAAGAAGAAAAATTCAGAGAAAATTTCCCTTTATACTTACCTTCTCCTCTAGCTACCCTCTTGACAATAAGTGCTTTAAGCTCATGTTTTTCTCTCTTCTTCTTCAATCTCTCATTTCCTACTCATACTTGGACATTTTCTAGAATAAATTTCTCCTAGATCATATCTCTACTTATCTTTTCCAGAGATAGTAGCTTTGAATGTACATTTTTTCTTAGGAAGAGATTCACCAAACTCACTTAACTCAAATGCAGTAAGCTTACCAATCAACATGTCTCTGGTTACATTTTTCATAGTACAAATCTCCTCAATAGCAGTAGCTTTGTGTTTGTATGTAGTAGGAAAGGATCTGAGCACTTTAGAAACAATCTCTAATTCTTCCAATGTTCCACCAACACATCTAATACTACACACAAGCTCATTCACTCTCTGCATAAAAGAAGTGATGTTCTCATCTTCACCCATTCTCAACATTTCATATTTCCCTTTCAAACTTTGCAGCCTAGACATATTCACATTGGTATCACCTTCATACAAAGTTTCTAACTTTTTCCAAACCCCATAAGCATTCTTCAACTCTATTACATTTGTCATCTCAAAATCAGTCAGAGCACTCAACAATGCTTCCTTAGCCCTGATATTGTATTCGGCTTCCTTAATCTCACCTAAAATAGAAGGACCATTTTGTGGGGTGATATACCTATTCTTTGCAATTATATAGTAAGGTTCATCAATGCATCTCAAATGAAACTCCATTCGAGTCTTCCATAGAGAATAATTAGTTCCATCAAATCTCATACTATCCTTCTTATATTTCACCATCTTGGATCACCTCAATCTATTAAACTTCTTCCTAGGAACCTACTGTGATACCAATTGTTGGAAACAAAAGGGTAGACAACTGAGAGGGGGGGTGAATCAATTATCACATAAATTATATGAATTAAACGTATTCTTAGATCTGATATATAAACATGAAAGCATAAACAATCACCACATCTAAAACACACATAATACAAAGATTTTTTATGTGGAAACCTTGTTACTGGGAAAAACTACAATGGAGGTTAGTCCACAAGATTATACTCTATTAAAATTATAAAATTATTATAAATGGGGAATGCACATGCATTCAGGCACACTGCCTAGAGCTCACTGCTCAAATACAAAAAGGCTTACTACCCAAAGGAAGATTCACTATCTTACAGTCACATTTGGATTACATCTAGAAGATTTTGAACTAAGAAAATAGCATCTTCTAATGCCTGATTACAGTTTCGGTTAAGCACATAAACAATTTCTTTTGCTCACTCTTCTTCACACTTTACTTCTACCTTCGAAATATTAGAACATTATTCACACACAACACTCAAAATACATCATACACCACTCCTTCAAATGGTATAAACAATCGATCATATATACCCACAACTAAGGATAACATCAACTATATGTCGACCCAACAAAATATAAAATGTGTACAAACTGTTGTCCCAAATCAATAAAAAATTATCAATGTGCACCAAACAATGTTGGCCAAAACATTGTAAGGACCCAAAAAAATATGTCTCGAACACGAAACACCTTAAACAATTATGCCTCGGAGATCTGCAACATGCTACAATCACCCTGTCAGCCATGATCATGAAAAACATGAACTCGCAAAATAAAATCACCAATTGTGAGCACAACAATCAATGTGGACCAACAACATAGATAGAGAATGATCTAGAAACATCTGAAAGCATCATGAATCACCACAGAAGTATCCACAACAAATAAAATTACTAGAATCACATCATCTTCTTTTAGGGACACTCACTAAAGCAACAGAACAACTGTCAGAACACATATACTCATAACTCAATCAAATCTTCATGTGAACCTCTGAAACTTCATGTGGATAAACTAGATATACTTGTCAGAAAACCCTTTAATCCACAACCTCTTATCATCAATATACTAAGCTAGCCACCATGTTGAACTTCAATGCACCATCGACAACCTACAACTTATTTTATTACAATTTTCTCAATATCCTCGACATATACAACCTTAAAGACATTAATGCCAAAAGTGTTGGCATCAATGACAACCACATATCAACAATATCTAACATGGACCTCATAGTTGGATGTGTCTATGGGAGCCTCATTGGATCGTCGAAGAGGACCCAAACACAAATTGTTGCATGTCATGCAATAATGGGGCACACAAATATGTGTTGAAGTGGACGGTGTACTAGTCGAAGCTGATACAACATGTGCATCACCATCATGCTGGGATGTATTAGGTACATCACCATTTTTAGATCTTCAAATTATCCTGATTGATATCGTGCATTTGATTTTGATTCACTAACACTGATTCTTCCTTAAATAACTTCTTTTACTAACCAATTAATTAAAGAATCCTTATTTAATTAAATCATCAAGATTCCTTGTTTAATTAAATAAATCAACTTTATTTGATTAAAATCTAATGTTCTTCTTTTAATTAAATAAATCATTTTATTTAATTAAATCCTAATATTCCTCCTTTGATTAAATAAATCATTTTGTTTAATTAAATCCTATAGTCATCTCTCTTAATTAAATAAATCAACTTTATTTGATTAAATATAATGCCCTTCATTTAATTGAATAAATCAAATTTATTCAACTAAATCATTGACCTCCCAACTATCCTCTCATGTGATTTAAATAAATCTAATTATCTAAATCAAATGTCATATCAACTAATTTCCATCTAAGTTAATTAATCACAAATTAATTAACTCCTAAATCATCCATTCCTCTAGATTTTGCAACTTACACATGTAAATCATTTTATTTGATGTATTAATTCCTCTATTTCCATTCAAATATGGCATATCTTTGGAATATTCCACCAATTTGAAATTTCCCTCCCAAAGGACTTTGTCCTCCAACATGGCATTTAAAGCTCTTACATGTCTTTTTTCTTGAACCAACTTGGCATTAACTCATCTTACAACTCTTCTTCCACAAGCCATCTTTTGAATTTCAAATTCCACCTACATGCATTAAACATGTGCATTGTTCAAAATATGCTCCACACTCCTTCATTAGCATGTTAAAAAGTGGCACAATGCCATTGGTTTAAGTTTAATCCCACATTTTCCATATTTCTCATTCTTCCATCCTTCTTTCCTATAAATAGAGGAATTCTCTATTGATTTGGGATCCACAACTTCATGCAAGGTTATTATCTATAAATTTGAGCAAGTTCATCCACATTTTCATCCAATTTTTCATAGATTTCATCAATCTTAGCTAGGTTATTGACAATTTTCATCAAGGATCAATCAATCATCATCAAGCTTTGTAAGGAATTTGGAAAGGGCTTCTTTCCACATCAAAGAAGCACCAATTCCCCCATGGGATGCTGGTTTGAGAATTTTGAACAAGATTTCATTAGCTTCTATTGAATATTTTACTTTGTTTTCTTGTTCATTATGTTTGAATGAATTTCATGGTGAATGTTTGTTATAGAATTTTTTATTGACTAATGTTTGATTGTTTGTTCATGTTGCAGTAGTTATAGACCAAGCATTCAAATTTTGGTGCTAGGAGGGTGAATCTTTCAAAATTAAAAGGTTTTTTTGGTCAATTTCGTTGTTTTTTCAAATTTTTGTGCTTTCAGAAAATAATGACATTGAGGACAAACAATGACGCTATCAATATAGTGTCGCTATATAGTGACATTGCCTTTGTTCCAAAAAGTGATGCTTCAGCGATTCTCCCGAGGGCTAGATCTATCAAACTCCAAAGCATGATGCCAGAGAAAAATAGCGATGCAATCGCAGTCTCTATTTTTCCACAAAGCGATGTTGGCTCCACTAGAGTGACGCTAAATCTCCAAATAGTGATGCCTTTGTGGATTGTGGTGCTGGGTTGGGGTAAAAGGTCAACTTTCAAGTTTATTTTAACATGTGCTTTTTTGTAGATTGACTAGCTTTTGTAGGTTGAGGTGATCAAGAAGGGAAGGAGAAAACAAGGAGAAGATTTCTTATGGCACTTTCTTTCTCATGATTGTAACAAGTATTTCTAAACACTGTGGGAGCATTTATAATCCCATCTTTAGGATATTGTTATCTTTAGTTTTAGGACTCAAATAATTTTTTTTTGGGTTTTAAAAAGAACAATCAAAGGGTTAAAAAGAACATTAGGAACTTACTAGATTTGGTTTTGGATTTAAGAATTGAACAAACAACTCCAAACATTTCATCTTGGTGCTATAAAAAGAACCCATTACTGCTTTTGAAGTCTAAAATGAACATGTTTGTGTCTTGTTTTGTAATCATTTTTACAAACTAATATCATTTAAAAGGTGTATGCACTTCTCTCATGCTTCACGACGATCTTGAGAATCAATAGTCTTTTGGTGATATTAGGTTGTCTAAAAGATTGCATCCACACTTCAATTTGGGCTCTTAAAATTTGAACAAATCTTGCTAGTCTGAGCTAAGTATATTGTGTGTCTTCTCTCTTTGTTCATGCAAAAAAAGATTGATTGAACTACAAATTTACTTACTTTATTTTTTTTACCTTTAGAGGGCCTGCCTTGGTGGGAAAAAGTAATCACCTCAAGGGAATGACCCAAGTGGTAACAAGCATAAGCCAGGCTCTTCTAAACCGCTATACAAATTTGTGGTTGCAAGGAAAGTTTGCAATCAACTTAATGATGCATGATAGCTCTCCCCCAATATCTTTATGATGTGTAAAGCCCTTTTTCTAAGGGTTGGGAGGTCTCTTGAGGGAGTTTATCATCATGTCCTTTAAACCAGATGCACTTATTATGAACCCTTGTTTAGTAGCCAAAAATCCCAATATTTGTTGGTGTCAAAAGGTCAGACCTCTGGAGCCGTCCCACATACTTGTGATTCTTTGTAGAGATGAAAATTTCATGAGAACTGAATTTTGGCTAACCTGTAGAAGTGAGCGTCATGGAGGGGAGCCAGTGTGGTCAAGCTTCTAGTCATCTCCTTTGAATAAGCGCAGCTAGATTTATCCAAGTGAGAATTCAACAAATATTTTCTTTTTCATCCTGAGATTGTGTAATTTTGAGTTAGTTAAACACATTTTTTGAATCCAAAATCTTGAAAACAAACACTCAAAAATGGTCATGAAATTTCAAAACCTTTAGTAGAAGCAAATACCTTTGAAAGAATCCAAGTGCTACTGCTTGTCCCTAGGGATTTTATCCTTAGAGGCTTCTAAGCATTTTTAGTTTATATCTCAACTTTCTCTCTAAAGTCAACATTAGGGAACTATTGCCTTGATTCTCCTGATTTCCCCATAATGGACTTTGTGGGATGAAAAAAAATTGAGACATTAGACATCTAGTTCAAAATCTAAGAAAGAAAGTGTTTGTAGTAAAAAGGACTCATTAAGCAAAGATAAAAGAAAAATTTAACCTCACATGTGTTTTCTCAAATGATTTCCTCCAAGATCAAAATTCGAAAACCAAATTCCATCAATCGAAACAAACATCTTAGTCCAAGAAATCTCAAGAAAATTCACTCTATGCTTTACGCAGTTAGAGAAAGATTGGTCTATAAATTTTACAAACATGCTTCAAAGGACAATCCCAATTTGTATTCATTCTATTATTGTCAAAATCTAAGTCTTTTTCAATATTTTGAGTATCTCACTTTGTAGAGTTAATAAGTTCTTGGAAGTGTAGCATGTTCATCAATACCTAGGTCTTGTAAACAAAAGTCTCTAAGTTTACTTAGGATCAAAATCAACACTTTCATCCATCCCCCAAACATCAATCAAAGCCCATCTCACAAACAACTCTTATAAATCTTGGAGAAAATCCTTCATACTATACTTTTGGAAAATCAAATTAAAAACATCTTGTTTGACTAAGTGTGTGTGGATGTATCCTTGTCCATATAGTTAGTTAAATTATCACCTTGTGGACAAGTTTATTCCAAGACAACATCTAACCTCTTGTAGTTTATGAATTCATTATCAAATCCAAATCAAATCAAAATCATATCCAAGTCAAGACAAAATCAAATCCAAATAAAAAATCCAATGTCCTAAAGTCTAGTATCTCCTTCAAGGTTTCTTAAGAGTCCAATCATTTACACCACTCATCTTTCATCATCTCATCACCACCCTTGATCCTTAACATATTATACTTTCTTTTTTGTACCTAAAGTTTAGACCAATCTAAGGAGTTAGAGGTTCACCTTGCATATTCCTAAAAATTGATCCTTATTTTATGGTCCAAACTAGATCTCAACACAAGAAGAACATGGAAACAAATGAAGAAACATCCACTTCAAATGACTTGAGTCAAAATACACCTAAAATCAACCCCATCAAATCTAGGAATCCCCCACTCAATCTTCCTCAACTTCCACAAGATCTTCAAGAGGGAGGTTGCCAAGTGGAGTATATCACCAACAATTTCATAGGAATGACTCCAGATGAAATCATAGAAATAGTCCAAAATCCTAAAAATCACAAAATTGTCAACACAATGATGAGGCTTAATCACTTTCTCAAGGGAACACACCACCCATCTTCCCACCATTTCCCCCTCTACCATTAACATCCACACCCAATTATGAAATAAAAAATTCAAAACAATCCTCCAATCATGAATGAAATCAACATACCAAATCATCCAATCATGCCACCGATATCGCAACACTAGGTGGCACCAATCCAAATGACACAATCAATCACTGCACCATCTATAAATTTGGTCTCCCAAGGACCTAACATATCCATCACACCATCTACCACACAACCCCCTATTATCAATCCAATAACACCTCAACAACCACCCCAACAAACTCTCGTCACAACATCTCACACCATTCTAAATCCTCCACCTCCACCATTAAAACCAAACATGGAAAACCAATATAGCATCACACTACAAACAGCCCAAAAAGTGTACCAAAAGGAACTTCAAAATTTTCAAAATCAACAAGCTACACAAGCTGCACAGCTAGCTGCCCAACAAGTGTAGACACAAAAAGTTGCACAACAAGCACAACAAGCTTCCTAATCCCAAGCTTTATTGTAACAATAACAAGCTACACAAGCCACAAAAGCTGCCCAAGCTACCCAAGCAACACAAGCCACACAAGCTGCACAGGCTACCTAGGTTGAACAAGCCACCCAACAAGCTCAAGCTCAGGCATAAGCCCAATATCAAGTCCAACAAGCACAAGTGCAAGTGCAATACCAAGCAGTTCAACAACAAGCATATCAACAAGCTTTGTAACAATACCAAGCACAATGAGAAGAAACTCAACTATTAGCCCAACAACAAACATTGTTGGCACAACAAAAACTAGACCAACAACAAGTATTTTTGGGACAACATCAGTAAGACCAAAAACAAGTATTGTTGGCACAATAACAATTTTAGGCATATCAACAAGCATTGATAGCACAACAAAGTTTGCAACCGCATCCCACAAACATGCAAAACACCTCACCTATCACTCAAATGATAAAACCACCTAAAAACACATTCATCCAACCACCGGATCCACAAAATGATGTGTCTGCACAAATCAAATTGCTCTCACAACAAGTGTTAGACCTCCAATATGGAAAAAAAATGAAAACACCAAGAAATTTGTGCCCTTACCCATTTGACAGAAGCATTGTGATGGTTCCATTTCCAAAATGATTTGGAATCCCTAAATTTGACAAATATTGTGGGATAGGAAATCCTGAAGATCATATAAGGGAATTCTAGGTACATTATATGGAATTTTCATACGATGACACTTATCTAATGCAATTATTCCCTCAAATTTTGGCTGGACCAAAAATGGAATGGTTCTCTTTCCTTCCTCCCAGAATCAAAAAGTTCCAAGAAATTGTGGATGCATTAATATAGAATTACGTATTCAACATAGGCATGGATGTAAGTCTAGAAGAACTATCTTCACTCAAACAAGCTAAGGTAAAAAATTCACATCCTTCTTACAATGATGGCAATCGAAGGCCAACAAGAGCAAGTGGACCATGCCTGAAGAACAACAAATCTGTACTATCATCACTAATCTTGAAGGAACCTTGTCCTTCCAACTAAAAATGAAATTCATCACTACATATGACCAATTGATCCCCAAGGTGCTCAACATCGAAAAAGTTGTTATCACACAAGGGGGGACACCTACATATCAAGATAATTGCCCATCAAATAGTTATAATGAAAAGCCTTGCACATGGGCCAAAAATAAGAATGTCACTAATGATGGTATTGTTGATGCCAAGTTGTATCCTCCCAAACAGAAGTACACACTCCTTGGAGAATCAATCAAAATTTTCATGAAAAAATTGGTACAATAGAATCTCATTAAAATCCTCATTTATGAGAATTATCAAGAACCCTGAGTGATACTGCCATGGTATAAAAAAAAATCACCTTTGTGATTTTCATAAAATCAAGGGACACATGATAGCCAGTTGCATGAAACTAATTTTTTTGATCCAAGATCTTAATGATGACAAAACCATAAACATTGAAAAACTTGCAGGAAACCAGCACCTAAGGATATACACAAATTCAGTGCCAGATCACAATAAAGGGGAAAACCATGGAAAGGTAGAGTACAACAATGTAAAACATGTTTACGACCATGTTGTTGCATCCTTGGATGAATGGGTCACTATTGTCAATGTCAAGGGAGCTAGAGTTGATTGTCGAGTCACCATACGTAGTGGTAGAGTCACCATTCTTGGACCCTTACAACCATCCAAGGCACCAACCTCTAATCCAAAACTCATTCCCAATGGTTATAATGTCTATGACTAGCTAAAAAGAACCCCCACTTAGATCTCCATCATGGAGTTACTAAAAATCTCACCCGCACATTGGAAGATCCTTGAAGAGGCATTAGCCACATCTTCTGTCCCCACAGATCTTGATGTAGACTAGTTCCAAGCTATGGTTGGACACATCACCACACCACATATCTTAACATTTTCTGATCAAGACCTCCCAACTCAACCATCTCATAACCGTGCACTCCATCTCGAATTCTTGGTCCATAAGAATAAAGTCAAAAGAGTCTTAGTGGATGGAGATGTAGGTTTGAATATTTGTACTCTCAAGTTGATAAAGAATCTAGGATTCTTCGAGGACATAATTGAAAAAGGTAAAGGTAATACAATCAGGGCATATGATGATCAAGAAAGAGTGTCTCAAGGAACTATTCAACTTCCTATTCAAGTAGGGCCATCCATCATGTAAACTACATGCCAAGTACTTGATCTAGAATTACTGTATAATATCCTCCTGGGGCACCCATGGATCCACAAGATGCAAACTGTCACCTCTACCTTTCATCCATGTGTCAAGTTTCCCTATCAAAATCAAGAGGTCACAATCCATGGTGATCCCAAGCCATTTTATTATTACAGGAACTTGGAAGCCAAATACTACAAAATCCCCCAAGTTCCAAATAATGATGAAGGCCCTACGACTCCATATATAGACCCATCTACCCTCGCCTCCACTTCTGAGACAAAGAAATCAGCCATTTTAGATATCTCTGATATCAAAGTCATTATCCAATACAATAGGTGTGGGGATTACAAAATGAAGAAAAGTGCTTTTGTAATAAGAGAGTTACCTCAATCTCTCGATCCCATGGACAACCTCAACCAATTGAAACTTTATCCCAAACTTTCAAAGTAGACCCCTCTAGATTTAGATGTTGGGGGGACCTAAGTTGAGAAGTGGTGGATGAAAAGGACATATAAAGTCTTTTGTACCAAGATGAAAGGCCTGTGCCTGATCTTCCCATGGATGATAATAGCCAAGGACTTTAGATAATGTAAGGATGGGGTTACAATAAAAACAAGAAACTTGGGGAAAATGACAATGGTCTTCTAGAACCTATCATTCCTGATAAGCGTATAAGGAATCTTCGCCTTGGATGTACTCTAAAATTAACCATACTTGGCAAAGGTGCCTTGGTTAGAAAATTCAAAGCTTCCCCCTCAGTTCCGGTATCAATTACTTATCCTTTTGAGGACCCCCTCACTAACTTACCCATGTTATTTGAGGATTCCTCCCTTCTCATGATTTGTATCCTATCTTTTGATTCAAGCAACCAAACCCATGAGCTAAACTTAGTTTATCCCCAACTCATCGATTATGACCAACAAAGACCACCAATTTTAGACACGTTCGAAAATGATGAGGCTCTCTCAAAATTCAGGGGATTGCAAGATACTATACCATATGGAGATCACAAAGTGGGATTTTACATTGAGCTTGATACACATTCCTATTATGGGGAAACAATTGAATCCCTTAGTAGCAAATGTGAAAATTTAAGAATAATATCTAGGTCTTTGAGTGAAAACTACACTATGGCACTCTTTGACCCAAAAATAGTAAAAATAAAGGATGCATCCAATGGTGAAAAACTCTCTCAGGCACCAGAGGATGAGGAATTCAATCTTCCCCTTAGTGCTATTCATTAGGAGAAGTTAATAGTCTTAGCATAGAAGTGAAATCTGGTCAACTTAGGAATAGAAGAAATGCCACACATAACATTCTATGCAAAATCACTTTTGACAGAAGAACAAGAACTCCTGGTTGATTTTCTAAGGGAAAGAAAGGTAAAATTTGCATGGACCTACACCAACATGCCTGGTCTTGATCTATAATTTGTGGTTCACCATCTAACTGTCTATCCAGAAGCAAAACTAGTAAGACAAAAACTAAGAAAGATGCATCCACAAATAGCTTTACGGGTTAAACTTGAATTACAGAAGCTCCTTGATTCCAGTTTCATATGACCAAGTGATTATCCATACTGGGTTTCAAATCTTGTTCCTATTTCAAAACCCACTAGGGGCATCTACATCTACATGGACTTAAGGGATCTAAACAAATCATGTCCTAAAGATCACTTCCCTCTTCCCAATATTGACATAATTGTGGATTAGATAGTAGGACATGAACTGCTATCACTAATGGACAGATTATCATGGTACAATCAGATCATGATATCCAAAGATGATCAACACAAAATAGCTTTCACTTGTCCATGGGGAACCTATTGCTGGAACATGATGCCATTTGGGTTGAAAAATGTAGGAGCTACCTATCAAAGAGCCGTGACACTTATCTTCCGCAACATGATTCAAAAAACTATGGAAGACTATGTGGATGCCATATTGGCTAAATCAAAGAAGCATCGGGATCACATACCAACTCTAAGCTCCATCTTTGATAAGCTAGAAGAATACAAGGTCAGACTCAATCCAAAAAAGTGTCTTTGGCGTACAATTAGGCAAGTTACTAGGGTACATTGTATCTATGAGGGGAATCAAGACAGATCCTGCCAAAGTCAAAGAATTTATAGAGACGGAGGCACCAAGAACATTGAAGCAATTAAGGGGTTTGCAAGGAAGACTCCAATCCATCTACCAGTTTATAGCACTGTTAGAAGATAAGGCTATCCCATATTCTCATCTACTCCACAAGGGGGTAGCATACAAATGGGATGAGAAATGTGACCAGGCTTTCAATAAGATCAAGGAGTACTTTCTCACACCACTAGTTCTCATGCCACCAATTCTAGGCAAGCCCTTGATCCTATATATATCAGCAATAGCAGTGACCCTTGGAACCCTCTTAGCACAACGTGATGTAAATGGGAAGGAGAGAGCTATTTACTACATCAGCAGAACCATGGTAGGACATGAGCTGAATTATGCATCCATTGAGAAAGCTTTCTTAGCAGTCATATTCATAGCACAAAAATTTAGACACTATATGCTAGCACATCAGATAAAACTCATTTCCAAGATAGATCCTCTCACGTATCTGCTTTCTAAAGCAATGCTCATAGCGTGAACAACTAAATGGTTTATGATCCTGACATAACATGACATTGAATATGTAGAACAGAAGGACATTAAAGGACAAGTGATTGCAGATCAGCTGGTAGAAGCACCAATGTATTCAGAAAACCCATTGATATCAAAGTTACTCGATGAGTCCATATTTAACATAAGTGTAGCAGATCATTGGAAAGTATATTTTGATGGATCCTACACACAACATGGGTTAGGAGTTGGATTCTTCTTTATTACACCACAAGGAGATTGCATACCCAAGTCATATAAGTTGTCTTTTCCTTGCACAAACAACATTGCATAATATGGGGCTCTTGTCATAGGGCTCAGAATTGTAGTACAATGGTAGATCATGGCAGTAAAAGTCCATGGGGACTCACAGCTTATCATCAACCAAGTAAATGATGAATACCAAATGAAAGACGACAAGTTGACTCCATACAAGAAACTGGTGGAAAGCCTCAAAGAATTCTTCATTGATATCATGTTTGAGCAAATAGCAAGAGGAAATAACAAAGTAGTGGATGTTATGGCAACAATTGGATCACTACTGGATATCCCACACAATGTACCTAAGCAACAATTCCTTGTAGAGCGGCTTCTCATACTAGCATTCGAGGTACCAAAGTCTAAATTTTTGTGTGAAACCATTGGTCCCATTGATCCCTGGTATCATGATATATATACCTACTTGAGAATAGGAGTCCTCCCACCTAATATCACCCCAAACCTTAAAAGAACATTTTTCAACAATTCATCCCACTTTTTTTATCTTAGGAGACATCCTATACTGTAGGAGTATTGAGGGAACCCTTTTATGATGCTTAAACACTGAGGAATCTTCAACTACTTTAACCAAGGTACACAATGGAATTTTTGGGTCACATTCGAGTGGTATGACCTTGGCTAAGAAACTATTGAGGACTGGGTACTATTGGCCTACAATGGAGAGGGCAGCTCATGACTATGTCTGAAGATGCTTGTAGTGTCAACAACATAGGGATCTCATCCATGTACCAACTCAGGAGCTTCACCCAATCATTACACTATTAGTGTAATTAATTAATTATTACACTAGCATAAGTTAACTTAGGTCATATTTCATTTAGTCCTAGGTTGCATTTTTAATAAATCATTTAATAAATAGGGTAATATTCCCTTCCTTGTTTGTAGGAGATAAGATTCCTTCTAGAAGATGAGTTGTCCTTCTAGAACTTATCTCAACATTTAATAATCATCTAGATAGGGTTCACAAGTTGTCACATGTTGTTAGATCACGACACATGGCAACATCTCATGCATCTTAGGTTTTCTCTTTTTCCTATATAATGAGGAATTTTGTTCATTTGTAACATATAATATCAAACATTTTTATCAATATAGAATCTCTATTGTGCATGCCTACTTGCAACACTTTTTTTGTGGTTGATCATCTTTCCTAGCAAAGGTCCTCCATTGAAGACTATAGCTTCAAGGACCCTATGCATCCATAATCTCAACATGGTATCAGAGCTTGTCCAATGAAATGTCAACCCTCAATCAAGAAAGTTGGTGTGTGAGATTCTTTGCAGGCTGAAGGTTTCCATTGAAGGCTACTTGATTCCAACTAGGGATCAAGCTGATTTCTGAAGCAGATAGAGTCAAATTTGAGCTTGCCATTGTCTTCAGAAGGCCTCAAAACCCTAGTATCACCTGCCCAATTATCAAAATTGGATACATCAACCCAGGAGCCATCATAGGTATTTTTTGGGATTGCAAAATAAACTGGTACAATCCGTACAAATTTGCAGTAAAAAAAGTCAATCCTATAAGTTGTCCTCTGAGGAAAAAAAAATTTAGTAGCATGAACTTTTTTTTCAAAAAAATAAGGCTCAATTTCTCTATTATTTTGACAAAAAAAAATTATTTGGGAAATTCTATATAGTCTGCAAAATAAAAATAAAAAATTATCGACCTCCATTTAAATTATTTGGTCAGCATTTTTTTTTAAATCTGTGGGCTTATTATATTTTTCATTAGCATATTGAGCGGCATTTTATTTTTGGTCAGCATCATTTATTAATGTTTTTAGGGTTTGATTTTAATTTAATCAAGCGACATTTTATTCATCCATCGGCATTGAATATCTTTTTTTATTTTTTAATTGCATTTTTTTTGCAATATTAAAAAATCAAAATCAATTGTTTGGTGGCATTTATAAAATTTTGCAGAGAAGTATTTGGTCGGCTATCTTTATTACTTTGCAGGAGTGTAGCTGGTACAGTCACCCATACAAGTCAACTGTGCCCACCAGTACTCGTATCTCCACCTGTCGCCAACCATTCTTCCCTACTGGCTCGTGCTCTCACCAACGGTGGTTTTTTGTTTATCGCCGATCACCGTTCATCACCAGCGACCGACGGGTTCCAAAGCCTGAACCCCTATCATGGTTGCATGGTGAACTGAGCGCTTCGCTCATTTGGAGGAGCTCCGCCATTCCATCTCTTGCCGCCAGTTCTAGCCACTCTGCTATCGCTAGATTCAACAATGATTTTTTTTAACTGCCAACACTCTTTTTTTTGCCACTATTACCACCACAGTCATATCAGAGACCAAGAGCTAGTGCCCGAGGGCCGAATTTTTTCCCCTCGATAGCCTGCAGAATGCCTCCTATAGGCCTTTTTTTCGTTTTATCACAACTTTCACCCACGGTATCAAAAATCAGAAAATTAGATACCGTCGGAAAGAGAATTTTGTCTACTTCCCAGTGGTATAATCAATTCTGTGAAATTTTTCTTGTAGAAAATTCTACAGTCAACTAAATTCCAAACCCTAATTTGGACATAAAGGCCCATAACTTCTCATTAGATTGTCAGATTTCGATGATTCCAGCAGCATCAGGAAGGTGTTTCAGAGCTTCTTTTAGCTTTAGGTACTCTTGCATGATATTTTTTCAATTTGGTGTATTTTATCAATAACCTGGTTATTCTAAATCTTGGGACAAGATTTTTTTATCTGGGTAGCATCACTTCAGTTGCACATCATACTTGGAAGATTCTATTTGTTGTTGAAGGTTAGTGTCTTTGTATTTTTGTGGATAAATTTCATTATGGAGCTTTCATATACTCCTTTGGTTATGTTGCATAAGGGTAACTATAAGTAATAGCGAGATGGGATCTGCCACCATATCCAATCACTTGATCTATTGCCTCATTTGTCTGGTATAGTTCCTCATCCGGGTGAAGGTATTCAAGAATTTGCTTGGATTTGTTGTAGATACATAGTTTTGGAGATCATTGAGATGCAAGTTGATTATGATGTTTTGAGTTCTATTTATCATTGTGATTGTCCTCACATCCTTTGGACTAAGCTTTGGAAGATCTATGGAGATTCAGATACTTCATCATTCCTCAATGGCCATGATTTAGAATGTCATTCTTTAGATCAAGTACCCCATGATGATATTGTTGTGTAAGAAGTTGATTTCCTTGAATATTTTGAAGAGGTTGACAAGGTTCCTTCAGGTGCTTCTTCTCCATCAGAGACAGTTGGTATCCCTTCACATTTAGTGATTCCTTATCAAGATTCATTGATTGAGGCTTCCACCACCATCATCCATCAGGACACCTTCAGTTTTCTAGACTTGACATCACAAGATGGATTTGTTTCAAGTATCACTGACTTGGCTACTTCTATAAGTTTGGAGGACATTCTTCAGGGGACATCACTCCTCTATTCATATATTTCATGTATGAGACTTCTTCCTAGTCATTCCATTTAGGACTTGAGGTTTCTTTAGCATCTACCATTGGATTGGATTCATACTTCTTTCAAGGGGGGCTATCAAGTCTCCATCACATCCATCATATCCATTCTATCACTATCTTTGGATATTGTCCAACATCAGTTTCTACATCATCCTGGTTTGTCACCCTCTTCATTGATTGTGGCATCATCAGGCAAGGATACATTTGAGCATCTTTTAAAGACATCATCGTCATCCACCTTCATCCTTCCTTCCTTCAATTCCTATCCGGAATGGGAAGAATCCCTACACTTGCAGTTGGTTCTATTTCTTCTGAAAGGGAGACAAGTTTTTTGGTGACATTGGATCTTGTTTTGTCTTCAGACACTTACCATCTTTGCAGGCGATCAAATCTTCTGGCAGGGCTATATAGTCTCTCTCTATTGTATCCATGTGACAGATGGTGTACTTGGGGGGTATTTGGGATTCCTCCATCCTTCCCATCCTATCTCAAATTTTTTTTTTCCATCTCCTTTTTGGAGAGGGGTTTTCTTCCCGCTGGGTTTTCCCCTTTTCTCTAGTTGTGGGAGATTTTCTGCATCTTTTTCATGTACATGGGTACCTAACATGGCCTCATAACTAGGACCCATCATCCATTATGTCTACATAATCATTCCATTTTCCTCCCTAAGATTCCTTCTAGAAGATGAGTTGTCCTTCTAGAACCTATCTCAACATTTAATAATCATCTAGATAGGGTTCACTTATTTTTAGATCACAACACATGGCAACATCTCATGCATCTTATGTTTTCTCTTTTTCCTATATAATGAGGCATTTTTTTCATTTGTAACATATAATATCAATCATTTTCATCAATATAGAATTTATATTGTGCATGCCTAGTTGCAACACTTTCTATGTGGTTGATCATCTTTCCTGGCAAAGGTCCTCCATTGAAGACTGCAACTTCAAGGACCCTATGCATCCATAATCTCAACATACACCTTGGCCCTTTTCACAATAGGGGATCAATCTCATTGGTAAAATCAGCCCCACCTCATCTAGTGGAAATAAGTATATCATCACCTCGATAGAGTACTTCACAAAGTGGGTAGAGGCCATCCCCATGACCTATATTATAGGAAAGTAGATTTTCAAGTTCATCTTGAACTACCTAATTTTTTGCTACGGTGTCCCTCAAGATATTATCATAGATAACAGGACACCTTTCAAAAAATAGGATGTTCGAGACCTATTCCAAAAGTTCAAAATCCAACATCTCTTTTCTACTCCATACTACCCCCAAGGAAATAGCCAAGTTGAGGCTACCAATAAGACCATCTTGAAAATCCTAAAGAAAACAATCAATGACACTAGTCATGATTGACACTTATAGATAAATCCCACCTTATGGGCCTACCAAACGAGTATCCACATGCCTATAGATGCAACCCCATTCTCCCTAGTCTATGGATTAGAAGCCATCCTTCCCATTGAGATCTAGCTCCCATCCTTAAGAATATCATTGTAGAACCTCATTACAGATGAATAATATTAGGTATCATGGTTGAACGAGTTGCAACTATTGGATAAGTGGCACATGGATGCCTTAAACCATTTGTAGGTCTATAAGAACTATCTCAAGAGAAGCTACAATAAGAAGATCAAGAGTCAAACCTTTCAAATCAGAGAGCTCGTATTGAAGGAGAATCAGAAGAATGTACCAAATCTAGACAATAAGGGAAATTTTGAACCCAATTGGTTGGGACCCTTCATCATCACAACAAGCTACAAATCAGGAGCATATTAGTTATCAACACCAGAAGGTGAGCCTCTGCAAGAGCCTATCAATAGCTCCCATCTCAAAAAAAATTATGCCTAAAATTTCCAAGGTATAAATCCAAAAATCCAAAAAAAATAGAAAAAGGATTGAAAATAGTAAAGAAAAAAATTGTCCTATAGTGAAAACTACTTTGGTGGCACTTTGGGAAAGTACCTTGGTGAAAACTTAGCAAACAAGCACCTTGTGTAAATAATCACTTTCCATCCACCATGGTTGCTACAACTTGTTTTACATCATTCATTCATCACACTTCCATATCTCCATCCATCACCCATCTGCATCTGCATCATAGCTTAATCTTGTGTTTGTATCATGATACCTCCTAAAACTACTTGGCACATTCCTAATGTTAGTTTGTCTTTCCTATATCGAAGTAGTCTATCGCACCATGCTAGGGGCATGTTCTTTTTTTTTGCATCGAATTGGATTCATGTATATTCTTGCAATCTTCCTTAAAATAAGAAAATCCAAAAACATTTAGGAAATCAAAAGAAAAAAAATCCAAAACACATTCAAAAAATCAAAAAATTCAAAACACATCCAAAACATATCAAAATCCCAAAAATAGGTCAAAAAGTCAGAAAAAGTCAATAAACGTGTTTGTGTTAGTCAAACTACGTGGTCTCTACATGTATAACATAAGCAAGGCTAATCTTTGATTAACTCCCGAGGCCCCTAGGATAGGTCTTTAGGTTAGGTTCTTGGTCAAAATCTCAAAAATCCAAAAAAAATTGGAAAATTTGATAATCAAAACATTTCAAAACACCAAAAACATCTAAATATTTGAAAAATCCATCTGTCCCATCTCACTTTCACCCACAATAAACATCCACTCATAATAAATCATCGTCATGCCCAACCTTTGGTATGACAATCAGAAACAAGTCTAGTAAATCAAAAGTGAAAACTCAATTGTCAAAAGTCTCAAGTTTAGGTTGGTAGGTAAACAAGTTGGTAAATGCTTGGTATTAATAGCCCATCATCTAGTCAATCTCAAAATCATCTGATAACATCATGTCCTAGGATGCATCCTTCCTACAGTGGACATCAACATCAGGCATCACCGTAGTTTAGTCTTCGCTAGAGATATGGAGAACATTAGCTTGTTTTTTAACTTGATCTTTGTATTGTAACTTATCTTATTGTACTCATTCCAATGACCTCTCGATGATGTCTAATTGAAACAATTTAGAGAGAAAGAAATGGGGCAATGATCATTATCTTTTGTATGTTGTGCTTGTTGGATATTCTTGTAATATAACCTTGGTCATGCATACTTTGTTTGGTCTATAGGGAGGGTATTTTAGGTGTCTTATTGACCACATAGGAAGGCTTGATTTTCTATGTTTTGGTCTGAGAAATTTGAAATATATGAACTACATTTTAAATAAGGTTTCGTATGTCAGGTGTGAACTAGGATACTCCTATCTAATTGTCGATTCAAAGTCCATCGCACTAGGTATAGTGCCATCCTAGTTCTTTATACCTTGATACATCATATTTATGTGTGTTATCAAACATAAGGTAAGTAATCCCTTTTAAAATCCCAATTCCTGATAAGCAATCCATCATCATCCATCTTTCATCCTCATCTCTAATAAAGTCTTTTCAAATCATGGACTTGTTGGATCCTCTTGTCATCATCTCATTTCTTCTTTCTTCTCTCCACGCTAACATGGTACCATGAAAGTTGATCAAAACATCATCAATGCATCCATCCTGCATCCACATACCACCAACATATTGCATATCATATATAATAGGAAACATTGATCATCTCACATGCATTGCATTCTTATCATTGCATAATATAGATTGGTTATTCTAAGCATTTCATAAACTGTACATTTTCATCCATTGCATAATAATATATGCATTATCATATCATCCATGTATGCATCATCATATCATACATGAAAAATATACTAAAAAAGAAAAGGATAATATCATAACATCCCATACATCTCATAATAATAACATTTAACAGCATCCATTTTGCAGTATCCATTAGGGGCATAATATAGATCTATTAGTCTAAGAATATTAAAATAATTTGCATATCATAAACGTTTGCATCCATACATCCATACTACAAACGAACATCATCATAAAAGTGCATGGAAATAATACAAAAAAAAATGCATCCATAACATCCATAAACATCTGCATGATCACCCATCACATAGAGTAAAAGACATGCATATAGAATCACATTGCATATACATATAACATCAAATGCATCCATCCATAAAGTATAAATAAAGTAGACACATTGCATAATAAATCGATCATATCATATAATCAAAACATCATCATCACTGTCATGGTACAAATCAGAATCATGTGTATGTACATCAATCAAGATACAATTCCCACAGGGCTATCAGAAAACAAAGCTTGTGAGTCTCAAAATAGAATCAAATGCCGATCAAAATTGTATGTGGTAGCTAGCCCTAGTGGCTACTCCCCTCGCCTACCTATCTCTTAGCTCAATCATTTGTTTGTATTAGCCATGTCTGCTATATGTGGGGTGTTTGAAGCATTGGTTTGATTGAGCAAGCCTTGTATATATGAATTTCAATAGAACCCTAGGTATTTGCATGGAGATTAAGGGTTTGTTAGATCAGTGTTGAGGAAGCCTTGGAACAAAAAAAAAATTATGAAATTTGATGTTTTGGAACATTAATGATTGTTTGATGAGTTTGTGTGTAGAATAGGTGTTTGGGAGGGACTTTGTTAATTTGGGAAAATTTAGTAGCCTTAAAACATGGCAGTCTATTAGTTTGCTATGTTGTTGCAAAGAAGTCAATTGAAACCTTGTGGGATTGTTGTTTAGGTTTTGTGGGGAGACTAAATTGATGTTTTTTAGGCCTTTGTATGGCCTTTTCCAAAGGATATCTCCATTTGTTGATTTTTTTGAGGGCTAGAAGCCTTTTTGTTTGGTGTGTTGGGAAATTTGAGTGTTATTGTGATCAAAGGTAGGGTTCTTTGTTGGAGACTAATCATTTTTTGTTGGAATAAATATAACACCCCCTATTTGTTGGAGACTAATCATTTTGTGTTGGAATAAATATTTAAACCTTGTGGGATTGTTGTTTAGGTTTTGCGGGGAGACTAAATTGATGTTTTTTAGGCCTTTGTATGGCCTTTTCCAAAGGATATCTCTATTTGTTGATTTTTTTGAGGGCTAGAATCCTTTTTGTTGGGTGTGTTGGGAAAGTTGAGTGTTATTGTGATCAAAGGCAGGGTTCTTTGTTGGAGACTAATAATTTTGTGTTGGAATAAATATTAACACCCCCTATATTGCATCATAGATCTACAATATAATAGTTTTACAAGTTCTAAAGCTACATAATTACCTCCATTTTTGACATTTGGTATCAGAGCTAAGGTTGGGTAGAGTATTGGGATGCCTTTCTCTTAAAAGATTGGAGATTTTTTGGCTATAGTGGGAGCTTTTACTATTTTTTTGTCATTTCTGATTTTGGAAAATAAGTTTTTTATAATGAATTCTCATTTAGATATTGAAAAGGTTCAATGGATCTAATTATGAGATGTGGAAATTAAAAATGGAGAATCTCCTTGAAGAGAGAGATCAGTGGTTAGCTGTTGGTAATGAGACAAAGTCACCTACAATGATGTCAGGTGAGGATTGGGCTAAGCTTGATAAGAAGGCAAGAGGGACCATAAGATTATGTCTTGATGATTTTTTTCTCTTGAATGTTTTAGAAGAAACTACTACATATAAGATGTGGAAGAGAATAGGTGATATTTATCAAACTAAAAGTTTGATTAATAAGTTGTATATGAAAAGAAAATTGTATTCTTTAAAGATCAAAGATGGTGATTCTATTGCAAATAATTTAAATTATTTTAATTTGATTCTAAGTTAGTTAGCATCTATAGATGTAATTCTAGAAGATGAAGATAAATGCATTTTGTTACTTTGTTCTTTACCAGAGTCTTGGGAAAATCTAATTGTTGCTATCAGTGGTAATGGTATGGATCCTAAGATGGACAATATAATTCCTACTCTCCTATTAGAGGAGATGAGGAGGATGTCTAAAGAGGGAATCCAAGATGCCTTGTTTGTAAAAGGTAGGTCTGAGAAAAAGGAACCTAAGGGAGACAAGGAAGGAAAGGGGAAGTCCAAAGGACGGTCTAAAACCCCTAGTAAGAGTAAGGTAATTTGTTGGAATTGTGGGAAATCAAGACATGTGAAGAAGGATTGTAAGAACAAGAAAGAGAGAGTTTTGATTCTTCTACAGAGAAATCCTTGGATGACAGTAATGATGAATTGGTTATTTCAGCTAATACTATTAGTGATAAATCTTTGCTTTATGTTATAGAGTGATCTTCATAGAGAGGATGACAGTCATGATGCCATGTGTGACTCACTACCATAGTTCACTAGGAGTTGTTGGTAGTGACGTGGATGCATCATTGGTAAGGTTATCCTCATGTGATTGGGGATATGGTTTTTTCTTGGTTTAGAATGGTTGCTATTATGTCATGGTTTACTCTTGATTCTAGATTAGAGTTTGGCATATTACATGTTCTCTTGAGACTAGGATGTATGTTATGGTGCATGTGATCTCCTAGGAGGAGATGGTTAGATCATGAATGCCATGTTTATGTTAAATATTAGAGCTTTGACATTGATCTTGTGTACTTATCTTATGTATTGGGTATATTAATCATTTGCTTGATTACTTCATGATAGTGCTATGTTGCATTTGGAGTTTGGAATGGATTGGTTTGTTATAGGTCCTCATGGATACTTGGAGAAATAGGTGAGGCTTGAGTTCTCTTATGGTAAGATATATATGTCGAAATGGTTACTTATAAGAAAATTTATTTTCAATAGTAAAGACTGAGAAGCCTACACCTTGGTTGAACATGAGTTCAACACACTTGGAAGTTTCACATGCCTCCAAAGAGGCAGTTTAGATATAGAGACTTGGGAAAGGTATTGGTTTTAATTGCAAGTAAGTTAAACTTGAATTTAATAGTCAGAGTGCTATGTGTTTAGCCAAAAATCCTATGTATCATGCTTGTACTAAGCATGTTGATGTTAAGTATCACTTTTTACGAGAAATGGTTGACAGTGGAAAGGTATTAATTGAGAAAGTTAACACTCTAATTAATGTTGCAGATTATCTTATGAACCAGTTCCTACAGATAATTTCTCTTGGTTTTAACCATTTTCTTGGAGTTTCATGATTATGTTGGTTGCATTTGAAGTTAGCATGGATTGATTAGTTGGTGTAGGAAGGCCATTTTCCTTGATTCTTGTACTTGATTTATAATTATTATTCCTTTTTTAGAATAATTGCAATGTATAATGTTAAGTGGGAGAATGTTGGAAATAGGATGCCATTTAATTGCAATCCTAAACATTATTTATTTCATGTATCTCCTAAGTCCTTGGAAATTATTCCCCAACACTAGGATTAGAAAGAGATTAATATTGAATGAAATAATCATGTTAATTTACATTTGTAATTAATTCTAAATGTTAGGAGCATGTGAGGGTGTCCAATATGAGTTCCTAATTAATAGGGGCACATGGGGCGCACACATGGAAGGTGGCACTCACCTTGAGTTTAGTTAACTATTTCCAAAAAAAAAAAAATAGCACTTTTGTAATGCATATAAAGATCCTAGAAGTTAGGGATTGATGTTTACATGCATGAAGTTCAGTTCAGTTCAAATCAATTCAATTTAGTTCAATTCAATTGAATTCAATATCAGTTCAATTCAGTTCAGTTCAATTCAGTTTAGTTCAGATTAGTTCAATTCAGTTCAGTTTAGTTTAGTTTAGTTATGGTTCAGTTATCTTCAGTTGCATCTAGTTAGTTTTAGTTGAATGCTAGTTGACTTCAGTTAACTTGGAATGCATGACTAATGACTTGAGTTGCATGAGAAATAATAGGTGACTACTTTTAGTTAATAGGTGATGATCATTCTTGCATGAATGGTGTAGAGATATGTTTTCAGTTAACAGAGAATGATTTGGACCCACCTTGGGGGCCCAAGTTGGTTTCTTGGAGTTAACATTTTTGCATGTTAAGATATTTCAGAAGGATGAGTTAAGTGGGACCATTATTGGGCACCAACTTGTAGGATAAGCTTTGAAGATATCTTCGGAATAAAGGTTGACTTATGACTTTCAATTTGGGATGCCCAAATGGATGAAGGAGTTGATTTGACATTATTTTGCATGCTAGAACTCTACTTGCAAGAGATAGGCGTAGGTTTTTGGCAATAAGCTTTGAGATTTGTAATTGTAACTCTTTTGAGTTTACAAGGTTGATTATTTCCTATTTATCTCAAGCAAGGATTGTAATTATTGTAATCTTATTCTAAGATTAAATAATACATTGATTCTTGGTGGATTTTTTTCCCGAAAGGGTTTCTCCATGGTATATGCTATGTATCTTCTATTCTTTTGTCTAATTCTTCTACAACCTTTTTTCTTCATTCTACAAATGGTAAAATTAATTAATTAGATTAATCACCCATAAAGAATCTGTAACAAATAATACATATTTATATAAACAATCATAAAGTTTTACAAAGTATTAAGCTACATAAACACCTCAATTTTCAACATCCCTCTCACTCCAACCCCTTCTCTCCCACTCCCTCTCTCTTGGGTTTCTCCCTCCCTCCACCACTCCCTCTCTTAGGTCTCTCTCTCACAACCCCTCTCTCTCTCTCTTACAATTCTCCCTCCCTCTAAATACATACATACGTAAATACAATATTACATACATACGTACATACGTACATACATGCATACATACACTAATACATACATACACACATACATACATACATGTGTACATACATACAAGCATGAATACATACATACATACATGCATACATACATACAAGCGTACATACATGCATACATACATACAAATATATGTACATAAATTTAGTAGACTAGCATTTAACACAAAGCAAGACATAATAGGAGTGCATTATAATGTTCTTTTGTTATGTCTTGCTTAGCCAACTAAAGCACAAACATTAAGAAATAGAAAAACTATGAAATAATGCGAGCGTTGTATAATGTGCTCAGGTTATTTCTTGCTTTGGGAATCCCCATGCCTTAGGCTTGGTATTTTCTTTGGAATACTGACCCAAAGTCTTGGAGTGCCTTCCCAATGTCTAAAGATGTGTTTGGAAAATTCTACAATATTTCACATAATTGCATTCGTGTTAAGCATTAGGTTTGCATGTGTTTCAAGGTTGAACAAATTGAACACCTGGGTAATTTTAGGCTCTCTCTTAGCTATCTAACGATGAAATTTTTTTCACATTGTGACAATGTTAAGCCTTTCATCTTTAATTTCTTTTGTTTTTGTGTCTTTTTTTGGAAAAAACCATTGTTTAGTATTTTTCTTTATAAATTAACCGTTCATGGAAATTTCAAATAAATTACATTTTTAGAAACTATACTCCATTCTACACATATTAAAAAAATATATTTTCAATTAGTTTACAAAATTTATAGGGGTAGCATGGCCAAAATTTTGTTTTTTAGGAAGTGTCCACTTTGAAAATTAGTAAAAAATCAAAATATTCATTAAAAATTTATCAAGAAAAGTAGGCATAAACTACATGCTATTAGCTAATTTCTCAATACAGAAATTTTTAAAATATGGAAAAAAGTTAACCTTTTGAGGGAGCCACAAAAGTCGCTATGTTATGTTTTTTTGACAAAAACAACACCATTTTTTATTGATCCCTCTTTTGAACCCCTTAATCCCTACCATTTTCAAAAAAAAATAGTAGTTTAAAAAGTAGACTTAGAGCACTGTGATCCTTGTTTTTGTTGCATCTAAATTTTTTGAGGGTAACTATCCTCAATTTCACATCCAAGGTCAATGATTCCTGATTTCAGAAGAAAAAAAAAAGTGGCCACTTAAGACCCCTTTTTGGTCCCCCATTTTTTTGCACTTACCCATCTAATTTATTTTTCAATGGATACAACAAAAGTTTCCTATTGTAGTCATCAATAAATGTCAAAAAATATCTCATACTAGACAATGAAGCAACTTCACTTGGTCAACATAGATCTAAGTGTACTAGCTTTAATGGCTCTAAAGCTCTCCAAGAATCCCTTACTATAAAGGGTTCTTAGTGGCTCTTTCCAATAATTCATCCTTCACATTCTTCATCTAGTCTTTGGATAAACATTAAACCAATTTCCATCTTTTTATGCAAAATATTTAGTCCACCAAAATTCAAATCACCAAATCTAAGATGCCATAGACACTATGTCTTTTACAAGAGTAGTGGAACTTAAATGCATTTTTTTTTATGCTAAGGGAAAATATTTTATTTACAGTCATGGGTATTTTGGTTATCAATTTTTTTTTACCATAAACAATAATGCATGTACCATTTTAAAATTTTACAGTGTGGCCTTTTTGCACAATTTAACCTACACTTAACAAGCTATGCTTTAAGCCTGGTATATAAAATACAACTCCAATATATATTTTATCACCTTGATTTATTGTGATTAATATCCCCCCTTTCCCCATTATTGATGTTGTATTATTTGTCATCTTTACTTCTGATTTGATGGAATCATCCAAATTCTAGATTATCTTTTTGCTTCTTGCCATATGATTACTGCACTCGCTATCAACATACCATTTGTCTTCATTTATTTCCTCTTTAATGTTACATGTTAGCAATACGTATTCTTCCTTCCTTTCACCTTCACTTGCATATTGAGATTACTATTTACTTTCATCTACAATCTTTTTTCTACATTTAGAAGTAAAATATCCATACTTTTGACAATAATAACATTGATTAAATTATTTATCATCCCTTTGAAAACCTCTACCTCTTGGAATTTTTCATCTTCCTCTTTTAGTAGAAGATGCTTCTAGTGCTGCTTCTTTTTATCATCGATAATTTTCTCTTGAATTCTTGCTTTAGTGTCTCCTTCGTAGATTTATTTATTCTATGTTCATATGTGTACAATAAACCATAAGCTCATATATACATAAAATTGTTAGATCTTTTGATTCTTTAATGACTATAATTACAGGATCATATTTTGCAGGAAAACTTCTTAAAATATGTTTTGCAATACCATTTGATTTCATCTAATTAATTATCCCCATTATATGAGTAAAGAAATCTTCTAAAAAAAATTAATCATACATTTGTAAAATTTCAAAAACTCTTCTAGGTATTTGTAAGAAAACTACTCTTACTCTTTTTGTACCTTGAAATGATTGTGCAGGGAGATCCCACACTTCTTTTTCCTTTGAAGTGGTTGTAACTCTTGGGAGGAGAGTTTCATCAAGACCCTACATTATGAACAGTAATGATTTCTAATATTTTCTTTTGATTTTCCTATAGTATATCCCTCTCATTTTGTGTGAGTGTTGCTAATGTTGCTTCATCCACCAACTTTGAATACCCATTCTACACAAGATCTCATCACTCTTGTGATTTGAACAAAATTTTCATTTGAAAACAATAAAAATCATATATTTTTCATTAAATTTAGGAATTTATAACTATATGAACTATTAACATTCATTGTCATTTTGTACCTTCTCTAATACCAAATGTTAGAAAAAGAAAAAGAAATGAATGCTAAAATTTACAATGCACAGTTAATAGAAAGTAAACCATAAATATTATAATCACATCAAAGAGGCAAAGAATGAAAACTATGATGATCACTACAGGGAGGAAAATAATAGTTAAAAAATTTATTGTAATAAGATTTCTAGATTAAACTGTGTCAATTTTTTACATCATTGTTTCAGATCATACTCCATGATCCATCATTATGATGAAAAGTAGAGAGAAGAGTGAAAAAATGAAGCAAAATTGGGTAGATAAAAGGTTAATGGGGAGGGAGGGATAGAAAGACCTAAATTCAATAAATGCAAAAGATAAAGACCAATTAGAAAAAAAAGGGAGAACAAAACAAGACCCTAGAAGGAAAAAGTCAATCAAGACATTAGAAAGCCAAGAAAAATAAGTTAGATTTGCAAAAAGAAAAGAAAATTAATAAACAAAAAAACTTCAATAATCGATTAATATAATTAGGATAAACTAAACTAATGCAAAATAGAGAGATTAATAGGAAAATTTTATCAATATTTACATTAGTTAATATAATAAAATAATGTAAACCAACTAGTTTACATTAGTTTAATATAACAGTCCCTACATTTCTCAGACGGATTGGCATAGGGGATCAATGGTTTAGCATCTTTCCTTCTTTATCGGATCCTTCTATTTCAGTGGCTGCCTTTACAAAAAGCATGACTTCAATAATGCATATCCTAGATTGACACCTCTCCTTTAGCTCTGCTGATCAACAATGCTTGATGGATTGGATTAAAATATAATGACTTCTCCAATATTTACTCTGATCTAATCTACACAATCAAAATTAGAAAGAGACAATATCAATCATAGCAATCTATACCATTTGCAATGACCTCTTACAAGAACAAGTTCCTTTGCAATTTGGGAGACTCCTTGTTAAACAACATTTCATTCTTTTGATGATTTTCTCCTTGACAACTACAACTTCATGGCACTCCTTATGATTTAACTTGGCATCTCATACATTAATTATCACAATTTAACTATTCCATAGTTGTGTTTATTTCTCCTTGGTAGTAGTGATAGTAAAAAAAATGATTAAAACCTTCAACCCTTCCTCTAAAGCCTATATAATTCCCTTAAATGTTGTGGCTTTCTTCACCAACATGCAACAAACTTTTCTAAGTTTGTGATCTTTTCTTAAATGGCTCAACAACTTTTGTAGATCTTCAATTATCCAAACCCTTGATCTAACTTTCTCTAATTCTCTTCTAGAACTTGCTCTGATGTTTTTTCGATCTCAAGCTTTTGCAATCTTCAAATCTCCCCAATCTTCAAATTGCACACCCACCATCTATTTAATTTCTTTTGCAATCTCCACTAAACACAAAACAAGGCTTTGATACTAGTTGTATTTTTTTAAATACAAACAAACAAAGAATAGAGCAAACCACAAATCTTTTAACACTCAAACAAAAAAATATTTTTATAGAAATTCCCTTGATGAATTAAATTTTGTAGATTGTATTATTATAGGCTACATATACAGAGTTTGAAGCATCCAAAAATAGACTTAAGACTTAATAAGTCTAAGCACATATCTATCATATCTATCATGCATTATTTAGCCAACATAAAGATTGGTAGATAACATATGAAAATAAATTGTTAATGCTATCTAAACTGAAAACTAATGCAAACTATAAATAGATTGTTTGTCTAAACAAATCAATATGCGCATGATACATGCAACATGGTGGTGAATGGAATGGTCAATGCATTGCATGATGGTGAGGCTCATGCATCACCTTCTAACAAAAACAAACAAATAAATCTCAAATTGTCTTAATAGAATAAGAAGTATGAATATATTATAATAATATTTCCAAATACAAATGATATAAGAACATTGTAACATCCCACTATGCAACCCCAAAGGTTAAGAGCCAAAAGAGGACAAGATATATATATATTTTATTTTTTTTAAGAAGAATAACTTACACATAAACAGTTACCAATACGACAAATTGATAACATACAAGACCAAGAATGTCGAGTACACAACCAAGAGGTTGTGGACTGAGTAAACCTCCCAAGAAAAATCCAAACAGGAGCAAATAGGAGAGCTCCAAAAATTTTGCTCCGAAACTTCTTGCTCTGACGCTCTAGAATTACCTTGCTTTGGTGCTATGAAATACCCCACATCGGTGCTCTGGAATTACTACAGAACATCATAGAACAACAAGTTGCATTGTGCCAGAAGCTTTAGCAGTAGTAACATGGATTAATAACAACAAGATGCATTGTGTTGGAACTTAACAACTTGATGCATGAAGGAACATACAAGCATAGCTCTAATTTTGCATGATAATTAGAAAATAAATCCATCAAAGAATCATTATAGTACACGCGAGTTCGATACCAACACTGGAACCCGTAAGCTAAACATAAAACATCACATATCTTCTCATTAAATTTATGATTACATTCTCTCTTAAGAGAGTAAAATGTGTATAAGGAATAAGTATGAATACAATAGTATGCCATGAATAAGATACATCATCTGATAAGATAAATACATAAGAGGGGATGATTCCAATTGGTGCTCCAATAACCTATACACTGGTCCCCAATGGTGGTGGCAGCGCCTCCCTACCATGTGGGCTCAAAAGAGACCACCCCATCATGCTTGGAGATAGTCAAAAGGCCCAAACAAAATTAGCAAGACAAGGACAAGGTAAGGCCAACACTCACATCAATCATAGAGCAAACATGGAATATAATGCACACAACCAATGTCACAACAAGAAATGCTCATCCAATATCATGATGGGTACTACTCATGACTACCAAGGTGCTAGATACTAGAGTGCATATCAGATGGAGTGTCATCATGCGTACTCAAAGGGATGGCACTACATAGAATCAAGTACACCTCTCATAGGGATGAGGAGACTCAATCATGCCCATCCATGCCTTGTAGATGGATAACTCAATGCTCCGCAGATGAATGGGACTTTTCGAGTGCATCCTAAGCCTTTACAAGTGCTCAAGGCCATGCCCGAGGACTCATTATCTTATTAGTGTTTTACCCCATTATTTTTATTTAGTTATCACTTGTTTACTCTAACTCTCATACTAGTTCCCCTGACAGCCACATGCGGGCACCGGGCCCATAGAGAGCCACTCCATATGACCACTCTATCACCTAGACCTAAGCTCATCTTGTTTAATGAAACGAGGAATCAAAAGAAAACATGAAATAAAAGGAAAAGCCACAATTTTCTATCATAGAAACCATTTAAATAGCCAAGCTTATATTGTTGTAAGAAGACACATTTAACAGCTGAAATTCAACATGAAATAGTGGCATAAAAATTACATAAAAATTCAAAGTGGCCGGATTAAAATTCTAAGCTTGAATTAGTTCATATTTTGATGTTTCTATTTGGAATCCACCTTCAAATTTTGAGTTTAGGAAAAAAATTAGGTGTTCTAAAAAATGTCATTTTGCCAAGTCAGGCAAGAAAAATCATCAAAAAATAAAAGTGACCAGATTTCAAATCTGCAAAAGACCCAGTTGAGATTTTGGAATTTATACATGGAATCCACCCTTAAAATTTGATTTTATCGAGAGAGTAATGAGAAGAAAATAAAAACTCATTTTAACAAATTGGGCAAAAAAAAAGAAGAATATGAAAGAGCCCATAAATCAGATTTTTCCAACAACCCATTTCATATTTGTTGGAAATGTACAAAAATATGCCATACAATATACTATAGAGCAGCAAATGGAATTTAAAACAACCATTATCCAAACCCCAAGCAATAGAAAAATAAAATGGAGGATTTCCTCCAAATTTTCACAAAATAAAAAATAACCCATATCAAAAAAGAGATTCAAAATATAAATGAAACATGAGAGAATGCCCAAATTACTAGCCATACAATATTGAAGAATACCAAAAAAATACCTCAATTTTTCCCCAAAACAAAAATGGAGGAATGCTCAATGAAGAAGACATGACCAAGCTCCAAAACTGGATAGCAAGAAAGAAGTGGCACACTAATTTCAACAATGTACTACCCACAAATTTCTTCTTAGAAAAACTTTCACAATCTCCCCAACTCAATCGCCCAAATCATGGGGTTCCTCTTCCATGCAAACAACAAATTTTTGCTTTCTTCCAAAAATAATAATTCTTCAAACCAATCTTACTTCCCTTTTATATTTTCTCCAAACAATAAAAAAATAAAATAAAAATGAAATAAAGCATTTTATAAAACTAGCTATTAAAGCTCCCCCCAAAAGAAATAATTAATTAAGGTCACTAAATATGCAAAATTAGAAATACACAAGACTCCCCCAAAAGGATTAATAAATCATTTAAATAAAATATTTAAAACCTCAAGGAAATAATAATTCAACTCCCCAAATAATTAACCACCATAAAATACCATATTTAAAATCACATGAAGATGCCAATGGGACCACATCAAAACACCGACAATCCAAATTAAATATATATATAAGATCACATAAAAAAATAATGAAAACCAAGACCAAATACCTCAATGAGACATACTGAAAAAATCACTTATGATAGAAGGGTGCTCCAAACGTTACCGTTTATTAACCAAATGGAAGACAACAACACAAAAATATTTCCCTAAGAGGGTACAATGGGCTAGGGGAGGGAACATTTGGTCTATGACTACCTCCAATAACCACCATCGAGGAATGAAAGTATGCTTAGGCCTATGAATCTATGCGGAGTCAATACTCAGTACCTGCATCACTCCAATGAAACGTCAAAGTACATGTGCATATATCATAAATCATATATCTAAAGCAACATCAATCATCAAGAAAAAGGGTCATGATATTGTAAGCATCTCAATTACAAGTGTTATGACATCATCATTTTCCTATCCATAATCATACATAAGGAAAGACAATGATATATATAAAAATATAAGCATGTAATCTAGCATAATAACTAACCATGTAAACATGAAATTCAACATAAACAGTAATCATGTCAACAACATAACAACATATAAGCATGTAAACATGTAATCTAGCATAACAGTCATGGAATTACACCTCTCGGGTATCAATACAAAATAATTAAGGGATGAATAGTGCAAATACAACATATATAGTTATCAGAATCCATCAAGGAAGGACAACAACAAAATAAAAACATGGGGGATGTTACATCCTCGCCCCCTCAGACCAGGCTTACTTTTGGAAGCTTGCAAAAAGATATGGATAAAGGTCTCTCATCCTCATCGCATCTTCCCAAGATGCTGAGGACTCACCATCTAGATCCCATTGGACCCTTACCTACTCTATGTCCTGACCCTTGAGGGTCAACCTCCAACGATGGAGGATTCATACGGGCTACAAGGAAAGCTTCTCATCTGCCTCGACCTGTAAAGTAGTTCAATCAAGAACATGGGTCACATCAAGAATATACTATCTAAGAACAAAATAATGGAAGACATTGTGGATGTGCAATAGACTCGGTGGTAGCGCAAGGTGATAGGCGACTGGACCAATCCTCTCAAGGATCTCAAAAGGTCCAACAAAATGAGGTTCCAACTTTGAGCCTTTCCCATAATGGAGGGGGCTCTTCCATGAATGAACTCTCTAAAACACATGGTCACCCACCAAGAAGTGATGATCCAACGTATGGGTATTGGCATACTTCCTCTGTAGATCCTGAGCTATAGTCAATTGCTCTCTAATCCACACTACCTACTGCTCCATATCCTAAAGCATCTCTAAACCCAAAAGAACTTGGTCCTCTAAGTGATCCCAACTCAATGGTGTTTGACACGCCCTACCATATAAGGCCTAGAAGGGGGAAATACCAAGAGAACTATGGTACCCATTATTATAAGCAAACTCAACTAGGTACAAGTAGTCCTCCCAATGATACTATTGATCCATAACATACATCCGAAGCATATCCTCTAAAACCTAGTTAACTTGCTTCATATGTCTGTCAGTCTCGGGATGGTATGCAGAGCTAAAATTAAGTTGAGCTCCCAAAGCATGTTGAAGAGAATTCCACAAGGTTGAAGTGAACATTGGATCATGATCAGAAATGATCCTACGAGGAATACCATGCAGATGCACAATATCCTCCATAAACACTCAAGATACAGACATTATTATGTATGAAGACCTTATGGGTGAGAAGTGTGCCACCTTGGACAACTTGTCCACTGTAACCATAATAGCATCATGACGATGCGAAGACATAGGTAGCCCCACTATAAAATCAAGAGATATTGTATCCCACTTCCATCCAGGGATGGAATGAGGCTACAATAGTTCTACTGGGTGCTGATGTTCTTCCTTCACCCACTGGCACTCAAGAAATTGAGCCACAAAATTAGAAATATCACACCACAACCCTACCCAATGATATAACTGTCAAAGATCGACATTGGTCTTTGTGACACCCAGATGAGTTCAATAGGGCACATGATGGGCCTTTGACAAAAACAAGGAACAAAGATCACTAGAATCTAGAACATAAATGAAACAAAGATGCCACAAAAGTCCATCAGGTTTGAAAGAGAAACCTGCAAACCTAACCTCAAGGAATCTCTCAGACTCAATTTCCACTTTCACCTCCTGATACCAAGTATCACTAGGAAGGAACTCCAAAATACAACTCCTCAAATCCACTCCAAGGGACAAAACTGAGATCTAATGTCTCCTCTTGCTCAAGGCATCTGCAACAACATTTTCTTTGCCCTAGATATAGTGAACCTCAAATTCATTCACAAAGGAACTCCATCCAATGACACTACCAAGAATTTAGATTTGGCTAAGTGAAGATATACTGCAAACTATGATGATCACTATGCAACTCAAACTAATGTCCCAAGAGAAAATGTCTCCAACCCACAAGTGCATGGATGAAAGCCGCTAACTCCAAATCATGGGTGGGGTAGTTCAACTCATGATCCTTGAGCTTACAAGACTCATATGTAATCACTCATGCCTCCTGCATAAGAACTACCCCCACACCCTCCAACGAAGCATCGATGTACACTACAAAATCATCTATAGGATCTGGCACTACCAGGATAGGTGCACTAGTCAATTGGTCCTTAAGAGCCTGAAAAACTGACTCACACTAATTTGACCACACAAACTTCTTCCCATTCTCCTGAAGAGAGGTGATGGGATGGGCTACTCGAGATAAATCTCTCAAAAATTGGTGATAGTAACCCACCAATCCCATAGAACTACAACCTCAGCCACATTCGTTTGTGTTGGTCAGTCCAAAATGGCCTGAATCTTAGAAGGATCCACTAAGATACCATCTCCTGAGATGATATGGCCCAAATATCTCACCTTAGACTGGAAGAACTCACACTTGGCCAAATTTTTGAACAACTGATTATCTCATAGGCACTGCAACACTTGTCAGAAATGGCCTTCATGCTCCTCCATAGTCCTCGAATAAGTCAAAATATCATCAAGGAACACAAGAAAAAATAATTCAAGATAGGTGTGAAACACCCCATTCATAAAACTCATGAAAACTGATGGAGCATTGGTCAACTTGAAAGGGACAACTGTGAACTCATAATGCCCATAGTGTGTACAAAATATCATCCAATGAATGTCTGCCTCATGAATGTGAAGTTGATGGTATCCATACTTCTAATCTATCTTGGAGAACACCTTGGCTCCCCTCATCTGATCAAACAAATCATCTATCTAAGGAAACGGGTAACAATTCTTTACCATCACTTTGTTCAACTGGTGATAATCAATGCACAAGCGAAGAGATATTTCCTTCTTCATGAAGATGACAGGTGCTCCCCAAGGGGATACACTAGGATGAATGAAGCCCTTCTCCAGTAACTCCTCTAACTGCAACCACAACTCACTCAACTCCTGAGTAGTCATATGATACGGTGCCCAAGAGATAGGCTCCGCTCCAAGGATGAGATCAATATGGAAGTCTATGTCACGCTTAGGTAGCATACCTAGAATAGCACTAGGAAATACATCTATAAACACCTAAATAAGAGGATGGTCATCAAGAGATACCTCCTGAATCCCACCCTTAGCAAGATCACTAACTAAAATAGTGAACATTTGACAACCTTGTTGCATGGCATACTTCAGCTGCATAGCTGAAATCACATAGAGAGAAATGGGTCTCTGGACTCCAACTAACTCAACAAAATTTCCAACATCATCTACACACCAAACTAACTTATGCCAACAATATATACTATCTTGGTGTGTCTCCAACCAATCCATTCCTAAAACAATCCCATAGGATCCCAAAGGAAACACGAAGATCCACTGTGGTAGTGAAGGTGCCCTAATCCAAAAAACAACCATGAATAAGGGAGTCTACAGCCACCTTGGCACCAATAGCTAACTCAACCTGCCAACCAACATCTTTCCTTGCCACCACGATTCCAAAATGCTCTACAAGAGAAGGAGAAATAAAATAATTTGAAGCTCCTAAATCAAACAAAATAGATGTGGTAATCCCACATAACACACCTGAATACTCGACCACGGTGCCCTGATGCTTAGCCTGGTGGTTATCCACTGCCACAAAAACTCTATGAGATCTTACAACATCACCTACTATAGGCTCTAAAGTAGCCTGTCTCTAACTACCTCTAGCCACTGATCTCTGAGGACACTGAACAACTGTATCACCATGCTACCCATAATAAAAACAACCACCTCTGTCAAAACCTCAGCCCAAAAATGGTGCACATGACTGTTGGGTTCCTTCACCCCTAGAAATCTATTGTGCACTCTGAGAACTCTATGCCATACCACTCTGTTGCCTACTTCGGGAATGATGACATAGATGATCCATAGAAAATAGAGTACCATGACTCTATCCACTTTGTTGAGATTGAGAAGACCTATGCCTATGTCGTTGACTAGATCTAGAAGGTGTAGACTGAGATCTAGATGGTCTAGCTCCCTGAGACTATGTACCTTGAGCAACTGATCCTGAAGGAGAGGCACTACCAATTTGAACACCTATCTAACCACCAAAGCCTCTAACCAGATTCTCCTCTATCAACCTCACCTTATCCACAATGATCTCTAAGGTCTTTGGTTCAAACACCCGAACACCTCCACTGATATGGGCATTCAAGCCCTTGATGAAATCCTGCACTAACATCGAATGATCATAAAAAATGCTAGCATACTACTTAAGCTCAAAGAAGTGGTACTTGTACTGATCTACCATCATAGTCAACTGACGAAGCTCATTGTCGATAGTAGTCATAAATAAATCATGCACAAAACCTCTCTAAGAATAGTCCCCAAGAAACAAAATCAATGTTTAGGTGAAGCTTCTGCTCCTCTACTATCCACCATGTAGACGCAAATCCTCTGAGATGCATAATGGCACATTGAGCTATAGTATTGCCACTATAAGGATGCATAGAAAAGCATCGATTGAGATCGATCAACCAAGTCTCTGCCTCGGTGCCTATACTAGAACCATCAAAATTAGGGGGATGGGCTTTAAGGAGATACCTCATGTGACCTGTAGCAATACTATCTCCATTTACCCTATCCCTCACAACATCTACTCTTGAATGACCTGGATTATGGCAATGCTCCCGCTTAGCTCTAGCATCTCGACCATCTTGATGAGAAGGGTGTCACTCCTCACAAGATACCTCTTGACAAGGTCCTAAACAATCCATAGTTTGTTGTAAAAGAGCTAAAGCTTGAGCACTCCTGAGCTCTTTGGCTTGGTTCTCAACACGTTGTTCCCCTTGTTGCTCATCCTAATTACCTTGATTGGCATTAAGTTGACTGCTATGACAAAGAACAAAGGCTCTACCTCTAAGTATGCCTATGGCTCTACCCCTAGGAGGCATCCTAAAGAAAACAAAGAACACATCAAAATAGATCATCACAAGGATGACCTATTCACCAAACTACGACATGAAAGCATAACAACAAGAATACAAAACAATATAACAAGCTCACGCCACAAATGAAAAAACAACATAACATAGAAGGCTCAAGTATGCCAGAGCTCCTAGTGTGTAAACATGGGCTCTAATACTAGATGGAACATCATGCTACATAACCCCGAAGGTTAAGAGCCAAAAGAGGACAAGATAATTTTTTTTTTTTAAGAAGAAGAATAACTTACACATAAGCAGTTACCGATATGATAAATTGATAGCGTACAAGACCAAGAATGTTGAGTACACAACCAAGAGGGGAGGACTGAGTAAAGTTCCCAAGAAACACATTTATGATTAGGAGGAATCCAAAGAATTCTCCACATTCTACCACCATTACAAACAATTAATTGCAAAACAATTGTAGCAAGATAGAAGACATCATAGAAGCCACATCTAAGAAATATCACTATTAAATCACATTTCACAAGGGATTTCACACATTAAACTACCCAAGTACTCAGGAGTTGGAGACTTACTTACACTAAAGAAAGGAGACTAGAAATATTATAACATACACTCATTTGTAACACCACATGCTAGTGGAATGCACATAAACAACACTTAACATAATGGGTAATATTAAAAAGTTTAATCAAAATAAGGTACCTATCGGAGGAAGGTAAATATAAGGAAATACCAAAGTATAATGGACAAATTTCACTAGAGGAACATCTCACCATTTGTACTACCACATAGAAAGATAGAAATGAATATGATTACCAAATATATATACAATTATTCTATTGCACATTAACTCTAGTAGCACATAATCGGTACATCAATCAAGAGAAAAGAGGAGATACCAACAATTGGATAGAACTAACAAAATACTTTTACCACACCTCTTTCTACAATGAAAAAACACACATACATACCACATTAATTAGAATAAAGGAGATAATATTCAAACTAGAGCAAATTTAGGAAATTGTAGTTCTGCAATCCTCTACACTGCCTCCACAATCATAAGGCATATTAGGATACATAGAATGGATAGATAAATAATCTACATTACCAGAGAAAAGATTTTACCTAAAGAAATAGGATGATGAGGATTCCCACAATATAGTGTAGTGTAGAAAAATGTACTCCTTTACATTTTCACACTATGTTTGGATGCCTTAATTAATTGGACTTAATTAAGCTTCAAATTACCTAAATTATTCATTCCAAAGCCTTATTATTCTCACTTTCTAAAAGGGAAACTTATATTAAACAATTTCCATCATTAATTAAAACATCTTGGATTATGTGTCTTGGACTTAGGGTCTAGGACCAATTCACCCAAGGGTGAATGGGTCCTCCTTAAGTGCCAAGACCCATTTTTAAATATGTTTTTAGTGGAATTTTAATTATTCAAATTCAAGTTTCAAATGTTGTCTTGTGGAATCCAATTTTTCAAGAAATTAGATAAACACCTATAAATACAATTATTTTATCAATTCAAATAATCTAGCATTAAGGTAACTTTCACAAGAGAAAATATTATTGTCAAGAGCATTGAAGAGAAAATTTGTCAGTCATATACAATAGCAATCAAGATCATATCATCATCAACTAAAGTTTATGCATATTCATGCCATTTTTTGGAGCTAACATTGTGATGTAGGTTTCAAGAATTCAAGCATCAAATCAAGTGTCAAACCAAGCATCCAATCAAGCCAATTCATGCAAGATCAAGCTCCTTAGAGAGATGTATTAGACTTTAGTCCTGTAAGGGTAGCCGTTAAGGGTTTGGTGATTTGTGACATAGCATTGTTCATTCATCAATTTTTTTGCATTTTATCATTATTTCATTGTCAAGGTTTAATTACCAACATGGGTTTTGACAAAGGAAAACCCCTATTCACCCAAAAAAAAAAAATTCTCTCTTTGTATGTATAGATTTGAAGGTGAAGAAGGACTGAAATTAGATCAAAAGAGAAATTTTGAAAAGTTTTCAAATTTTTTCATCAAATTTTCCCTCATTAAAATATCATAGATAATCATGAAAATCATAGTTTCCCTTCTCCCACTATCTCTCTTATTTGTGAAGATGATATCTTGTTGTTAGAAGATCCACTCATTGGGAGTCATGATAATATTATTTCTCTCTCTCCCAATGCTTCTCCCGCTTGGGAAGATATTGTTGAAAATGAGGATGCAATCATTGATAAGCAAGAAAACCATAGTTTTTCCTCTCCTAATACCTCCCCTACTTGTGGTGAAACTATCTTAGAAGATCCAAACATTGAATGTCATGAAAATATTGTTTTCTTCTCTCCTAAAAACTCTCCTACTAGAGATGACATCATGGTGCAAGAGGATGATAGAATTGACAATAATAATGTGGATTCCTTAGATGAATATAATAAGGTGACAATAGATCCCCCCTTATTAGAAGAACATCAACATGAAGTCCAATCCGCTAAGGTTATGAAGACACAATTGACCATTAGATTTCCCTTGATTATTGGACCTCCTAAGTTTCTTGTAATTATTGAACCTCCTAAGATTCCTCTAATTATTGGACCTCCTAAGAGTCTTCTAATTCTTGGACCTCCTAAGATTCCTCTAGTTATTGGACCTCCCAAGTCATCTCCTAAGCCACTTCTTCTAGTTGATATCTTAAATTTTGTAAGACAACTCACTAGTAACAATGTTTTACAAAAACCAAGCTATACTACCATTATCCATACATATAACACTAGGAATAACATGCAACCAAGAAAAACTCTAATATCCATTCCATTTCCTCAAATATATCTCCCACTTGCACCTAATATCCAATAGCATAGTGGTAAATAATATGACCTTGTAGAACAACTTTGCAACACTCCTACTAAGATACCCTTGTCGGATTTGATTCAAGATCATGGCATGCTCTAAAATGCTTTAAAATAAGTTCTTATCCCTCCTATTTTGCAACAAAATGATGTATTAGCCCTAATTTAAGGTATGGAATTAGTGAACTTAGACATTATCTTTCCTCAAGATGAGTTACCTCCATTATAAATGCAAAAACAAAATGATGCTTTGATGATAGTGTCTATCATTAAGAAGTGTGGAATAATACATACTCTCATTGATAATGGTTTGGCACTTAATGTTTGTAGTGTAAATATTTTGGATACAATTGGAGTAGATAACACCAAAATTCAACTAGATAACTTATCCATTCATGGTTTTGAAAATGTGGGAAAATAACTACTTAGTGTGATAATATTGCCTATTAGAATTGGTAAGGTTACATTGCCAACTCTTATTCATGTCATGCCTCAACAAATCTCATATAATCTTCTCCTAGGTAGACCTTGGATTCATTTAATGAATGTGATTCCTTCTATGTTACATCATCTAGTGAAGTACACTTACAAAAACAAGGTTTATAAAATAAAATTTGACCTCTAGTCAGAGAATTATTTGCAAAATTAAATAGGAATGAAAAATCCTCTTACAAGATTGACACCAATTACAAAAGTGGAACTGATACAAGAGGAAGAAGAGAATTTTTTGTCATCAATCATGAAACTATTGGATGATGATTGGGTTCAATCATATTTTACACCTACATTCATAAGAGAATACAAGATTACACATAAATCAGGAAAAGAGAAATAATCTACCATATTATCAACACAAGCTGAGTCATCAAAAGCATGTGAGTCCAAAAATTTTAGAAAAGAATATGAAAACAAAAATTATACATGCACTTATGATGAGTGTGATCATGAGAAACCACCAAATCCAAAATAAATAGAAAAACTTTATGGAAGAGGTTATGAACATTTAAAGCAACTTGTCTATAATGGAAAAGGGTGTGGTATTAAAGAACAAGGTATTCATGTCTCTATAGCTCGCCCAATATGTAAGAAAAAACAAGATTTCTTGGTTATTTTCCTTTGAAATAAATGCAAGCATCAAAGAAACCTTCGCTCAATATCAATGTCATAACACAAAACACTCCTAGTGAAAATATTGCTTCATCTTCAAACACGTCATAGTGATGATTAGGGTTGATTAGATTTTACACCCTCCTTTAAGGGAGAGTACAAAATCTCACAATCTAAAGAGTCTTTTATATGTATGACACCTTGTAGTAAGCAAGAAATATCTCTTTCACAAAAGAAAGGAACATATTCTACTTTTTATCAAGAGACTATCTTGTCAAGGATTCTCAAAGCTCACTTGATATCTCTTCCTCCAAGAATATGAAAGAAATTCTATAAAAAAATCTCATTTTGTGAAATATCATCGAGTGCATGGTCATTCAACCAATGAGTGTAATTCTTTGAGTAATAAAATTTAACATCTTAAGGATTGTGGTGCTCTTCCTTGTGTTGATGCACCTATGTCCTCTAATTGATAATTATTTTCATCCTATCATGTTCTGCATCACTATGTGGCATTGATAGCTTTATGTGTCTTGCTCATTGCCATTCATGGTGGTACAATATTAGGTGCAACTATATTTCTCTTGGCAATAAAATGATAGTCATTGGTGGTTGCCTTTGTCTCTATTCTTGGGGTTGAAGGATAACTAGTGTTTCAGAGGTGTGTAATCTTTTCAAGGATCCTCTCTTTCTCTCTTTCTACTTAAAATACCAACATAGCAAGCATGTTGACATTTTAAGTGGGGATCATATTATCCCTCACTCATTTCTCATTGTTTGTATGTTCCCCTCTTAGTGATGATAGCATACATCTCCTAGGAAGTGTGACCCTTACATTGGCATTATTTCATTTTGGTATTAACAATTTGACATTTCTTGCTTCACTTTGTTCACAAAGGTTGAATTTAATGTAGCATTAGCATATCATATTGATCATGTTGTGGCACCTTATCAAAGTTATCAAGCAGTATAACTTTTGGTATGGTTGACTTATGGGAGCTTGTAGACCTAGAATGACTTTCCCATCACCACTTGTTTTGTGGGTTCACACCTTATATACCTAGTATGTGTTTCTCACTTCTTTAGGCTCACCTAATGTATATCGAACTACACTAGCGCTTGTGAGCATATTTTTCATGGCCACCGAGTATAACACAACTCACTTTCTTGTGGTTCCATGTGAGCATATTTTTGGACAAATAGCCTATGCTTGATCCATAAATTTTAGACAAATAGTAAAAGCTTGATCCACCCCTCTTTCCTCTTTTCATTAAATTTTTACATTATATGTTTTTGTATCTTGTCTAGCTACTTCATATCATACATTCATGTGTGTCCCTTTGTTCTTATGTTGATTTTCTATCAGATCTTGGATCTTGGGGGCTTGCGCCACCCCCTTGATCATCCCATCCCATAGAAATTTTGGCACTTGGACCCCTCTTGACATATATTCATCTACTTTAGTGTGAGTTTGAGCGTAATTTCATGCTCTCACTAAAGTGGGGTCTAAATATAGTGTAGAAAAATGTAGTTTACATTTTCACACTATGTTTGGGTCCCTTAATTAATTGAACTTAATTAAGCTTCTAATTGTGTAAATTATGCATTCCAAAGCCTTATTATTCTCATTTTTTGAATGGGAAACTTATATTAAACAATTTCCATAATTGATTTAAACATCTTGTATTATGTGTGTCTTGGACTTAGGGTCCAAGATTAATTCACCCAAGGGAAAATGGGTCATCCTTAAGTGCCAAGACCGATTTTTAAATACTTTTTTGGTGGCATTTTAATGATTCAAATTCAAGTTTCAAATATTGACTTATGGAATCTAATTTTTAGGAAATTAGATAAGCACCTATAAATGCATAGTTATTTTATCAATTCAAATAATCTAGCTTTAAGAAAACTTTCACAAGAGAAAATATTGTTGTCAAGAGCATTGAAGAGTAGATTTATCTGTTATCTATAGAAACAATCAAGATCATACCATCATGTCAAATTTTATGCATATTCATGTCATGTTTTGGAGCTAACATTGTGATGTAGGTTTCAAGCATTCAAGCATCAAATCAAGTGTCAAATCAAGCATCCAATCAATCCAATTCATGCAAGATCAAGCTCCTTAGAGATATGTGTTAGACTCCAGTCCTCTAAGGGAAGCCATTAAGGGTTTGGTGAGTTGTGACATAGCATTGTTCATTCATCAAATTCTTTCCATTTTTTCATTATTTCATTATCAAGGATAAATTACCATCATGAGGTTTGACTAAGGAAAACCCCTATTCACCCAAAAACAAACATATTTTTCTTCTCTCTTTATATGTGCATATTTGCAGGAGAAGAAGCATTGAAATTGGATTAAAAGAGAAATTTTACAAAGTTTTAAAAGTTGTCATCAAAATTTTCAAGCTAAGGAAACTCACCTACAAAATTTATTTCTCTTTCCGACAATGGAATCTAGAGAAATCAAGAGATAAGATCCAAGATCAGAGGATTGTGAAATTAGATTTTGAACCCCTATATAGAGACCCATTTTCCCTAGGGAAAACCTATCCTTCAGTAGTGTTCAAAACCCATTTTTGGAGCCTAGTACATATCACTCTACCCTTCTTATATTTTCCTAAAATTTAGTGTTTCTATTTTTTTTATCCTTATATTCTGCATTTCAAGTTTTACATCACATAATTGAGTTCATTAGGTTTTTTTTTATCTCCCCAAATTGCATTTCAATCATTTTTTGTCATAATAAAAAAACATATCCCCATCCTCATAGAGTTGACTCACCTCAAGGTTGAAAGTAAATTCTACCCTTGGGAGATATATTTTTCTAATGAAATTAGGGGAAAATGAGGGTGTCCTAGATCAAAATTTCATTTTGGTGATCCCTATCTATCCTCCACCATATTTTCTATGTTTCATATAGATATAGAAGTTCAACAAGGGGAAAGAGAATTAGAATCTCTAATAGAGGCCAAGTAAAAATATTATAACCAACTAATCAAACTAAAAGAAGAAAACATTGATAAAGAAGGAGATCCTATTATGAAATAACTTGCACAATAGAAGAATATGATCTGAAATATTCTACAAATACTTGATAATAATTGAGAATCAGAAGCCACTTTGAGGGGGAAAACCTCCAAATATCTCTAATGAGAACACACTTCACAATATGATGATGAAATGAGACTCTCTACCTCCTATATATACCTATTTATGCCTAGGATATCACCTAGGCCAACTTAGACACTCCTATATAAGACCTAGGCCTACCCAACCAACTAAATAGTAATATAATAATGATAACATGAATTAATTAGGAGTTAAGATAGCCACAAGCCAACTATTCATAACCTGATGTACACCAATACTAAGGGTGTAGCATGCCCCTCTTATTCAAAGAAGCATTGTCCTCAACGCTAGTACAGTTTGGATTCTTTTGACTAAACTCCTCGTCCTCCCATGTGGCATCTTCAACTGGTAAATTCTTCCATTGGATGAGATACTCAGTGAGAGTTCTATTCCTCAGCTTCTTTTTGTGTGTTTGACGAATGCACTTTGGTTCCAAAATGATTCTTCCTTCTTCATCGAGCTCTGGTAGTGTTGTTTGAGTTGGAATATTCTGCCCAATTACCTTCTTCAAACAAGAAACATGAAAAACTAGATGTATCTTTGTTGTTGGTGGAAAATATAGCTTGTAGGCAATACTATCAATCTTTTGCATGATTTGGTATGGTCCATAATACCTTGGAGACAACTTATTATTATTTTTTTGTTGCTTCAATGAGATTTTCTTATAAGGCTGCAATCTCAAGAAGACCCAATCCCCAACTTCAAAACTTCTTTCACTATGATGTTGGTCTACCTATTGTTTCATTCGATTTTGTGCCATGGCTAAATTCCCTTGAGTCATGAAAGTACCTTTTGTTGATGAAGCAAGTGGTCCTCTACTACTTGAACTCTTGGTGACACCTTTATTGATGATGTGATGGAAGTAGGATGATATCCATAAAGTGCCAAAAATGGAGACATTTTTTATGAGCTATGAAAAGAAGTGTTATATCACCATTTTGCAAGTGGTAGCCAATCTACCCATTGAGACTGTTTCTCTGAAGTGAAACAACGTAGATATCCTTCCAAACATTTATTAACAACCTCCATTTTCCCATCTGATTGAGGGTGGTATGAAGAGGTATGAACCAATTGAGTACCCAAACATGAGAATAAATCTTTCCAAAAGTGAATAGTGAAGATAGGATCATGATCACTAACAATAACCTTGGGTGTACCATGTAGCTTTTGGATATTCTCCAAAAAATATTTTGCCACTGCACTTGTTGTGAAAGGATGTGATAATGCAATTAAATGTGCATATTTAGTGAGGTGATCAACTACTACCATGATGACATTATGACCTTTAGATTTGGGAAGCCCTATGATGAAGTCCATGGATACCTCTTCCCAATGCTGGCTAGGAATATATAAGGGTTGCACGAGACCTGGTGTCTTAATTGTCTCCCCTTTATTCCTTTGAAACACAAAACATTCAATCATAAATTTTTGAGCATCAAATTTTAGCCCTTCCCAAAAAAAATCTTGCTTGACTCGATGATATGTCTTCAAAAATCCTAAATGACCGCCAGCTAGAGACTCATGCAACTCTATGAGAATCTTGTGTTTAAGAGTAGAATTCTTGAAAAGATACAAACACTCTTTACACCAAAGAGTATCTCCCTTCCAACAAAACTTATCTAAACTACTATGATCACTTTTTAATTTTTGGATGAGATTACTTGTCCCAACATCATTTTTCCACTTTGCTTTGGGTTCCTCCAGCCAATTTGCTTGTAATATTGAAAGGGCACACAATAAGGCTTCATCTTTCTCATCCTTCCTTGAAAGTGCATCTGCTACAATATTTTCCTTCCCTTTCTTATATACAATCTCAAAGTCATATCCCAACATCTTAGTGACCCATTTTTGTTGCTATTTAGAAGATAGTCTTTGTTCCAAAAAAAAAAATTAGGCTATCATGATCTGTCTTAACCTTGAAGTGTCTACCCATTAGATAAGGCCTCCATTGTTTAACTACATGAAGGATTGCTAGAATTTCCTTCTCATAAATAGGTTTTAACTGATTCTTACCCTTTAATTGACGACTCTAAAAAATAATTGGTCAACCTTCTTGCATGAGAACTGCTCCTATCCCATTTCTTGGAGCATCACATTCCACAATGAATTCCTTGGTGAAGTCAGGAGTGGCAAGCACTGGAGTTGTACACAGCCTCCTTCAATCTCTCAAATGTTGTATTAGCAGACTCGTTCCAATGGAAAAAATCCTTCTTCAATAGAGTGGTGAGGGGTGCTACTATATGACCATAATTCTTCACAAATGTTCTATAGTACACTGTCAATCCCAAGAAACCCCTTAGTTTCTTAATGGTTTTTGGAAAAGGTTATTCCATGATAGCCTTAATTTTGTTAGGGTCCACCTTTACTCCTTTATGTGAAACTATGTGTCCCAAATACTCCACCTCCTTAAGACCAAAAGCACACTTGGATGGCTTAGCATAGAATTGATGATCTTCAAGTATTTGTAATTCTTGATCCACATGTTGCAAATGTTCTTCCCAAGTCTTGCTATAAATCAATATATCATCAAAGAATACTAACACAAACTTCCTCAAGAACTTCTTAAAAATAGAATTCATTAGACTTTGGAATGTAGATGGTGCATTGGTAAGACCAAATGGCATCACCAAAAATTCATAATGAACCTCATGAGTTCAAAATGTTGTCTTACAAATATCTTCCTCCTTAATCTGAATTTGGTGATAACTAGGTCTAAGATCTAACTTGGTAAAATACATAGCTCCATTCAATTAATCTAGCAAATCATCAATGACTGGAATAGGAAACTTATCTTTAATGGTGTACATGTTGAGCACTCTATAATCTGGACACATGCACCAAGTGTCATCCTTCTTACGTACCATCACCATAGGGGAGGAGTAAGCAATTTGGCTATGCCTAATAATTCTTGCCTCTAGCATCTCCTCAACAATTTTTTCTATCTCACTCTTTTGTATGTGTGGATACCTATAAGGTCTAATGTTTGGTGGTTGGATTCCTAGAACTAACTGTATGGTGTGATCATGATCCCTCTTAGGAGGAAGTCCTTTAAGCATATCTCCAAGAAAAAATGAGTGACGATCAATTATAGCTTGCAAAAATGGATGAGGAGGAGCATTAGATTGAGAGACTTCTAATGAGCATAGCTGGGCCACAAATCCATCCACTCCTTTCTTAAGAAACTTTTTCATTTGATGAGAGCTTACCATTTGTGGGGATTTTTACTTCAAGCCCCTTAGCTCTACTTCCCTTCCTTTTGATTGAAATATCATGAATAGTTCTTTTAAGTTCATCTCAATCATTCCCAATGTAGTAAGCCATTGTACTCCCAAAACAATATCTGTTGCACCCATAGATATCACATACATTGGGGAATCAAGTTGATAATCTCCCATGGATAACTTAATGCTATGAAAATTCCTTGAACAACTAACTATACCACCATCTTCAATCAAAACCTGAAACTCTGGAGCTGGATATATAAAATAATTTAGATGAGTAGCTAACTTTTTGTTGATGAAATTATGAGTACTACCTGAGTCGATCAACACTGTTACCTTTTCCTTCTTTAAGAACCCCACCACCTTGAGAGTTTGTGGAGCACTGAAACCTGAGAGTGCATGACAAGAAATTATTGGTTGGTAATCATTTAATTCCTCATTTGACTCCCTTTCATCCTCTAGTATCAGTTCCTCCTCTTCTTCCTCACTTGGACCTTCAATATAGAACAATTTATTTTCACTGTATTTGCTATCGCAATTGAAACACAACCCTTTTTCTCTTTTCTCCTCAATTTTTTGTGGAGTAAACCTAGTAGGTTGTGTTGAATATCCTTTCTCTCTTGTCATATTATCTCCTTGCTTCTTAAGAATCAAACACTTCTCTACCCTACGTGCTGAGATAAAAGACTCATTTATAGCGCTAGGGCTAAACATGTGTACGTCATGTTGAATGTGATCCTTAAGACCCCCCAAGAATAAATCATTCAAGTTATCCTATGTAATTGTATCCACTCTTAAGGATAGATTTTGGAATTGCTGAATATAATCCTTAACTAATCCTATTTGTTGAAGTTTAGCAAGCTGACTGAAGAAGTTGTTTGTCACGCTATTTCTATATTGTGCTTGGAGTTCCTCCCTAAAACCTGACCATGAGATGGTGAGCCCCTTTTTCCTTTGATTAGTACAAAGCCAACGATACCAAATTAATTGATCTAGTTCTAGATATAGGGAAGCCATCATGACCTTTTTTCCATTTGGGATTTGATGTACTTCAAAAAAAATCTTCATTTGGTTTATCCATGTTAGAGGATCCTTGCCATCGAACTTGCGCATATCCACCTTTGGAAATAAATTCCTAGATCCCATAGGAGTATTGAAACTTGTGTCAATGTTATCTGACCTAGAATTTTCACCTTGGTTGCTTGAGAACTCCTTTCTTGGTTCAGCCATATAGGTACTTAACATGTTTTGTATATCTGATATATCTCCTCTTAGGTCACTCATATCCATCTTCATTGAGGAAATGTCTTCCTTGACCTTACTTATTTCCTCATTAGGAGTAATATCCTCTATTGTTACACCATCCTTTTCAAGATTCTTTCCCGGAGTGACAACATTCTTTTTGCCCCTTGTTGCGGGCCCCGTCATGATGGGAACCAATAATTTTGAAATAAATCACACAAATGAAACTTAAATCCTCTAAAAAATTTATTGTAATGTAATAGGGCCAAAAAAACTCTCAACTAGAAAAATATCCAAGAAATAAGTAGATTCGCATCCCTGAGAGTGATATTTTTGAAAACCTTAATTTTTCAATAACTTGTTGATTTCTTCTCCAATTCCTCCAAATTTTTTACTATAATCTCCCTTAGTCTATTTTCAAAAACCCAATAAAAATAAGGCTCCAATTTGACAAGATGTGAGAGATATACTGATTCCAAATAAATTGTGTAGAAACCCTAATTCTGCAATAATTCGCTCAATTCTGCTTCAATTCTTCTAAAATATGGACTATAGCTTATTTAATATGCTCTTCAAAAACCCTTTAAAATAGTTTTTTTTTTTCAAAAATATGAAAGATATGCTCTTCCCAAAATTGCCTACAATATTGAGAAAAAACCTTGCCTCTATGGTGCCGAGATCATGCTCCGATACCACTTGTTATGAAATAACTTGCACAATAGAATAATATGATATGGAATATTCTACAAATACTTGATAATAACAAAGAATAACAAGCCACTTTGAGGGGGAAAACCTTGAAATATCTCTAATGAGAACACACATCACAATATGATGATGAAATGACACTCTCTACCTCCTATATATACTTATTTATGCCTAGGATATCACCTAGGCCGACTTAGACACCCCTATATAAGACCTATGCTGACCCAACCAACTAAATAATAATATAATAATGATAGCATGACTTAATTAGGAGTTAAGATAGCCACAAGCTGACTATTCATAACCCGATGTACACCAATATTAAGGGCGTAGCAGATCCTAAACTGACTAAGACAACTGACTATTGGGATGACACACTAGTGGCACAAGTGGTAGAGATGTTATATGAATCTGAATAACTCTTTCCTAGAAAATTTATACACCTAAAAGGCGTAAAGTAGAAAGAAATAGTCGTGAAAGTGAAATTGAAAGGAGCTAAAATGGTATTCAAAAGACCCTACCAACTAAACCCGAATATGAAGAAGAAAGTTAATGTAGAAATAGACAAAATTTTGGTAGCTGGGATAATCAAACCAGTAGAATATGTAGAGTGGATTATCCCTATGGTAATTCAAAAGAAGAAAACAAGTGAAAAAATGTTTTTTGTTTATTTTAGAGAACTAAACAAATCCTACATTTGTGAACCCTTTCCCTACACCATTCATTGAAGAAATTATGGAATCAATAGTAGGAAGAGAAATATACTCCTTCATTGATGGATTTTTTTTGGTATTAATAATATAATAATGAGTCATAGATACAACATGTTAAGCATTATTAGCTTTCTTTATATTTTTTAAAACTTGTAATTTTGATCAACACCTAACTTATGTCAGATATATCCAAAAAATGAGTAATACAGAGTTTAGTTAAGAGTGGTTGTTATATTATAAGCTCATATATACCTAACTATTAAGGAAACAACTCAATCAACTAGTTATTGTAGCCCTTATTTCATTCTTCTTAATCACCGTAATCTACCTCATTGGAAGTAGGTTGTGCCATAGAAATTTCTTTAGACACTAGGAGGGAAACAACATTATAGATTTCCCTTGTCCTATTAGGATTGCCAACAACATCATTCCCAATAGTAGCATTGTTAAACACTCTGTGGAATTCCCTTAGCACTCTGAGGAAGGTCTCTGAGTCCTCCTAGTTATGGTGCCAAGTGTGCCCATACTTCAATTTTGATTTGTTTACCAGCACGACCCCATCTGTGATCAACTTCATAAATTTTTCCATAGAAATTTCCATTGTCACTGTCACCTGTAGCATAATAGAGAGGAAAGTGAGTCTTTTATTAGACTCAATAAGCCCCCTTCTACTCCCTTGAAACTTTTCCTCATTCCTTGCCCTCTAGATATGCCAAATAATTTTAGTAGTAGGACAATCCCAAAAAAAATTGATATTCTTTATTTAATTTCCTAGAAGTAAACATGACCTCATACCAATTAGTCTTTCCATTTTCATTCCAGATTGAAATTTCATTACAAAAGATATTCCAAACCTTTTTACCATAAAAATAGTCAAATAAAATGTGCATTATTGTTTCCAAGGTCTTGCAAATTTTGTATAAATCCATATCAATATGATTAATCTTAAAAGGAATTTTATGTAACAAGAGTTGCCATCTGAAGTAAGCTTTCTTAGGCTCTTTAACATTATGCCACATAGAAGATAAAATATTTTGCCATTTGTTATCATAGAAGTTCATGTACCAAAAATTGTTGACATGATCCCTGATAGAAGTATCTTTGGTTAGTTATTTTTAAATAACATTAGCTTTAATTTCAACGAGTGAGTGTCATCACTCCAGATTAGATCTTTAGAAATATTTATATTTTCAGCATAATTCTAGGGAAATTTAGCATCTTTACAAGCTTCAAAAATAGTTTTTAAATTTTTAATGTTACCAATGTTTATATTAAATTCAACAACAACGTTTTCCCAAGTTTTTATTTGCCCATTTTCTAGGATATTATGGAAGGTTTGGATGCCACAATGGTTCCACTTCTTGGGAAAACACCCCTGCAACATGGCAAGAGGCTTAAAGTTATGTTTTGAATTCCACCATAGAGAATAGTGGGATTGGAATTTCAAATTATTCTTAATATGGACATTGCAATTTTTGAATTCAACTTTATGCTTCACTAGCTCCCAAGCCTTCCATAAAATTTTAAAAACAAGTGAAATAGCTAAAGAAATTGGGAATTCTCTTATGAAAATATCGCAAACGAGTAATTTTTTCCATGCTTTTTCCTACTTAGGAGAAGCAAGATGACTGTTATTCCTTATTAGAACTTTCCATAGCTCCTTACCATTCATTTCCTTGGCTATCCATTTGGCATCAAGAGAAATCCCTTGGATCCATAGATCATTCAAACTAATTCCACCATTCATCTTTTCTAGACAACACCATAGCCACTTTGCTGAGTGTTTTTTGCTCTCACCCTTCCCATCAGACCACAAAATGTTCCTAATTCTTTTTTGAATTTCATTTACTTGATAACTACTAAAGAACCACATAGAGGAAAAATAAATGTTGTATGATGAAAGGATCTTTGAAAAACTTAATTTCTACCAGCGAGAGACAAATACTGCCTATTCCAACTTTCTAACTTCTTTTCAATTTTGGAGCTTATCCAAAGTCACATTTACTTTAGGTTAAGGCTGATATAAAATGGTATTCCAAGATATCTTACTTGTTTGTTATGTCCACCCCACTGAAAAATCATACTTATGAAGCCAATTTGGATGGGATTCAATCCACCCTAGAAAAATTGATTTGGTGATGGAGACTCTTGCTCTAGAGGTCTAACAAAATAGATTAATTTTTCCCATTAGGATTTCTAGATTACTTTCTTCTAGCTCAATGAAGATAATCATATCATTTACAAATTGAATGTCCATTAGCTCATTCTAATCTGGGAGTGTAATTCCTTTAACCTTGGGGGAGATGGACTAGTCCCTTAGCAAATAGTGTAGGGAATCTAAATAAATCACAAAGAGGGAAGGGGCTAGAGGGTACCCTTTTCTAATGGATTGACCAAGGATAATTTCATTAGATAATGAGCCATTGACATCCACCTGAGTTACTGCATCTTTCAGCAATGCATCAACTACATTATAGAACTCAGCAGGGAAGCCAAAGGCTTCCAATAGAGTTTTTCTTAAGAATGTCTACTCCACTCTATCATACACTTTTTTCAAAATCTAGTAGGAGCATAGTGGAATTCTTATTAGATTGTTTTGACCATTCCATGACTTCCTAACTTGTGATCAAATTCTCCAGTATGTATCTCCCTTTAATAAATCATATTTGGGTGTTGTTTATGAACTTAGGGAGGATGTCTACAAACCTCAGTTCTAGGACATTTACTTGTGTTATAGGCCTCCAATTTTTTATTGGGGTCATGTTCCCCCCTTTGGCAACAACTTGATGATACCCTTGTTTATTTTTTTTCCCAAAGTGCCCTTATCTAGGGCCTCCTTGTAAACCTACAAGAGATCATCACTTATCCAATCACTGAATGCCTTGTATAATTCAACTAATAGACCATCATATCTAGGGGATTTGTTGTTTCTCACGGATTATATGGCTCTCATTATTTCCTCTTTGGTTATGCTTGTAAATAGCCTGGAGGCATCATCGTGTCTAATTTTCTTTGGAATGATTCCTTTTATGCATTCTATAGCTTTCCTATTTCCCTCCTCATTCCCTTTATAGGTGAAGATTTTTCTATAGAAGGCATGAAATTTCCCTAGGATGTCTTCTTGGGAGGTAAATTTATTTCCTTCCTCCCAAATTTTCCTAATCTGCTCCTTACAACTTTTTTCTTTGATGTAATTAAAGAAGAATTTTGACCCCTTATCACAATATCTTAACCAGTTAGCCATTACTTTGAGGCATTTGGTCTTATGTTCTTGAAGCCTTTTGAGATCATTATTGGCCTGAGCTGGGTCCTCACCAAGTCTTACATTGTTAGGCTCAACCTACACCATAGTTTCATCCTTCACCAGATTTTCTTGTAACATATTTTCCTCTCTTCTAGAATCTAAATCCTTCTTCTTACCATTGGTTTGGAGAAGCTTCTTCCAAGCTTCCAAATTTTGGACCCACCTCTCAATGGAACTATATTCTTTAATGAGCCACTTATTAATTTCCCTTATGGAGGTGATGTTGTCTCTACAATCACTATCTTGCAGAAAATGTGTGTTGAGAATAAACCTTTTTTGTTTGGGAGTGTCCTTTGGTATATCCTGACCAGGTCACCCTTGCTTTGATGGGGTGGTGATCAAATAGTTTGTAGGGATATACAAAAACTTGTTTCCCTGAGTCATCAAGGAGAAACCTAAAAATGTTTTTATTTGCATAAAACTTGTCTAGTCAGTAGTAGATCCTTCTCCCACATTTTTGTGCTTTGCACCAAGTGTACCATACCCCTTGGCAATCCTTCTTACCTTTTTCCAAAGGGTCATATAGATTCAATTTTTTTTTAACCTTTTCCAAAAATTCCTCTCAACCCCTTCCTAGGCCATATCCATGCCCCCCCAACTATGTTCTAGTTGTTCCACCATATTGAAGTACCCCTAGAAACCAAGGGACTTTTGATAAGTAGGTTAGGCATTTCCATAGGAGGGATATTTCACAATGGTCATTTGGGGCATACATTGAGTAGACCCTAAAGCTAATCCCATCCTTATCAAGAGTATCCCACACCACTCTATTATAGGGGGAAGTGCCTTGGTTGGTTACAATGTATTTCCATTTGTTGGAGAGTAGGATGATATCCCCCATCTTCCCTCTCATGGTTGGTAGAGAAATAACAAGACTCTTTTCATATGAACCTCAAATTGAAATCTAATGTAAATCTTGTTGTCTTGGTTTCTTTAAGGAAGAAAATTTCTTTTAGGTTCAAGGTTCAAGAAGCTTCAGACAATATAATTTATATTTGGTGATTCTAGCCCTCAGACATTCCAAGAGATGATGTTAAGATTCATATTCAATGTTCATGGGGGTATCATCTTGGCTACTCTTGAATTGTCCAAAGAATTTAGGAAAATTTTCCCCCACTTCTTTCCTTTTAGCATCAAGAGACTGAATGATAAGGCTAGTCTTTTTCCTTTTGTTATTTACCAATTGCATGGCTTTGTTTATGATAGGGAGTTCCCATATTTCCTAGGCCCAACTGGCTTGGACCAAGGTTTGGGGATTTTCTCTAACCAACCCTTTGTGATATTCTCATTAGTTTCATCCCCAATCCCTTCAAATTACTCCATGTTGTTGCTTAATATATGGGATTTGGGGGTTACCTTAGAGCTAGGATTTGATTCACTTTGATTTGGAATTGCATTATCCTCCACTTTGGGGGTGTGGTGTTTAGAATCACTATTGGTTTTATTATCATTGTTTGTTTGATAATTGTTATTTTGGGAGTCCTCTTTATGGCTTATGAAGTCAGAGTAGCACCCAATATTTCCAATGCTTACTTGGTTGAGGCCATGAGGGGGTTCATTTTTCCTTGAATATACTACTAGAAATGGGTCATTTGAACTAGTATTGATAGCAACCTTTAATTAATGTTCTAGAACATCAAAGAGTCCTTGTTTGATAGCCCCTTATGGATTTTTTTCTTTAATAGTAGAGGTAAGGTCATTGAGTAGGCCCTCGACCCTATGGCCCTCATTCAAATCAAAATCACCAACTTGGTAGAGACCACTTATCAAGGGTGAGTTTCCCATTAACCTTTCTTATTTGCATTGCAGTCACATCCTTAGAATTCCTATTATTGGAAATATTTCCCATTAGGTGATTTTTCTTGATCCTCTTTCTAATTTTCCGCATAGCAATTTGTTGTGCATTCAATTTTTCAAATTGTTCTTTACTCTTGATGAGTGGGGAGGTAGGTGGGGTTGGGAGCACTTCTGATGTAGAGTTTCCTATGGATTCAATCTCAACATTATCACTCTCCACACTTATGTTATTCTCAGCTTCCACTAGAGCATTGAATGCATTCTTGGTGGGAAGACCTTCAAAGGGATTTTTAACTCCTGTAATGGAAATATTTTCCTTAGAGTTATTCTCTGAGGCCTATGTGGGAGAATCTCCATTTTCATTTGAAATCACAACATGGTCAACCACATTTGCATTGTTTAGATCACCACTGGTGTTTTCCACACCAACATTAGGGTTTTTTATAGAATTGTAATTAGGTTTACCCCTATCCTTACCAATTTTTTTCTTAATTAGAGGAAAATTATTCTAGATGTGTCCTTTCTGGCATAGGTAGAAAGAATTAATGCTACCCATCACTTCAATAGGGCATTGAATGACCCTTTCCTCATTTGTAATGGAAATCTTGGGTGGGATATTGACCCCAGGATTCAAAAACACCAAGGCTCAAGAATCAAGGTGTGGGAGTGAGGTTTTTTCCTTATCCACCTGAACCACCTTTCCAAAGGGAGATAACAAAGTAGGAACTAGTTTCCAAAAATATAGGGGTATATTTTCAACCACTACCCATCTTGGGTAGGAGAGTTCAAAGAATTCCTCTGCAATGGTCGTTGGGGACCATGCCAGGTCCCTAATGGATTTTAGGGTATCATAAACTAGGAATAAGTGAGGAATGGTCCATGTTTTTCTTTTCTTTTTGTTATTCCTTGTGTTGTATGTATGATAAATAGTATGATAACTTAGTTGCTTTGACACTTGATTACTAGTGAGTTGTTTTTTGAAGTTTATGATATGGTCGTGAGGTTTAGGAGGTCCAATAATTAGAGGAATTTTAGGAGGTCCAATAATTAGAGGAATTTTAGGAGGTCCAATAATTAGAGGAATTGTAGGAGGTCTAATAATTTGAGGAATTTTAGGAGGTCCAATAATGAAAGGATTTCTACTAGCCAATTGTGTCTTCATAACCTCAATAGAGTTAACTATTTTTTGATTGTCATGTCCTAAAAATTTTTAACCCAAAACAAACACAACTATAATTTTTCTCACTATTACCCTGTTGCTATGAAGATGAGATTTCCTCTTCATACATAAACATACACAACACATAGCCCTTTTTTTCCATTCTTCTTCTCAAATCATTTCTTTTTCTCCATCAATAATTCTCCTCCAAAATGAGAAAGCAACCAAAACACAAGAATGAATCCAAAAAGTAAAGAGAGAGAAGCCCCTTCTCCACTCAAGGAGAAGAAATAAATAGAAGGGAAAAGGAAACCACCTTCCCATAAATTAAAAACCACCCAACCAAATCCAATTTTTTCTTTTCATAAGTAGGAAATTACAATGGGATCTAAGCTTTATCAAAAGGTTTTTATGAGATATAAATACCCCTAACCCATAAACCTACCACCTAGGAAACTTTTTGGAAAATAAGGACCATATAAGGACTTCATAAAACATAAAATAAGTAGTCATATTAAAAAGGTAACTCAAGGGACTGATAAAAAAAACCCTCACATACACATAAGCCTTACCACACAAACAAGGTTAAACCACATGACCTAAACAAAACCAAAAAATCACAAGGATACAATAGAGGAAGTAGCCAATTGAAACCTACCTTAAAATAGATACTACTATTAGTAAGCTATTCAATACATCAAATATTGAGACGGGGGGTGAATCAATATTGTGCTAACAAAATTAATTATTAGCCATCCAATTATTAATCCACATCTAGCAGCAACAGTGAACCAAAACATAAAAGATATCATAACACATTGATACTATATTTTTTGCGTGGAAAACACGAAGTGGGAAAAACCACAATGAGGATTAGCTCACAATATATTATAACTAGTCATAAGATATTATAGGGCTCACTAATAGGATGCACTATCCTTGAAAAGGATCATAGCCTAAATACAAAAGATGACTTATATCCAAGATACAAAAAGGTGTGGCTCACTGCCAAAAATGAACTAGAGAAGTACACCTACAAAATGCAAAAATCAGTCCTGGTTAAGATCTAAAAGATACCAAAAATTCTTTAGTCACTTTGCACTATTTAATTTGTTGCATCACTCACATACCAAGATACTATGTCTATATCTATCTCTTTGTTTACATCATATACACACATATATACATATCCATGTCTTCCTTCATCAATTAGGTCAGCCTAATTTAGTGTGAAAGCACAAAATTCAAAATGACTAGTTGGCCTAATTCCAAATTCCTTTTGGGTCATAGAAAAAAACATGTCATCCATACATTAGGTTGGCCCAAACCTAATAAGGAATACACAAAGTACAAACAATTCTCAACTATGTCGGCCAAAATAGTGCCAAACTTTTGTCACTTGGATTACACATCTAGAATGACAAAGATAGCTACAAACTCATTTATACCTGTAACTGACACTTCTAAGAAGCATATCAAAAACTCGTAGAATTCCCTTATATTGAGAGGATTTATAGACCAAAATACTAGATCAACATAGATGCATATTTTACTTAGTCAGTTACCAACCAATGTTGGCATCAATGACAACAAACCCAAAGGTCACCTTCTTCATTATTCCAATAATCTCCCCCTTTTTCATTGAGTTTTCATAGGTACAACTTGCCGAAAATGAAGCTAGAAGGCCAAATGAGTTGAAAAGATGACTTTGAAAGAGAGAAAAGAAGCTTCTCGAGTAGTTACAAGGAATCTTGAGCCATTAACACCAACCAAAGGAGGTGACAAGCAGAAAACATGCTTAGAGGTGGTTGTTTGAACGTTGAAATGTCATACAATGCTAGTGTGGAATGCTAGTGTTTGGACACATCACACTACAAAACGATGTAAAGGAAAGGCAAAAAGTTTGATGAAAAGCTTATGCATGAAGGGTAGCTGTTGAAAAGGGGTGTTGAGCATCTTGAGAAGAGAAAAAATTTGATATAAGGGCTGAAATGAGCCTAAACAAGATGCTAAGGGAGTGGACACTAAAGTAGATACACATATTCCTATGAAATTGCAAGGGGTGCAATTTTATGACTATACATGTATGTACATAAGTTTTTAGAACACAATTATATATATAATTAAATTCAAGTACCTATGGTGCCTCCTCGAAGGCTCTACCAATGTAACTAAGATCATGAGAATGTGAAGACACCACTGGGGGATTTTTAGCTAGTATAGTATCAGTGCCAAAAAGAAGTTGACTATATGTGCCATGGATAAGATTAGGTGCGCATGGGATCCTATAGGATGCTATAGAATATTCTCTAAAGTTTCCACCCTATGGCTCATGTGTACCAGGATATCATTATCTAATAAAGGCCTGTACCCAGTCAAGAGGGATCCCATGGTCCTCACTGATGACTTGAAAAGTAGCTAGTAAATCCAAAACAAAGACTCTACACATATTACACAAAGTTGTGTGACTCATATGCTCGACATCTGAAGGAGTAGGTAGATCAATACGAATAAATGGATCATAAGATGTAGATGTAGGATCAGTAGAAGGAAGGTTGATCCATAGGAATAATAAGTATCTACCAACTTGATTAAATGAAATCTGATTGATTTGTGTCATAATAGTGGCAATACTATCATAAATATGGGATTGAGTGGAGCAAGTTGTTGACTCCCTTGTTGCTACCAATCCCAACATTTTGGTAAAACCAAAAGCTTTGGGACAACTAATGCCTTCTTGTTCATGGGTTGTGGAAAATTTGGACATCTAAAATCTTGTTTTTCAAAAAAATGACCTTTACCTTGGCCAACATGCTCAAGATAAGATGTGTAGTCCACATCTCTATGTAGATGAAACTCTGCATATAACTATTTGATAGAATATAGTGTTATTTCATCATTGTGAGGCCATCTATGGTAAGCTTCCAACCATCTAGGATAAATGAATGGTGCAACAAGAGGATCTACACACCTCATCACCATATATCCTCTAATTCTAATTTTTTTCCTTTATAAGGAGGGAGCATGGTAAAAATATTTTCTTGTGAAACTAATTTTCCAACATCTTTCCATTTCTTAGTGCTAGTAACACTCTTGGAAAGAGATGAATAAAACTACTCAATATAGATATCATCATAAGGATTGAATGATTTGATTGTCCCAATCATTCGTATAATCTCATCTCTAATTTTGACTAATTGATCTCAATTAGCCAAATTGGGAAAAATGTTAATTGTTTGATCCAAACATCTTAGTGCATTTTGTAATCTAGCAATACTCTCTTGATATAAATTGGATCTAACTTGAGCATGTTTCTTAGAACGAGGAGAATGATGAGATCCCTCATCGGCCATGATATATATGTATATAAGTAAAGAGATATATACATTCAATTAAAAAAAATATACATTATGTTAAACAAATTTATCAAATTTCAAAACTAAAACATATATATTTAAATTATAATTTTTTCAAGTTTTAAAACTTTTTTTTTTTTAACTTTATATCTAATGAGATAGTTCAAGTTATATCTATCTCTATGTTCAATAGTTCACCTTCTACAACTTAGATATAATAAGAAATTTGACAACTCCAAAGAGAGTTGATATGTACATATATATATGTATATGTGTGCATGTACATGTACATGTGTATGTATATATACATGTATGTACATGCATGTGTGTGTATGTGTATGTATACTTATATGTGTATGTGTGTATATACATGTATATATGTGTATGTATTCATATATGTGTGTGTACATATGTATGTATGTATATATGTACATGTACATATACATGCATACACATGTACATGTATACATATTCATACATACATACACACATGTACACACACACACACACATATATATATGCATTCATACATACATACATACACACACACATATATGCATGTATATATGCATGTACATGCATACATGTGCACACATATATACATACATACATACATACATACACACACACACATACACATATATGTACATACATGTACATACACATATGTATACCTACATGTACACATGGTGAACTAGAAATTTGGGGTTTTTAGTTTTGGGTTAATAGAAATGTAAATTTAGGAAAAATGTATGTATGTACATACATGTGTGTACACATATGTATACATACATGTACACATGCATTCACATATATGTATACATACATGTATACATACATGTATACACTTGTACATATGTATGTATACATGTACATGTACATACACATATGTACATATATGTACACACATACACACATGTAAGATTAAAATTAGGACCTTAAATTTATTTAGAGAACTAGGTTAGGTAAAGGTTACAATATAATTGGGGTTTAATTAAGATTCAACAATGGTTAGAGATCAATCAAGGTCGAGTAAGATTGAAAAAAAGGTTAGAGTTAATTTTAGGGTTAAGGTTAAAATTCAAATAGGGTTAGATGAATGGGACAAGGGCTAGATTTTAGGGTTTAGAAAATTATTTTAATCTAGAAGAATTTGTAATGACTAAAGATGAGTTTCTTGGATTAGATATAAAATAGAAATTCCAACTCATATTCAAACAACAGTGGCCCTTTTAAGACAAGAAAAAAATTGGTCAAAAGGTAAGGGCACAAAATTAATTACAAAAGCTTGGGTATGATAAAAAGGAAATCATGCATTGGGAGAGAGGAGAAAAAATGTTCAATTCCATTGAAAAAGGTATGGCATCCATTGTTTCCTAGGAGGAATTTGACGAATTCAAGGTACAACATTGGGAAGGGGTACAAGAATTCCATTATGAGGAATGGCATCCCCCTCTCAACAATTATGATTTCTACATGGATGTTCAAAAAGGAGGAGAAAATGTGGTCTCAATTGCAATGATTGCAAGATATCCATGAAATAGATTTATTGGAAAAGGCTTTAAAAGCTTTCAAGCAAATTTAGTTGGTAGGCATAAAAAGGTAGAATCTAGAACCTTGGTCGTATCCTCCTTGCTTGCACCCAAATAAGAGATTTTGAAGAGGCTATGGATATACATCAAAGCATAAAGGATGGAGGAATTTTGTTAGACATGGAGAGGCAAGAGGTAGAATTTAAGGAATATCCCAAGGGGAGCAACCAAATTGCGTCAAGAGAAGGGATCAAGAAAGAAGATAAAGGAATGTTGTCAATGCAAACATTCCCCTTACATGAGAGGTATGAAGGAAGGAAATATGTTGAAAATAGGTGATCCCTTTGGGCACCATTTCTAGAGTACAAGAAAAATAAGGGGGCTTGTGCTTTGTAGAGGAAAGGGAATCCAAGAAAGTGGGATGAAGATTTTAGTGCCTTATCGTATTTTTTTAAACATCGTTCATGGAGCTAAGTATACTCCTTCACAATTGCTCTTTTATAATGGTATTAAACTCATATATATCCACTCTTGCAACTAAAAATATTAATTTAGGATGGTTATGGGATGTTTAGGTGATAGTTTACCTATAGCCATTTCCATTAAGGGGATATTAAGTGACATTTCAAATAATAATAAAAATGATAATCCCTCTTCTCCTAGACATATGGTAAATTTGTATACAAAATGTGGAAGCTTAAATAAGGCATGTGTGTTATTTGATAAAATTATTCCAAGAAATGTGACCTTAAGTAATGCCATAAGGGTAGGGTATGTTCCAAATGAGCTGCAAAAGAAAGGCCTTAGAAATTTGTAATCAAATGAAAACTAGTCTCCTATTTGATTGCACTCAAACTAGAGTTTGAGAAGAAGGAATAGTACCTAGAAAAGTATGAATGAAAAGAATTTCTATTAGATTTTATGAATGGTAGGAACAAGTTCCTATCAACACCACATTTATAAAGCTTATGAGTAGAAATTGATAAAGGAAAATTTATATCTAATTTCAATCTAGAATATGTTCAAAAGGTTATACATTTTCTTGAAGCTTATATAGCATGGAATTTTGAATTATCTAGTGTGGTAGCTGAAAATTATTAATTCAAAATTATTTATGTTTATGTGTGAAAGGTTCAATAATAATAAATTGAATAGTACTTATATTGGTCTTAACTATGATGCAATTTTGTTACCAAGTGCAAGAGTGATTTGAGTTTTGGTAAAGTTGTTCATATATATTTAAGCCACAATATAGTATAATTATATTAAATAAAATGAAAGCCATGCTTTATAAGTATTTAGAAATCAAAATCTAGAGGTAACTTATATCTAGTAAGGTGCTCAAGAACTTGATCATTAGAATATTTGGTGTGTGAAAGTTGGAATTGTGAGAAATTCGTAAACTGATAATTTACTATAATCAAGGGTTAATTATTAGAATATCCAAGTGCTTGGAATTTCAAGTAGACAAATGTGGAAGATAAAATAGGATCTTTCCTTGAGCTCATTACATCTCTATGTTGATAATTTAAGTGAAACAACGTGGAAAAGAAGTCTAGGTTATATCTCTAGTAGCACTTGATAAATTATAATATGAATGAAGAATAAAATATTCTTAATATAAGTTGTGGCTTATGGTTACTTAAGAATGTAGGCAATATTGAATTCATTATTGGCAATAAGACTATATTATATAGATATTTTGATGTTGCAAGTTGATACCTTTAGGTAATTTTCTTTGAATTTTGTGGTGTAGGCTTTATATGAATACATGATTTCTATAGACCTCTTAGGTAGAAGAACCCTAATATTAGAACTATCAAGTGAACTAAGGGACTTGTACCATATTGTTGTGTGATTAAATAGAAGGAAACTATTATTTAATTTGATGGTGTTGTTTAGACTAAGTTAAGAGACAAATCATTTACAATCATATAGTATGGCATCTCTTGATATCTTATTGTTGACCATGAAGATCATAATCAATTATAAGTAGTGAGTGAATATTACATAGTTGATAAGCTAGACTAATATAAGAATATTAGACTGCACTATAAGTTAAATTAAATCATAGGGTTAATAATAACATTATTAATATGATTGGGTGCACATCTTCCTATAATGATCAAAAGGATATAAAATTTCCCATTTGTCTTGAGTATGACTCAAACATTAATCATGCTTGAGAAAGTTTGTAATTATTATCATATGTATTTTGAGGTTCAAAAGGATTATGTGGTATTTCTAATGTACAATTGGGTTGATTATGCAGGACCTAGTGGATGGAATGGTAAGGAAATTTCTTGGTCACATTGGAATTTACCCATGCTCATAGAAGTGAATTTTTTTTCATTATGAAGAGCCTAGATTTTCAACTTATGTTGCTAAGATTTGCTACAGTTAATATTGAGAATTTCTTTTAGGTCGGAGTTTAAGATGTGTTGTTTACAATATTTTTTTTCCTCTTAAGCTTATTTTTGATAATGTTCATTAGCCTATTTGTAAATTATTTTATCAATTCCACTATTATTATTTGTCTTCAATAAGAAATGCCACTATCCTTTGATCAATTACTTGCAACATTTATTATTCTATACATTCAGCTAAAAATATTAGTTCTTGGCTATATGTTGCTTTTCTCTTTCTACTAAATTCCATACCATCCTCATTAGATCTAGACATGTTAGAGGTTGGAAATGGTAGTATGACCAAAGAGGATCATTTCTCACATTTTGTAATTTTGGCTCTTATGAAGGTAGTCATCATGTAGTATCTTACAAAGGAATTCTTTGTTCTTGCCTTTTCCACCTATTAAAAGATATTTACTCAAGCCAAATATTTTTGGTTTATTTCTTTTGTAAATGATGTAAGGAGTTTTGATGTCAACCAATATTTGGATTATATTCATTAGAGGTATTTCCCTATAGTTTGGGTGCTTGCAATCTATATATTTGTACACAACTTTAATAGAAGTTGTTTCCTAAATACAAATTCAAGTGTGTATGTACAGAAGATGTATTTTAGAGTTTTGTATCTGTGTGTATGTATATATATGCCAATTTATATGTTCAAGTGTGTATGTATGTATGTATTCTTTCATTTTAGAGTTTTGTATCTAGGTTTTTATAGGCACACAACACTGGCCATATGGGTTAATTTTGAGTTTTCATATGGGTGGGTTTTTTATGTGCATGAACATGTATGTATGTATATGTATATAAACCCCGAATTTCAAATTCAATAAACTCAAAACTGAACACCCCAAATTTTCATGTCTATAAATCCTGAATTGAAAACCCCAAATTTACATTTCTATAAACCAAAAATTAAAAGCCCCAAAATTCCAATTCACCATTGAAGGGTTTATAATACAATTTACCACATTTAAACTATTCAATCTAAAAATCCATTCCATTATAACTTCACGGCAAGAGTTTTAATCGTTTCACAAACATACTTTTCCATTCACCTATTCCAGCTAGAAACATAATAGACACAACCATTGTCACTTTTTATTCTCAAAAATGAAACTTTCACAAATGATTCATACTACAATATATTTCTTTCATAGAAATCATAGAAATCCTTATCGAGATAAGATTCACCCAATAAAAAACCAACACATCTCCTTTAGCTCAAAATATTTTCCCAAATCACAAACACCAATGTGTTACTCGCCAAAAGCACAAGAGAAAAAATGGTAGAAGAAAACCTAGGAAATGTGTTCACAATATGATGTATTCTTGTTATTTATCAATGCTTCTAAACCCTTCTTTGGCTGAGGTCCTCTCGAATTAGAACTATTTCTCTCGAGCATGCAAAATGGTCGAGCCCTATTTTTTTTATTTTATTATTCTTGTTTCCGTCTGGAAACTTTTTGGCCAAGTACTTTTCGGTCGAAACCCTTTTGGGTAAAAAGGTACTTCCATGTTGGCAACATGTCACTACCCCATGGTTTCAGCTGAAAGTCACTCGGTCAAAAAGTGTCTAGCCAAAAATAGTTCACTCAAAACCATTTATTTGGCTGAAAGTGTGACACACTATTGTGCTTTTACCCTTAAAAAAGACTCCACAATTAATTAACATTAAATTGATAATTTCATTTGTTGATTTCAATTGACTCATGATTGCACACATACATTCAAAATTGAAAGAAAATCAATGATATTTATTCATCTAGATAACATGGAACATATATTTACAACTCTTTGAACAACTCCATCATCTATGTTATATCTCACCTTTCATCTCTCCTTCACCCCAGATCAACCTTCCTCATAATTGAAGCCTCTACACAACCATCCTTTCATACTCTTTGGTTTTCTCTCCATGCATTTCATCAAAATTACATAGGCTCATCCCTCATGCTAGATCTCCCTTCCTAGTGATGCCCCTCTCAATGTTGATTTTGTCTTCTTATTGAATTCCCTCCTCACGCAACCTGATTTTCCACATTCAAATCTACAAATTTATAACATCATGTGGTGTGACTCTCTTTATTCATGCCAATTTTACTCTCATTCTCACAATTTTTAAGTATTGGAATTTCATTTTCCCACTATAATAACCATCCATATATCTTAAGAATTTCTATTGGCCACTTCTTCATATATGGCTCTACTCCCCTATGGCATAGGATCTATATCCTGCCTTGTTGACTAAGCATAAACCTTAATTATCCCCTCTTTTTTCCACAATCACCATTCCTCCACTCTATTTCTTAGGTTTTCCTACATAGCTCTTTCTCACCCCTATGCCAATCTTCTTCCATTATCCTTCCCATGTGAGTTCTTCCTTTGGCTTTTATTTCATTAACTTTGGTTGTTGATTTTTTTATTTTCTTGGTAGAAATGGTGGAAAATCCTCTTCATTGCATGATCAAGAGGGGGGGGGGGGTTTGTATACTTTTCTTTCCCATGGGCCCCCTATCTCCTCTAGCTACACCCTTGCCTCCTTCAACTACTGCACTTTCATTTTTCCATACTATATTTTTAAAATAACGTTCTTCTATTAAAGTTGGAAGATGAGGAATTTCCTCCTAGCTAGGAATTTTAATCAACCTCTTTTATCAAGCATGATTCCTTTCAAATGCTTTGTGTTCTTTTGGTATCCCAAAATATTTGATTAAAATCATATTTTGCAAAGAAATGGTGTTACAAATTTTTCCACTATGGCATTTTGGAACTAATCATATTGGTCTCAAGGATAAACCCTCCACATTAGATGGTGTATCCACAAAAATATAAAAAAAGTAAATATGTGGGCTACACCAAACAATATGATCCATCTATTGACTAGTGAAATTGAAAACCAACTTTTGCAGGAAATTTTTGTCAAGAATTCATAAACTAATGAAAACTTATAAAGATACATAAATTGGTATTACAAATATTTTCACTTAACCATTTTTCCTCTAATCTCACAGATTGTGAAATTTTAAAACTTCACCAAATCACTAGCTAAAGTCATGAAATGATTAAATATCCATATCCATTAACTACATGACTTTGAAACTTTTTCCATTAAAACCAAGATGGAGTCTAAATTTTTCTTGTAAGAACATTTTCCATGAAATCTTACCAATCTTTAGAAACAATTAAGTTTTTGGTGATATTGATTGTGTTTTTTCTCGAGTGCTCCTACATTAGTTTATGTAGTTTTCAAATGAAGGTATGCCATTCTTTTGAATCATATATGTTCACAACCAAGTTATGGAAGCAACAATTGAATCTATATGATACATGAACCCATCATCATCTATCATCAATTATGTTAGCTTTTTCTTTCCTTGTACATATTTTTCCAACCAATGGTCTGATCCCTCTTCATTCCCCTATAGTGCAACAACTGCACAGACATGTGGGTCTGTGCAGGATCATGGGGGCCAAACAATGGCAATGCAAAAAATGTGACATGAGGAAGTGAAAAGTGTAATTCACATTTGAATTTTTGGTTAGGTTGGTAAAAAGTACATTTTTCTAAGGTAAAGACCAAAGCAAAATGGATATCCATTATTGGAAACTTATAATTTTTGGGACATAGTACATGTATACAATATAATAATATAGTTAATAAAAATATATTATTATACAATATTATATATATATACTATATTATTAATATATTAATATTAATTATCATGTCATATATTAAAAAATTAAAGTTCTCTTCAAAAAGACCTTAACAAAGCTCTCAAAAATGGATATCCATTTTTAACATTATAAATAAAAAAGGGCAAGAAAATTATCATTAATATGTTAATATATCATTACTATATTAATATACCAACACATATTCATATATCATATATATATTAATATATACTATATATATGATTAATATATCACATAAATATTAATATACTAATATCACATATTTAATTTTTTTGATTAAGAAAGTAGGGTTAATGGGATCTGACCCAATACAACATCATGAAATAGTCCATACAACCACTATAACCAACAAAGATAGAATAGGCATAGCAACCACCAAAATAGGCCTACGTGCCACCCTCAAGGCTATAAACAAGACAACAACCCAACAAAAGAAAAGCTACAAAAATAATAGCCAATGACGACAACCACCCCGAGGGTGGACAAGAATAATCAATAATCAAAATATTAGACACAAGTTTCAATGGCACCTAAAACCCAATCCTCTAGCAAGATAGGCCTCAGGGCTAGCAAAACATGCCAACAATCCATCTATAAAGAAAAAATCATAAAAACCTTCCACAATAACCACCCCAATGGTGGACAAGACAACCCAAACTTCAAACTATTACATTAAGGATAAAATAGGTCCTAAAACTCAAAAATAACCACCCCAAGGGTGGGTAAGACTACCCTTACTCCAAGTCCATACAAGTAGGATTTAATGAGGCTAAAATCCCTAATATCCCATTGAAGAACATAATTAGCAAGGATGAACCCAAGAAAACTTTCAAGAATAACCATCTCATAGCAATCCAAACACATAACAAACTAAAATTATGAGTCAAAAACAATAGAAATGTAGATGAAGCTCAGAACCCCCATTGTCCACCTTTCCCCTCCACCTCTATAGGATAATTTTTCAAGAGTACCCTAACCATAGCATCAAGGACACACCAGCAAACTGAAAGTCCTCCTCCATAGGAGTGGCCTCCATCTCAATAGGAGAAGCAAGGGAGGAAACCTGCTAAAAAAGCATGAGCAACCCACTACACTCTTAGACCCCAACTCCACCTTGATAGGATAGGTATCCACCTATAAAGGAGAGGTCACCACCTCAATAAGTGACCCCATCTACATAGCTAAAAATATTTCAAACACTCTAGCTGATAGAGTAAACTTGACAACCATAGGTGGAAAAAGCTCCAGATACATCAAAATGTAGAAAGAAAGCATTCCAGCCAAAGGAGACCTGCAAGAAACCTCAAACAAGTTCACCCTTTCCCAAAAAAAATAAAAAAATCCCCTACAAGAGCTAGAATTCACATGGATTCAAACAAAGAAGCCCATAAAAATAAAAAAAACTCCACACCTCAAGGGCCATAAAAACACAACAAACATAAAGGTCATCAAACATAAGATCCACAAGGAGACCAAACTTGAAGGCTCCTGGGAAAGATGAGATAGGGAATAACTCCCACCACCCCTCAAAGGGGGACATCCCACTACAATAAGTCAATGACCACAAACACCCCACCAGCAGGGGAAATCCTCCACAAGAGACCAAGTACCAAGGGGAGGGATTGAAAACATAGGAAATAAACCACCAACATACCCCAAAGAATGGGGTGGCAAGACAAGCTACCTAACCCCAAAAGGGATCTATTGAGTGCAAAATAACCACAACCCATGAAGCACACCATAACCCCACAAGGGAGATAGAATAAATGTTAATCTAGGAAAAATATGGGAAGAGGAAAAGTAGAACGACAAGAGGAGAAGAACACCGCCACACCCAAGCACCAAGCATGAGCACATAATACACCAGAGAAGAACTTTGAGAGACCCCACTCATCGAGTAAGGGAAGAGACAAAATTCTAGATAGTTGTGCATAGACAGGGGAAAATCCCAATCAACATAAAGAAACCCACCACATGCATAAGGGACCCTCACAAAACAACAATGCAATTCTAGGAACAAACAATGATACCCCAAAAAAATTTGTCAGACTAGATAGGTTTAAAGGCGAACCTAGGAACAACTTCTCACAATAATAAAGACCAAACAAAAACAAAAGAGACCATTGTAGTAGCATACAACTCAAAAACACCAAAAAAATCCTTAGTAGAACAAAGAGATGGCCATAAAACCCTCCCCCAAGCACTCAGCAAGAAGAAACACCTAATGAGGACAACCAAAAGCTAGAAAATCATATCGACATCATCAGATGTAGCCCCACCATCACCCTCATGTTTAAGGGAATTCAAAATTTCCCTACTCACTCTTGCCATTATATATATATGTAATTTTATATTAATAATGTCATATTACTATATCAAAAATATATTAATATATATATATGATATATTAATATATGTCATATAAAAAAAATTAAAGTTCTCTTCAAAATGAATATGCATTTTGGAGAGCTTATGAATGGATATCCACAACTCTAAAAAATGGATATCCATTTTTAGTGTTATAACTAGAAAAAAAAGGGTCACAAATAGTCATTTTAACATTGACTATTCGTGGCAGAGGAGACGAAAATTGACATAAAAAATAACATATATCCATTTTTTATGACAAAAACCAATTTAAACCAATTTCTATTAAATTTTTCAACAAAAAACATCAAAAAGGTATGTTAAAACACATTTTTTTAGGATTATTTTAATTATTTTATATATATTTTTAACAAAATACTAGGTTTTTTTTTTTAAATTTCAGGAATTACTTGAAAACTATGTTAATTTATAAAAATGTTTAAATGGAAAAAGAGTTAGCAAACTCTCCACCAAACCCTCCTTTAGTTCAAGACCTAATTGAAATAAATGTTACTAAATTAAGAAACATTGTTGAGAGATATTGTAACCATCAAAACTTGTGATTAGTCACACCAAATATAGAAGCCATAATTAGTCATGTTATGGACATCACTAGCCAACATTCTTTATTTCAATAGTGGAGAGATGCAAAGAGGTTGTGATATGCAAATGGTTTGGGGTATGAGGATATTAAAAGAATAGAAATATCTAAATTTGATTTAGTCCAAATTTTAGTGAAACCAAGAACAAGACAAAATTTTGGTTTACACAAACAACAAATTTCTATAAAATGGCACACCCATTAGGGCATATTTACAAAATTTTGGGATAGTTGGTGGATAGTTTTTGATAAACCACCCAATAACAATATTGATGTCCCTCTATACTTTCTCCGTAATTTATATGTGAATTTTTTTTTAGGAAGATATGTCAAGTATTTTGATTTTAGGAATTTTTAGGGAGTGGGTATGGGCATGCTCCAAAAGAGACCTAGGGAAATGTGTTTGATGCAAGGTCCCTATATTCCCCCTCCTTGTCTTCCTCCCCCACCTCCAACACCCAATCCAAACCTTATTGCTAATGCGAGCCAACATATTCTCTTGGACATACACTCTTTGATCATCCATTTTATTACACAATCATCAAAGTTTTCTCAGCTACTAGAGGGTGAAACTCATCATACTTTAGTTTATATTCATGCAGCATCATCATCCAGACATATTTGTGTGCCTTATTGGTGTAGTACATGCAGGCATACATGTCTAGGTCCTACGGGAGATACAAATGAGCCTCCTCTAGACACATCTGAGTATGAGGTGCATGATGCATCACTTGGAGGAGATAAGGCACCAATGCATACTACAGGTGAAAGGGAGATGTGCAAGGGAGGAACAGGTGCAATTCCATCCATCGTTGCAGATGAGAGGCAGCAACATCAATCTTTTGTATTGCTAAAAGTTAAATTTATTTTATAGTGTATTTCATTTAAAATTATTATAACAAATAGTACATATTATTAATGTATATTTAATTGGGATTGAATAATTGATGATGACGGAATAGATTAGAGATGTGTAGCATGGCACTCTTTCAACCATTGACTTTGGGCTACACACATTAGTATAATTTTTTGTACATGTAAAACCTTCTTATTGTATGCATATAATTTAAATCATGATTAATTAAATACATACTAATGTATATCTTGATCATATTTTACTTTTGTAGTCTACTCTAGATTTGATTGATGTGACGTATCTTTTACCATGATGAGTTATTATCAATCAATTATCTCAGTTACATCACTGATTCGGGTATATAGGTTTTTTAATTCTAGTACATATATAAGTTTGTAGATATATATGTAGATGTAAGTTTTTTTTGTCATCAATTATATATTAATTTTTTCATTTTTATTTTTCCTTCTTGTAGAGTATGTGACCATCCACGTCCATGGATCTAGGACCAAGACAATATGGTAGGACTCTTGAGAATCCTAAGGCACCATCATTTGTTGAACATATGTCAGCCAAATAAAAATTTCTTGAGGTAATGAATAATTGAATTTTACTTTAATTTATAGTTTAGTATAGCGATTAGATGATATTTTAAAAGTTATAAAAAATAGTAGATAAATTTATATTTAGTAGTTTAAGTTATTTACCATTGAGAGTTAATTAATCTAATTTGTGGTTAGAATTGGTTTTGTGTGGACATATTCTCATCCATTAGGTAGTGCAAAGAGGATAGGTTTTGGTGATTCACTAGAAGATTAGGATTTTCTTGACATGGCATAACCATTTGACATATACATTGTATATATATATATATAGACTATGAGATGACATATGCCACATTTTGTAAATATTGTTTTGAGTTGGAATATATGCCAAATTTATATATGTACATAATTAATTTAGACTTTTATATATAAAAATCAATATTTGAAATATTTTGTTCATTGTGTGCATGGTTTCCTATTTTGAAACTTAAAATTTGAATGTATAATCACTTTATAATAGTTGATCTATGATGGATAACATGTTATATAGATATTGATTTCTTGTAATCTTGCACTTTTATAGTTTATAAATTACATAGATTATTTTTACTCATGTTATAGTACTATTAAATTTGGTTTCCTTGGGAAACTTCACCAAATTTTATCTCTTTATCGTTATTCTCTATAGTTGTTGCATACTTTACCCTTTGATTCCTTGATCAATTATCATCCTTAGTCCGTATAGTTTCATTTTGGTATTTATCCTTTCAATAAAGTTAGATTCCCATTTAGAATTGATGGATATTTTGAAATTTAAAATTTCCTTGTGAAATTAGTGCATCAAAATAAATTACATATGTTGGGGTGCCTATACCTTTGCCTAGTTTGGGTACAAACTCTTAAAGTTTATGAGGGAACAAATATTTTCTAAGCACATCAATTTGCTTAGAAAATAGGATGGGATTGGTAGGAATGATAATACCCTCTTCTTACAAATCATGAATTATGTTTGGTCTATACCCAAGGCACATAAAAGTGCAAGGGATGCAAAAAAATATTATTTTATGTATTGATAGATTTGGGATCTTTTTCTATTTTTGGACTTTTTAGTTATTTTGATGCAAGAAATTATGGTGCCAAAGTTATGAAAAGAAAATATAAGCTATGAGAAGAAATTATGCACAAGAATGTAATATTCTATTATTTTATCTTGATAAGATGAATGCAACTAGTAAAAAAAATATTTCCTAAATGACATTCCTTGTAAGGTTTTCACTAATACAAGTTGACTAATTTCCATACTTTTAATAAGACAAGAAAATAAGCTTCACAAATAGAAAAGTGAAAAAGATAGTTTTCAAGGAAACAACATAAAACTATGAAATTTAAAAATCAACGAAACCAAGAAAAGATAGTTTACAAGGAACATACATAGGTAGGTTTTATGCATAAAATTTGTTATTGTATGCATATTTTCATCATAATCATCATTAATTGCATATGTTTGGCACACTTGATCATGATTACACAAACATGTTACATTTTTCAACATACACATGATATTCATAATCATCATAACACATTATACCTCTTACCATCAATATAACCAATAATTCTCATATATCATATTTTTAATGCCCTCATGTACAAATACATATCTCATATCATTTTGTAACCATCATAATCATCAATACAACTAATAATGCTATATAATTTTATCAATGTCCTCATGTACAAATACATTGATGCATCTTGCTATGAAGCTATCATATATACACAACTAATATGGGCCCCTGATATCCTCACTTTGTAATACATATCTCAAATCATAGATACTCTCATAGACACCTGCAATGCAATATTATCAAAACTGATAAAAATAGAAAAAAACACTATGCAAAAGTAATTGAACAATTCAAAAGCAATATGAAATCCAATGTTGGATGCATTACCAGCGAACACATCCTACTCAAATCTTGTGTTGAGAAATTCCTACATATAAATATTGGTAAATTATGGATTATAAACAACATGAAAAAAAAAAGTAAATTGGTCCTTCTTTGAAATCAAATACAAATTATAAATCATGAGATTAAAGAATATGAATAATATACATCCTTATGAATTACATTGAATGTGTCCTCAATGTTGAAGGAAAATGTTTTAACTTTTGTTTTGAATTGATTCTTTACACAATAGTATTTTCCACCAAAATGACCTTCATTTGTTAGGAATTGGTAAGAAACATGAACTTGAATCTACTATTGACTCAACAATGGTTAAAATTAAACATGGATATTGGAAAATGAAAAAATTGTAATATTTTGTAACGCCCCGCCGTGCGAACCCCAAAGGACAACTAAACAATAATTACTGCACAATTTTTATTTTATTTTTTAAAGTAAACATAACATATATGTAAAACACATTAAGTCATAACATGAATTTCATTTAAGCAGATTCACTAACACATACATCCCTTGGGGTACACGAGGAGTCATTACGAGACTGAGATCCACACAACAACAATAAAGAATAAAATCCAAAGATATAATCCATAACAAAATAAACATTAACAAATATAACACATACATGATAATCATTGATAAGAAACCATCTGAGTACATAAATACAACATACGCATAAATAACTTAACACATGGAATAACAATTGCCACGGCCAATATTCACACTGAGTTAACATTACATTACAGTACAATGTTCTAGAGGTACAATGATACAAAAGTGTTTCCAAACATAAATGGAAACCATACATAAGATAACATGATACAAATAAATAGATGAAAACTGGCTCCAAGACGGATACAACTCTGGAGTCGCTGCAATCGCACCAATCCGCACCTCTCGATCCTCGACTGGGGACCCAATGGGGTGCTTAGCACGTTCCACCTGACCATGTGAGTCTGAAGACTCACCCCCGATGCTAGGAGCTGACAAGAAGAGTCCTCAACCAAGAAAATCCAAACACGGAAACCACAAGACTCCACAACATACAAAAGTATCATAAGACTCAAGGATTACAAAGACATAATCAACAACAACCAAGAGTCATTAAAATAACTTAAAATCATACATCTCATCACATAAATCAAGCAATGACCAGTAACAAGTAACCAAAGGATGATCATGAAACACTTCCAAATCAACTGAATTAATAAACATAATAAAATTCCAAATTGCAATTAAACAACACAATAACATCATATCACAGTATCATAAGATACAAGATCATAAATCAAATATAAATGAGATCATACAAGACCATAAAACATACTAAAGATGTATTAAAACAATAATCATAAATCAATTTAAATTAATTCAAACAACAATCTAAACCAACTCCCATAACCCACTTCCAGAGGAACACAATAAAGTAAAACAAATGGGCAACTAAGGAAGAGTGTCATCGCATAGCCTACATGGGTTCTCCTGGCCCTTCCTCCAAACTGAGGCGTTGGCCCCCATCTATGGATCTCCTGGCCCTTCCTCCTACTTGAGGCGCCGGCACCATAGGGTAGCTCATGCGGAGCCGATAACCTCTCATGAGGACGAGGTTACGACCTTGCCAACCACGGCCTTCTCAGCCTTCCATTAGTCTGCGGAAGCACTAATGAAGATGAGGCATCCATTTTTTTTAAATCTTATTATGATATTACTATCCAACCCTCCTAAGTTAATTATTAGGTTTTCACTTGATTACCAACTCACTCGTGGGTTCTCCTCTGCTCTTCCCCTTACTCGGGGCGCCGGCCCCCACGAGGAGCCACTCTCCCTAGAGACCCAACAACATAAAAAGAACCAAGGGTTGTACCATCATAATTCAAAGAATCACATCATAAAATCATGCGAGGCATTACCCATCTCGCTATAAATACAATATCTAAGTCTCAACAATTCTCGTACAACCCTTTTAAAATCATGAAACCAAAACACTTGCCAAATCAAGGCACATAAAGAGAGAGAACATCAATTATCAATCATCTCAAGCCTCTAGAAGCCAAAAGAATGAAAACCCATAAACAAAGGTAAAGTGAAGCAACATGAGTATTTCTCCAATAAATCCAACACAAGGATAAAATTTCCTCAAATAAGAGAGTAACTCAGAAAATCCATAAAAAGAGAAGATTCATCAAGACCCATCCACAAAACAACAATGGTGTCACCTCAAATAGGGAAAAGCAAAAGAAAATCAATCTTTAACAAAGTCACTTAATAAAACCAAAAGCCACCAACTAGGTATTCCACGGGAGACCTCAATTTTCTCCTCACAAGAACCCCCTTATAGTGGTACGCAAATCACCTTCATAAAATCAACAATATAGCAATGACAAGAATAATTGCAAGGCCACAAGAACTATTTTCAATTCAAATATAATGAGTGAAAACATTGAAATAAGATCAACAACTCCATCCAGACTACATAATCAACTTTGATACAAAATAAATCAGAAATTCAAGAAGATCAACCATCCACAACTCATAAACCAAAACACGAGTTCCCAATTACATTGCAACAAAATTTAAATGACAAAGGATTCCTTGAATCAAAATTAATCTCCAATGGCATTCATACCAATACGGAAATGCCCAAAAACAATCCTTCAATAAAAGAGATAAAAGCATGCAACCAGGCATCCAAGGGACCAAATTAAAGAACACCTTAAATACTCAATCACTCACAACTCCATCAAACATTCACATAATAAACAACAACCAAAAATTCAAACAAGAACAATATTTAATAGCCAATCAATTAGCGACCAGAACTAAATAACTTTACAACTTACCCATAATAAAACAATTCATGATAACTATTACAAGTACTCAAAAAGACTTATTCATCAAGAGAACTTACAAATCAACCATTATATAAAGGAAGTCAATTTCCAAAAGATTCAAATCCATTTCACCAATAAACTATTCAATTCAAGAATACCCTACTCAATCTCTAATCATGCCCATACATTTAAATTTCCCTTTTCATTTATCAACATAATTGAAAACTTCTTAATAATTGGGTATTTAACTCATTATCATTTCATAACCACTTATGTCTAAAACATTATTTCCATTTCCTTTCATCATACTAACTTAACACTCACTTCCAATATTTAAATTAATAGAGAAAACCACTTAAGATCAATTGTCTATACTTTAAAATAACAATAATAACAATACTCTAAATACTTGAACTACATATTAGAAATTATCACCTTAAAATCTTAAATCTATCTAAATAAATTTACACCCAAAAAAAAATACTTTTTTTAAAACCACTACATATCTATATATTATCCTATCAAAATTCACAGATTAACAAATTGAAAGGGATTCTTTTCTATTCCAAAATATTCACTCCAAACAAGAATTAAATAAATCAATGCTATCATATATTCGTAAATTGATTTTTTTTTTCTACTAAAATTATCTTAAAAATCAAAATAATGATAAACAAAAGATTTCTTTCTATTTTGATTATTTCCACTATAACTAAATTATGTTTTATTTTAATCAGAAAAGAAACAGAATCTATTTAAATAACAGTTAAATTAACAGGATATATAATTAATTAGAAAAGAAACAGAAACAAAATATATTTATACATCAGTTAAATTAACAGATTATATATTAATCAAAAAGAAATTGAATATATTGTATACAGAATTAAATAATACAGTATTATTTAAATCAGAGAAAACAGAATAATAAAATTAATTAATAAATATATGTATATATAAATATATATATACATATATATACATATATATATATATTTATATATATATATATATATTTATAAAGATAAATATCCGCATAGAAAAAATAACATATAAAATTCGTATATTAACAGAGATTTAATTACATTTAAATTTAATTGGGGAAATTTTTAATTCCCAACACACACCGCACGGGGACTATATGTGCCGGTGGTGGCCTACTGACCCATCCGATAGATCTGCGTGTTTATCTATGGAAGCACTTCGGCTGCTGCGTACCGCCGTATGCTGGGTGGTGGGTGGCCGAGGCCGCACTATCACCTTTTTTTTATTTAAAAAAACAATTTCAAAATAATTTTATTCAGCAAACTTTTAACTTATTTAAATTTTTATTATCATTATATATATATATATATTTTTTGTAACTATCTTTATATTTATATATATAAATGTGCATCCAAATTCGTATATATATATATCTGATATATATATATACATATATATATTGTATAAAAGAATATTTTGAATACAGAGAAATAGAATTCAATTACTGCTCAATACAAATATTTATACACAAAATAACTTTGTAAAATTTATCTACAATTGAGGATTTTCACAACTTCGAATTCTCAGAGATGACGTTATTCTTTTACTGGTTTATTATTATTATTTAACTTGAAACCGCCGTAACCTTGCTCAATTCTAGAATCCCAACAAAATCTACTTTAAATAAATAACCATCCCAAACCCCAGTAAGATTTTCTTTGATTGGAAAATAGTCCCAAATTTTTCTAAGAATTCACGTGATTTCAACATGCATTAAATTTCAAATCCCAAAACAAAGAATTCTTATTTCATTTGATGCTATAGAAAGAAGATCATTTAAAAGAAGGAGGAGAACCTAGCATCCTGCGCCTGTAGATAACTGTAGAAGCTTTATCCTTCTTGCTGACCCAATCCTTCCAGCAGCAGCTCCAAGATCCTTCCTCAACCATGAATCTTAATCCTCAAATGAATTCTCGGAAGAATAAAAGAATGTAATACAATAACAGAAAGATGACTGCCAATTTCACTAAAATCTGTTGGAAAAGAGAATACCACCCCCTTCCCAATCCAAAATAAATAAAATATCACAAAAGAAGCCTCTTATGTTTCCTCTTCTAGAGAATACCAATAGTCACTTCTCCAAAAATGAAATTTAATTACATTCAAATCCACAAAAGATGGAGTTTTATATTTGTTTATTCTTCATATTCTCCAGTGAAAACCAAAAGTCACAACTCAAGAAATAAATCCAATTAATCCCTAATTTCTTTTGTTGCCTTTTCAAGTATTTATATTTCACTTTCTTTTATCAAGCATTTTGATTAAACTAAATAAATTTAACTCTAGAAAAATGAACTTCTATTTGAATATATATTCATTATCTTCACAATACACTATTAATTAATTACTTCCACATTAAAATAATTAAAAACAACCATTTGCAAGATTCTAAATAAGTATCCAAAATAATTATCTTTTCAAGATTATTTGTTCATAACAATTTAAATCAACTTATCTAATAATATCACTTTTACTTTTAACGAATTAGTTTGATTTGATCATTTGTTCTAAATCATTTGATTTGATTTAATTGATTATTATTTTAATTCCTAATTATATTTTAAATAACCTTGCAATTTCATTTATGATTTAATTAATTATTTAAACATGATTACTAACATATTATATTTTCCACACAATCAAATAACTCAGTAACCAATGAAACACACACACACACAAGTCCAAAACAACCGACACAGAGGGGTATTACATATTTTTAGTAATTTTGACAAAGAAGTGTGGACACATTGACTTATGCATGTAAATACTAGGGAAGGTCTCTTTTTGTTTCCCAAATCACCCAATTATTTTGGGGTGCTCATTCTGGGGTAGTCTCTTAAGAGCCCTACAAACCAAAAATTGTCAAACTTTGACGAAGTCATTATGAGAGCTCTTGGCATGTAGGAATACTTTGTCTAGACCTATTTATTGAATCCCTTAAAATAAAACTCTCTCAGTTTGGGTCAACTCAACATCATTTGTGTGTTTCAGTGTCAAATGAATTCTTGCAAAAGTTATTAGTGGAAATCAATGCAAAAAAAGGAAAGAACTATTTTTTTTGTTTTGTGCATAATGGATAAAAAAAAAACTCTACTAACACATTATGGTGGGTGGTCCAATGCTATCAAAGGCCTCATTTTGTTTCCCAAGTCCCACCATGATTCTAGAGTGGACTAATTCGAGGTAGTCTTAAAGGTGTTGTAAGAGCAAAAAATGGAAAATTGTGAAATTTTTTAGTATTTTTGACAAATGGGTAGCATGGAAAGGTGATGAAAGCCAAGCAACCCAAAACCACACAAATCACAACAATAGATACCAACATAGAAGATGCGAAACAAAAAAATAACCCACTTTCACTTATTTTCAGATAATGAAATTATAGATTCAAAACTTAGATGCTACAACCTCATTGGCTTGATTCATTACAACAAAATCAACTCTAAAAAGAAAATATCTTATTCAGAGCCATAATTTGCACTATTGGAGCCACCTTCAACAACCCCCATTTAACCCTTTTTATTTTACCCAATAACCGCCCTAGAATGTTCTAGAAAGTTCAACTTTCCCTTTTATTTTGGTGCCAAAAGTCTCACCATTTGATTTCTAGCCTAGGAAGAAATTTGAATGAAATTCACTTTTTAGACGGGCCACTTTGCAAGGCCATAACTTTTGATCTGGGTGTCCGATTTACTATTATTGCATATCATTGGAAATTTTTCGAAGAGATCTACAATGCTTAAACCACCATAGGTCGGTTTGTCAAATTTTTTAGTTGTTTTGGGGCCTCTAAAGTCTTCATATCTGAAATTGAAGTTGCATTGGAGAAATTTTTCAGGACGAAAACTTTAATATCTCCCAAATTGTGTAGAGTGTTGAGCTGATTCTTTCATGACCAGAAATGTTTTTAGTTTTACTCCTTGGGGTAAATTTTTAGGTCAATACGAGCCCATTTAGGCTAACTTACTAAAAATAGTAACCACCCTTTTTTCACTATTTTTGACCCCTAACCATATTATACCCCTTAAGTGCCATCATGGGACTCAAAAAAACTAAAGAAAATAAAGAAAATAATTTGTTTTTGAGTGATGCAAGATTTCCCTACACCATTGGATCCTCCTCCATCAGACACCTAGGGTAATTTAAAAAGTGACCTTGTCACTTCTCAAGAGTTAGAGGGAAACCAAGATGATCAACCTCAACCTCAAAAAACAATGATAAATCTTCAACAGGAATTCCTCTCCATTTCACCAAGTACTCTACATATTGCTTGTTTCTTGTGCTTCTACCCATACAACTATCTAAGATTTCTTCTATCTCCTCCTTCTCTAAAGTGGGTGCTAGAATTTTCCATTGTTCTTTTATTGGCCCCTCCTCTATATCACCTTCATGATACTTTTTCAAATCAGCAATGTTGAACAAAGGAGAAATGTTTATTCCACTAGGAAACTCTACCTCATAAGCATTTCCTGAATCATGCTTCTTCATGATCTTGCATGGTCCAAACTTCTTCATCTTTAACTTGTTGTATGTACCAATTGGAAACCTTTCTTTTCACAAATGAACCATGACTTCATCTCCTACCTGGAACTCCTTATATCTCCTTTTCTAATTTTCCTAAGCCTTATATTGTGAGTTCATCTTATTGATATGTTTCTTGACCTCTTCATGCAAATTCTTTAGGTGCTCAACAAAATATTCAGCCTCAGCACTACTCTTCTCCCCCTTATCCATCTTTCTCAGTTCAGAAGTAGTTCTCAGACTACTCCCATACACAATCCAGAATGGTGATTTATGAGTGGTCTTGTTGAAAAAATTATTATAATAAAATTATTCTTGTGGTATAATCTAATGGAGCTTCCCATAATTTTCAATTTTTAAGCAGCCCATAGACCTTGTTTGTATTTTAAACCCTTGTCACCATATATGAGTAGGGTTTTTCCTTTGAAATCCTTTAGGTCTTCTAATGTCATGTTGACCTACCCTACCAGTTTCTAGTTCCTTAAGTCATTACTTGAGCCATGATGTACATTTGGCTACCAGCCCCTTTGGTCTAGAGCGTCGGTCACCCAGTCGATCATCCATTTTAATTGTGTCCTAAAGTTGGGTGTTAAATTTTTTCATAAAATGACTAGGATTAAGCCATCCATCTATGAGGGTCAAATCATCATTAGCCTAATATTGGCCCCTTATTTAATGCTAACCTTGCCATGAATGCAAGTTTAGTGATTCGAGACCATGGGAAGTGATCCTGATCATACCCTACGCGACTCACAGACAAAAAATGTCAACCAATTATGAAGTACGAGAATGGTGAGATGAAGACATGTGTCCTCATATAGATGTGGGGCCCATACTCCATTATTTGTCTCATTTCCCATGGTTCTAAACTGACTGCCAAGATTGAATATTGGGAACGATCTCCACCATTCCTTGCTAGCTTGCGAGAAAAAGATGAAGGCTCATTAAAGGCTGTGAGATCAACAAGATCTTGACACATGGATCAATCCACCTATTTTGTGAGATAGATGAAGCTTTTTGATGGATGAATTTCCATCTGAGGTGGGTTAACACCATTGGCCAAAGAAAAATCAACAAAGCACTACTTGATTTCAAACCCAATCAGCCCAAAGTGAGCAATTTGATCTGCCATCTCATCGTGAGATCAATGACCAACATTCAAAGTTGATAAAATGGCACATGATAGTTGTTTCATTATACAACCATTGGGAATTAATGATCTACTCTCTACAAATGTGATCAAATTGATCTCCGTGTGTGCAGAAACTTAATTTTTGACAATCATGAAGTATGATATGTAGATTTCTATGCATTTGGGAATTAAACGGTAACAATACGCATGCCAACGAATTGTCCAATTTGTGTGTGTGTTCTTCATTGAGCATTGATGATTGCTATCATCACATTGTTCAATAAATAGAAGTGGTCAGTTGCTATTTTCTCCATAGCAATTAGTTGTCAATTCTTTGAGTTTGTGCAAAGAGCCGAGGTTATGAGTATAGATTTTTTAGTGGCAGGATGAGAAAGCCTGGTGCTTCATTAGTTCTGATGTGGAGGTCTTTTCAGCTCAATTCATAGAGGTCCCATGATGAAGACCTAGATTGAAGATAATGCACTCATGAGGATTCCCAGGGCAAGGGATTTGTACCTATTGCTACCAAATGCAACTATCATCTAAAAGACTAGTCTGAGAGCTTGAGGGCCATGAGAGTAAAAGGATAAGAATATATTGGGCCCTCCAATAGAGTTCAATGGAAACTTTGATATGGTCGTGGCTCCTTTGGATGACAAAACTCACCCATTGACATCATGGAAAGCTCATCAGAAACTGAAACTGAGATAGATTCTAGTTACCATCAGTACCTCGAGACTTTGCGCCAAGCTCCATCCCCTAGAGTTGAGGTGTTGTTCATTCTGCCTTTAGCAGTCAAACCTCTGAGCAATAGAGATGGTGTTGTGCTAAAATGAGATTGGGACAAGGAAGGAGTTGAGGTTTTGTCCCCAACTCTTGCTATGACACAAAGTGGGTGTGTGTACCATGGTGTGTGTGCTGGTGGTGGAAGGTCTTCTAGTTGATGAAAAAGGTGGTGGTGAAATGAAATTTGTGTTGATTGATAATTTTTGTGGCAGTTGCTTTCTCTCTATGTGCGCGACTGCTTTTTGAGGTGTTGGATGCTGACTATGTGTCCTCGTGGTAGTATGATTGTCGGATTTGCTGCTTATATGGCAGTCGATGAAATTTTGGTGGTACTTTATTTTTCCTCATTGTGGTTGTTAAAATTATGGTTTCCCCATTTCAACTAAATCATCATGTGGGGAATTTTGAAACGTAGTTTAAATTTGATGCAAAATGAAATTTTGTAATGTAATTGCATTTTGAGCTAGAAGCTTGTTGGCTCCCTTGTTCTATAAAAGGGAATTCAAGGCTTGTTTGCAAGGATTCTAACATTTTGATTCTTCAGGTCTAATATGTGAAAGGGTAGAAAATATAAGAATACCAGAAAATAGGATAGTGGAATTGTCTTGGTTTTGAACTCTGCATATGAAAATCTTAAAGAGTTTTGTATAAATTACTAATATCAAAGCAAATTCAATACATATTTCATCTTCTCTTCTCTGTAAACCATTTTGCAAGTTTTGAATACAATATCAAGTAGATTTTGTTCATATTTGAATGTTTCATTTGAATGCATGCCTTCATTTCTTCTTTGGTTCAATGAATCAAGTAAATGTTTAAATGAGTCCATGAACTCAATTATTTAATAATAATTTGGTAAGAAGTGATGTATTATGTGCAGAGAGTTTTCATAACACAAGTCCTTATGGAAATAGTCCACAATTACTAGATTTAAATAATTTCTATATGACAGGTCGTAAGATGCATGACTCCATTGCCCAATTGATGAAGACACTAGTCTATTTGTTATGGTATTTTCCTTTTGAGTGATAATAATATATTGGACCGTTGATTTAAGGTTAGAATACAAATCTCTTAAAATTCATCTACAATGAGGCATGTGTATGAGATATTTTCTTGTTCCTGGTAAATTGATGGATATTTGCTTGAAGATTAGCCAACCTTTGAATGAATTATGTTATTTACCTTTGTTCTTATCACCAATAATCTGATCTAAATTTTTTAGTCTTACATACCTTGGAGTCTTACGGTGTTCTTGAACTTTAGGCTCTTGTGATCTCACTTCTACACTTTCACTAGTTCCTTCCTCTTGATTTTCCTGATTCACTAGAATGATCTGAACTTGATTTGGAGTCTAAACTTTCTTTCCTTTATCTGAACTATCATTTTGATCATCTAAATCATATTCATAGGTTCTGTATGGTCTAACTATGTCTTCATCAACCTTGACATTAGCACTTTAATTTACTTTCCTCAATCTCTTATTGTAGCACCGGGAAGCCTTACTTTTAATAGAATAACCAAGAAATATTCCTTCATCACTTCTAGCATCAAACTTTCTTATATCTTCATCTCTTTTGACATAGCATTTACTCCCAAAGATTTTGAAGTATCTAATAGTAGGCTTATGACCATATCATAACTCATAAGGAGCCTTACCAATATCACCTTTGACATGTACCCAGTTGAGAGTATAAATGGAAGTACTCACAACTTCTCTCCAGTAGATATGCCGAACATTTCCTTCCAGCATCATGGTCCTAGCAGCTTCTTGAATTATCCTATTCTTCCTATCCACAACTGCATTTTTTTGAGGGGTTTGCGAAGAAGACAATTGTCTCTTTATCCCATGCTCCTCACAAAAATTATTAAACTCACTGAAAGTGAATTCACCACCTCTATCTGATCTCAAACATTTAATCTTCAAACCTATCTTTGTCTCAACCATAGCCTTAAAAATCTTGAATTTCTCTAGAGATTTACATTTTTCCCTTAAGAAAGTAACCCACATAAATCTAGAATAATCATCAATAAGTACCATGAAATACATGTCTCCTTGTAAACTTCTAACTCTAGAAGGAACACACAAGTTAGTATGCACAAGCTCCAACACTTTATTTGAACAATGTTGTTTGCTCCGGAATGAAACTCTAGTTTGCTTCCCTAACTGACATTCCTTGCATATAGTATTAGTAGGTTTTATCAACTTAGGAAGATCTCTCACAACCTAAGTAGAACTTATCTTGATAATATTATCAAAGTTTACATGACACATTCTCCTATGCCACAACCAAATTTCATCAACTTGAGCAATTAGACAACTTTTACTAGTAGCACTTAGGTGAAAGATATTAACTTTTCTTTTTGTACCAAATGCAATCACATTTCCAGAACTCCCCAATATTCTAAACTTTCCATTCTTGAATTGAAGATTATATCCCTTGTCAACAATTTTTCCAACACTTGAGAGATTATGTTTCAAACATTCCACATATAGAACATCATTAGTATTATGCTTACCATAAAGGGAAACAGATCCTCTGCCATGGATTACACCAAATTTTTCATCACAAAATATTACAACACCACCATCATACTTTTCCAAGATCACAAATTTACTTTTATCACCTATCATGTGATGAGAGCATCCACTATCAATCACCCATTCATCTTTTTCTTCAACTCTGGCAGCTAGAGCTTTCTCCACATTCGTGCAACTAGCAGATTCAGTAGGTACTAGATCATTTTCCTTGATAACAATAAACACCCATTCATCCTCACTTAAATTCCCTTTATCAAATTCATCATCTGTCACACCTTCATCAACAACATAATAACACTTTCTTTGGAATCTAGGCTAGTTAGGTCTTGGGTTAGGAACTCTTTCTAGAAACCTTGAGGAAAAATGACCTATCTTATTACAAGAAAAAAATTTAAGAGGAAATTTCCCTTTATACTTACTTTCTCCTCTGGCTACCCTCTTGACAATAAGTGCTTCAAGCTCATCTTTTTTTCTCTCTTCTTCTTCAATCTCTCATTTCCTACTCATACTTGGACATTTTCCTAGAAGAACTTTCTCCGAGATCATATCTCTACTTATCTTTTTCGGAGATAGTAGCTTTCAATGTAGATTTTGTCTTAGGTAGAGATTCACCAAACTCGCTTAACTCAAAAGTAATAAGCTTACCAATCAACATGTCTCTGGTCACATTTGTCATAGTTCGGATCTCCTCAATATTAGTAGCTTTGTGTTTGTATGTAGCAGGAAAGGATCTGAGAACTTTAGCAATAATCTCTAATTCTTCCAATGTTCCACCAGCACATCTAATACTACACACAAGATCATTCACTCTCTACATAAAAAAAGTGGTGTTCTCATCTTCACCCATTCTCAACATTTCATATTTCCCTTTCAAGCTTTGCGGCTTGGAAATCTTCACATGGGTGTCACCTTCATACAAATTTTCTAACTTTTTCCAAATCCCATAAGTATTCTTCAACTCCATTACATTTTTCATCTCAAAATCAGTCAGAGCACTCAACAATGCTTCCTTATCCCTGATATTGTACTCGGCTTCCTTAATCTCACCTATAATAGAAGGACCATTATGTGGGATGATATACCTATTATTTGCAATTGTCTATTAAGGTTCATCAATGCATATCAAATGACACTCCATTCGAGTCTTCCATAGAGAATAATTAGTTCCATCAAATCTCAGACCATTCTTCTTATATTTCGCCATCTTGGATCACCTCAATCTATTAAACTTCTTCTGAGGAACCTACTCTGATACCAATTTTTGGAAAAACAAGGATAGAAAATTGAGAGGGGGGGTGAATCAGTTGTCACATAAATTATACAAATTAAACTTATTCTCAAATCTGATATATAAACATGAAAGCAAAAACAATCGCCACATCAAAAACACACATAATACAAAGATTTTTTTGTGGAAACCTTGCTAGGGGAAAAACTACAATGGAGGTTAGTCCACAAGATTATACCCTATTAAAATTATAAAATTATTATAAATGGGGAATGCACATGCATTCAGGCACACTGCCTAGAGCTCACTACTCAAATACAAAAAGGCTTACTACCCAAAGGAAGACTCACTGTCTTACAATCACATTTGGATTACATCTAGAAGATTTTGAACTAATAAAATAACATCTTCTAATGCCTAATTATAGTTTCGGTTAAGCACATAAACACTTTCTTCTGCTCACTCTTCTTCACACTTTACTTCTACCTTCGAAAGATTAGAACATTATTCACACACAACACTCAACACACATCGCACACCACTCCTTCAAATGGTATAAACAATCAATCATATATACCCAAAACTAAGGATAACATCAACTATATGTCGACCCAACAAAATATAAAACGTGTACAAACTGTTGGCCCAAATCAATAAACAATTATCAATGTGCACCAAACAATGTTGGCAAAAACATAGTAAGGACCCAAAAAAACATGTCTCGAACATGAAACGCCTTAAACAATTATGCCTCAAAGATCCGCAACATGCTACAATCACCCTGTTGGCCATTATCATGAAAAACATGAACTCACAAAATAAAATCACCAATCATGAGCACAAAAATCAATGCAGACCAACAACAAAAATAGAGCATGATCTAGAAACATCTGAAAGCATCATGAATCACCATAGAAGCATCCACAACAAATCAAATTACTAGAATCACATCATCTTCTTTTAGGGACACCAACTAAAGCAACAAAACAACTGTCAAAACACATATACTCATAACTCAATCAAATCTTCATGCGAACCTCTGAAACTTCATATGGATAAACTAGATATACTTGTCATAAAACCCTTTAATCCACAACCTCTTATCATCAATATACTAAGCTAGCCACCATGTTGAACTTCACTTCACCATCGACAACCTACAACTTATTTTATTACAATTTTCTCAATATCCTCGACATATACAACCTTAAAGGTATTAATGCCAAAAGTGTTGACATCAATGACAACCACATATCAACAATATACAACGTGGACCTCATACTCGGATGTTTCTATGGGAGCCTTAGTGGATTGTCGAAGAGGACACAAACACAAATTTTTGCATGTCATGCAGTAATGGGGCACACAAATATGTGCTGAAGTGGACAATGTACTAGTCAAGCTGATACAACATGTGCATCTCCATCATGCTGGGATGTATTAAGTGCATCACCATTTGTAGACATTCAAATTATCCTGATTGATATTGTGCACTTGATTTTGATTCACTAACATTGATTCTTCCTTAAATCACTTCTTTACTAACCAATTAATTGAATAATCCTTATTTAATTAAATCATCAAGATTCCTCTTTTAATTAAATAAATCAACTTTATTTGATTAAAATCTAATGTTCTTATTTTAATTAAATAAATTATTTTATTTAATTAAATCCTAATATTCCTCCGTTGATTAAATAAATCATTTTGTTTAATTAAATCCTATAGTCATCTCTCTTAATTAAATAAATCAACTTTATTTGATTAAATCTAATGTCCTTCATTTAATTGAATAAATCAAATTTATTCAACTAAATCATTGACCTCCCAACTATCCTCTCATGTGGTTTAAATAAATCTAATTATCTAAATCAAATGTCATATCAACTAATTTTCATCTAAGTTAATTAATCACAAATTAATTAACTCCTAAATCATCCATTCCTCTAGCTTTTGCAACTTGCACATGTAAATCAATTTATTTGATTTATTAATTCCTCTATTTCCATTCAAATATGGCATATCTTTGGAATATTCCACCAATTTGAAATTTCCCTCCCAAAGTACTTTGTCCTCCGACATGGCATTTAAAGCTCTTACATGTCTTTTTTCTTGAGCCAACTTGGCATTAACTCATCTTACAACTCTTCTTCCACAAGCCATCTTTTGAATTTCAAATTCCACCTACATGCATTAAACATGCACATTGTTCAAAATATGCTCCACACTCCTTCATTAGCATGTTGAAAAGTGGCACAATGCCATTGGTTCAAGTTTAATCCCACATTCTCCCTATTTCTAATTCTTCCATCCTTCTTTCCTATAAATAGATGAATTCTCTATTGATTTGGGATCCACAACTTCATGCAAGGTTATTATCTAAAGATTTGAGCAAGTTCATCCACATTTTCATCCAATTTTTCATAGATTTCATCAATCTTAGCTAGGTTATTGACAATTTTCATCAAGGATCAATCAATCATCATCAAACTTTGTAAGGAATTTGGAAAGGGCTTCTTTCCACATCAAAGAAGCACCAATTCTCCCATGGGATGTTGGTTTGAGTGTTTTGAACAAGATTTCATTGGCTTCTATTGCATATTTTACTCTTTTTTCTTCTTCATTATGTTTGAATGAATTTCATGGGAAATGTTTGTTATAGACCTTTTTATTGACTAATGTTTGATTATTTGTTCATGTTGGAGCAGGTCTAGACCAAGAATTCACATTTTGGCACTAGGAGGGTGAATCTTTCAAAATTAACAATTTTTTTTTATCAATTCTGTTGTTTTTTCAAATTTTTGTGCTTTCAAAAAATAATGACACTGAGGACAAACAATGATGCTATCAATCTAGTGTCACTATATAACAATGTTGCCTTTGCTCCAAAGAGTGATGTTTCAGTGATTCTCCTGAGGGCCAAATCTGTCAAACTCCAAAGGATGACGCTAGAGCAAAATAGCGACATAATCACAGTCTCTATTTTTCCACAGAGACATGTTGACTCCACTAGAGCGACGCTGAATCTCCAAATAGTGACACCTTTGTGGATTGCGATGTTGGGTTGGGGTAAAAGGTCAAATTTCAAGTTTATTTTAACATGTGCTTTTTTGTAGATTGACTAGCTTTTGTAGGTTGAGGTGATCAAGAAGGGAAGGAGGAAAGAAGGAGAAGATTTCTTATGGAACTTTATTTCTCATGATTGTAACAAGTGTTTCTAAACACTGTGGGAGCATTTATAATCCCATCTTTAGGATATTGTTATCTTTAGTTTTAGGACACAATTAAATTTCGTTTGGGTTTTAAAAAGAACAATCAAAGGGTTAAAAAGAACATTAGGAACTTACTAGATTTGGTTTTGGGTTTAAGAATTGAACAAACAACTCCAAACATTTCATCTTGGTTCTATAAAAAGAACCCATTACTGCTTTTGAAGTCTAAAATGAACATGTTTGTTTCTTGTTTTGTAATCATTTTTACAAACTCATATCATTTAAAAGGTGCATGCACTTCTCTCGCGCTTCACGGCGATCTTGAGAATCAATAGTCTTTTGGTGATATTAGGTTGTCTAAAAGATTGCGTCGACACTTCAATTTAGTCTCTTAAAAATTGAAAAAATCTTGCTAGTGTGAGCTAAGTATATTGTGTGTGTTCTCTCTTTGTTCATGCAAACAAAGATTGATCGAACTACAAATGTATTTTCTTTTTTTCACCTTTAGAGGGCCTGCCTTGGTGGAAAAAAGTACTCACCCCAAGGGAATGACCCAAGTGGTAACAAGCATAAGCTAGGATCTTCCAAACCACTATACAAATTTGTGGTTGCAAGGAAAGTATGTAATCAACTTAATGATACATGATAGCTCTCCCCCAATATACTTATGATGTGTAAATCCCTTCTTCTAAGGGTTGGGAGGCCTCTTGAGGGATTTTATCATGATGTCCTTTGAACCAGATGCACTTATTATGAACCCTTGTTTAGTATCCAAAAATCCCAATATTTGTTGGCGTCAAGAGGTCGGACCTCTAGATCCGCCCCACATACTTATGATTCTTTGCAGAGATGAAAAGTTTGTCATGGGAGATTCATGAGAACTAAAGTTTGGATGACCTGTAGAAGTGAGCGTCATGGAGGGGAGCCAGTGTGGTCAAGCTTCTAGTCATCTACTTTGAATAAGTGTAGCTGGATTTATCCAAGTGAGAATTCAACAAATATTTTCTTTTTCATCCTAAGATTGTGCAATTTTGATTCAGTTAAACACATTGTTTGAATCCAAAATCTTGAAAACAAACACTCAACAATGGTCATGAAATTTCAAACCCTTTAGTATAAGCAAATACCTTTGAAAGAATCCAAGTGCTACTGCTTGTGTCTAGGGATTTTATCCTTAGAGGCTTCTAAGTATTTGAGTTTATATCTCATCTTGCTTTCTAAAGTCAACATTAGGGAACTATTTCCTTGATTCTCCTTATTTCCCCATAATGGATTTTGTGGGATGAAAAAAAATTGAGACATTGGACATCTAGCTCAAAATCTAAGAAAGAAAGTGTTTGTAGTAAAAAGGACTCATTAAGCAAATATAAAAGACAAATTGAACCTCACATATGTTTTCTCAAATGATTTCCTACAATATCAAAATTCAAAAACCAAATTCCATCAATTGAAACAAACATCTTAGTCCAAGAAATCTCAAGAAAATTCGTTCTATGCTTTACGCAGTTAGAGAAATATTGGTCTATAACTTTTACAAACATTCTTCAAAGGACAATCCCAATTTGTATTCATTCTATTATTGTCAAAATCTAAGTCTTTTTCAATATTTTGAGTATCTCACTTTGCAGATTCAATAAGTTCTTGGAAGTGTAGCATGTTCTTCAATACCTGGGTCTTGTAAACAAAAGTCTCTAAGTTTACTTAGGATCAAAATCAACACTTTCATCCATCCCCCAAACATCAATCAAAACCCATCTCACGAACAACTCTTAGAAATCTTGGATAAAATCCTTCATACTATACTTTTGGCAAATCAAATAAAAAACATCTTGTTTGACTAAGTGTGTGTGGATGTATCCTTCTCCATACAGTTAGTTAAATTATCACCTTGTGGAAAATTTTATTCCAAGAAAACATCTAACTTCTTGTTTTTTATGAATTCATTATCAAATCAAAATCAAATCCAAACAAAAAATCCAATGTCCTAAAGTCTAGTATCTCCTTCAAGGTTTCTTAAGAGTCCAATCATTCACACCACTCATCTTTCATCATCTCATCACCAGCCTTGATCCTTAACATATTAGAGTTTCTTTTTTTTACCTAAAGTTTAGACCAATCTAAGGAGTTAGAGGTTCACCTCCCATATTCCTAAAAATTGATCCTTATTTTATGGTCCAAACTAGATCTCCACACAAGAAGAACGTGGAAACAAACAAAGAAACATCCACTTCAAGTGACTTGAATCAAACTACACCTGAAATAAACCCCATCATATCTAGCAATCCCCCACTCAATCTTCGTCAACTTCCACAAGATCTTCAAGAGGGAGGTTGCCAAGTGGAGTATATCACCAACATTTTCACAGGAATGACTCAAGATGAAATCATAGAAATAGTCCAAAATCCTAAAAATCACCAAAATTGTCAACACAATGATGAGGCTTAATCCTTCACAATACATGTTAGAACTAGCAAAGGAAGGGGCTAAACTCCCTTCCAATTATGATGTAAGCACTATTGTTGAGAAACCTCTTGGGATTATGCCACCAATATAATTCACACCCTCCTTCCAAAGCATCATTCAACCCATCCCACAACCAATTTCATGTCATGGTCCAAGTCAACCCATAGTTAACAAGGGGAGTTCATTGTTTCATTCTCTTAAAACACATCCCCTTGTAAATAACCAAGAATTGGATGTAAACACCATTTTGGGTCAATCCATCCCTCAAGATCTGTAACACCCATATGTCCCGCTTGTCTTTCATGACACCAAAAATCCATCCGCTTTCACTGCAACACCGACATATTCCCTTAATACACAAGTCTCTCTCCCCATGAATTCACAAGAACAAGGGGGACTATTCGGACAAGGGGGAATCTTTGATCCCTCATCATCACTTTCTCAAGGGAGCACACCACCCATCTTCCCACCATTTCCCCCTCTACCATTAACATCCACACCCAATTCTCAATCAAAAAATTCAAAACAATCCTCCAATCATGAATCAAATCAACATACCAAATCATCCAATCATGCCACCGATATCACAACACTAGGTGGCACCAATCCAAATGACATAATCAATCACTGCACCATCTATAAATGTGGTCTCCCAAGGACCTAACATATCCACCGCACCATCTACCACACAAACCCCTATTATCAATCCAATGACACCTCAACAACCACCCCAAAAAAATCTCATCACAACATCTCACACCATTCTGAATCCTCCACCTCCACCACTAAAACAAAACATGGCAAACCAATATAGCATCAGACTGCAAACAACCCAAAAAGTGTACCAAAAGGAACTTCAAAAATTTCAAAATCAACAAGCTACATAAGTTGCATAGCTTGCCGCCCAACAAGTGTAGACACAACAAGTCATGCAATAAGCACAATAGGCTTCCCAGTCCCAAGCTTTATTGCAACAACAACAAGCTACACAAGCCACACAAGCTTCCCAAGCTTCCAAAGCAACACAAGCCACACAAGTTGCACAGGCTGCCCAAGCTGCACAAGCCACCCAACTAGCTCAAACTCAGGTACAAGCCCAATATCAAGTCCAGCAAGCACAAGCGCAAGCACAATACTGAGAAGTTCAACAACAAGCATATCAACAAGCTTTGTAACAATACCAAGCACAACAAGAAGCAACTCAACTATTAGCCCAACAACAAGCATTGTTGGCACAACAACAACTAGACCAACAACAAGCATTGTTGGGACAACATCAGTAAGAACAAAAAAAAGTATTGTTTGCACAACAACAATTATAGGCATATCAACAAGCATTGATCACACAACAAGTTTTCAATTGCATCCCACAAACATGCAAAACACCTCACCTATCACTCAAATGATAAAACCACCTCAAAACACATTCATCCCACCACTGGATCCACAAAATGATGTGTCTGCAAAAATCAAATTTCTCTCACAACAAGTGTTAGACCTCCAATATGGAAAAACAATGAAAACATCAAGAAATTTATGCCCTTACCCATTTGATAGAAGCATTGTGATGGTTTCATTCCCAAAATGATTTGGAATTCCTAAATTTGACAAATATCGTGGGATAGGCAATCTTGAAGATCATATAAGGGAATTCTAGGTACATTATATGGAAGTTGCATACGAAGAAACTTATCTAATGTGATTATTCCCTTGAATTTTGGCTAGACCAACAATGGAATGGTTCTCTTTCCTTCCTCCCAGAATCAAAAAGTTCCAAGAAATTGTGGATGCATTAATATAGAATTACGCATTCAACACAGGCATGGATCTAAGTCCAGAAGAATTATCTTTGCTCAAACAACCTAAGGTTGAAAAATTTGCATCCTTCTTACAATGATGGCAATCAAAGGCCAACAAGAGCAAGTGGACCATGCCCAAAGAACAACAAATCTATACTATCATCAATAATCTTGAAGGAACATTGTCCTTCCATCTAAAAATGCAATTGATCACCACATATGACTAGTTGATCCCCAAGGAGCTCAACATCGAAAAATTCATTATCACACAAGGGGGGACACCCACTTATCAAGATAATTTCCCATCAAACAGTTATAATGAAAATCCTTGCACATGGGCCAAAAATAAGAATGTCACCAATGATGGTGTCGTTGATGCCAAAGTTATTATCAGTGCCCCAAGGAAAAACACATAGTCATATCAAAAACCACAAACCAATAACCAAAACAACATGCAAGACAACGTAGCATCACAACCATCCAATAATCAAGTGGTCAACAATATGAATAATCAAGGGGGACCACCCCCACAAAACAAATATCCTCCCAAATAGAAGTACACACCCCTTGGAGAATCAATCAAATTTTTAATGAAAAAATTGGTACAGGAGAATCTCATTAAAATCCTCGTTTATGAGAATTATCAAGAACCCCGAGTGAAACTACCATGGTATAAAAAAAATCACCTTTGTGATTTTCATAAAATCAAGGGACACATGATAGCCACTTGCATGAGACTAAATTTTTTGATCCAAGACCTTATTGATATCAAAACCATAAACATTGAAAAACTTGTAGGAAACCAAGACCTAAAGATATACACAAATCTGGTGCCATATCACAATAAAGGGAACAACCATGGAAAGGTAAATTATAACAATGTAAAACATGTATACAACTATGTTGCTGCATCCTTGGATGAATGGGTCACTATTGTCAATGTCAATGGAGCTAGACTTGACTATGGAGTCACCATACGCAGTGGTAGAGTCACCATTCTTGGACCCTCACAACCATCCAAGGAACCAACCTCTAATCCAAAATTCATTCCCAATGGTTATAATATCTTGGACTAGCTAAAAAGAACCCCCACTTAGATCTCCATCATGGAGTTACTAAAAATCTCACCCGCACATTGGAAGATCCTAGAAGAGGCATTAGCCACATCCTTCATCACAGATCTTGATGTAGACCAGCTCCAAGCTATGGTTAGACACATCACCACACCACATCTCTTAACATTTTTTGATCAAGACCTACCAACTCAACCATCTCATAACCATGCAATCCATATCAAAGTCTTGGTCCATAAGAATAAAGTGAAAAGAGTCTTAGTGGATGGAGGTGTAGGTTTGAATATTTGTACTCTCAAGTTGATAAAGAATTTGGGATTCTTCAAGGACGTCATTGAAAAAGGTAAAGGTAATACGATTAGGGCATATGATGATCAAGAAAGAGTGTCTCAAGGAACTATTCAACTCCCTATTCAAGTAGGGCCATCCATCATGTAAACTACATGCCAAGTCCTTGATCTAGAATTACCTTTTAATATCCTCTTGGGGTGCCCATGGATCCACGGGGTGCAAGCTGTCACCTCTACCTTTCATCAATGTGTCAAGTTTCCCTATCAAAATCAAGAGGTTACAATCCATGGTGATCCCAAGCCATTTTATTATTGCAATAACTTGGAAGAAAAATACTACAAAATACCCCAAGTTCCAAAGAATTATTAAGGCCCTACAACTCCATATATAGACCCATCTACCCTCGCCTCTACTTATGAGACAAACACATCCGCCATTTTGGATATCTCTGATATCAAAGTCATTATCCAAGACAATAGGTGTGGGGATATCAAGTCTGTTGTACCAAGATGAAAGGCTCATGCTTGATCTTCCCATGGATGGTAATAGAAAAGGACTGTAGATAATGTAAGGATGAGGTTACAATAAAAACAAGAAACTTGGGAAAAATGACAATGGTTTTCTAGAACCTATTATTCCTGATAAGTGTATAAGGAATCTTGGCCTTGGATGTACTCTGAAATTAACCATACTTGGAAAAGGTGCCTTGGTTAGAAAAGTCAAAGTTTCCCCCCCCGGTTCTGGTATCAATTACTTATCCTTTTGAGGACCCCCTCACTGACTTACCCATGTTATTTGAGGATTCCTCCCTTCTCATGATTTTTACCCTATCTTTTGAGTCAAGCAACCAAACCCATGAGCTAAACTTAGTTTATCCCCAACTCATCGATTATGGCCAACGAAGACCACCAATTTTAGACACGTTCGGAAATGATGAGGCTCTCTCAAAATTCATGGGATTGCAAGATACAATACCATATGGAGATAAAAAAATTAGATTTGAAATTGAGCTCGAAACACATGCCTATTATGCATAAACGATTGAATCCTTCAGTCGCAAAAGTGAAAATTTAAGAATAATATCTAGGTATTTGATTGAAAACTACACTATGGCACTCTCTGACCTAAAAATAGTAAAAATAAAGGATGCATCCAATGGTGAAAACCTCTCTCTCAAGAACCACAGGATGAGGGATTCAATCTTCCCCTTAGTGCTATTCATCAGGAGAAGTCAACAGTCTTAGCAGAGAAGTGAAATCTAGTTAACTTAGGAACAGAAGAAATGCCACACATAACCTTCTATGCAGAATCACTTTTGATAGAAGAACAAGAACTCCTAGCTACTTTTTCTAAGGGAAAGAAAGGTAAAATTTGCATGGACCTATGCCAACATGCATGTTCTTCATCCAGAATTTGTGGTTCACCATCTAACTGTCTATCTAGAAGCAAAACTAGTAAGACAAAAACTAAGAAAGATACATCCACAAATAGCTTTCCTAGTTAAAATTGAATTATAGAAGCTCCTTGATGTCAGTTTCATATAACCAAGTGATTATCCAGTGTGGGTTTCAAATCTTGTTCCTATTTCAAAACCCACTAGGGGCATCTACATCTACACTGACTTTAGGGATCTAAACAAAGCATGTCCTAAAGATGACTTCCCTCTTCCCAATATTGACATGATTGAGGATTAGACAGTAGGACATGAAATGCTATCACTAATGGGCATATTCTCATGGTACAATGAGATCATGATATCCAAAGATTATTGGTGCAGGAGTACCTAGGAAAGGACTAGTTTTATTGAGGTTTTGTATGAAGTTCTTTTTTTTTTTTACTGTCATAAGGTCATGTAGACCATTTAGTGTTGAGATTAGTGATGTTTTTAGTCTTTGGAAAATGGGGTTGTTAAGAGTTCAATGAGTTTAGAGGCTCATTTTGCCTGAATGGTAAAAAGTTGCCAAACTTGCAAAACACAGGGGGTTTCATAAAGTTTGCTTTAGGTCATCTAAAAGGCTCGACCCATGAAGCTCAACTATTTTTGAGGCCTATTTAAGGCATTCCTCGACCATGGAATATGGTTGGAGGTTTCAGTGTTTTAGTGAAACTTTGTAAAATTGAAGGAGCAGCGTTCTAAAAGATAATTTTTCTGATCTTTGCATTCATTTTGGAGCTTTAATGGAGTAAACTTACTGTTATCTTGTTAGTAGTATGTAGTATTGATATTTTTCAAGCTTTGAGTGCCATATATTTGTCTTTACAAATCATTTTTCATCTTTTATTTGTATATAGTTTGCTTTTTGCATTTTCTGGCTTGAATCAAACAGTTTAAGAAAATGGAGTCCTAGTGCACTTTCCCACCATAAAAATTATATGGCCCTTTGGGATTTGTGTCTAGGCTTCCTTAGTGTAAATATGGTAGCTAGTAGAGTTTGTGGGAATGCAGGAGATGCTAGCAAAAAGATGCCCTATGCGAGCTAGTGCAGGTCCGGTTGGGGCAAACTTGGAGAAAAAGATCCATAACTTGTAAGGGAGTTGAGATTTTGAAGAAATTATTTCTTGTGAATTTTGTTGGTGGTCTTGGCTATATATGGTGATCAGGAGGAGCCTTTATCAATTCATTTTCTAGGAGAACTTTCTGACAGTCTTAAATCAGCCCGAGAAAACATAAAAACCCTAGCTTCTTAACCATTTCTATGTTTGAGCAGTGTACGGGATGTACAGGGCCAAAACCCTAAGAATCTTTGAGGCATGGGTGTGAGAAACACAAAACCTAAACAAAGAGTCTTGTTCCTTTGGTGGGTTTAGGTTAAAATTGCATTTTACCCCTGTTTAGAGGCTAATTGGGGGCTCAAGGCTTGTAGCCTTTTCAAACCCTAGGAAGGAATTAATGGAAGAGATGGTTAAAGGGAGACTTGAGGAAGTACAAGAACCATAGTTAGAGTCCCTTGAAGCTTTTTAAATGTGTTACACCCCTGCAAGTTATCAAGTTCAAGGTGGAGTGAACTTGGTCTTTAAGGCAGAGTAAGGGCCAAATGGAGAGAATGTGGCGAAGCACCAAGGTTAGCTTGGTAGAAGGACAACATGTTGGTAGGAGAGAGGTTGGTTAGACAAACCAGGGGCACCTAGTCATGAGTAGGGTCCTATAGGTTAGACTGGTGAAGCCAAGCACCAAGGGAAGGTCATATAAGGAAAGACCTAGAGCAGGAACCAGTGATTGGTTCCTCCAACCCCTCTCCCTATTAGATTGGTATTAAAGCAGGTTAAAGATTTGGGAAAGAGTAATAATGTCAGAGGTTGAGTGAAGTGATACTACCGTCATGGTGACAAATGCACAATTGGCCAAGATGGTTGAAGAGCAGGAGGAAGATAATAGGCAATTGAGGGAAAGGATAGCCCAACTTGAGGAAGCAGTGAGGAGTGCACAGTTTGAGGGAAGAATTCCAAAAGAAGAAGAGGTTGTAGAGGAAGATAAGACCCCTGAACCTGACCCTATTTTGAAGGAGGAGCCTTTCTTGAAGGAATTGAAAGCCTTGAGTGGAAAAGCACTTGAAGGTATACCACTTTTTAGTGGAAAGATGGAAGCAGACCTAGTCATGGATTGGATAGAAGGCATGGAGAATCATTTTGAGTGTGATGGAGTCACTGAAGCTCAGAAGGTGAAGGTTGCTAATTCAAGATTGAGAGGATCAGCTTTGACATGGTGGAAGTTTATTTAGACAGAAAGGGAAAAAGAAGGCAAACAACCCATATCAACTTAGAAAGGAATGGTTGCTAAGGTAAAGGAAGCCTACATGCCAGATGACTATGAGATTCAATTGCACAAGAAGAGGCATAGTCTAAGGCAGAAAGACCAAGATGTAAACACTTATACTGAAGAGTTTCAAAAGCTATGCATGAGGTCTAATGTGACAGAGGATGAGAGTCTCAAAGTGGCTAGGTATCTTAATGGCTTGAAATGGAACATCCAAGAAGAGATGGCTCTTTTGAGTCCTAAAACAGTACATCAATGTTATTAGTTGGCTATCAAGATTGAGGAAAGGAACAAGAGGAAGCAAGATCAGACTTCCAAGGGCAGAGGCAAAGGCAAAGATCAAAGAGATCAAAGAGATCAAAGAGGATAGCGTGGTGGCTACCAAGGAAGAGGCAGTGATCAAAGGAATCATGGAGAAGCAAAACTCACTGAGCATGGAGGTGAAACATCTTCAAGAGGAGGATTTAATAGAGGAAGAGGACCTCAAGGAGGTTCCAATAGAGGAAGATGAGTAGGTAGGAGAAGTTTTTATTTTGCAAACATGAAGTGTTATCATTGTAGCTAGTTAGGTCACCCTGCTTATAGATGCCCGAAGAAAGCATCTTCATCAAGCAATGAAAAGAGAGTGGCTTATGCACAAGAGGACACCATGAGTCCCAAATCATCTGAGATAAGTCATATAGAATCAAAGGTAGGATAGAATTTGATGTTTAACAGAGTTCTGATCAAACAACCAGTCAAGGAGGAACCAAAACAGAGAAGAGCTCTTTTTAGAGTAAGGTGCAAGATACTTGGAAAAGTGTGCAAGGTCATAGTAGACTCAGGTTCAATAGAAAATATAATCTCAAAGGAGGTAGTAACTAAACTGAAATTGGAGAAGGTACCTCACAATAACCCCTACAAGGTCACATGGCTGAATAAAGGGCAGAGTGTTTTAGTTAATGAGCAAGTAATGGTGGAATTTTCAATTGGAGGTTATAAAGACAAGTTAGTTTGTGATGTATTACCCATGGATGAATGCCATCCACTACTAGGTAGACCATGGAAATATGACAAAATTTCCATTTATGATGGGAAAGAGAACACCATCTCATTCAAGAAGGATGGAAGAACCTTCAAACTGCAGTCACTATCAGAAGAAAATGAAGGACGGTCCAAGAAACCTAACATCATGTTGACTAGTGGTAAGGAGTTCCTTAAGGACCTACACAAAGGGAATGAAGGATATGTGGTGGTGTTGCAACCTAAAGATGAAGATAAGGCTGAAAAGACAGTCTTACTAGAAGCAGTCCAAAGGTTGCTTGATAAGTACAAGAGCATAGTTAGTGATGGTACACCTGCAACTTTACCACCAAAGAGAGAAATAAGTCATCAAATTGAATTCATACCTGGAGCATCATTACCTAACAAAGCATCATACAAACTTACTCCAGAGCAGAACCTAGAGGTAGCCAAGCAAGTGCAAGAATTGTTGGATCAAGGACTGATTCAAAAGAGCATCAGCCCTTGTGCAGTGCCAATGGTTTTAGCAACCAAGAAGGGAGGTAAGTGGAGACTTTGTACTGATTCTAGGGAAATAAATAGGATCACCATTAGGTATAGGTTTCCTATTCCTAGAATTGAAGACTTGATGGATTGTCTTGGAGGTGCTCAGTTCTTCACTAAGTTGGATCTCAAGAGTGGATACCATCAGATTAGAATTATGGGTGGTGATGAGTGGAGGATAGCTTTTAAGACAAATGATGGGTTATATGAATGGAAAGTGATGCCATTTGGCCTCTCAAATGCCCCTAGCACATTCATGAGACTCATGAATGAAGTACTGAAGGATTTCACAGGGATCTTTGTGGTAGTATATCTTGATGACATATTGATTTTCAGTAAGATAGTAGAAGAACACTTCAAGCATGTGGAGATGGTTCTTAAAAGGTTGCAAGAGGAAAATTTGGCAATCAATCTTGAGAAATTTGAGTTCTTTAAGCAAGAGCTTGTGTATCTAGGTTTTGTAGTGTCCAAAGGCTCATTAAAGATGGACCCAAGCAAGGTGGAAGCCATCCTAAACTGGCCTACACCAACCACAGCAATAGAGGTAAGGAGTTTTCATGGATTGGCCCAATTTTATAGAAAATTCATAAGGAACTTTAGTGGTATATATGCACCAGTCCTACATACTATCAAAGGTAGTCTAAAAACAAAGTTCAAGTGGACTCAAGAGGTTGATAAAGGGTTTGAGAAACTGAAACAAGAAGTGGCAACTCAATCTATTCTATTATTGCCTAGTTTTGACAAGTTGTTCATAGTTGAGTGAGATGTAAGTGGAGTAGCAGTAGGAGTACTTAGTCAAGAAGGTAGGCCTATGGCCTTCTTTAGTGAAAAGCTCAATGAATCCAAGCAAAAGTACTCTACCTATGATCTAGAATTATATGCTTTAGTGCAGTCCCTTAGGAAGTGGAGGCATTATTTGTTACCCAAAGAGTTTGTGGTCTTTACTGATAACCAAGCACTTAGTTATATCAACATCCAAGAAAAGTTAAGTAATAGGAATTTGAAATGGATGGAATACGTCCAATCTTTTACTTTCACCATCAAGCACAAGAAAGGACAAATGAACAAGGTTACAGATGCATTAAGCAGAAGGTTGTTGACAGTGCAAGAAATATAGCTAAAGAGCATTGGATTAGAGAGTTTCAAAGACCTCTATGGTGAAGATGAAGACTTCTCAGAAGCTTACAAGGTATGTTCTGATTTTGAGAATCATTTTCATAGCCAATATTCTGAGTATACTTTGTAAAGTGAGTTGTTGTTTAAAGGAAATCAGTTATGTGTTCCAAGAGGGTCAATGAGGGAAAATATGATTTAGGAAAAACATAATGGCAGTCTTAGTGGGCATTTTGGCATCAATAAGACTTTAGAACTAGTGCAAAGGTTCTATTACTGGCCTAAGTTGGCAAGAGATGTTAGAGGTATGTGGAATAGCCTGTTGTGTGCATGAAAGCTAAGGGGGGAGCTAGCAATGCCGGTTTATATCAACCCCTGCCCATTCCTAATAGACCATGGGAGTGTGTGAGCATGGATTTTTTGGTAGGTCTCCCTAAGACCAAGACTGGTTTTGACAGTGTTTATGTTGTGGTAGATAGATTTAGCAAGATAAGTCACTTCATTCCTTGAAAGACTACTCATGATGCTAGCTACATAGCTCACCTTTTCTTCAAGGAGGTTGTGAGGATCCATGGCTTACCTTTAAGCATAGTTTCTGACAAAGATGTGAAGTTCATGAGTCACTTTTGGAAGAATCTATGGAGCAGATTGGGTACAAACCTATCTTTTGCATCAGCTTACCATCCTCAGACCGATGGTCAAATAGAGGTGGTTAACAGAGTGTTGGGTAATCCTCTAAGGTGCCTAACTAAGGAATATGGACAGACATGGGATATGGTTATCTCCCAAGCTGAATATGCTTATAATGACAGTGTCAACAGGACAACAGGGAAGAGTCCTTTTGAAGTTGTATATGGAATGCACCCACGAGGCATTTGTGAGCTCTAAGACCTTGGATCTATGGAGAATAGGAGTGGACATGTAGAAGACTTCACTCATACCATGAAGAAGATTCCTAAGTAGGTCAAGAAAATAGTCACAGTAGCAACCCAAAAGTTGAAGGAGAAAGTTTATTTGTCAAGGAAGGATGTACAATTTGCAATTGGGGACTATGTTATGATCCACCTCAACAAATCCAGATTATAGAAGGGAATGTCAACCAAGTTACAGATGAAAAGAGTGGGTCCATGCAAGGTACTAGAAAAATATGGCAAGAATGCATACAAGGTGGAGTTACCATCATATTTTGGGCATCTCTCCAATGTTCAATGTAGCTGACTTGATCAAGTATATGGGATCAGTCAAGGATGTAGATTAGAATAGTCAGGAAGTTCTCAAGGACATCAGCAATGTACCCTTCCCTCATCAAGACAAGCTATAAGCAGAGAAGATCTTGGAGTCAAGAGTGAAGAAGGCTACAAGGCACAAGGTGTACATGGAGCATCTTGTCAAATGGAAGGATAAGCATGATTTTGAAGCTACCTGGGTAGAAGAAGCATATTTTAAGAAGCAAGGAATTGATATATCTTTGATCTCTCCTAAAGTTCCTTAGTTCTTTGAGCTGAGAGGGGGAGAATGGTACAGAAGCACCTGGGAAAGGACTAGTTTTATTGAAGTTTTGTATGAAGTTCTTATTTTGTTTTTGTTGTCATAAGGTCATGTAGACCATTTAGTGTTGAGCTTAGTGGTGTTTTTGGTCTTTGGAAAATGGGGTTGTTAAGAGTTCAATGAGTTTAGAAGCTCATTTTGGTTGAATGGTAAAAAGTTTCCAAAGTTGCAAAACATAGGGGGTTTCATAAAATTTTCTTTAGGTCATCTAAAAGGCTCGACCCATGAAGCTCAACTATTTTGGAGGCCTATTTAAGGCATGACCCAACCATGGAATAGGGTTGGAGGTTTTAGTGTTTTAGTGAAACTTTGTAAAATTGAAGGAGCAGCGTTCTAAAAGACAGTTTTTATGATCTTTGCATTCAATTTGGAGCTTTAATGGAGTAAACTTACTGTTATCTTGTTATTAGTATGTAGTATTGATATTTTTCAACCTTGGAGTGCCATATATTTGTCTTTACAAATTGTTTTTCATCTTTTATTTGTATATAGTTTGCTTTCTGCATTTTCTAGCCTAAATCAGGCAGTTTAAGAAAATGGAGTCCTAGTGTACTTTCCCACTGTACAAATTGTACGGCCCTTTGGGATTTATGTCTAGGATCCATTAGTGTAAATATGGTAGCTAGTAGAGTTTGTGGCAGTGTAGGAGATGCTAGCAAAAAGATGCCCTATGCGAGCCAGTGCAGGTCCGGTTGGGGCAGACTTGGAGAAAAAGATCCATAACTTGCAGGGGAGTTGAGATTTTGAAGAAATTATTTCTTGTGAATTTTTTTGGTGGCCTTGGCTATGCATGGTGATCAGGAGGAGCCTTTATCAATTCATTTTCTATGATAACTTTATGAAAATCTTAAATCAGCCTGAGAAAACTTAGAAACCCTAGGTTCTTAACCATTTCTGTGTTTGAGCAATGAACGAGCTGTACAGGGACAAAACCCTAAGAATCTTTGAGCCATGGGTGTGAGAAACACAAACCCTAAACAAATATTCTTGGTCCTTTGGTGGGTTTAGGTTAAAATTGCATTTTACCCTTGTTCAGAGGCCTAATTGGGGGCTCAAGGCTTGTAACCTTTTCAAACCCTAGGAAGGAATTAATGAAAGCGATGGTTAAAGGGAGTCTTGAGGAAGTACAAGAACCCTAGTTAGAGTCCCTTGAAGCTTTTTAAATGTATTACACCCCTACAAGTTATCAAGTTGAAGGTGGAGTGAACTTGGTCTTTAAGGCAAAGTAAGGGCCAAATGGAGAGAATGTGGCGAAGCACCAAGGTTAGCTTGGTAGAAGGAAATCATGTTGGTAGGAGAGAGGTTGGTCAGACAAACCAGGGGCACCTAGTCATGAGTAGGGGCCTATAGGTTATATTGGTGAAGCCAAGCACCAAGGCGAGGTCATATAAGGAAAGACCTAGAGCAAGAACCAGTGATTGGTTCCTCCAACCCCTCTCCCTATCGATTATCAACACAAAATAGCTTTCAATTCTCCATGTGGAACCTATTGCTGGAACATGATGCCATTTGGGTTGAAAAATATAGGAGCTATCTATCAAAGAGCCATGACACTAGTCTTCCACAACATGATTCACAAAACTATGGAAAACTATCAGGATCACATACCAACTCTAAGCTCCATCTTTGATAGGCTAGAATAATACAACGTCAAACTCAATCCAAAAAAGTGTCTTTGGGGTACAATTAGGCAAGTTACTAGGGTACATTGTATCTATGAGAGGAATCAAGATAGATCCTCCAAAGTCAAAGCATTTATAGAGATGGAGGCACCAAGAACATTGAAGCAATTAAGGGGTTTGTAGGTAAGACTCCAATCCATCTGCCAGTTTATAGGACTGTTAGAAGATAAGGCTATCCCTTATTCTCAACTACTCCACAAGGGGGTAGCAGACAAATGGAATGAGAAATGTGACCAGGCTTTCAATAAGATCAAGGAGTAGTTTCTCACACCACTAGTTCTCATGCCACCAATTCTAGGCAAGCCCTTGATCCTATATATATTGGAAATAGTAGCGACCCTTGGAAACCTCTTAGCACAATGTGATGTAAATGGGAAGGAGAGAGCTATTTACTACATAAACAGAACCATGGTAGGATATGAGCTAAATTATGCATCCATTGAGAAAGCTTGCTTAGCGGTCATATTCACCGCAAAAAAAATTAGACGCTATATGCTAGCATATCAGATAAAACTCATTTCCAAGATAGATCCTCTCAAGTATCTACTTTCTAAAGCAATGCTCATAGGGTGAATAGCTAAATGGATTATGATACTAGCATAACATGACATTGAATATGTAGAATGGAATGCCATTAAAGGAAAAGTGATTACAGATCAGCTGGTAGAAGCACCAATGTATTTAGAAAACCCACTGATATCAGAGTTCCTCGATGAGTCCATAGTTAACATAAGTGTAGTGGATCATTGGAAAGTATATTTTGATGGATCATACACAAAACATGGGTTAGGAGTTGGATTCTTCTTTATTACACCACAAGGAGATTGCATACCCAAGTCATATAAGTTGTATTTTCCTTGCACAAACAACATTGCAGAATATGGGGCTCTTGTCATAGGGCTCAGAATTGCAGTACAATGGTAGATCATGGAACTCAAAGTCCATGGGGACTCACAACTTATCATCAACCAGGTAAATGATGAATACCAAATGAAAGATGACAAGTTGAATCCATACAAGAAACTGGTGGAAAGCCTCAAATAATTCTTCATTGATATCACATTTGAGAAAATACCAAGAGGAAATAACAAAGTAGTGGATGTTATGGCAACAATTGGATCACTACTAGATATCCCACACAATGTCCCTAAGCAAGAATTCCTTGTAGAGAAGCTTCTCATACTAGCATTCGAGGTACCAAAGTCTGAATTTGTGTGTGAAACCATTGGTCCTAGTGATCCCTGGTATCATGATACATACACCTTGAGAATAGGAGTCCTCCCACCTGATATCACCCTGAACCTTAAAAGAACATTTTTCAAGAAGTCATCCCACTTTTTTTTTTATCGTAGGAGACACCCTATACTGTAGGAGTATTGAGGGAACCCTTTTATGATGCTTAAACACTGAGGAAGCTTCAACTACTTTAACCAAGGTACACAATGGCATTTGTAGGTCACATTCAAGTGGTATGACCTTGGCTAATAAACTGTTGAGGACTGGGTACTATTGGCCTACAACGGAGAGGGAAGCTCACAACTATGTCTGAAGATGCTTATAGTGTCAACAATGTGGGGATCTCATCCATGTACCAACTTAGGAGATTAACCCTATCATTACACTGTTAGTGTAATTAATTAATTATTTCACTAGCATAAGTTAACTTAGGTCATATTTCATTTAGTCCTAGGTTGCATTTTTAATAAATCATTTAATAAATAGGGTAATATTCCCTTCCTTGTTTGTAGGAGATAAGATTCCTTCTAGAAGATGAGTTGTCCTTCTAGAACTTATCTCAACATTTAATAATCATCTAGATAGGGTTCACATGTTGTCACACGCTGTTAGATCATGACACATGGCAACATCTCATGCATCTTAGGTTTTCTTTTTTTCCTATATAATGAGGCATTTTGTACATTTGAATATAGTATCTCTATTGTGCATGCCTAGTTGCAACACTTTCTTTATGGTTGATCATCTTTCCTAGAAAAGGTCCTTCATTGAAGACTGCAGCTTCAAGGACCCTGTGCATCCCTAATCTCAACATGGTATCAGAGCTTTTCCAATGAAATTTCAACCCTTGATCAAGAAAGTTGGTGTGCAAGATTCTTTGTACGTTGAAGGTTTCTATTAAAGGATACTTGATTCCACCCAGGGACCAAGCTGATTTTTGAAGTAGATAGAGTCATATCTGAGCTTTCCATTGTCTTCAGAAGGCCTCAAAACCCTAGGATCACCTACCCAATCATCAAAATCAGATACATCAACCGGGGAGCCATCAGTGGTATTTTTTGGGTTTGCAAAATCAACTGGTATGATCCATACAAATTTGCAGTAAAAAAAATTAATCCTGTTAGTTGTCCTCTGAGGAAAAAATATTTTAGCTGTAGGCACTTTTTTTAAAAAAAAATTGGGCTCAATTTCTCTATTATTTTGGCAAAAAAATAATTATTTGGGCAATTCTATATAGTCTGCAAAAAAAAAAAAAATCATCGACCTCCATTTAAATTATTTGGTCGGCATTTTTTTAAAAATCTGTGGGCTTATTATATTTTTCATTGGCATATTGAGCGGAATTTTATTTTTTGTCAGCATCATCTATTAATGTTTTTGGGGTTTGATTTTAATTTAATCAAGAGGCATATTTTATTCATCCATCAGCATTGAATATCTTTTGATTTTTTAATTGCATTTTTTTTGCAATATTAAAAAATCAAAATCAATTATTTGTTGGCATTAATAAAAGTCTACAAAGAAGTATTTGTTCGGCTATCTTTATTACTTTGTAGTAGTGTACCTGGTATAGTCACCCGTACCTATCGATTGTGCTTGCCGATACTCGTATCTCCCCCGTCACCGACCGTTATTCCCTACCAGCCTGTGCTCTCACCGACAGTGGTTTTTTGTTTACTGCTAGTCATCATTCATCACCAATGACCGATGGGTTCCAAAGCCCGAGCCCCTGTCATGGTTGCATGGTGAACCGAGCGCTTTGCTCATTTCGAGGAGCTTTGCTATTCCACCTCCTGCCGCCAGTTCTAGCCACTCCATCGCCACTAGATCTGATGGTGATTTTTTGTAACTACCAACACTTTTTTTGCCACTATTACCACCATGGTCATATCAGAGACCAGGAGCTACCTCCCGGGGACTGAATTTTTTCCCCTCAATAGCCTATAGAGTGCCTCCTATAGGCCTTTTTTTCATTTTATCACAACTTTCACCCACGGTATCAAAAATCAGCAAACGAGATACCGTCGGAAAGAGAATTTTGTCTACTTTCCAGTGGTAAAATCAATTCTATGAAATTTTTCTCGTACAAAATTATACAGTCAACTAAATTCCAAACCCTAATTTGGACATAAAGGCTCATAACTTCTCATCAGATTGTCAGATTTCGGTGATTCTAGGGGCATCAGGAAGGTGTTTTAGAGCTTTTTTCATCAATCTAGACCTCTTGGTCATTTTCAGCTCCAAGTTCTCTTGCATGATATTTTTTCAATTTGGTGCATTTGATTAATAACCTGGTTATTCTAAAGCTTGGGACAAGATTTTTTTATCCGAGTAGATCACTTAAGTTGCACATCATACTTAGAAGATTCTATTTGTTGTTGAAGGTTAGTGTCTTTGTATTTTTGTGGAGAAATTTGACTATGGAGCTTGCATATACTCCTTTGGTTATGTTGCATAAGGGTAACTATAAGAAATAGCGAGATGGGAACTACCACCATCTCCAATCACTTGATCTATTTCCTCATATATCTAGTATAGTTCCTCATCCGAGTGAAGGTATTCAAGAATTTTCTTGGATTTGTTGCAGATACACAGTTTTTGAAATCATTAAGATGCAAGTTGATTCTAATGTTTTTAGTTCTATTGATCATTCTGATTGTCCTCACATCCTTTGGACTAAGCTTTGGGAGATCTATGGAGATTCAGATACTTCATCATTCCCCAATGGTCATGATTCAGAATGTCATTCTTCAAATCAAGTACCCCATGATGATATTGTTGTGCACGAAGTTGATTGCCTTGAATCTTCTAAAGAGGTTGACAAGGTTCCTTTAGGTGCTTCTTCTCCATCAGAGATAGTTGGTATCCCTTCACATTCAGTGATTCCTTGTCCAAATTCATTGATTGAGGCTTCCACCATCATCATCCATCAGGATACCTTCAGTTTTCTAGAATTGACATCACAGGATGGATTTTTTTTAGGTATCACTGACTTGGCTACTTCTATAGGTTTGGAGGAAATTTTTCAAGGGATATCACTCCTCTATTTAGATATTTCTTGTATGAGACTTCTTCCCAGTCATTCCATTTAGGACTTGAGGTTTCTTTAGCATCTACCATTAGATTGGCTTCATACTTCTTTTAGGGGGGTCTATCAAGTCTCCATCACATCCATCATATTCATTCTATCACTGTCTTTGGATATTGTCCAACATTAGTTTCTGCATCATCCTGGTTTGTCACCCTCTTCATTGATTGTGGCATCATTAGGCAAGGAGACATTTGATCAGCTTTTAGAGACATCATCGGCATCCACCTTCATCCTTCCTTCCTTCAATTCATATCCAGAATGGGAAGCATCCCTACACTTGCAGTTGGTTTTGTTTCTTCTGAAAGGGAGACAAGTTATTTGTCAACATTGGATCTTGTTTTTTCTTCAAACACTTACCATCTTTGCAGCTGATCACATCTTTTGGTGGGGCTATATAGTCTCTCTCTATTGTATCCATTTGACATATGGTGTACTTGGGGGGTATTTGGGAGTCCTCCATTCTTCCCATCCTATCTCAATTTTTTTCTTTTTCATCTCCTTTTTGGAGAGGGGTTTTCTTCCCATTGGGTTTTCCCCTTTTCTCCAGTTGTGGGATATTTTTTGCATCATTTTCATGAACATGGGTACCTAACATGGCCTTGTAGCTGGGACCCATCATCCATCATCTCTGCATAATCATTGCATTTTCCTCCCTAAGTTGGACTTATGGGGGGGTGTTAGTGTAATTAATTAATTATTACACTAGCATAAGTTAACTTAGGTCATATTTCATTTAGTCCTAGGTTGCATTTTTAATAAATCATTTAATAAATAGGGTAATATTCCCTTGTTTTTAGGAGATAAGATTCCTTCTAGAACTTATCTCAACATTTAATAATCATCTAGATAGGGTTCACATGTTATCACATGTTATTAGATCATGACACATGGCAACATCTCATGCATCTTAGGTTTCTCTTTTTCCTATATAATGAGGTATTTTGTTCATTTGTAACATATAATATCAATCATTTTCATCAATATAGAATCTCTATTGTGCATGCCTAGTTGCAAAAATTTCTTTGTGGTTGATCATCTTTCCTGGCAAAGGTCCTCCATTGAAGACTACAGCTTCAAGGACCTTGTACATCCGTAATCTCAACATACACCTTGGCCCTTTTCACAATGTGGGCTCAATCTCATTGGTAAAATCATCCCCACCTCATCTAGTGGACATAAGTTTATTATCACCGCCATAGAGTACTTCACAAAGTGGGTAGAGGCCATCCCCATGACCTATATTATAGGGAAGTATATTTTCAAGTTCATCTTGAACTACCTAATTTGTCGCTATGGTGTCCCTTAAGCTATTATCTTAGATAACAGGACACCTTTCAAAAACCAGGATGTTCAGGACCTATTCCAAAAGTTCAAAATCCAACATCTCTTTTCTACTCCATACTACCCCCAAGGAAATATCCAAGTTGAGGCTACCAATAAGACCATCTTGAAAATCCTAAAGAAAAAAATCAATGACACTGGTCGTGACTGGCACTTATAAATAAATCCAACATTATGGGCCTACCAAATAAGTATCCACATGCCTAAAGATGTAACCCCATTCTCCCTAGTCTATGGATTATAAGTCATCCTTCCCATTGAGATCTAGCTCCCATCCTTAATAATATCATTGCAGAACCTTATTACAGATGAAGAATATCAGGTATCATGGTTGAACGAGTTGGAGCTATTGGATAAGCGGCACATGGATGCCTTAAACCATTTGTAGGTCTATAAGAACTTCCTCAAGAGAAGCTACAAGAAGAAGATCAAGAGTCAGACCTTTCAAATCGGAGAGCTCATATTCAAGGAGAATCAGAAGAATGCACCAAATCCAAATAGTAAGGGAAAGTTTCAACCCAATTGGTTGGGACCCTTCATCATCACAACAAGCTACAAATTAGGATCGTATCAGTTATAAACACCAAAAGGTGAGCCTCTGCAAGAGGCTATCAATAGCTCCCATCTCAAAAAAAATTATGCCTAAAATTTCCAAGGTATAAATCCAAAATCCAAAAACATCAAAAAATATAAAAATAAGAAAAAGTAAGAAAAATAATTGAGAACAGTAAAGAAAAAAATCATCCTCTAGTGAAAACTACTTTGGTGGCACTTTGAGAAAGTATCTTGGTGAAAACTTGGCAAACAAGCACCTTGTGTAAATAATCACTTCCCATCCACCATGGTCATTACGGTTTGTTTTGCATCATTCATTCATCACACTTCCATATCTCCATCCATCAGCCATCTGCATCTACATCATAGCTTAATCTTGTGTTTGTATCATGATACCTCCTAAAACTACTTGGCACATTCCTAATGTCATTTTGTCCTGCCTATATCGAAGTAGTCTATCGCACCACGCTAGGGGCATGTTCTTTTTTTTGCATCGGATTGGATTCATGTATATTCTTGAAATCTTCCTTAAAATAAGAAAATCCAAAAACATTCAGGAAATCAAAACAAAAAAAATCCAAAAAACACTCAAAAAATTAGAAAATCCAAAAAACATCCAAAACATATCAAAATCCCAAAAATAGGTCAAAAAGTCAGAAAAAGTCAATAAACGAGTTTTGTGTTAGTCAAACTACAAGGTCTCTCGATGTATAACATAGGCAAGGCTAATCTTTGATCAACCCCCGAGGCCCTTAGTATAGGTTTTTAGGTTAAGTTTTTGGTCAAAATTTCAAAAATCCAAAAAAACATTAGAAAATTTGATAATCAAAACATTTGTAAAAAAATTTGAAAATACCAAAAATAGCCTCAAAACATTTCAAAACACCAAAACATCCAAATATTTTTAAAAATCCATTTGTCCCATCTCACTTTCACCCACAATAAACATCTGCTCATAATAAATCATCATCACCCCCAACCTTTGGTACAACAATCAGAAACAAGTCTAGTAAATCAAAAGTGAAAACTCAAATGTCAAAAGTATCAAGTCTAGGTTGGTAGGTAAACAAGTTGTTAAATGCTTGGTATTAATAGCCCATCATCTAGTCAATCTCAAAATCATCTAATAACATCATGTCCTAGGATGCATCCTTCCTACAGTGGACATCAACATCAGGCATCACCATAGTTTAGTCTTGGATAGAGGTATGGAGAACATTAGCTTTTCTTTACTTGATCTTATTATTTTAACTTATCTAATTGTACTCATTCCAATGACCTCTCAATGATGTTTAATCAAAATTCTTTAGAGAGAAAGGAATGGGGAAATGATCATTATCTTTTGTATGTTGTGCTTGTTGGATATTCTTGTAATATAACCTTCATCATGCATACTTTGTTTGGTCTATAGGGAGGGTATTTTAGGTTTCTTATTGACCACATAGGAAGGCTTTCTTTTCTATGTCTTGGTCTGAGATATTTGAAATATCAGAACTACATTTTAAATAAGGTTTTGTATGCCAGGTGTGAACTGGGATAATCCTATCTGATTGTTGATTCAAAGTCCATCGCACTAGGTACAGTGCCATCCTGGTTCTTTATACCTTGATACATTGTATTTATGTGTGTTATCAAACATAAGGTAAGGAAGCCCTTTTAAAATCCCAATTCCTAATAAGCAATCCATCATCACCCATCTTTCATCCTCATCTCTAATAAATTCTTTTCAAATGATGGACTTGTTGGATCCTCCTGTCATCATCTCATTTCTTCTTTCTTCTCTCCACGCTAACATGGTACCATGACAGTTGATCAAAACATCACCAATGCATCCATCCTGCATCCACAAACCATCAACATGTTACATATCATATGTAATAGGAAACACTGATCATCTCACATGCATTGCATTCTTATCATTGCATAATATAGATTGGTTATTCTAAGCATTTCATAAACTGTACATTTGCATCCATTGCATAATCATATATGAATTATCATATCATCCATGTATGCATCATCATATCATACATGAAAAAGATACTAAAAAAGAAAACGCTAATATCATAACATCCCATACATCTCATAATCATAACATTTAACATGATCATCCATTTTGTAGTATCCATTAGGGGCATAATATAGATCTATTAGTCTAAGAATATTAAAATCATTTGCATCCATACATCCATACTACAAACAAACATCATCATAAAAGTGCATGGAAATAATACAAAAATAAATGCATCCATAACATCCATAAACATTTGTATGATCACCCATCACATAGAGTAAAAGACATGCATATAGAATCACATTGCATATACATAGAACATCAAATGAATCCATCCATAAAGTATAAATAAAGTAGACACATTGCATAATAAATCAATCATATCATATAATCAAAACATCATCATCACTATCATGGTACAAATCAAAATCATGTGTATGTACATCAATCAAGATACAATGCCCATAGGGCTATCAAAAAACAAAGCCTGTGAGTCTCAAAATAGAATCAAATGCAGATCAAAATTTTATGTGGTAGCTAGCCCTAGTGGCTACTCCCCTCGCATGCCTATCTCTTAGCTCGATCATTTGTTTGTCTTAGCCCTTGTCTTCTAAGAGTACTCTAGAACCTGATTTGTCATAGGTACAACTTGCCAATAATGAAGCCTATAGTACTCAACCTCTCAGATGGCCTCACAATACATCTGTGTAGGTATTGTCCTCCCTTGGGATGAGGCAACCATACTCTCCAACTACTCCCTTCAGTTGACCTCCTCAGACCGCGAAAACACTATCACCTGCCTCTACTCATGCTCATGATCTCTCTTTGTGGTGAGGGCTTGAACCTGTTGTCTAGCCTGGTCCCTCTCTGTCATGATTATATGCAGTCTCCCCTATAAACCATGTATCTTCCCCTATAACTGTTGAATTTGGGCATCTCGTGGGTTTGGCTGTGGTGGCTGAGGTGGATGGGGAGGCTATTGGTTGCTCTATTGATCTCTTGGGGAATCCCTCTATTGATCTCTCGACTGATCTGGCTGATGGGAAGGTGGCCCACCTCCCCCAGGTGCTCCAGGAACTTGGCCCACCTATGCTCTCCTAGTGGTCCTGCCTCAAGGTCTCCTCTATGGAATCACTACCCCTAGAACTGTAAGCCATAGCGGGGGTCTAAACCAATCATCATAGGCACGTGTAGTACCTAGACCTATTTATCCTTGAGCATAGGCCCATGGCCTAGCAACTAGAAGCCTAAAAATATCAACTACATCAGATGCTGGAATCGTTTGTCCCCATGTAGTCTCTCTAGATTTATGGGAAAAGATGGCCACATACTGATCATCAAGTCAATCCTGAACATCTCCAAACTATCAGGCTGCCCTATTTGACAAGTAGCATTCTATCATCATGTTCTCACGCCCTTGCATATTCTGATCCTATTGGGCATAGAACAACTATTGCACATCATCATACCAAGAAGGCATCTGTAACCAAGGCCTCCAAGTGAAAACTATCATCTCATCGATAACTAGGTGCCAGTGGGGTGGGCCTAGCCATCCTATGTGCCTCATGGTAATGTCGCCCCTGTACCTCCAAACTACTGGATCATCAAGTTCTACATCGACCATAGTGACCATCGGTTGAAGCATGACAATGTGTTCCTAGACCCAGATGTGCAACAATGGAATGCCAGTACGAATCAATCAACTGTCACAGTAGGAAAACCCATGAAAATCATGGTATAATGAGGCTAGCATCATTAGTCCCCAAGAAAACAAGGTTCTCCTATGTAGCATCCTCTCCTAGGCCAGGCCCCATCCCAAGCTGAAGTATCTACCCCGTCGATCTAGAGCCACTAGCTCACATATAATGTCTGCAATGATTAGCATAAAAATCAGCACCCGACATCTGTAGTAATCCAAATCAAGCTGGTCAACAGAAAGTGTAAGCTTCTCAACCTCCAGGACCTCGAAGAATGCATCACTTTCGACATTTGTGTCACAGATAACTTGATCATCGTGAATTGGCAACCACAAGATGTGCCATATGTCCTCCAATGTAACACTCACCTCACTAGTGGGAAGGTGAAAGGATGAGGTCTTGTTGTGCCACCTCTTGGCCAACGCGGTCATCATCGCTAGATGGGTCCTAATGGTAGGCACATAAGCAAAGTACCAAAGGACGATCTCTCTCAAGTGATCTTGTCATAACTCGTGCAAACCACTCAATCCACTCAGCACTAAAGGTCAATGCTCATGTGAATGCATAGGCTTTGTATCCTCCTACACCCATGAACCCACAACATCAAATTTTGAAAAAATACCAAACCCTATTTGGAGTTTTTTGACACAAGAACAATGAATGAGTTGTTATTTGTAAAGGTGTCTCAATTTGAAAACTCCAAACAGTGACGCTAAAACCTTTAAAAATGCAAACCAAGCCATGACATCACCATTTACACTAGCGAGTCATTTTGACCTGAAAACCCTAATCCTAAACTAGATCACGGTGTCACCTTTCACAATGGCATCACCATTTGGAGTTTGGAGCCCTAAGGTCAAATTGTGACTTGGCATCACAATTCACAATAGTGGCACTATTTGAGCCCTAGCATCACCGATTTTGCACTTTCAACGTCGCTATATAGCGACACTAGAGACTTTGACCTTTCAAAATGTAATAAATGCACTTAAAATTCAAAACTCAAAGTTGGGTTAAGGTCACATACCGTTGGTCCTGCGCCTAGAGGTCTCTGGTACACACAGACTCACTCAAAAATGTGTTGGTGAAGCACTCCTTGTGCCATTCTGCAGGAGGGTCAGAACTTAAACGAGCTAGAATTCTCAAGGTGTGAATGCAAATATGAATGGAAAGTGACCCCTCTAAGGATATTTAAGCATGAAAATTAGGGTTTTTTGCCCCTTTTTAGCCATCAAACTAGGGTTATGCACCCCTAGCACCATTTTTTCCCAACCAAGGCCCATTTCTTGTCATTTTTTTGTGTTTTGGCATATTTTCAACATCCTGGAGCCTTTCTAGACCTGTTAGGTAGCTTGTCATCTTTTTTCCAGAAATTAGCCAAAAATCCAAATGTGCATCTGATTTCTTGAGGGGGCGGTATACCAACATAATTCTTCTCACTGGGACAGTAGTGGGGCATCCAAAAAAATCAGAAAAAATTTGAATTTTGATCTCAACAAGGTTATTCTTTGAACCAATGCAGTAGGTCCATTGCTTCAAAGAGGGGAAAAATGTAGATGCTCAAATTATCTTGATTGATATCGTGCACTTGATTCTAAATCACTCACATCTATTCTTCCTTAAATCACTTCTTTACTAATCAATTAATTGAATAATCCTTATTTAAAAAATTCATCAAGATTCCTCTTTTAATTAAATAAATCAACTTTATTTGATTAAAATCTAATGTTCTTCTTTTAATTAAATAAATCATTTTATTTAATTAAATCCTAATATTCCTCCTTTGATTAAATAAATCATTTTGTTTAATTAAATCCTAAATTCATCTCTCTTAATTAAATAAATCAACTTTATTTGATTAAATATAATGTTCTTCATTTAATTGAATAAATCAAATTTATTCAACTAAATCATTGACCTCCTAACTATCCTCTCATGTGATTTAAATAAATCTAATTATCTAAATCAAATGTCATATCAACTAATTTCCATATAAGTTAATTAATCACAAATTAATTAACTCCTAAATCATCCATTCCTCTTGCTTTTGCAACTTGCACATGTAAATCAATTTATTTGATTTTTTAATTCTTCTATTTCCATTCAAATATGGCATATCTTTGGAATATTCCACCAATTTGAAATCTCCCTCCCAAAGGACTTTTTCCTCCAACATGGCATTTAAAGCTCTTACATGTCCTTTTTATTGAGCCAACTTGGCATTAACTCATCTTACAACTCTTCTTCCACAAGCCATCTTTTGAATTTCAAATTCCACATACATGCATTAAACATGCACATTGTTCAAAATGTGCTCCACACTACTTCATTAGCATGTTGACAAGTGGAACAATGCCATTGGTTCAAGTTTAATCCCACATTCTCCTTATTTCTCATTCCTCCATCCTTTCATATAAATAGAAGACTACTCTATTGATTTGGGATCCACAACTTCATGCAAGGTTATTATCTACAAATTTGAGCAAGTTCATCCACATTTTCATCCAAGTTTTCATAGAAGTCATCAATCTTAGCTAGGTTATTGACAATTTTCATCAAGGATCAATCAATCATCATCAAACTTTGTAAGGAATTGGAAAGGGATTATTTCCACATCAAAGAAGCACCAATTCCCCCATGGGATGCTAGTTTGAGTATTTTGAACAATATTTCATTAGCTTCTATTGGATATTTTACTTTGTTTTCTTGTTCATTATGTTTGAATGAATTTCATGGGGAGTGTTTGTTATACACTTGTTTATTGACTAATATTTGATTGCTTTTTCATGTTGGAGTAGGTCTAGACCAAGCATTCACATTTTGGCACTAGGAGGGTGAATCTTTCAAAATCGACACATTTTTTTGGATAATTTTGCTATTTTTTCAAAGTTTTTTCCTTTCAAGAAACAATGACATGGAGAAGGACAAACAACGATGCTATCAATCCAACATTGCTATATAGCGACACTGCCTTTACTCCAAAAAGTGATGCTTTAGTGATTCTCTTGAGGGCTAGATCTATCAAACTCCAAAGGGTGACACTACAGTGAAATAACAATGCAATTGTAGTCTCTGTTTTTCCATAGAGTGACGCTGACTTCACCATCTAGCGATGTTGAATCTCCAAACAGGGATGCCTTCATGGATTGTGATGCTAGGTTGGGGTAAATAGTCAAATTTCAAGTTTATTTTAACATGTAATTTTATTTTTTGATCACCTTGAACTTTTAACCTTTTGTGACTCTTTTTTTCTGTAGATTAACCAACTTTTGTAGGTTGAGGTGATCAAGAAGGGAAGGAGGAAACAAGGAGAATATTTCTTATGGCACATTCTTTCTCATGATTGTAACAAGTGTTTTTAAACTCTTTGGGAGTGGTATTTATAATCCCATCTTTAGGATATTGTTATCTTCAGTTTTAGGACTCAAATAAATTTCATTTGGGTTTTAAAAAGAATAATCAAAGGGTTAAAAAGAACATCAGGAACTTACTAGATTTGGTTTTGTGTTTAAGAATTAAACAAACAACTCCAAACATTTAATCTTGGTGCTATAAAAATAACCCATTACTTCTTTTGAATTCTAAAATGAACATGTGTGTTTCTTGTTTTGTAATCCTTTTTATAAACTAATATCATTTAAAAGGCTTATTCACTTCTCTCACACTTCACGGAGATCTTGAGAATAAAAATTCTTTTGGTGATATTAGGTTGTCTAAAAGATTGCCTCCTCACTTCAATTTGAGCTCTTAAAAATTGAACAAATCTTGTTAGTGTGAGCTAAGTATATTGTGTTTGTTCTCTCTTTGTTCATGCAAGCTAAGACTGATCGAACTACGAATGTACTTACTCACTTTTGTTTACCTTTAGAGTGCCTGCCTTGGTGGGAAAAAAGTACTCATCCCCAGTTGTTATGCGATTACGTGGTGATAGTTCTATCTTGTTTCTTATGTAACTGATTGTTATTTTTTTATGTGGTTACTTGTTTGATGTGTTTTGGTGAAAGGGACAGTTTCACATTACTCATTTGTGAGTGCCCTGCTACACTACAATTTCCTTTCACGGTGTGCTTGATTATATGATTGTGTGTATGTTTGACTATTTTGTTTGTTTTAGGTTGTAGGTACTAGGCATCAACTCCACTTGAATCAACAGGTCTGAGTGTGCCTTAAACACAATGGAATAGTTTTTTGGAGATAACATATGATCCCCTACCCTAGCCATTATCCTCAAAGAGGATAAGTGTCCAGTCTGTTACCTCATCAATATTGTCAGATGCTTGTGGTCAGTTGGTCTTGTTTTTCAACCCTAATTATGGTTAGGTAATTATTGTTTATATTTGGTTTTTTTAATTTAAATTTGTTTGGAAAATGTTGTTTTGGTTAATTAATGCATTAAAATAAATTATTAGGTTAAAAGGGCATTTTGATAATTAAATATAAATATATTTATTACAAATAATAGTTTACAATAAGTTAAAAGTGCAATGAAATATTAAAATAAAATAAAATATTATAATGGAATGTTGCAATAAATAAATGGTAAAAAAAATTAATAATAATATAACAAGTAAATATAAATTTTGGTTCATGAAAGCATTAAATGGATTTTCTAAAATGGGACTACACATGACAGTCCCAATGAGCATGCAACAACATGTAGCTCAAATTGTCATAAAAAAATTAATTATTTTCTAAAAATAAAACTTGCATGGAATCTTCAACAACCTTCCTTTTTGTAAATAATTATCTTTTGGGAGATTTTGAGGAGGATGTTTTTTTGTTTCTGGGAAGAAGAAATTTTTTGATCTACAAGCAAATTTCATATGATGTAAGTTTTGTGGGGAAAATTGAGGGTCTATTGGAAAGATTGATTGGAGAATTTGAAGAAGTCGTTGCTGCTACAAAAGGTTGATCTCAACACTAGATTTTCATCTCAGTCAGCATTTGATCCAGGTTGGCTTGCCTTTTTTTTCTATTCTTTGATTCACTTCTCCGATTAATGCAATTTGAATTCTTTCCCTCTCTCATTGTTGAAAAAAAAAAGGTTGCTTGTTTGCTTGAATGTGTAATGAATGCATATAAACTCAAAGATTACAAGTGTTTCCTTGCAAAATTGATCTTTTTCATTTTAGCAGTCATGTTTATGGTGTCATAGCATTTCTCCCAGCCATAGTTATTTGTTTCAAATTTTATGCAGCCTATTCAACAAATCCAATTTGTACGCTTTCCCTATGTTGCCATTTGCATTTTCTTGAAAGTTACTTAAGCCTTATCAACAAATCATTTATGGTGCACCCTTGCCATGCTTGGTTTTTTTTTTAATTATTGTTGTAGGAGGTGATTTTTTTTCATGCATCATACATATAAGAATTTAAGGAATGCATTCTTCCCAGCTAAATTCGTTGATGGTAACAACTAGAAACTTAGTTTGTGCTAAGATGTAATCCATACACCTCATAATCAGTATCAAACATTCTAAAATCCTCCAATGAATTTCCTTTGGCCTGTGATTTATTAGGAAGGTGTTGGAGTTTAGTTGCTTTATTTTTTTCTTATGTTGGATGTGGCAATTTATCTTCACTCCGTGATTTTTATAACCGAAACTAGATGAATCAATCTAGCTAGGTATCACTGCTTTAACCCCATAAGAAGTTTGATACTTACATTCTAATTGATTCCTGCTATATTTATACAATGTTGATGTTCGATTTTTATATTTTGTTGGTTATTCACTATTGTAAATGGCAATATTTAACTTAGTTTGCCTCTTAGATTTGATTTGACTGAAAGGTATTCAACTATACATAGTACGATATGGAACATATTTGATTTCTTCTTCTATTTTGAATAAACACAATTATGAGAAACATATTTATTTTGGTGGGCCTTCATTTGATTTACAAGTATCCTATATAAATGGAATTCAATGTTTTTAAAATGAAAACTCTATTGTAAGTTTATCATTCAGTTATGTGAAGTTAGATTCATAAATATATATGTGTGTGTGTGTGTCTATGTTTGTGTATATTTATGTGTTTACTTTAATATAACCTGATATATTGATTGTAAACAATAGATAGAATATGAATATATATATATATATACATGCTTGTTTATTTTGGTTGAATTAAAAGAATATTTGTGTCTTGAGATTAATTGTTTATGCAGAAAAGTGAATTAGAATTTTTTATTTTTTTTAAAAGATTGATTGATTCATATTTAATTATTTGGAGGATTTGATAAATGAGAAAATTAGATTATTTTCCTTGTTCATTATAAGTTATGATTTCTCTTATAATTACTTAATAGTCAAAAATTTAATCCACCATATATTTCATAATTGCATTATTGGGATTGTTTCCTTGTATGAAGCATTATGTTTGATTATTGGAAATTGGGGTATTATTGTTATTGCTCAAAAAAATAGAAGTATTTTGTGTTAAGTGGTTATTGGTAGTCTTCTAGAGGCTTAGGGGGAGTATCTTGTATGTTGATTTTTATGATGGTTTCTTTTGAAGTGTTTGTTAATGTGTTTGAGATGTGTGCAAGAGGGTCTATGCCTTGCACTGTTTATTCTTTTTTGTGATTGTGATTTGTGAGTCAGATGCTCTATTCCTTGCTCATTGTGTGGGATTCATGTGAGCTTGTTCAATGTGCAAGATGGTTTTTACCTTGCTTATTGTGTAGGGTCTACTAGTTGCAAGTAGGGGGAGTGGCTTTGAATGGGGGCCAAAACCCAAAGTGGTGTCTAGGGTAACCCATTTGGGGGTTTCTTAATTTAGGGATAACCTAATTAATGAATTTGGGGGGTGATCCCACAATACTGGTTTACAATTTTTGGCCAAACTAAACACTGAAATATAATTTTTTCTAACTAAATCTTCAATTTCGGGCACCTATAGCGGCTAAAACGTGAGGAATTTGAAGATGATACAAACTAGTGATTTGTGAAATTTTTTTGGTAGATTCTAAATATATTTTTTTCAAATTTTTGGAATCAAATTGCAGTTCTTTTTCCATCTCCTTCAAAAACTAGTTTTTTTTATCAATAAACACCATTTTTAAGGAGTGACGCTCAGCGTATACAACATTTTTTTTTACATGAAGGATAAAATTCTAATTTTTTTTAATTTATATTTGTAACTACAATATCTAGTGCTTCCAATTGGTTTCATAACATTTTATTGACTTTTTTTTCCTTAATCAAGTTTCAAAGTCAAACCAATTACAATTCAGACATAGGCGGACTGTATAATGCATAACTTTTTTTGTATGTATCAAAATTAATTTTTTCTTTTTTTGTTGGATCAAGGACTTCAATATCTAGTGCACTCACATTTTTCAAAAAAAAATTATAATCTACTATTTTTCCACATGTGCAGAACAAAGAACTTGATTTTAGGTGAAAAGCCTACATTCACAAGGAATAAAAAAAATATAATAATCAAATTTAATTTAATTAAAATTACACTTTTTTGAATCTTATAATAAGGATTGCATACTTAAAAATAAATAAATAAAAATGAATTCATTTGATCCCCTAAAAGGTAAATAAAAAGTGGTTTTTTATCAACATTTTGATAGGTGTAAAGGAGACTATGTTATAGATATGGTTTAAAACTAGCGGGATTCTATCCAAGGGGGCTTGGTTTAAGGTGATTTGATCAAACCCTCTTCAATTTGAATCCTTTAAATGGAACTTTTCAAGTATTAAATCATTATATTTTCTAAAAATATGTGATTTCAGCAAAAATCAGGATCTCCCAGAAAGTGTACACCACTATTGTGGCAACACCCAGGGTTGGGTAGGTTTCACATTAATAAAGATAATTGGATGCCTCACCCATGCTTGTAGTGCTCATTTAGGCTAAGTATGGGTTGAGAAGGTCTAGTTGGAAATGACAACTTCCTTGTTCTCATGAAAAGAATGTTGGTCTGCATGTGTCACCCTATGGGGCCGACGTCTAGTGAGAGACTCTCAAGGTAACCATAGATGGGGTTTGGCGTCTAGCAAGAGACTGCCAGGGTAACCCATGCTAGGACCATGCAATCAAACTCTTCCCTATTGCAATCTAGCATTCCCTAGCTATGTGTTCCCCTTCTATTGTGTGTGTGCCTCTAGAAGCAATGTATGTGTTTTATGTGATGTTAATGTTGTTATTGTGTTGTATCGGATCCATGTATAGCCGTGTTTATGTTAGTGTATTGTCTTCTTGATTTTTTTTTTGTAGTGGGACCTTATGTTATCTCCTAGCACGAGGGTTGGACCATAGGGTTCCACATGGTTTGGAGGTTGTGGTGCAGGGCACCTAGGTCTTCATGTAAAAAGTTGCAAAGTGTTAGTATTTTGGTGTGGTTAAGTCATTTTATTTTTAATAAGATCTTTAAGACCATGTTTTATGTCTTTGTGTGTTGATTGAGTTATTTTGTGTTAGTTTGTTGAAAGTTGTCAATTTTGCAAAAAGTTATAAAAAGTTGCACAAGCAACTTTGCATTTTTGGGTTGTTATGGAAGTTGAACAGTTAGGGTCTGGTTTTTGGTAGGAAAATGATTGGTTATGTGGTGAAATTTCTTCAAAAACATGGGTGAACATCGAGACAAGGCTATGAGGTTGTAATTTTTAATTTTGAATAAGAAAGTTCTTTGTTTTCTATGTTTGGGAAGCTTAATTTGCTGCCACACAGATTTGTATGATTATGCATAGCTTGGGAGTGATTAAATGGTGGTTGGAATTAATGGTGCATTGAATCTTTGTTCTTTTTCAATTTGTTTTATCTGAATTCCTTAAGTTTGAAGCAAGTTAGGGTAGATTTACTAAAAGTTTCTTGAAACCCTAACTAGGGTGTGTTTTGACTGAAAATCATGATTTTTCCCATTCCACCAGTGTATAAGCCTCAAACTTGGTGGAATAGGTGTAGATATGTTGTTTTTTGTGTTATAAATGTTGTAGGAGTAGGGGATGGAGGTTGGTGCAAATTTGGTGATTCCCTAATCTAATTAATTAAGCATAGAAATTGCATAGGACTTAGGGTTTGAAGTAGAACTCTTAGAAAGCTATTGAATTTTCTTGGAAAGGTTTTGGGAGACACCATAAGGCATGTATGACACATTGGAATGAAGAATAGAAGCTTATAGTTTGAAGGCCTTAATGTGACCTAGTAAGAGAAGCCTAATTAAGTCTAATTCAAAGTGTAGCAATCAAGGTTTGGCCTTTGTGTTCCAAAACACCCCAACCTAAAAATTAGATATGTTGTCAAAGTGAATAAAGGGTATATGTAACTACAATCATATTTTGGGTATGAGGTTTGGCTTTGAAATTATGTTGGAAATGGAGTGCTACTAGGAGTTAGCAGACCTAAGAAGAGAAACCCACCAATAAGTGCTAGAAACCTTAAAGAATTGGTTGTTTTGGGTCAATTTGAAACTAACCACCCCTTCTCTACATCAGGTTAGTGTTTTTTCTTCCATTGGGTTTTCTTGCTACTTATCCGTGTGCGTGGAGGTTGCACCTTATGAAGCAGATTCCAGTTCATGACCCAATTCAAGAAGACAATCTTTATGTATATGCTTTCAACTTGTATATCAGATGTATTATTTATTGTAATAGTGATGTAATCTTCCCAATTGTATTCAAGGAAGCAATATTGTAAACAATGTAATGTTGTACTCTCATGTAATAGAATTTGTATATGTACTTGTTAGTTCTATATATATGATCTTTATTGATTATGTATCTGATTACATGTTATGGAAATGTATGTTGTTAAATCATTTAATGTGATGGATTAAAATGAGCTCTTGATTGTTAGTTAAATTATGGCTAACAAAATAATTCTAGTTCTTGTTAGAGTTGTGTTAGTAGTGTAATCATGGAACCTTAGAGGACTTAGGATTAGATTGTATGTTATGATATATTATGAAAGATCATTGTTATTCCTCTTTAAATAATAAAAAAAAATATTGTCTCATTTTTTAGTCATGTCATGTGTTGTCCTCTAGGGTTCCTTGGTAGGGAATTGTAACACCTAGTATCAGAGCCCAAGTTCTAGGACTGGGTACTCTGGTTAAAGTGAGCCCATTATGTTGTCCTAGTTGTTTAGACTCTTGACCTTATGTTTCTTTCCCCTATTTTTCATCCTCGCCTAAAAACTTGAGACTTTCCCTTTGGTGGTGTTTGTGTAGTAATATTCCTAGAGGTTGAGGTCAAGTTTGGGGTCGTGGTGGTGGTCGTGGGGCTAAGTACTAGGACACCTCTTCTTAGAGTTCCCACAAGAGTGAACATGAGGAACAATAGGGTTCTCAAAATGATCATGGAAGTAGGGGTCAAAATCATGGCCAACCTGAATTAGAGGGAGCTCAGTTACATTATAGGCTTGAGGAGGCCCTTGCCCACCTAGGCCCTAGACAAGAGGGTAATCAATAGGTGGTTAGGGAGAGAGAAAGGTCTCCTGGGAGCAGAGATGTTATAGTAGATTAGGAGGCTATTTTAGTAGGTCATATGAGGGATCTCTTGAGGGAATTTCCCCCTACCTTTGATGGTTCTAGTGGTGGTTTGGAGGTAGAGACTTAGTTGATAGATTTGGATAGGTGTTTTTCCATGCACCTGTATGGTAGCAACACCAAGGCGAGGTGTACCATCATGCACCTTAGGGGTTTTGTTTCTACATGGTGATAGTTGGAGGAGTAGAAATTACATTTGGATATTGGTTTAGTTTCTTGAGAGATGTTTTTGGAGAGGTTCAAAGCTCACTTTTTGTCAAACCATTAGAGCCAGTGTCGTGCTAATGAGTTTCACAAGTTGAGATAGATGACTATGTTTGTGGAGTAGTATGAGCATAGGTCTTATGAGCTTAAGTAGTATGTAGGTATTGGTGATGATGAGGCCATGTTGGTTCAACTTTTAATTAGGGGTTTGAATTCCTATATCAATGGGGGAGTATGTGTCTTCAAGCTAAAGACCATGGAGGTGGTAATAGAGAAGGCTCGTTTGGTAGAGGAGAATTTTTCCATGGCATTAGTAGGTCATACAGGTGTGCAGATTGGTAGTGCGCCTCCAGCAGGCTTCGGGTCTCGAGGAGGTCAGTCTCAAGCAACAAGTTCCTCTAGGAGCAATCATGCACCCACTAAGGGTGGATAGTAGTAGAAGCATTTCCAGTCAAAACCTAAGGACTTTTAGTCTCAAGAGGGTAATGGTTCTCAGTCTGGGAAAAACCAAAATTGGTGATGAAACAAGCATAATCATCTTGATCAGCCAATTCAAAGAACACATATTGCAACTAGTAGAGGTAGTTTCCAGCAGTCCAGTGCACCCTCAGGTGGTAGAGGATATGGTAGAGGTACAAGGTTTTTTTCTTGCAACCAGTAGGGCCACATAGCTAGACAGCGTCCTTAGAAGAGCACATCAAAATTCAAATTGAGGCTCACAACCTTAGAGCTGACAGTGGGTGATGGAAGTAGGTCTCACAAATTATTTGCAATGATTGATAACTACTAGGTAGAGCATTAGGGAACAGTTGTGGAGGCTACAAGTGTGTTATAGGGTATTGGTATTTCTATCCTTTTTGACCCTAGTGCTTTTGATTCATTTATTTCCCCTTCTTTAGTAGAGTGATGTGGATTGGTGGCAGCAAAGTAAGATGTTAGGTGGCAGGTTGAATTGGCCTCCAAAGCTAAAGTACCAATAGAATCCCTTGTGCATGGATATGGATTAAGGATTTGTTCTCTTTTTACCATGGTGGATCTTTGCATCATATCCCTAGGATCTTATGACATAGTGTTGTGTATGGATTAGTTGGATGCTCATCGACCAGTGATACATTGTCAGTGTATGTCAGTGCGGTGTTTGGATGATTCAAGTAGAGAGGCTAAGGTAGTTGGCATTCAGAGACCCATCTCCTTGCATATGATTTTTGCTATGCAGTTAAGGGAATGTATGCATTAGGGTTTCCAATTATTTGTTATGATGGTCAACGATTTAGAGTTAGGGGAGAGTTAGGAGGTGTCCATTGATGATCATCCTATTGAGATTCTTGGGATGCCACCTAAGCATGACATTGATTTCAAGATAGATCTTGTTCCCGGAGCAAAACCTATTTCTTAGGAAAAGTGCGTCTTTGGGGTTACATCAAGAAAATTGTTGGGTTTTATAGTCTCTCAAAGGGGTATTGAAGTTGATCCCACCAAGGTAAAGGCTATTCTAGACATGCCACCTCCACACAATCTGAAGCAGTTAAGAAGCCTCCAGGGGAAGATATAGTCCATCCATTAGTTCATAGCCCAACTAGCAGATAAGTGTCAGCCATTCACTCATCTTCTAAAGAAAAATTCCACATTCTGATGGAACCAGCAGTGTCAGATGGGTTTCGATAAAATTAAGGAATATTTAGCTCATCCACCGATCTTGATGCCACCTATCCTAGGAAAACCTCTCCTGCTTTACATCTCTGCTACTTCAGTCGCATTGGGGGCATTATTGGCACAACATGATGAGTCATTCAAAGAAAGGGAAATCTACTACATCAGTCAAACATTGGTCAGCTATGAGGTAAATTACTCCCCTATGGAAAAAGCTTTCCTTGCACTAGTCTTGAGCACACAGAAACTTCATCATTACATGCTTAGCCATCTAGTCAAATTAGTCGTTAAAATTGATCCCCTGAAGTATTTGTTATCTAGAACCACTCTAACTAGCCGCATGGCCAAATGGGTCATGCTCCTAAGTGAATTTGACATAGAGTATGTAGAGTGAAAAGCCATAAAAGGATAGGTCATAGCTGATCAATTAGCAGAGGCACCATAAGTAGATGCCTACCTGCTAGACACTGAATTCCCAGATGAAGAAGTATACATAGTTACAGAAGCACCAGCTTGGATGCTATATTTTGATGGCTCATACACTCATAGTGGATCTGGAGCAGGAATTTTATTGATTACCCCTCAAGGTGACTACATCCCAAAATCATTCAGGATAGCATTCCCATGTACCAACAACATCGTAGAGTATTAATCCCTCCTCACTGGCCTCCGAATTGCAAAACAGTGGCATATAACTCACCTAAAAGTCTTTGGTGATTCATTGTTAGTCGTCAAACAAGTTAATGATGAATTCCTCACAAAAGATGATAAAATGTTACCCTATAAACGCATGGTGGATGATTTCAAGAAATACTTCACTTTCATACAGTTTGATCAAATTCCTCAGGTACAGAATAAAGCGACAGATGCAATGGCCACTATTGGTTCCCTAATTGACATGCTTAAAGACTAAACAAAATGTGAGTTTCTTGTTGAACAACTTTTAATCCCTGCATATGATATTCCTGAGACTGATATGGTGTGCGATATTGTAGGTCCCGCCTCCCCTTGGTATCAGGACATATACACTTATCTCCGTGATAATATCATACCCCCAGAACTTACACACAACCAACACAAATCCTTTATTCATTTCTCTTCTCGATACATCATTGTTGATGATACGCTTTATCGTCATGGGTATGATGGAATCCTCCTTAAATGTTTGAATGAGACCAAAGCCTGCACGGCACTAAAGGAAGTACATGGTGGTGTTTGTGAAGCTCACTCAAATGGTATGGCTCTAGCCAAAAGGATCCTACGAGATGGATATTATTGGCCTACATTGGAACATGATGCTTGTGAATTTGTGAAGAAGTGCCTTCCATGCCAATAACATGCAGATTTGATTCACGCCCGAGCACAAGATCTTCAACCCCTCCTAGCACCATGGCCCTTTTCTCAATGGGGTTTCGACTTGATTAGCAAGATTTACCCACCATCATCTGACGGCCATACATTCATAATTACCGCCACTGAATACTTCACTAAGTGGGTGGAAGCAATACCACTCTCACAAATCACTGATATCCAAATCTCAAAATTTATCCTCTACCATATTCTCTGCAGATATGGTATCCCATCCACCATCTTCTCTGATAATGGAAAACCCTTAAAAAACCAAGCCATGAAACACCTCTATGACACCTTTCATATCCAGCATCGTTGGTCAACACCTTATTACCCCCAGGGAAATGGTCAGGCGGAAGCAACCAACAAGACCCTTATCTGCATCCTCAAAAAGGTTGTCAATAACACTGGACAAGATTGGCACCTCCATATTCATCCTGCCCTCTAGGCATACCGCACATCCATCCACACCCTGACAGGTGCCACCCCCTATTCTTTAGTATATGGTGTTGAAGTCGTCTTGCTAATTGAAGTTGAGCTTCCATCATTGAGGATTTCTCTAAAGAATCTTATCAGCAAAGAAGATGCCCATGTTGCACAACTTACACAACTAGAATTACTGGATGAACGAAGAATAAAAGCCTATGATCACCTGCAAGCATATCAAAATCACCTCAAACGTAATTACAATAGAAAGGTTAGTCCTCGACAATTCCAAGTTGGTGAGCTTGTTCTTAAAGAGAACCAACGCACTTAATAGGATCATGATAAAAAGGGAAAATTTGAGGCAAACTGGTTAGGGCCTTATATCATAGCCACTAAATATGGATCTAGGGCCTACAGGTTGACTACCCTTAAAGGAGAACCCCTTGACGAACCCATCAACATAATACATCTCAAGAAGTTCTACGCCTAAGTCCACTTGGTAATCCCACCTAATCAGGAGAAAATCAAAAAATCAAAAACAATCAAAAAATCAAAAAAATAAAAAATAATAAAAAATCCAAAAAATAGTAAAGAAAAATAAATATGTCCTATGGTGAAAACCACCTCTTGGTGGCACCTTGGATAAGTATGGATGGTGAAAACCTGGTAACAGGCGTCATCCATAGAGGGCTTAATCATTATCTATCTGACATCCTAGTTATTTTATGCCTTCATCCGCACTATCATCCTCACCCACCTCAACCTAGGCCGCTTGGTATATATTGATTGAGCATTGGATGACCCATCTAGCCTATCCCTCATCCTGAGCATTTCCGTATCCCACTTTGAGCTTATGTCATTCATTCCCTTTTTCGGTCGGTCCGTGTCACCATATAGGATCATCCATTGTGTCGGTCTTCATCTAGATCTCATCCTTCCGCATCACTAGTCAAACTACATTGCCCCTACACTGTCATGTAGGCAAAGCTGATCATTTGATCTGCCCCCAGGGTATTCTGACCATCGCATCTTGATCATCCATCATTCGCCTTCATCATCCTCTTTCTGCTTTATCCATGGTCTTTTCATGAACTATGAGGGCTCTACGCTTTCACGTAGGCAAGGCTAATCTCTGATCGGCCCCTGAGCCCCTAGGTCTATAGGATGTGTCAGTCTATGTCCCCATCTGGCCCATTATTCTCAAATAAAATCCTAATATTATCGAAAGATTTAGTTAATGAAAAGCATCTAGTGTCAAACTGGGTCATTCTAGTTTAGTATCCATCATCAGTCTCAACAGGATGCATCCTTCCTAGCAGACCTCATCAATCCTATCCATCACCCTGATCCTACGGCAAAGGACGTTTTGATTTTAATTGTGATCTTTTCATGTTTTGGAATTTATTTTTTATTTGAGCTTATTATCAACACTTGTCATGGTCACCTTGATCCATCATATCATGGTGTGCTTTGACTAGTCTACATATGGGTTCATCTTGGTATTTTCTTTGTTGTTTCCTTTTCAGTTGTCCCACGTAGTACCCACCAGGACCCATGAGGTCTTGTGTTACATTGGGGAATCCTTGTGTGTTTCTGGTTATCCCAATGACCTAGCCCAACCAAGGTCATCGTTATCTTGGGGTATTGGGATAACCCCCTTTTGCTTGTCATGTTTGTTTCATGCATTGGATGCCTACTGGCCTTGGTCTTATATATATCAAGGTATCTGGTATCTTATGCTATAGCAAATATCAATGCTCCAAAGATGACAACTCATATTAGGATTGCATATCATCATCTATTGCATTGCATTCACCCTATGATTTTGGTTGTGCAAATACTTTATCCCACTCTTTCCTGTTCTTCTCAGGATACTAATAATTTTTGACAGATGCCAAAAGACACCCATTCTCACAATCATTACATACCCACCTTCCATTATCCTATCAGTTCTTATTGGCACTTATGGCCATGTGTTATTTCCTATAAAATTACAAAAACATTATTGCATATCAGAGTCATTCTATTAACCACACATACATCACCACCTGCATCACCACATGTTAGATCCATACATACATCGTCACCTGCATCACCACATGTTAGATCCATACATACATCACCACCTACATCACCACATGTTAGATCCATACATACATCGCCACCTGCATCACCACATGTTAGATCCATACATAAATCACCACCTGCATCACAAAGTGTCAAACTCATAATACATCACATCCTGCATATGTAAAATATTCATACAAAATCCACACTACACATATACATACATGACAAATAAGTTAACTAGGTATCCATACATATAAATCATCATAGATACAACATGTGTGCACATCATATCACCATACGACTATTTGCATTAATAAAATCATCCATATTCTACAAATACATACACTCAATCATCCACATAAGTAGGAAATATCATATACACGTGCATACAATCACCCATCATAAAAGGAAACATACTACATAATGCCAATAAGAACTGTCCCATGTCATAGTCAAAGTAATATAATGTGTGTCACATGTCCATCATACATCAAAATCTATCATATATTCATCACATAATAAACTACAAAATCCAGAGATGTGGAACCTCTCTGATCTCTGTCAATAAATCCTACATGCTCCACCCTGCATCTGTCAAAAACTCAATAACCTGTCACCTCCCAAATGAGCTACCCACATCTGATCTCTGTGGGGAGTCCGGTACTGATCTACTACTTGGTGTAACACCCAGTGAATCACTGTAACCTCGAGCTTGTGTCTCCAGCGACTAGGATGGTGCTGGCATCTGGGGTGCTTGTCAGGTATACTGAAATATCCACTGGGTCAGGTCAGGAACTGCATGGTAGTATGCGGCCATCCAAAATCTTGCCTCTCGCATTCTCCTCTCACTCTGCAACCTGAACCCGAATGAAATTCTACTCCTGACAATACCTATCCCGATCCCCCGTAATCACTCTCCTCTCCTACTCCCAGGCCTCCTAGGATAGGCGTAACTGCGCCATCTCTGCCTACATTCGATCCCTCATCTCCTCAGCAGCCACTACCCTAGCTACTGTTGCATCTCTCTCCCCATGTAATCCATGCGTATCTCTCCCAATCACATCACTAACCTACATAGACTACCATTGTGCCACTACTGCATCTGACTCCCCCTGTAGTGTCTACATCTGTATCTTCGCAACATCTCTCTCCCTCTGAGTGGTCTACCACTGAACCACTGCTGCATCCCGCTCCCCCTGCAACGTCTACATCCATATCTCTACATCATCTCTATCTCATTGTGTAGCCTATGACTAACCCACTGATTCATCCCTCTCCCCCTACAGCTCCTAGACTCTCAACACCGCTGCATCTCGCTCTCCCTGCAGCACTAGTACCTTTGAGGCTGCCTCCTCTCTCCTCCTCTGAAGAGAATGAATCTGTGCCTCTACCAACTCTCTCTCATCCTACAACACCTAAACTCATTCCTGCACTATGTCCCTCTCTCTGCCTCCACTGCCTGTACTCGTGCCTATGCTACATCTCTCTCCGCCTGCATAATATGAACCTGATCCCTCGCCTGTCTCTCCCTCTCCTGCATCACCCCCATCTCTCCCACCGTCTACTCTAAGAAAAACACTCTATCCAGTAGCTCATCTCACTCCTACCAGAGATCATCCACCTGCTGCCCACTACCTGCCGATACATGATCAATCATCCCCATTGACTCCCCTCTGGCCTGCAATATAACGATCTCCGCCTGTAGTCTGTCATAGTCCCAACTGACAGCAGCTAACTCATCTCGTAGCCCCTGTATATCATCCTGCAGTACCTCCTTCTCCCTCCCCATCACCTCTACCATAAATCTATACCCTTTGACTTTCTATTGGTGCTCTTGATAACTCGACTCTGAGTCTGATCACCTCTGCCTCTGCTACCCTCAACCTCTGATCTGTGCTCTAAAGCCTCTCCATAGTGTCTCTCGGCTGAACAATCAAATCTCCAAAGGTCATGACAAGAACCATCGCCAATGGCTTTGCATCCCAAATATCCATATCTGGCACATCTCCGTCTATCTCCATAGCATCATCACTCTCCCTACCCTCCTGCTCCTACTGATCCTCCAAGTCCTCTGCAGAAGGATAGACCCGCACTCTCCACGGCTGACCATGCCTCCCCACTCTCATCAATCTCCTCGGCTCTCCTATCTCCGAATACTCCTCATCCTCACTCTCCCCTATCTCTACAATGGGGGACTCCTACCTTGATACCATATGCCCCCCTCTGTCGTCCCCTACTCCCCATCTCCCTAACCAACACCTGGCCTCAACCTCCTCTCAGGCCCCATCCTACTGACCACTCCCACCCATCCCCTCTAGCTCTGTCATAGTCGGTATCCTCATCAGTCTCCTCCTACCCGCTATCCTCTCGGGCCCCATCCTACTAACCACTCCCACCCATCTCCTCTGGCTCTATCATAGTCAGTATCCTCATCAATCTCCTCTTGCCCGCTATCCTCTCTGGCTGACTCTTGGCATCAGTCTCCTCTAGGGCTCCCTCCTACTCTATACCCTCTCCCATCCCCTCCTGCTCTGTCATGGTCTATACCCTCATCAGTTGCCTCCTGCCTACCATCATCTCTGGCTGACTCCTCGCCTCCATCTCCTCCTAACCTCGATCCTGCTATCTCTCCCCTCCCTGCTTGGCCTATACCAACACTCTCCTCTATCGTATCCTACCCCCTATACCAGTCTGTTGGCCTGCTCTACCCTCCACTGAGTGTATCATCTCCACCTTTGACTCCTCCTGTCCTCCCACATCTGGCTCAGGATCTCTCCCACCCTCCTGTCGTACCACCTCTCTCACCCTCCTTTGCTGCCCCCTAGTCATCCTCCTCCTCGCTGCCCATCCCACTGCCTCCATCCTCTCTCCTCCCACCTTCGTCCCAAGACCTCTCCCACCCTCATGTTGTACTCTCTCTCTAGCCCCACAGTGCTTATCCTCTAATCCAAATCCTACGGCTCCTACAATTGGCACTAATGGTGTAATCCTCTCCCATTGATGGTTGTGAAACCACCGGTCATATCGCTCTGTCACCCCTGCATCCTCTGCTCCCACACATCTCCTAGGATAGGCTACCTGCACTGTCGCTGCCCATGCTACTCTGGCCTCCCTCAGGCTAATCGCATGCCCCCATGGTCGCTCTATGGTAAGTCACTAAAACATCACTGGTACACCAGGAATATCTTGTGTCAGCCCAAACTGTCTCATCACCCTATCTGGTCGGTGCATCTCCACTATCCATGAGAGAAGCTCAATCAGGACACACTAAGCCATAAAGTACCCACTTTGTCTCTCAGTCTGCTCTCTCCATCCCCTGAAATGTCGATGCATATAAGGTCACCACACTATGTCTCTCTCCTCTAAATCATCTACCATCCTCCTCCATCCCTCCACATCTCCCAACCCCTTATGACGCACAACTCAGCCCCTTGCCTCTGCATACCCCCAAGCCAACAACTCTCTATCATCCACATCTCCCTCCCTAACAACAATTGATCTCATCACCATAATATGCTCACATGCCCACATCTGTAGCAGGGTCATGTGTGTCAAACTCACTGCCTCTCAATAACAAATCAGATGTATATCCCTATACAATTGGGCTAGGATGCAAGCACCCCATGCAATCTATCCCTCACGCCACTCAACAATGTGTCGAATCGCCTCCATAAACCTCAGACTGCAATACCGCCTACTACAATTAGGCAGTAATATCCCATTGATTAACCCTGCTAGGAATAAAGGCAAAGATGGTACTCCCACTATCAGGCATTTATCTAGATCCAACTGCGGACCTTGAAGAGGCATGGAAACATGTCCAAATAGCACTGTCATAGTCTACTCTAACTCGGCCCTGCTCAACACCAGATCACTCAACAATATCCCTATTATCAGCAGCTTCAGGATGCGCCATACATCCTCCAATGTCATCGTCATCTCCCCCGTCAACAGACGAAATTTCAATGTCTCTAAACTCCATCTCTCTATCAGGGCCGTCAGCATCACTCGATGCACCCTCATCACTGGCACCTCTAACAAGTGTAATAACCCCGCCTGCTCTAAGGCTGCATGATCCATGCCCATCATCGCTGCTATGGTCGCTATCAGTACCTCTGACCATCGCTCATGTGTCTGTATCTGCCCCAAACCCTACATCCACATCAACCAATTATCAGTACACAATCTTCCCGGCCTCGAGACATCTTTACTTTTATTATTTCTTCATCCTCATCTTGCCCCCATCGAGGTGGTCTCTTCTTTCTGACCTCCATCGCCCCATCCCTCTCCCCTATTTTTTCTTTCTGCGGTGACTCCGCCCCCACTTAGGGTGGCTCCACCTCCGCTCCCGCGACAACTCCGCCCGCTCTCCCGAGGCATGTTTTTCCCTCCCCGGGGTGGCTCTGCCCCCATCGAGTCGTGTCTACCCCTCCCCGGGGTGGCTCTGCTCCCTTTGGGATGTGTCAGCCTTGGGCTGCTGCCGCCAGGGCATCCGCGCTCCAGCTCAGGGTGGCACTGCCCCAGCTCAGGGCGTGTCCACCCTGAGCTACTGGGGCGACTCTGCTCCAACTCAAGGCGGCTCTACCCCAGCTCAAGGCGTGTCCACCCCAAGCTGCCAGGGTGTGTCTGCCCTACGCTACTAGGGCGGCCCCGCCCCAGCTCGAGGCGGTGTTGTCCCTGCCAAGGCGTGTCTGCCTCGCTATCGGGGCAGCTCTGCCTTAGCCGGGGTGTGTCCACCTCGTTGCTGGGGTGGCTCCGCCCCTGTTGGGGCATGTCTGCCCTGCGGCCAGAGCGACTCTGCCCGTGACTGAGGTGGCTCCACCCCCTTTCGGGGCATGTCCGCCCTAGCTCGGGGTGCATATGCCCCATTATTCGGCTTTGCGCCCTCTATCTCCCCCCTTAAAATTTACCTTCCCTTGTTTTTTTTTCAAATTCTACAACCTACCCATTTTTCTATTCCCCCCCACCCACCAAACCCATATTTTACCTTTTTTTTACCTATCTTAAAACTATGTTAAATAGTTAAAATACATAGTATGGGTTTTCGTACTCACCTTGCGCGGCACCAAAAAGTGGGTTCAGCGTCTCCGCAGGTCATCTACTCGGTGAATGATCTCTGTGTCATAATCCTGCAGCATTGTTGCTCCATCTCCTCTCCCTCTTCTTTACCCTTTCCTCACTTGCTATAGTAACAATGAGACAAGGTAATTCTTCAAATTACCTTTTAACTCCTCTTTTCCCCCCTTTTCAAATAAAAAGTATTTTTTACCTTTTATTTACTTTTTTTTCTTCCAACTAATCCCCTTCTTTCCTGGAGCTGCCATTTGCAAACTGTACGTCCAATCAACTCCGTTCAAAAGTCAAAGTTGTTTAGTTTTTCACCCTCTATCTAACGGTCTCCTCAATTTCTTTCTATCGAGAAGTCATCTGAGGCCCCCTTGTTTCTTCCCCAACCGCCCTCTCGAGGGGGCATACCCTATCACTTTCTTCCATCCATTTAAGGTAGGCACTGGGGCATCCCTCTCCTTTTTTTTCCCCCTTCTCTTTCAGGTTGGGGCATCAATCCCTATCACTTTCTTCATCCCCAACATTTAATTTTTCTTTCAAATATTGTTATTTTAATAATATTTCGAAGAAGGAAAAAATGTAGACACCCAAATTTGATCACTCCCATATGATCAAATTTACCTCTTTATTCATCAATTTTGTCAATATTAATTTATTTAGTTAATATTACCCTTCCCACATAAGACTCTTAAAGTATTTAATTTAATAATTAAACAATTTATATAGTGCCTTTATCTTCTCTAAATTAAATAAATACACCAATTTATTTAATTTAGTCATCCTAATCTTTTGAATTAAAATCAATTTAAAATTCTTTTTTCTCCCTCCTTGTCACATCCTCCATAATCCATCTCTAATATGAATTAATTTAATTAATTCATATTTAGGGTGTGCATCCTCTTAATCAAGAATTAATGTCACATCTTCCTGCATTTTCCACTTGTCTCTAATCTTCCATTAATTATCATAATCAAGTATTTTCACAACTTTAATCAAAGTCATTAACCACTTTTAGAACTACTTTTTAGTCAATCTTTCCATTTTTTATTTTTTGGAGACCCTCTCTTATCCATTAGGTTCTCCTATGAATGTGAATTTTTAATAAACATTTATTTCTCCAACCTCTTTCTCTTTTCCCATGGAGATTTTGAGAAATTCCAAAATTCTTTAAGTGTCATTTTCACTCCCACTTGGGGATAAGAAGTTCTTTTTTAAAGAAATCTTCTCTCCCTAAGGCACTTGGAAGGTACTTGTCCTTCCTCCACATCATGTACCTCTCTTCCACATCACCTACACATCATCCTACCTTTATCCACTTCACAATCAACATGTCAAGATGTGAGGGCTTGTGAGTCCTCAACTCACCTTAGCCCTTCATCTTGGCCTTGTTGGATAAATCTCAACCATTGAATTCTCTAGAGAATTCATTATCCTCTATAAATACTCCATCCTCTAAGGCATTTGCAAAACTTAGCCATTTTGCAATTAAATGTTGCCATTATGTGCACTCATTTAGCCATCAATCTCATCCATTTTCATTTGCATCCAAGCACATAGTCAAATCCTTCATTTAGCCACATCAAGAGCCATCAAGGAGCATACAAAGCACATCAAAATCAAGGGCCAACCAAGGAGTTTCAGCTGCAAGAAGGAAGGTATATCCATTTGTCATCATTTTACACTTTCCTCTTTGCATTTACAAATTCCTTAGGCTAATCATGAGGTGTTTCATTATGTTTTCCATTGCATTTTAATTGCTTAGAAAAGGTTAGAAATTTTGATATCACAATAGCAATGGGTACCACAGTTATATTGGTATGCCCACTTTTCAGGCATTGTATGGTCATCCTTGTCAGACCTGGGTGAGTTGGGATCATCTTGATGATCGAGTCCTTCTTGGAGCAAAGATGCTTTAGGAGATGGAGTAGTAGGTTGTTCATATTAGAGAGAATTTGGTGGTAGTTTAGGACAAAAAAAAGAAGCATGTGAATGCTCATAGGGTTGATCATCAGTTTTTGGTTGGAGATCAAGTATTTTTGTGAGTGCGTTCGTGGAAGAGTCTAATCCGTTATCGAAAAGGCTCTAAGCTCGCATGACATTTTGTTGGGTCATTCAATATTTTGGAGAGGATTGGTCTTGTTGCATACTATCTTGATTTTCCACCCAATCTATCACACGTTCATGACATATTTCATGTTTCTGTTCTCAGGCCATATTATCCAGATATTTCTCATGTTCTTGACTAGAATGCTTTACAAGTAGAGGACAGGCAGCTGACTCTAAAGCTCGTGGGCATTTTTCAGCATAGGACACTCGTCCTTAGGGTTCGAGACATTGAGAATGTGAGGTTCAAGTTGGATCTTAGTGATGATCCTTTAGCTACTTGGGAGGATGCATCCCGGATGCAAGAGTTATACCCATACTTGTTTGTAGGCTTTCGAGAGTAAGCCTGATTCTGGGGGGGAGGATGTAGTGCCCCTTATTTTTTTCTCTATTAAACAAGTAGTTTTTCTACTTAGGACCTGAAATTATGACACTTTGTTTGATGTTGGACTCACTACTATGATGATATTTTGATGAAACTTTGATGATATTTCTATTACTTGAGTTTATACACATGTTATGACAATTACATGGACTTATTTGATTATGTGGATTAATCTTATTATGAGCATTATGTGATTATCTAATCATGGTTGTTATGTGATTATTTGGTGATGGTTCTATCTTTTTTATCATGTAATTTATTGTTATGTATTGATGTGGTTACTTGTTTGAAGTGTTTTGGTCAGTGTCACATTACTCACTTGTGAGTTCCCTGCTACACTGCGATTTCCTTTCACGGTGTGCCTAATTGTATGATTATGTATATGTTCGACCATTTTTTTGTTGTAGGTTGCAAGTACTTTGCATTGACTCCACTTGAATTAGTAGGTCTGAGCATGCCTTAAACCCAATGGAATAGTTGTATAGAGATAACATATGATCCCCTACCCTAGCTATCATTCTCGAAGAGGATGAGTATCTAGTTTATTACCTTGTCAACATTGCCAGATGCTTGTGGTAAGTTGGTCTTATTTTTTGACCCTGATTATGGTTAGGTAATTTTTGTTTATATTTGGTTTGTTTAATTTAAATTTGTTTGGAAAATGTTTTTTTGGTTAATTAATGCATCAAAATAAATTATTAAGTTAAAAGGACATTTTGATAATTAAATGTAAATATATTTATTAAAAATAATAGTTTACAATAAATTAAAAGTGCAATGAAATATTAAAATAAAATAAAACATTATAATGGAATGTTGCAATAAATAAATGGTAAAATAATAATAATAATAATAATAATAATAATAATAATAATAATAATAATAATAATAATAATAATAATAATAATATGACAAATAAATATAAATTTTGACTCATAAAAGCATTAAATGGATTTTCTAAAATGGGACTACACATGAAAGTTCCAGTGAGCATGCAGCAACATGCAACTCAAATTGTCACAAAAAAATAAATTATTTTATAAAAATAAAACTTGCATGGAATCTTCAACAACCTTCCTTTTTGTAAATAATTATCTTTTGGGAGATTTTGAGGAGGATGGATTTTTGTTTATGGGAAGAAGAAAAAATTTGGTCCAGAAGAAAATTTCATATGCTGTAAATTTTGTGGGGAAAATTGGGGGTTTATTGAAAAGATTGATTGGAGAATTCAAAGAAGTTGTTGTTACAGAAGGTTGATCTCGACACTGGGTTTTTGTCTCAATCAGTGTTTCATCCAGATTGGCTTTTTTTTTTGTTCTTTGTTTTGCCTCTCTAATTAATGCAATTTGAATTCATTCCCTCTCTACTTGTTGAAAAAAAAAAGAGATTGCTTGTTTGCTTGAATGTGCTCTAAATGTGTATAAACTTGAATATTACAAGATTTTCCTTGCAAAATTGATCTTGTTCATTTTGGCAGTCATGTTTATGGTGTCATAATATTTCTCCTAGCCATAGTTATTTGTTTGAAAGTTTCTATAGTCTATTCAACAAATCTAATTTGTACGCTTTCCTTATGTTGCCATTTTCATTTGCTTGAAAGTTACTTAAGCCTTATCAAAAAATCATTTAGGGTGCACCCCTGCCATGCTTGGGTTTTTTCTAATTATTGTTGTTGGAGATGATTTTTTTTCATGCATCATATATATATGAAGTTAAGGAATGCATTCTTCCCAAGTAAATTCTCTAATGGAAGCAACTAGAAACTTAGTTTGTGCTAAGATGTAATCTATACACCTCATAATCAATATTGAACATTCCAAATTCCTCTAATGAATTTACCTTGGCCTGCTATTTATTAGGAAGGCATTGGAGTTTACTTGCTTTATTTTTTTCTTATGTTGGTTGTGGCAATTTATCTTCACTCCCTGATTTTTATAACCGAAAATACATGAATCGATCAAGCTAGGTATCGTTGCTTTAACCCCATAAGAAGTTTGATGCTTACATTCTAATTGATTCATGTTGTATTTATATAATGTTGATGTTTTATTTTCATATTTTTTCGGTTATTCACTATTGTAAATGGTGATGTTTTAACTTATTATGCCTCTTAGATTTGATTTAACTGAAAGGTATTCGATTATACATAATGTGATATGGAACATATGCAATTTCTTCTTCTATTTTGAATAAACACAATTCTGAGAAACATATTTATTTTGGTGTTCCTTCATTTGATTTACAAGTATCCTATATAAATGGAATTTGATGTGTTTAAAACAAAAAATAAATTGTAAGTTTATCATTCGGTTAAGTGAAGTTTGATTCATACAATAATAATAGTATTTGATTTATATAATCATAAATATATGAGTGTGTGTGTGTGTGTGTGTCTATGTTTTTGTATATTTATGTGTTTACTTTAAGATAACTTGATATACTAATTGTATAGAGTAGATAGAAATAATATATTTACTTATATTTATATATATATACATGTTTATTTATTTAGGTTGCATCAAAAGAATATTTATGTCTTGAGATTAATTGTTTATGCAGAAAAGCGAATTGTAAATTAAAAAAAAAAAAATTGATTGATTCATATTTAATTATTTGGAGGATTTGATAAATCTTTGTTCATTATGAGTTAGGATTTCTCTTATAATTACTTAATAGTCAAAAAGTTAATTCATGTATTTCATAATTGCATTATTAGGATTGTTTGCTTGTATGAAGCATTATGTTTGATTATTGGAAATTGGGGTATTATTGTTATTGCTCAAAAAAAATATAAGTCTTTTGTGTTAAGTGGTTATTGGTCATCTTCTAGAGGCTTAGAGGGAGTATCTTGTATATTGAGTTTTATGATGGTTTCTTTTGAAGTGTTTGGTAATGTGTTTGAGATGTGTGCAAGAGGGTCTATGCATTACACTGTTTATTCTTTCTTGTGATTATGATTTGTGAATGATATGGTCTATGTCTTGCTCAATGTGTGGGATTCATGTGAACTTGTTAAGTTTTCAAGATAGTTTTTACCTTGCTCATTGTGTGGGGTATACTAGTTGCAAGTAGGGGGAGTGGCTCTCAATGGGGGTCGAAACCCAAAGTGGTGTCCAAGGTAACACATTTGGGAGTTTCTTAATCCAGTGACAACCTAATTAATGAATTAGGGGGTTGGGTAGGTTTCACATTAATCAAGATAATTGGATGCCTCACCCATGCTTGTAGTGCTCGTTTAGGCTAAGAATGGGTTGAGAAGACCTGATTGGCAAGATCAACTTCCTTTGAAGGAATGTTGGTTCCACATGTGTCACCTATGGGGCCGACATGTAATGAGAGACTGTCAGGGTAACCATAGATGGGTTTCGGTGTTTAGTGAGATAGTTCCAGGGTAACCCATGTCAGGACCATGTGATGACACTCTTCCCCATTGCAATCTAGCATTCCCTATCTATGTGTTCCCCTTCTATTGTGTGTGTGCCTCTTGAAGCAATGTATGTGTTTTATGTAATTTTAGTGTTGTTATTGTGTTGTGTTGGAGACATGTATAGCCATGTTTATGTTAGCCTGATGTCTTCTTGACTATTTTTTTGTAGTGGGACCTTATGTTATCTCCTAGGCTGGGGAGTGGACCTTAGTGTTCCTCATGGTTGGGAGGTTGGTGTTTTTTCCTCCATTGGGTTTTCTTGTTTCTTATCCGTGTGTGTGGAGGTTGTACCTTGTGTAGTGGATTCTAGTTCATGACCTAGTTCAAGAAGACAGTCTTTATGTGTATGCTTTAGACTTGTATATCATATGTATTATTTATTGTAATAGTGATGTAATCTTCCCAATTGTATTTAGGGAAGCATTATTGTAAACAATGTAATGATGTACTCTCATGTAATGGAGTTTGTATATGTACTTGTTAGTTCTATATATATGATCCTTAATGATTATTTATTTGATCACATGTTATGGAAATGTATATTGTTAAATCATTTAATGTGATGAATTAAAATGAACTCTTGATTATTAGTTAAATTATGGCTAATGAAATCATTCTAGTTCTTGTTAGAGTTGTGTTAGTATCATTGTCATGGAACCTTACAGGACTTAGGATTAATTTGTATGTTATAATATATTATGAAAGATCATTGTTATTCTCTTTAAATAAAATAAAAAATAAAAAATTGTCCCATTTTTTATTCATGTTATGTGTTGTCCTCTAGGGTTCCTTGGCACAGTGTTACACTAGGTCTATCTTGTGGCATCCCTTTACCTACACCTTGGAAATCTCACATGTCAAAGTAATTGACATGCCTCCCTAGGGTAAGCTCAACATGTAATTTTCAAAGAAAATATTAAGGGATTTCAAAATTTTTGTTGGGTGGTTTATCAAAAACCATTCACCAATGTCTCTAGAAATTAGTTAATACACCTCTATGTGTGCACCATTTAATTAAAAAAAATGGCTTCTGCACATTTACAGGTTGTCCTATTTTTGGATTGATGAATAACTGGGCTAATTGGGTTTTTTCGATATCAAGTGCCCTCATGTCATCATATGATAACCCATTGGCATAGGATTTTCTTTGTTCCTCTCACCGCTATGGAAACCTATTATGTTGATTTTCCAAAGTTTCAACATTTGAAATGATTGTTTCTAAAGTTTTTTTCATATTTGATAGCTCAGGGAGTGTATTGTAAATTCGGCATACATTTCTCAACATTAAATTAAATAAGTGGTTAGTCACGGACCTAACCAAATTAAAAATACTGACCAAAACATGATAGGTATTTTTTTCTAAATGGATATCCATTTCATAATGGATATTCATTTTGAAACAAATGTTTGGTTCATAATGAATATTCATTCTAAAGTGGATATCCATTTTGGTTTGGTTTTTTCTTTGACACCATGTACTTTCTACCCAAGCCTAGTACAATTCAACGTAGATTTTCGCATTTTTGAGCAAGTTAAAAATGCCTTTTTTTCACATCGCCACTTATTTGAACCCCATGATCTTGCACAGACCCATAAGTCTCCTCCACAATTTTTGATCATGTTAGTTGATTCATCATGCAAGTCTAAGTCCTTTATGTTTACCTATGGGTTGAGGATGGACCTAAGTGCACCTTACAGATCTATTATTGATGATTTAGTTATTACATGACTATCCCAAGTTGTGTGGAACATGTTTTATAGTGACATGGTGATTTATTTATTCATGAGATCTATGTGGTTTGAGACCACTATGGTCAGGGACCACCATTTATTACATGCTAAATTATGCTTATGTGGTTAGAGAACCACCATTCCCCTCCTCCTCTTAGGTGGATTAGACAAGCCACATAGTGGATGTAATGTACAAATTTTTGTAAATGTAATTTATTTCTATTTATAATTTAAGCCAACAATGTTAATATTTTCTTTGAATTTCTTAGGCTAGTTAGCCATTTGAAAATTACAATGGTCTCTTTTGCATCAAAGACGTGTTTAGTTTTAGGGATAATTAAATTATTGCATTGATGTCTCTTGGATTCTATTTTATATTACATTTTCTTTTTATGAGACTTTTTATTTATTTTTTGGGGTTGAGATCATGTGTTGATAACTTTCATTTGAAGCATTTTTCATTGCTGTAATTTTTGTCATAAGTGTTGTAATGTGACCTTGTAAACTTCCATATCTAGGAGGGATCCTTGGCAAGAAGTATAGGGGAGTAGATGCACTGGGGAATCTTATTGTGAGGATGGGGGTTGTAAAAGGGATAGGTATGGGACAGTCATAATCCATTCCCCCATACCTTTGTAAGAGTTATTTTGTGAGCTATCTTTCGGAGGCTAACCCCCTTACACAAACAAAAGATAGGTACAAGGATATGTATGGAGGGGTTCTTAGAGAAGAGGCTCAAGACCATATTTCCTTATGATTATGGTATCTATGCATATTGATCCTCCTAAACATGTTGTGTGAGCCTTGTGATGTGAATTGTGTAGAGCTATATTGTGATTTATGTTTAAATTTGTCAAGTGAATGTGATATGGTATATATGTGAACCATTTGATAAAGATAGTTGTTCTTGAGACATGAGTACAAAAATTATTTCTAACATCATGAGTGATGCCTATGCTATAAAGGAATTTTAATGGGTATGGACAAGAATGTTAATGTGTGTTGATATATGCTTGTGTAAATTTTATTCAAGTTAGTTAAGTGATTATTAGAGTGTGACATAATATGAGTGCACAATAGTTGAAAATTTTAATGTCTTCTTGAAAGTGTATTTTGATAAAATTTGAACATTATGAGTGACTATTGTTTAAAAGAATTATATTAAATGATAAAGGTATTAGTGTGACTTTTGCTTATACTTATGTAACCCTATTCCCTATTTAGATTAATGTGTTTGTTAATTTAAGAGCTATATGGCTAGTGTTAAAACCCTTGCATTGAATTTTTGGATCAAATAATTATGTGTATAACTCTTTCTCAATTCTGTCAAGATTCATATGTTGCAAAAAAATTCTTATAATATAATGTTTGATGCATATTATTTATCATTTGTATAGTAAGTGACAATCATTGTTTCAATGATATTGTGTGTGATTTTGTGTGGGGATTTAATCCCAGACCTTAGTAACTTCTAGAAGGAAGTTTAAACTAAGGGGATGGGAATGTAAGGCCCCTTCATTCATATCCTAGTTACAAACCCTTTTATGCTAACATTTGTGGTAATAAAATTTTATTGGATAAATGATCTATTGTGAGAAATTTTTTTCTAAGAATTTTGATTTCTAATTCTCTAGAAGGTATGTCTCTAGCATGTACGTATAGTTTAATATCTTTTTCTTCCTTAATAAAATAGGAATGATAAATAGTGTATTTAACTATTTATATGTACTATTTTCAAGATTATAGTCCCGAACCTTCATGATTTCCAAGAGGAATTCCAATCTAAGGTGTAAGATCCATCCCTTCATTCAATACGTATAACTCTTTGTGTTTGATTATGGCCTTAAATAGATTTAACCAATGTGTTGATGTATGAAAGAAAGCATGGGAATAGTTCCTTAATAAAATATGGGTATATTAACTAATGTTATAGGGCTAAGAGTGCAAGGGAAGACCAAGGATAATTGTGAGTTATAGAGTCTAAACATAGTTACAAAGTTTCATTATTTTCCTTCATTTATTTTTAATTTCTTCAATATCTTGAATTGTAAAGTGAGATTAAGAATAAGGTTCTACTTAATTTGAATAGAGGTAGCAACTTCAGATTGCATATCTAAGCCATAGTATAGTATATTATTGATCTTATCTTGGTATATACAATTGGTGTGTGATCTTATTAAATCATCTTGTACAAAAAAAATTCTAATACTTAATTATATTGTTTTAGTTAGAGATTTACCAAGTTACTTAATAATTCTAAATTTTCCAAAATGAGTCAAAAGCAAATGTATTTAATTAGCTTCAGAAGTCTATACTCGTGAAATATACAAGTGTAAGCTAATGGAAAATAGGAAATTAAATAAAAAAAGTGTAGATGTCACTTGCATTATTCTTATCACGAGGTCAACCTTGCAACCTCGCACGACACTGCCAAAGAAACCAAGTCCACTTGTGTGACTTGGACTCAGAGTCCCTTCACATACTATGCCTAACTTCCATGAGCCAATGAATCGGTTCTAAGTCTAACTTAATACCAACAATAATAATGCAGTGGAACTATAACAAACATAGCAATGCAAACTAGAACACAAGATTACTCGAATCAAGAAACACGAAAATTGGTACAAATGGATCACAGATTTTATTATGCGACATAATAGTTCAACTCAGAACAACATCCATATTTAGAGAGGAACACTTGGTTTAGCTACATCAAGAATGACCAAGGTCTAACTCACTTACATAGTAGATAGGTCCCCAGGGTGACTATAGTCCTCCACAACTCAGATGAGTCCTTCACACTGTATCCCATTCCCCTAGCCCATCTATCCAACTCTAATGCAAATCCTATTCCCAGATTATCCAACTCTCAATCACTCTCCCATGTATGTTTTCCCAAAAAACATACTGAGTTACTTATAGAACTCAGATCAAAGTCTATGTTACAAATAATAAACACATGCTAGGGGCAAGTACCAACACTTGGCACCAAGGTCTTCGATGAACTTGGTTGACCATCTCTACAGTATGAGGGATAGATTCTTGTGTTCCACGGAACCACTCTTCATTACTGAAATGAAATTCTTCAAGCAAATCCAATGCATCGAATCCACGATCCAATCACAGACTTAGTATTTTGGTATCTCGTGTATCTCAGCATTGATCACAAATGGCAGCACTTGGATCTTTGCACTCAGTGCAACTCTAATTTGGAACCATATCCCACACATCACAGACTGGTAACTCAGTAACATCTCATGCATCTTAGTTCAATGACTTAGGAACACCACGCTCCAAGCTGACCACATCCCATGCAATCTAAGATCAAGCTCAATAGTTAATCTCCCCTTACAATCTCCCCCACTTCAACTAAGTGGCATCCTCATCACTTGTGCCATGCCTTCAAAGTGTTGGAGTAATTATACACCTTTTATTGTGCAGTTTAGTTCTTTTGCAAGAACTCGAGAACCTTGTCCTTGTATCACCACAATACCTCATCTTGCTCCTAGCTATCTTCATCTCATGGAAAATCCTCCCAGACTATAAGAATTTTTTTCCTCTTGAAATCTTCATAGCCTCAACTATGCATCCCAATCACCTCCTACACCCAATGCTCAGGCTTGACTACATTAGTCGGCCCCCAGGTTGGTGCATTTCACTTAAGATCTTCCCCATGCCCAACATTGTTCTTCCCTACATCTCTTTTAAAGTCCAAAAGTTGGTCTGGAACTGCAATCGCCACTAAGAGGGTTTGCACATTTTGGCACCTCAAGTCCTCTTGAGCCCAACCCTACAATCCCTTCATGAACTAGAAAAAATTATCCATCTTGCTCATGCATTTTATCTCAAGCATGCAAACAGAGAAGGCCTTAATGTAGTCTCAAACTTAGCTTGTGTACTTCAATTCCATAAGACACATCCTAGCTAGCCACGCTAAGTTTACTAGATGAAACTGTTCTTTCAAAGCCTCTTTGAATTCATCCCAAGTAACCACTGGAGAAATACGACCTCCTTCATGTGTATCCTCGACTCAAGTTCACCACCAAAGTTTAGCACTCCTAGTTAGGTACATTACAACAAGCTTGATCTTCTCTAAATCTGACTACATCCCCTCAATGAATTCATCTAGGTCCCAAAAGTAGTTCTCTATGGCTCAATTATCCCTCTAGTTGTGATAGCAATTGGATTGTTTACAATTCATAGCAGGCTGTGTGCAACCTTGTGACACCGCAACCTTCAAAATGGCTATGTCCTCCTCAAGTTTCTTCCTTTCCTCCAAGAATCCCTGCAATAACTAATCCATGGTCCCAATTCTAATGTCAATCTCTCATGATTTCAATAATGAAACACAATGATCAAGCTCCTTGACCCATTGGCAAGTCCAAGGTTGATCACAATGCCTACCTCGTCTTGTTTGAACTCTATCAAAATTGGGCCTAACACAAGCTTTGTTCTCGACTCCTTCAAAACTTGAGTCTCATTGACTCATCTTGAATCTCAGTTCCCAACTCATATTCTCATAACAACACTAAAAACAATAGTAGAGAATTAGCTTCAAAGAGTGAAAAAAATACCACTTTAAAAATAATCACTTACTCTGGAATGGTAACTGAGTTGGCTCTGATACCAACTGTCATGGGGTTAGCCTTCCAACCTCACACGGTACTACCAAAGAACCCAAGTTTTCCTATGTGACTCAGACTCAGGGTCCCTTCACAGACTACGCCTAACTTCCATGAGCCAATGAATTGGTTCTAAGTCTAACTTAATACGAACAATAATAATGCAGCAGAACTATAACAAATATAGAAATGCAAAGTAGAACACAAGATTACTTGATCAAGCAACACATAAATTGGGACAAACGAATCACAAATTTTATTATGTGACATAATAGTTCAACTCGAAACAACATCCATAGCTGGTGAGGAACACTTGGTTTGGCTACACCGAGAATGACCAAGGTTCAACTTGCTTAAATTGTAGATTTTTCCCTAGGGTGACTATAGTTCTCCATGAATTAGATGATTCCTTCACACTATATCCTGTCCCCCTAGCCCATATATCCAACTACAATGAAAATTCTATTCCTAGATTACCCAGCTCTCAATCACTCTCCCGCATATGTTTTCCCAGCAAACATACTAAGTTATTTATAGAACTCAAATCAAAGTATATGTTACAAATCATGGACACATCCTAGGGGCAAGTACCAACACTTGGCACCAAGGTCTTCGATGAACTCAGTTGACTCAACTTGGTGGTATGAAGGACAGATTCCCATGTTCCATGGAACCACTCTTCATTACTAAAACAGTCTCCTTCAAGCAAAGATAACACATCAGATCCATGATCAAATCACAGACTTAGTCTTTTGGTATCCTGTATATCTCAGCATTGATCACAAATGGCAACACTTGGATCTTTGCACTCTGCACAACTCTGATTCAAAACTATATCCCACACATCATGGACTGGTAACTCAACAATATCTCATGCATCTTAGTTTGGTGACTCAGGAATGTTGCACTCCAAGCTGACCAAATCCCATGCAATTTGGGATCAAGCTCAACAATTAAACTCTCCTTACAATTCCCAAGTGAGAATCATAAACTGACCTTATTGGTGACTCAGGAATGTTGCGCTCCAAGCTGACCAAATCCCATGCAATTTGGGATCAAGCTCAACAATTAAACTCTCCTTACAATTCCCAAGTGAGAATCATAAACTGACCTTATTGGTGAACTCAGTTACTAACCGATAAGGAATTAGAGAATTAATTTTATCACTCTAGTTTATACTCCATCGATATAATAATTAAAACTAAGAGTTGATAATTAATTTAGCCACCTCATGTGAAACACCATTGATAGGAAATAGATCACTTCCATGCGAAAACAAATAAATAAATGAGTAGCTAAACTCCACATGGCTCATGAACTCGCAGTCAAACTAGCTCAATGTAGGTCCAAGAAATAATAAGAAAATATGAACAAGCTTCTACAACCACCAGCTACTAGAAGACTTGCACTATAATTCTAGCACAAACAAAGGATGATTGACCATATTAAATAAGGAGGTATAGTAAATAAAGGGGGGTGGAGAAGATTCTAGATTACAAAAAAAAATATTCAATTTACAAAAAAAAATCATTGGACAAAGGATCAAAAAGTGCACAGTCTAGGCCCATGTAACTCTAGTTTTAGGTTTTCTGGGCTCGGTCCATGTGACTCCTGAGGTGTGCCTTCTTACCACCCGCCATTTTTTTGTGAATATGTAACTTTATATTTATTATTAATATAGATATCTTCCTATTCATCAAAAAAAGTCAAGAATTGGCATATTCCTTTCCTAGAGAATGATCAATTATGCAAGATAGAGATGCATGATAATTATCTCTCTTGTAAAAGAATAGTGAAGATTACTTATTGCAGATCGATTGATGGACACTTGGCCAATGAATGTGAAGATACATATTTGTAAAGGGACGTGGGGCTTGGATGATATCTAGATAATGTACTTTGGACATTTTTAATCCATAAAATTTTTTAATAGCATATTTTTTTACATATTAATCAAGTATTTTAATCCATGAATTTTGTTTATGGCATATTATTTTTACATATAAATTAAACCTTGTTGATTATTGATTGATTTAACATGGAATGATGAATTTTTGGTCCACGTAAATTCACTCTTACGCAAAATTGCTTGAGTATGGTCTACTGTGTAACTATATAGTACATAGTAATCCTACTAAATTTCAATCCAATTCTCATGGTATACAAATCTGCACTGCATTGGTACTTGGTTACCTATACCTTTAATCACTAATTTTCCAATTTTAATTTTGAGTATATGTTTAGTGCTTGCTGATAATTTTAAAATCTTTTTGAGTTGGGAATGGTGAAGGTGCAATTTGGATGTTATTATATTATTATGATGTTTAAAATAAATTTTTCTATATTTAGATTGAAATTTTGTGCATTTGACTTCTCCATAAATATTGCAATTTGTTGCACTGATGAACATATTTACCAAAATTTTAATAATAGTATAACATAGAATGTCACATACACTGGAAACACACTTACACTCTAGCCCTAGTAAATTTATCATATAACACAATCTATTGCATACTTTTGTCCCATTAGAACTATTCCATGTTTTCTCCAAGTTATCACATCTACATATAAGTTACAAACCGATTATATAAACCCAAATTTTATGTGTTGATCTTGCCCATACGAATCAATGCTAATCTTGTTTATAAGCAACCATAGACTAAAATCTATAAATCAAAGGCCAAACCTAGAGTGGATGGATCACCAAGAATTTTGATTAATTGATAATGCAACAAAAAATTTATTATACACTTCATAGAGATGTAAGCAGGGATGACATTAGCAAAAGCTAAGAAATTGAATGTTACATCTTCCAATCACATTTACATAGAAGTTCCTACAATCCTTTCAACTTATCATAATATTTTGATTTTTCATAAAATATCCATGTACAAATACTCATGATAGTGAAAATACACTCTTCATTTATGCTTAGCTACATTCATGATATGTTGTTGGTTTCTAAAATTTATTGCATTAGTTTTAGTTCTCAAGTTTAAATTTCATATGAGAGTTAATATGGGATTGATTTTACATTAGAATTTGGTTTTGAATTAAAATATAATAATACAAAGGGTTCATTAAAAGAATTGTGTTTAAGAAGAGCTTGATTTTAAATATTTGATAATATTTGTATAAAGGGAAGGGTTTGATGAAAAGTATTGAATTAGCTAGTGTCTTTGTTAAACATTGATGCAAGTCAAAATCAAGTAGTCTATCATTGTTATCTTTATATATAAATTGCAAATTTTTATCATATGCAAAGAGATGAGGAAGACTTGTATGTTCTTTCTCATATTGGGTTGGTGAACAATTAGAATTTTTTTAATCTAATTGTTAATCTGTGTAGAAAACTAGTGAGTTGAGTTGCAGAGAAAACTACTCACTCATTTTTAGGAGCATTCCAAAATATTTTATGGGTTTTGTTCTTCGTTATTTTCCCTTTCCAGAAACTATTGAACATTTAATTTTGGCTAATAAATGTAAAATTTATGATTGTTTCAACACTATTCTTTTTAGTTGTAATCTGTAGATTTAATTTTATGAATTGATTTATATGAAATAATTACTTTTCTTAAACCTTGTTTTGTTTTATTATTACAAAAGAATATGTGCTAGGAGTATCCATTGATTACTATTTTCAATAATTCATATACCATAATAGAATGTGTTGAATTTTTTTGTTGGTACCATGCATGCACGAAGTCAAACTAAATTATGGAAAATCAACCTAGTTTTACATGAGGGTTGTTTGCATCATCTTGTTGTTTTAGAAGAATTATTGGAAGATCCTATATGTTTTTCTAGTCATAATATTTGACCTTGAATCATTATTTCCCATTATTATAGTGTGGTCTATTGATATTGAGGATATGAATGAATTGTTGTTATATTTTTGTGAAAGTTGAGCTTAGATGATATTTAATTTTATCAGCCAACCAAGTGAGTGTTGGTTCACTTCTATGTTGTTAAACTATGAAGCCTATGTGCATCACATAGGCAAAGCCATCATAGATGAGCCCCCGAGATATAATTTTGGCCCTTAGGTCTTGTTCTCGCATAACTTCTTTGGAAGAAAACTTGTGTGGGTTAGTCTTTTGTTGTAGTTGAAATTTTGGATTTGTGTCTTGTCCTTAGCTTAGCTTATTTTTGTTGTAAATTTTTAGGCATTACAAATACACAATGCAAGATGACACAAGAAGGCAATAAAACGCCATGGTTATCATAGAAAGAAAAGAATGGAGAAGATAGGAATCCCCCATAACATTGGATCATAATCTAAACATCTATTCCCAAATAGCCTCTAAATACCACTAACAAACTCTATTTACTTTTTATCAATGGTCACCCAAAAGACTTGACCCTTGATAAGATATTAATATTCCCACAAGTCCTATACATATCAAAAATTACCAAATTATGATAATATTTAAAACTTCTCTCAAGAATGATACCAACAACTTGGTATCAAACTTTTCTAAAAGTCTAATATATAACACTAGTATCATACTTCTCTAAAGTTTGATATCTTGACACTCTAGTATATAACTTCTCTAAAGTTTAATACCCAACACATTGGTGTGGGAATCCTTCTAATATCAATACCCTCAACACTCTTGTATCAAAATTTTTACAATTATTGTATTGCAACACACAAATAAAATCTAAAATTCTCTTAGGCACAAAAAAACCAAACTCAAATTTCACACTCAATGAGACATATCTTCCTTAATTTATGAGTTTTTCATAAAATGGTTCAAGAAAAAAAATTAATGGATTATGGGCACCGAATTGGTTAGATGAGAGCCTCACAAAGGAAAAAATCCCAAGAAAAAATACAAGGCTAAACCATCTCCTTAACATAAGGAAAGGAACTACAAGCTCAAACATGAGAAAATTGAGATGGAATGACAGCTCATTCAACACAAACATTGAGATGGGCCAAAAAAAAAATAGTGAACTCAACAATTATGATAATATAAATAGATTCATCCATAAAAATCCATAAACATGATTATATTAAATATAATAAATTAATCTAAAAATGCCTATTTATTTAGATTTGAGTGTTAAAAACATAGAAATGCCCTCACGAGAAGGGAACTACCAAACAGTAACAATAAATTATTTCCTTTAAATGGTTTCATTATAAACATAGATGAAGCATAATATACATCACAAACTATATATAAAATTACAATAATATAATAAATAAAAATGCCTCATGGAACCTACTCACAAAGACTACAATCAATAATTAAATGAATTCATAACATAATTACAAGATAGAGGCTACTTCCTAACATGGGAGATTCACACTCCAATATATATAATATATGATGAGTATTATTAAAATTATAGGAGATGACCCAAATTTCCTAAAATATAAATTTTTATAGCATATCATACTAATGAGAAATGAAAGGAAAATATTAGAGAACTCTCACTTTTACACTACCCTCCTAGAAGAGGAAGCCTCCAAGCTAAATAATACTCAACAATGGATCCATACCATTAAACCACATGGAACAAGTAGGTCTACCCAATTGTGCTAGAAGATAGTCACTTGGGCACAAGCACAATCACAATAAGCGAAGGGAGTAAGGATTAGAAAGACACCAACCAATAAAACAACAATATAATATCCATTACACATTAAAAATGATAAGACATCAAGGCATACATTCCAACAAGAATAACCAACCATGAAAAGAAAAAACATGCTAAATGAAAATCATCACCACAATAAGCATAAGAGGTAATCCATATTATGTTGTATATATAAAAAAATGAATAACTACAAAAATAGTATGAACACAAGACTCTAGGGTCTCAACTAACCCCACACACATGGCTAGTAATGAGTATCACATTGGATACAAGGTATAATGATCACAAGGATGAGGATCCTATAGGTAGGAAAGGAATTGTTGAATGAACAAGACAACTAAGAGGAGGGTGAATCAATTATTCCTTAAACCTTCAAAAACCTCATTCACATTCATATCCACATTCATATATTAAACCCTTAATCTGTTATAATGATTTAACATGAAAAGCAAATAAAAAAATTAGAAACAACTTTAACAGTATGCTCAAGAGAACACTATATTTATGTGGAAAACCCAAGGAGGGAAAAAGCATGGTGAGGATTAGCTCACAATATAAGTAATTGCAAAATTGGTTACAAAGGCTCACTCCTAGAAGGGGCATATTGCCCTGAAAGGGTCATAGCCAAGGCTCACTACCAGAGTAGAAAAAGAATATAGAGAAGAAATTTTAAAAAAATAATATTATCTAATAGAACAAAGAATGCACCACAATAGCTCCAACACCTTCGTAGTCTGTTTGAGTGATTGTAGACACCTTCTGCTCACTGCATCTGGTAATCCCAAACTTGAAATTCCACACTTCTCTACTTAATTTTTCACCTTACAACTCTACAATTTGCATCATTCACGTCACACACTTCACACTTTCATCTATCTTATCCTCCTTCAACAATTCAACTCATAAGTATACCGTCCTCAACCTTGAAACTCTTTCCAAGGTTAGCTATGCACCTCAAATGTGCAAATTCAAATTAGGTTGGTGCCAAAACACTTCCATGGCATATAGAAGTGAATGCAAACCACATCAAAACTTAATTGGGACCCAAATAAACAACGCCACTTAACCACACGCTTAAACAATATCCATCCTTCGCAAACACTAGGTCGGTTGTTACCCATGCAAACACCATTAAAATTTTAAGTACATGCTTCCCTAAACCTAAGGATGACTTGTGAACCACACACTACACTTGAACATGTTCTAGAATAATCCCTAAACACCTTGAAATCCAATAAACTCCTTTTCAATAACTTCCACCTGAAGAATGTACAAACCCAGTACACTCAGACTACTCTACCATACACTGCTACTTGAAAAAAAAATTCTTTTGAAGCACCAAACCTCAAATCCTCTTGATTGAGGTAAACTACCAACACCATAAACACACCTTTAGAATCACAAGTCATGAAGCATAACAGTAGAGAAACATGGAGCAAGAAATTTTTTCCCAAATACCTCTGTAATACATAGTCACATACTAGTGAACACAAATTCTATTGTACAACAATCTAGCATACCATCTATTGAAAATAACACCTCTGAAAATATCTCACCAACATATCCTAATTGCACAAAATATTTTCAACCTAGAAGAAATGCAAAGAAAAATCAGAACATCTCTCTATAACCTAGAACAACACTACAACACATTGTTTCCTCTTTTTATCATTTTTTTTCAAAAGCACTTGGAAACCAAGAACTAGTGACACATCCACATCATCTTCAACACTACTACATCCATAGATAGAAACTTATCAAACCAAAAATAGAGGTTAACACCAGTAGCTTAACTGATGACAACATAATGCATCAAATCAAAGCACACACAACACCAATTATTTATCTTCAACAATAATCTCCCTCAACACATACAGTTGACATCAATGAAAACAAAAGCTTGTTGAAATCAATGAAAACACCAATCTACACATACTTGCAACAATCTCCCCTTTTGTCATTGATGGCAATACATGATGTGAAAAACCATCAAAGACACAACAACTCCAAACATATATGTTTCCTTTTATCTTTTCTCTTTACTAACTTTCCCCCTTACATGACTCTCTCTCTTCAACTGACTTTCTATTTCACATGCTTCTCTCCCTCCCTTAGATATTTTTCACATGATACTCTCTCAGGCCCCTATGTTTATGAATTTTTCACATGATACTTTCTCCCCCTTTGACATCAATGGAAAAGGATAAAATGTTTTGCATTATTCTCCCCCTTTGACATTAAAAAAACCTACTTACAACTCTACAACACCTTTCCTTTACTTCTCTAGATACTCCCCCTTAGCATCACACACCAATTTGTACCACATCAGCAATGCCACTACCTACTCCCCCTGAGAGGTAGCCACCAACATCAGTCCACAATAAAGGATAGATCTTGAGATCCATTGGATTGATGCATCTCCTTATGCATCTATTTCAAAGGAGGGGAAATAACCCCCAACTTCTCCTAGAGATACTCAAAAGTATCCTTAGGAAGAGCCTTAGTGAATATATCAGCAATATGATCCTTTGTAGGCACATACTCAAGCTTCACTTCATTCTCCACAACCTTCTCTCTTAGACAGTGATATTTGATTGAAATATGTTTTGCCCTTGAATGCAACACTAGATTCTTTGAAATTTGTATTGCTCTTTTGTTGTCACAAAAGATAGAAATGTGCTCATCATACACCACTCTAATATTCTTCAATGTTTTCCTCATCCACAATACATGTGCAGCAAGATGTTGCTATAATGTATTCCTCATCCACAACCTCTACAATAGATAAAGAAACTAAATATTATTTCTTGCTTAGCCATGGAACCAATCTACATCCAAGAAAGAATGCAACACCACTTGTACTTTTTTTGTCATCAACACAACCAATCCAATCTACATCTAAGTAAGCACACAATATGAAATTACTATCCTTTGGATACCACAAGACATGATCTGCAATTCCCTTTAGGTATCTAAATATCATCTTCACTGCTGCAACATGTGACTCTAGGATCTTCTTGAAATCTAGCTACAAGACAGATTGTGCATGCATGATATCAGGTTTAGTAGCAGTTAGATATAGCAATCCACCAATCATAGATATGTACTTGCTTTGATCAACATTAAGGGATTCATCATTCTTGCTCAATTTGTAGCCAGTAACCATAGGAGTACATTACCGGTTTGGAGTCTTCCACTCCAAACTTCTTCAAAATTTCTTTGACATAATTTGAATGTGAAATGAATATGCCTGTATTTGTTTGATTGATTTTCAGCCCAAGGAATAAATTCATCTCCCCAAACATAGACATCTCAAAATCTTTTTGCATCTCTTTTTCAAACTTCTTACACATAGCTTCATTGCCTCCAAAACTTACGTCATCAACATACAAAACTACAATCAAGATTGGATGTTTTCAACTTTGAAGTAGAGATTACTATATGCGGTACCTTTATTGAATCCATGTTGTATCAAATACCTATCCAACCTTGCATACCAAGCTCTAGGTGTTTTCTTCAATACATACAATTCTTTCTTCAATCCACAAACCATATTAGGTTTATCTGATAATTGAAATCCTTCTAGTTGTTCCATGGAGACTTCTTCTTCCAACTCTCCATTCAAGAAAGTAGAATTCACATCCATCTAATAAACTTTAAATTCCTTATGTGCTGCAAATTCCAAAAACATCATCATAGATTCCATTCTAGCCACTAGAGCAAATGTCTCTTTAAAATATATTCCTTCAACTTGTGCATAGCCTTTACACTCAAGCCTTGCTTTGTTCCTTACCACTTCTCCATTCTCATTCAATTTTTTTCTAAACACCCACTCAGATCCAATTATTTTTTTGTTTGCAATTCTTGGGATTAGTACCCAAGGGTATGTGTAGGATCATCATGGAAAAATAAGGCCCTTAAGTGGCAAAAAATTTAGAATAATTAGAGTTAGGCAACTTGACGTAAAAATTTAAATAAGTTATCTATATTATTTCAAAAATATGTAAGAATAGAATATGTGGAAAATCGACTATAGTTTCTAAACTACTAGGTTTGTTTAAAAAAAAATATATTTATTTGTTGAAAATTTGAAATTTCAATGTAGTGATACTTAAATTTTAGGGAAAAATTAAGAAGTAGGTGTATGTCTGACCACCCTAACCACAATAAAATGATAATATTTTTTTATAAGATTTTAGATATCAGTAGAGTACTCATGCCCCGATGTGATGCATATTTTTTTGTAATTTTTTTCCAAGTAAATAGGTAATTATGATTTTTTATTACAACTTTTTAAAAAATATAAAAACTCATATGTCTGACCACCTTAATTTGGTCAAAACTTCATGAAATTCATTTTTTCTTTTTTTAATCCTATAGTATGTGAAGCATAGAATGTGACACATGTTTTGGATTCAAAAAATGTGATATCGTTTGAAAGCTATAGATGTTTTTCAATCACTTATCATTCAGGACTTTAGTGGTAATTTCAATAGAAAATGAATAATAATTACTTATTAAATTAAAATTAAAACATAATTTTATATTGGTGGAAAGCTGAGAATCTCCTTTAAAAATCATTTTCATTTCATCAATTTTGGGTAAAAAAATAGTTGTCAGCCATATACCCATCGTATTTCCACTTTTTGGCCCATCATGATCCTGCACATACCCCCAAGTTTGATTCTTCTCAATCCACATAAGTTCTTCCATGGATTTCATCCAATGTTCATATTTGCATGCCTCAATCACTATCTTAGGTTCAACTTTAGAAATTAAACACAATTTTTTTTCTTCTTTAGCAACTTTCCTTCTTGTCAACACACCTTTTCTTTTGTCTCCAATGATCTATTCTTTGATAATTTCTCTACACATACTTAGGGGTTTTAAGGGTATTTTCTAGAGCTTATTCATCTTCATCTTGCACTTCCTATTCCTTAGCTTTTTCTTCTTCTTCTTCTTTGCAAGAAGGTTCATTTGATTCATATCCATCTATCACCACTAAATTTTGCAAACCTTTATCAAATTTTACACTTGCACTCTCAACAATCCTTCTTATCCTTTTATTGTAACATATGTAAGATTTTCTTTTAGTAGAATATCCAAGGAAGATACCTTCATCAGACCTTGTATCATTTACTTTCCTAATTTTTCATCATCTCTTCTAATTTAGCATTTGTTTCCAAACATTCTAAAGTACTTGGCAATAGGGATCCTCATACCACAACTCATAGGGAGTCTTTGTGTTGTTTTTTCTTCTTGAACTATGTTAAGTATTTAAATAACAATATGAATTGCTTCTCTCCAATACACTTCTAGTAAGTTAGCTTCTTTCATCATAGTCCAAGTTGTTGCTTCTTGAATAGTCATGTTTTTTCTTTCAACCACTCCACTTTGTTGAGGATTCCTAGGGGCAGACAAGTGTCTCTTTATACCATGATTCTCATAAAACATGTTAAATTCATTGGAGGTGAATTATCCACCTCTATCATACCTTAAGCATTTGATCCTCATATCCATCTCATTCTCAACCATAACTTTAAATTCCTTGAATCTATCTAGGGCTTCATATTTTTTAAGAAGAGTAACCCATATCTTTCTAGAATAATCATCAATCAAAATCATGAAATACCTGTCACCTTGAAATACATTTATAGGACCACAAAGGTTTGTATGCACCAATTCCAAGAATCTAATAGAAGATTGTTCTTTACCCTTGAAAATTCTTCTTCTTTGTTTTTCAAATTGACAATCTTTGTAGATAGCATTGATAGGCTTTGTAATCCTTGATAGATCTCTCACTAGTTGAACTAAAATGATTCTAACCAATTTATCAAAATTGATGTGACACATCCTCTTATGTCATAGCCAACTTTCATTAATCTGATTCATAAAGCAATGACCATCAACATGCTTGAGTTGATAAATATTTCCATATGTCCTCTTTCTAGTAGAAATCATAGTTTTTTACCCTTTTCTAATCTCACATCCATCATCTTGAATCATAAGATTATATCCATTGCTACACATTTTCCCAACACTCAAAGGTTATACCTTAAACCCTTGACATAGTAAACATCATCATGTAATGGCATAAAATTGCACCCCTTGCAATTTCACATACTTTCTTGCACCTGCTTTAGTGTTCACTCCCTTAGCATTTGCATAGGCTCATTTTAGCCCCTGGGTATGTGCAGGATCATGGTATGCCAAAAAGTGGCAATGGAGAAAAAATCATGTGTTTCATTGACTCAAAAATGCAAAAATGTCGAGTTGACTTTATGTGGCTTGGGTGTCAGTACACACTACTGAAGCAAAGCCCAAACCTAGATTTCCAAATCCGATATCTAATCCAAATCAGATATCTGATTTGTGACACACATATATATTTCATTTCGGCCTGATTAAAACTCATTTCACATTTATTTAACTGTGGGCGCATAGTGAAAACTTCATTCCGCAAATCAAATTTTTGATTTCGCGCAAATCCATCTTCAAAAGGTTAGATTCTTGGTTTTCCTTTGCTCTAATCAAATTTTCAATTAGATTTGTGTAATTTTAGTTAATTTTTTATAGATTTTTTTCAAAATAGGGTTTTTGATAGATTTTTTATGAAAAAATTGAGTTTAGTATGGATTTTGATGAAAATTGAATGTTTGTAATGGATTGTGATTTAAAAATAGTGTTTTTTATGTATTTGGATTAAAAATTAGAGAATTTTATAGATTTTTGTTAAAAACTAGGGTTTTTGTTAGATTTTTTTAAAAAACTAGGGTATTTTTATAATATTTTTCTTTTATATTGTCTAATTTTAATTAGATTATTTTTTTTTAACTTTAATCAGGCATTATGGCTGCTGACAATGAAAATGCACAAATGCAAAATGCTCCACCACCTCCACAACCATCAATTGAAGAATTAATTTATGAAAAATTGCAACAATTAAGGGGCATTTCTGAAGTTTATACGAGACTCCCTCGATTATATGAGATGTCAAACACAATGAAAGAAATAATTAAAAACATAGAAACCCTCACCTCACAACATAATGCCTTTCATTCGTGGAGAGAAGACATGAGAGAATATTATGCATGTGGATTGTCCTATGATGATGTGAAAGATCTTTGAATAACCAAAGCCCAAATAGCCTCTTTATTTGTTAACCCCCACACTAGTTTGCCAGTTAATGTTAATAAAACAAAACTTTCTATAAAATGGTGCACTCATAGAGACATTGTAGAAAACTTTTGGGATCGGTGTATGGTTTTTTTGAAACCACCAAACAACAATTGTGATATACCATTTTACTTTATAAAAAATTATATGTTGAGTTTGTGTTAGGGCATCATGTCAAATACTTTGACATTAAACCCTTCCAAGGCGTTGGTGGAGGTATGCCCCAGGATAGACCAGGGGCAGTTAGAGTAATACCCCACCCATATGTTCCCCCTCCTCCCCTTCCTCTGCCACCTTTAGTATACCATCCAGATATTATGTAGGATGCGACCACATAGACTATCCATGGTATTCACTCTTTGAGTGGTCTTTTGGTTTCACATGCTTCTGTAGTAGCTCAGCCACATTTTGGTGATGTTGGTGATGACTCAAGTGTTGATGCATCATCCTCGTTAGGTCCACATATTTGTGTACCACATACTTGCTCCATGTGCTGCCAGATATGCTTAGGTCCTCTTGTACAGCCTGTCGAGCATCCCTTGGACACTTCCGATTATGACTTCCATGATCTGGACATTATAGATCAGATGCAGGGGAGTGGAGCACATCGTATAGAGTCCTCTCTTGCTAGAGAGGGGGACATTGGAATAGTGACACAGGTAAAATTTAAGTTGTGAATTCATAACTTGCATTTGTTTTTAAATGAATATTAATAAGAGATATTATAATGTACTAATATTTATTTACATGGTCTATTTAACAGTTGATGTCTGAGGAGTTGTTGACACAAGTGACAGATAGCACCCTGAGGGCCATTTCATTTCACCTCCACACGCACACAGTATATATTTTTGCACTCACTCATTTACATTCATTTATTATATACTTTCTTGTCATTTGAATTGTCATTAATGAAATTATATAATAACTTATACGTTTATCTTATTTTCCTCTTGTAGGAAATGCCTAGTGCGAGCAAGGTGCAGCCTTGTCCAGATTATGGAAGTGCAATGTTCGATAAGGAGAAGGTAATTGAACTCAAATTTGATTGAAATAAGAATTTTAAGATCTTATATTGATTATACATACATCGACATAGATTGGTAGTTTCATATGTACTTGTCATTTTTATGTGTAGGGAATTATGAGCTATACATCCTTGTTGACAAGTGCCACAACGCTCGAAGCAGTACGTATTGGAACACTTGAAGGAGTAGGTGTTGAAGCACCTCAAGGAGGAGGTGTTGAAACACCTAAAGGAGGTAAAGAAAAAGATCAACCTAAAGAAGTATGTGTTCATTTTATTTTGTGTTTGGTATTTATATGTTCCTATTATTGACAATTGTATGCTAGCTTGGATCACTTTTATGTTTTTGTTCACCTATATAGATTGAAATTACAAAAGATGGTTTGGTCGGTTCTTTGGGAATATTCTAGGACTCCTGACCCTTTGAAGAGATGGATATTTCAGGTAATCAAGATTACAATTTTAGAGTTCAATTATAATTTAATGTATATTGATTTTGATGTTAATTATTCAATTTTAAATTATATAGTATAACTAATCTCAATTGTGGTTTGACTTTTTCTTGTGCAACTACCTTTAGAGGCAACGAGTGCTTCAAAGAGGCTCCATTTTGATGATCCACCAGTAGTTTAGGATGAGATAGACATTTTGGCATGTAAATATTGAATAGATACCGATATGGCATATGTCACATATTGTAAAATTTTGTTTGAGTTGGCTTTGATGCCATTTTTGTATATGGACATACACTTTATTGGATAATTTGATATATAGAAGTTGACAATCAAAATTTAATTGCCTCCTCATGTGCATAATTAAACTCTTTGAAAATTTAATCAAGTGAGCAATGGTTAAATATCTTGATGTACAATAGCATAAAAATAATGGTTATATTATGTAGTTTATTCATATTGTTGATTACATTGCATTGCACATCTTTCAAACTCAAAGCATTACTTCACATTGCATAAGTAACAACTAGATGCTGATAGATGAAAAAATTCCAATTACAATATAGTTTTTACAAAGTCAACCTAAGCAGTTATACAATTACTTCACATTACATAACTAATAATTAAAAATGTATTCATATTATTGATTACATTGCATTACACATCTTTCAAACTCAAAGCATTACTTCGCATTGCATAAGTAACAACTAGATGTTGATAGATGAAAAGATTTCAATTACAGGCCTGTTGCCCCCTCATTCCACACACTATGCAACCATTTACTTGCAGTGTAGGGGTCGAACAATGGAGAAAACATGTAAAAATAATATATATATATGCAGCCTAGAAACATGAATTAGTACCAATATTAATGCATCACCATTGATTACCTTGAAGTAGAGATTTGAATCAGCATCATTCTTCAAGAAGCCCAAACTAGACAGGTACCGATCAATCCTTTCGTACCATGCATGAGGAGCCTGCTTAAGACCATACAAGGCCTTCTTTAGCTTACACACATGTGACTCCTTCCCATGAACCTCAAAACCATCAGGTTGCTCAAAGTAAACTTCATCCTCAATCACACCATTGATAAAAGTTGTCTTCATGTCCATTTGATGAATCTTCCATCCTCTTGATGCAGCAAGGGAAATGATAGTTCTGACATAAGTGTAACAAGTGACAGGAGAAAATGTTTCTTCATAATCAACTCCCTCTTTCTAAGAAAACCACTGTCGATCAGCCAAGTGTTGGTGTCAGTGGGTACATTGCTTGACAATGCTGAGCAAAACAAATATTCATTCTTCTGTGGAGAAACATCATCTACATCTACAACGGAGGCTTGATGCTTAGGTCTATCTGAACAATGTTTGGAAAAGTGACCAAACTTATCACACCTAAAGCATTGAATCTTGGACAAGTCTCGCTTCTTCTTGGAAGGGGGAGCACCATCATTTCCTTTGTCTCAATTCCTCTTGAAGAATCCCTTCTTTCCACTTCTTCAGGTTTCTTCTTCGAAGGTTGGGCGGCAAGAACATGAATCTCTTCATTAGTAGAATTTTGGCCAACACCTCTAACCATCAATCTTGATGCATAATGAATGCAATCATCCCTCAAACGATTGAACTTCGGGAGTTTGGACCTTGCACTAATTCCTTGAATATAGGACTCCCAAGACAATGGCAAACCGTTGAGGGCAAGCATTGTCAAATCCTTATCTTTAACCTGTTGATGCATGTTTTATGACACACTCATACATCAGAATAAAAATGCCCAGAGACACCCTATCCTCTCTTGAAAAACCACCCCCTATGCTAAGATTGCGAGAAGATCATATGGCGATTCCAAGGTTTCTTATGTCAGGTCTTGACGTGTGGTAAGCTAAATGGGCGTTGTGGTTTTCTAGTAATCACAACAGTATTTATGCTGAATTTTTTCAATTCACAATGAAGGTCTAGACAATGAAGCTCTTTTATTTGTGTTGCAGATCAAACAAACTAAAAAAAGAGACAAGGGGTCAGAAGTTATAATCTACTTCCTAAGAAACAAGGGTGGACTTTCCTTTATGTATTGCTAGTGGAATTTTCTTTATACCAAGCCATTGATTATTTCTTGGAGTGGACTTGGCTATATTGTATGCCACTTTTGTATGGTTGGGCGGGCTTAGTCTTAGCAAGTGCCATGTTTTACTCTTGAAGTGGACTCTACTATCCTCTTTGCTAGCGGACTTCCTTCTCTCTTTTCCAAGCTCTGTCATGTGCTGGAATGGCTGGAAGAGATCGACGAAGTTGCTAACATCAACATAATTGTGGTAGCTTGATATATAGAGTCTATTGATGCCAGGGTTCAATTTGTATGATATTGAGAGTGGTAGCTTAATATAGGTCCACAATACATTTTTGTAATATCATAGAATAGGGCTCATAGACTGAACTCCAGTCAAAATGTCTCCCAAATGCACAAAAAATAATGAAATTACTTCAAACCAAGTTTGTGAAGAAGTTAACTCTGTTGCCCACTAGTTTCCCTTAAGAGTCCAAAGTGCTAAAAGGAAACAATTTTTGAAGGGCTATTTCTCAGAGACCATGAGGAATACATATTCTCCATTGAAGTCTATGGGATTGTGTTGGGACCATCTACAAAAACATCTCTCGGTTTTTGCTATCTCAGAGGCGTTTTCTTGTGGTGATGACTTTTTAGTGGAGGGAAAAGTTGCCAAATGCAAGCAGTGTAAAGTTGCAAAGTGGTGCAACTTTCATTCCGCAACTCGTACGACCAAATGGACTGTTCCAACATGTCCATATGGGTATGTTTACACTAGGGATGGTCCTCTTTTGCACCCAAATACGCTGAATCACTCTGAGCTACATTGGACCGGCGATTTCCCTTAAGAGTCCAAAGTGCTAAAAGGAAGCAATATTTGAAGGGATATTTCTTGGAGACCGTGGGGCATACAGACTCTCTGTTAGAGGCAATGGGATTGTGTTGGGACCATCTAAACAAACCTCTCTCAGTTTTTGCTATCTCGGAGGCATTTTCCTATGGTGATGAATTTTTAGTGGAGGGAAAAGTTGCCAGATGCAAGCAGTGTAAAGTTGCAAAGTGTTACAACTTTCATTCTGCAACTCGTATGACCAAACGGACTATTCCAACACATCCATATGGTACGTTTACACTAGGGATGGTCCTCTTTTGCACCCAAATATGCCAAATCACTCCGAGCTACATTGGACCGGCGATTTCCCTTAAGAGTCTAAAGTGCTAAAAGGAAACAATATTTGAAGGGCTATTTCTCAGAGACCGTGGGGCATAAAGACTCTTCGTCAGAGGCTACAGGATCATGTTGGGACCATCTACAAAAACCTCTCTCAATTTTTTCTATCTCGGAGGTCTTTTCATGTGGTGATGACTTTTCAGTGGAGGGAAAAGTTGCCAAATGCAAGCAGTGTAAAGTTGCAAAGTGGTGCAACTTTCATTCCGCAACTCGTACGACCAAATAGACTGTTCCAACACATCTGTATGGGTACGTTTACGCTAGGGATGGTCCTCTTTTGCACCCAAATATGTCGAATCACTCTGAGCTACATTGGACCGGCGATTTCCCTTAAGAGTCCAAAGTGCTAAAAGGAAGCAATATTTGAAGGGCTATTTCTCGGAGACTATGGAGCATACAGAATCTCCGTCAGAGGCTACAGGATCATGTTGGGACCATCTACAAAAACCTCTCTCAGTTTTTTCTATCTCAAAGGCGTTTTCCTATGGTGATGACTTTTCAGTGGAGGGAAAAGTTGCCAGATGTAAGCAATGTAAAGTTGCAAAGTGGTGAAACTTTCATTCCGCAACTCGTATAACCAAACGAACTATTCAAACACGTCTGTATGGGTACGTTTACCAGGGATGATCCTCTTTTGCACCCAAATACTCTGAATCACTTCCGAGCTACATTGGACCGACGATTTCCCTTACAAGTCGAAAGTGCTAAAAGGTAGCAAGATTGTGTTGTAATTGTAATTGTAAGTGCTAAAAGGTTGGATCAAGCTTGTGCAGGTTATAACAACATCATCTTTAATTGTAATTGTGTTGTTTAAAGCCACCTAGCTCATGCATCAGAAAACTCTTACTCAATCGGCTTGAACATTATGCACACCCAAATACCTTGTTTCCACTTTGCTAGATCAAAGACTCAATTACATTGGAAATGACCTTCACATGACATTTTTTAATTTTTTTGGGAAAAAGTGGCAAGCCACTATAATTTATTATATATAAATAGGAGATATTACAAAACCCGGTTCAAACGAGCATACCGGTAGGAAAGAACTAGGAAGAAAACCTCGGTTGTAGCTCAATTAATTACAATAAGTTACTATAGAATTGTCTCAATACACAGTTATGGCCTTCTTACATTATTTCACATTTCAAAATTGAAATTTTACAAAATTTTCCTATTCAAGGCATTCAGGGTCTTCCACAAGAGTAGTATGTTCACGTTCTGGATTGACAAGCACCTGTACAAACCATCAAGCTAGCAGTTAAACTACATACAATAGAAAAGATGCTTAGAATAACCAATCTATATTATTGTAATCTTTGCATACCTCTCCGAAAGGATCAAAGCTGGCTATTGTTGTAGCAGGTCCATGATCAATCGTGCCAAAAATATCATAAAATTTGTCAAATGAGAAATCTATATTGTCACAATAGAAAATATGGTTAGACTAACAAATCTATATTAATCTAAACAACCTGAATGATGATGAATTGGTAAAGCAAACTATAAAAAATGCTTAGAATAACCAATCTATATTACTATAATCTTTCGCATACCTCTTGAAAGGATCGGCGGCCCGTATTGTAGCAGCATGTCCATGATCAATTGTGCCAAAAATATCACAAAATTTGTCAAATGAGAAATATATTGTCACAATAGAAAAAGATGGATTAGATAACAAATCTATATTAATAATCTAAACAGCTTTGAATGATGATGAATTGAGTAATAGAAAACTATAGCGTATTTAGAATAACCAAGTATATTACTGTAATCTTCATGGACCTCTAAAGGATCAAAAATTTGGCTATTGTAGCCATTGAGTCCACGTCAATGGGTACCAAAAATATCACAAAATTTGTCAAATGAGAAATCTATATTGTCACAATAGAAAAGATGGTTAGACTAACAAATCTATATTAAATTATAATGAACTTAACCATAATGAACCTAAGCATTGTACCTTCCATTCTTGAAAATGATATTCAAGTGTGCCTGAAGGGTCATCTCTTTGCTTAAGAGTATCCAATATTGCTTCATGATCAGCATTACTAAGTGTCCATAGTTGTTTTGTCTTTGGTCTGGCATGATGCTTGAACAACTTAACATTTGTTGCTATAACAAGGTGCGAATACATGAGAATGGTTTTGTGTTTCTCATAATCTTCAAATGCAGGTATGCCATTCTTTCTAACAATATATGTTTGCAACCAAGTTCTTGCAACCACAACTAAACCTGTAGGATACAAGAACCCATCATCATCTTCCATTGGTTGTGTTAGCTTATGCTTTACCTACACACATCGAGCCAACCAATAGTCTGATCTCTCTTCATTCCCCTGTGGTGCAACAACTACAAAAACATGTCCTAGTTGTAGTAGATTTGAAAGTCGATCGTAATCAACTGAACTTTCCATTATGTCATTTCTCATGGATATTGTTTGAGATAATGGAGTTAGATACTGTGGAACCCATGTATCCACCCACTCACTTGAATCACATTGATCCCACTCGCACTGAATACAACTCTAACAAAAACAAGCCAAATCTCATGTTTAAATGGTCCATGTGCTTGCATCTGAGCTTCGAAATGAATGCATCTTTGAAGAATCTTTGATTGTATGACAATGCAATCTTCCTCCCACTATACCCTCCTCAACCAACCAAAAGCATCTACACATTGTTGAATCAAGTGTCCCTCCATGTGACAATGTTGAACTACACCAATCAGCAATAGAACGTGCATTGCTAAATTTTTCTCCTGAAATCTTCAATTGCTCCTTAACTAGAGCTCTTTTTACACATGCACCTGCTCCATCGTGCTCCCCTTTCCCATGCCCAACTTAAAAAAAACTCCAAATATGAGGTACACCCCTCTCTACATGCATTCTACTCAACCAATAAAACATCTGACATTCTTGAATTGACCTATCTGGGTTATCACGACCAAATGAGATAGCCGGCCCATTGTTATATCGTACTCACAAAAGAACTCAAAAATCTTTAAAACAATGTTGGACATACTCGAATGAGTGAGATCTATCATCACTCATATAAAAATGATACTCTCTTATTATCTTTCGATCCTCCTCTGTACTATCATGTGCATGTCTAAATGTTATGTGGACAAATATAACAATTTGGATAGGTGTATCTTTGAGATTGCACCCTCGTTTTTGTGGTTGCAATGTGTAGTTTTTCAAAATCAACCACTAATATAATGGTGCCAATCGAAAAGAGTCCTTACACATTCTAAAATTGCTGATCCAACCAATCGGCATCTAAGACTATGCCTTGCATACTCTTGTAGAAGAGACTGCCCTTAAAATCTGAAATAAAACGCAACACCGTGATTCTTTTGAAACCAACTCACATCTAGAACCTTTCACATCCACTGAAAGTATATTTGACTATCTCTCATATCTCTTTTCTCAACAAGCTTCTTTCCAAATAATATCATTTTTTTCGGTCTTCTTGTGCACATGAATCTTCAATTTGGAAAGCAAAGGTCTCATCTTTTGCATCTTTATCAACTGTACAAAAATTTGGCATTTCTCATTCAATGTATTATTGCTAAAA